>CM034146.1:533849608-535049608 GCA_019776745.2 Taxus chinensis
TTTCTTCCATCAATTAGGGGTAATTGAAAAATGATTATCTATAAAAATACTATCCTAGCACATAAAGAACTCCACTAACCCCTGAGTTACTTCTTTCCACAGTCCTAGGTTTACTTAAACTTCATGCTAGAATATGACTAATCACAATATCTATTTTTATTTTTGATTCCAAGAAAATTCAACCACTCATTGAATGTGTTCATAGAACCCTCACATCATGCACATGGAAAGACATCACAATTCTTTATTTACATTCCCCAACATAGAATTATATAGTCCTAAGATAAAGAAATACATACAAAGACTTGAATTATCTCCATAACAACATATTCATTAAAAAATGACATTGTTCTCATAATTTTCTTATCTCCTTCCTCGAGGATTAATAACAACTAACTCTCCAGAATGTTATTTCAACCTTAAGACATTAATAACCACAAGAAAACACACAAAAATTCTTGGCCAAGACTAAATTTCTCTTTCACATATCTTTCTTTCATAGTCTCGTTTCAAGATCTTCTCCTTCAACCACATTGAATTTAGTTACAATTGAGGCTTTATAGCCTTTCATGATAGTTACAACTCATTTTAAGGACTTTTCTTACTCCAAAACACCTAATTAACCTTTTTACATACTTTAAATTACTAACCCTAACTAGGAATTCAAGACCTCTAACCCCTAGATCTAGCATCATGACCATATTTAGACTTCTTATGACATATAAGACCTTACAACACATATTTCATAGTTTTCCAACATCTAAAACTCCTTTTACAATCCAAAATCCACTAGAATTCTCTTTTTAGGAATTTGAATTGTATTTTGGAGGGAAACCTCTTATTTTAAATTTCTTGAAGACTTAGCCCAACTTGAGCTTTCCAAAGGGCTATTAGGACTATATTGACATATCCTAATCTTTTCCTAACATAATTCAACCCAAAATTGACTAATTTATACAAAATTCCAAAATTTCCTTGTTGGGAAGAAGATGCTCCTGCATCATACTCCCAACTTGAAGAGAATTCTTATTTTCTTCTTCTTCTTCTTTAAGTTACTCTTCATTTTCTTGCATATATTCTTCTTTTTCTTCTTTGGTTGTTTCTTCTCTTTTGTCTTCCATTTCATCTTTTCTTTTTCTTGTTCATGTTTATACTTGTTCCTTGCTTGTTTCCTCTTCCTCCTTTTCTTGGTTTGTCTCTTGCCTTCCTTGCTAAAGCTGAAACTTTCTTGACCAAATATTCTTGTTTTTGATATCTCTTCTTGTACATTCTTTACATTTTGGTTGTATTTTATCGTTTTATTCCTTTAAATGATTCAAATCTAAATGAAGAACAAATTTCTTGACTTCTCTTTGCACCATACCTGCACATTCAACAAACACATTAGAAAATTCATTTATTGTATTCTCTTTCCATGTATTTCTCCTTCTTGGATTACTTCTTGGCTTCCCTATCACCCAAACTTTTTTATTTCATTCACAATCCTCTTTGAAACATTCAACATTCTTATTTGTTCTCACTTGTAGATACCAAATTTCCCTTTTGTTTCATTGTCAATACTGAAAACTTGTGTTCTTTGTCCTTTTAGACCTGCAATATTGTTCTCATACAATAAATAAGACTGAAAATGAGAAATATTTTGTTCTTCTTTAAATGCTTCTAGTTTACGATTTTTTCTCTCTTTCTCTATTTCTCCTTATACCTCCTCTTTATCTGATTTACTTGACTGAACCTGATTTTTTTCTTCATTATGTTCCTATCTTATGATTTATTTTCTTGATTCACCTTCCATGAGGTCTTCAAGGGCTAATTTCCATGCCCAATCTACCTTTTCTTTCTTATTCTTATCTCTCTCTCATACTTGCAACTAAACCTTATTCCTCCCTCTTATTTAAAACTCTCTTGCTCTCTAATCTTCTAACTCCTTATTAGCCTCACTTGGGATGCTTCCTTAGCACATTCATGTACTTCTTAGTCCTTCGTATAGGACTCAAAATGTTGTACTTCTTCCATACTGATAAACCTCCATTCTTATCCTTTCAATGAATCATTCACCTTGTTTCCATCTCCCTTGAGTTCATTCATGAACTCTTGTACCTATTCCTAAAAAATATTTCATACCAAACACCATACTTCTCTTTGCATTCCTTGCATTTTGATCCTTCAAAAGAAAAAAGTGTATTTTTCACCATCTTTCACCAAATCACAACTATTGGTTCTTCCATCATATATAACCTTCCTGTTAAACTACCATGGTCTACCCAAAAGAAGATGGAAAAAATCCATAGGACTTATATCACATAAAACATCATATTTTAATCTACCAATTTGGAAAGAGACTCTACATTGTTCATTCACAAGAAATTGATTATTCCTTTACACCTAAGCTACTCTATAAGGTGTAGGATACATTAGTCTTATTATATTCAATTTATTAACTATTTCTTCAGAAACAAGATTGTATGTACTACCATTATCAATGATAAATTCACAAAACTTACTTTGTGTCTTGCATATGGTCCTGAAAAGGCTTCTCATATGCACTAGTTCCTTACCTTTATGGTGAAGTAGTGCTCTTCTCATAAGTAATGATATTCCATCACCTTTGTCATAATATTATCCATCTATCATCTTCATCTCTGCATTTGTAGCTCCCATTTGAGTCATTATTGACCCCAAGCTTATAATTTCTTCTTGCATGCTTTTATGAGCATCACTAATTTCATTCACCTTTGCTAGTAATTCACCCTGTAAAAATTCTAAGATATTCTTTTCCATATTCATCTTGTTTACTTCTAATTTGTACCTTTCATGCAACAAATATCAATTAAAGAATTTGTATTCTCTATTATATTACCACTATGATACCATGAATGATGAAGGTACCCCATAATTATCTCCAACCTTACATCCATTTTGAAAAAATCTTGTACATTAGCTTGCCCTAGGATTGTTTCTAAGTTGCCAAGTATGAACACCCACCAGGTAATATAAAAATCAACCAACACCTACCCTATTCTAAAAACATCATATAATGCCAATGCACCTTTCTATTTAATCCAATATTGAGAAAACATGATTGACATTCACCATACCTTATTTCCTTCACTAGAACTTTTACATGATGTAGCCTAGAATTTACTACCAATAGCCCAAGGCACGCTAACAAATCACTCTTCCTGAACTAAGTGATCGCTCAAAGCACACAAGGGTACTAGGTCCCTCTTAGTGAATCTCATCCAAGATGTTAGCATGAATGAATGTATATTTCAGTTCCATGATAGATAATTGATCAAACCACAATGCATAACCCAGATCTAGATCTTAACAATAAGAAAGATTAACTAAACAATGAATATAATGAGGTTTACCATGTAAGATACATGTTCAATTACATCCAATACCAATATCCAACCAATGAGATCCATTATATTAAATACTATAAAACATAGAAGCTTCATGCATCATAATAATGTCACCATGAGTCATGCACGTGTACAAACCAACAACATAACTCTACAAAAACATCAGATCCCTAAAATATGAAAATCAATACATATTTATAGGGGTGGGTGATTTCCCTTCACCATCCATGCACTTTTAAAAATAGGCTACACGTTAATAATAACCATGTTCCCTTACATGAGAATACAAAAGCATGTAGGCATTAATAATAGATTTTCTATAGTTAACTCCTAGTTTAAATCCTATTACTAGTACAAAAACCTGTATGATGCTCGACCTTCTATTAGCCCAAAATAACCTTAGCATAGTCTACAAGTCTTCATATCATTGTGTTCTCTGCACTCCATGTCCAAAAATAACCTTATGCTGAAAATGGCTAAGTTCCGATCCTGGGCACGCCTTGCCTGACTACATTCCTGTGTGCACTTTCATGCCCTATGTTTGTGAACCTAAACCTTATGCACTTACAAAACTTAGGCTATACTTATCAGTCCAACATTACCCCAAACTAAATGGATTTCCACCCCCGGAAATGGGTAATCACAACTTATCCCTCCAAAATTTAAAGAACGACGAATGAAAGAATGAAAGGACTACTGCCCCAAAAATAAAGTCATCCTACTTGGTATCTCGCTCTTCTCATAGAAGGATCAACTCTAGATATTCATTATGAAATTATTCCTCTAATACATACTAATCACTCAGTGTTTTATTCATCTTATCCAGAATGTCCACAACTATGGCCTCCAATTCATCAAGAGTCATCTTACCACCTTAATTTTGTAAAATCCTAAGAATATTATCCATGCTTGAGATCACACCTTCCATCACATCTATCTTTTCCATGATGAGCTTCCCAATTTACTTAATTCTTTACTTGTGCAGAATCCTGACAACCTCAAGTGCATTGAGCTTAGTTTCTAATAGCTTAACTCTGTTTACGTGCCCAAGTGTTTCATCTTTAACCACTTGAAGGACCTCATTTTCTTCTCTCAGAGTCCTTATCTTGATGATTACATCTGGCACTGCACACATGGTCAATGCCAGATCCAATTTCTTCAATTCATATTTTAAAGCCCATATAATGGACTCATAACTGACAAATTTCCTTGCAACAATGGTTTTGGCTCTCATTGCCTCTTTTGCAACATCTTTGGGTTTTTTAGGCACACTAGTATCTCTTCTAAAATAAAATGAATTTTTGTGCACAAATAATGAAGAGAAGACGAGAAATCTTTTGGTACCTTATCTTGAAAATTGGGACGCTTCTTCATAACACCATTAGCAATTTGTTTGGCCATCTTTAGAACTATCTATGTTTCTGCTTTAGCCTTCTCTTTTTCCTTTATAAGGTGCTTTATTTATGTGTATTTATATTTCTTATCCTCTAAAAGCACGCGAATAGTTTCTTCTTTATAAAATTTTTTGCACACAACTTCGACATAAACCTTAGTTAGAGCCTTGCTCACCTGTTCATTTGAAAACATAGTCGGCTTTATAGTGACATTGTAGGAGTGTGGTAACTTCCTCATCCTCTGTAATAGACAAAAATCCTCATAAAAATCAAAGTTTGGTTCATCTACATGAGTATACATACTCCATGACAACTATTTGTGAGTGTGTGTGTTGGCCATATCTAGGTCCATCATCTCCCAACCATACAACTGCTCCTTTGTCATTGTACTCTGAAATGTGGTTGGAATAATTTTTTTCACATCATCAATGTATCCAAGAGTGTGTGTTCTTACCACTTCCTCCTCCCTGTGCACACTGGCACGCTCCTCCTCATGCTCATGTGTCTCAGTGCCAATGTTTTGTTCTTCTTCTTCTTCCTCTCCAGTCTGCTTAACATGCGTCACAATCTCCGTGTCTCCACCACTACTACTTTCCTCCACATTCCCCTATGCACATGTTCTCCTAGCATCCTCAACAAACATAGGTTGTTCCTCTTCTATATCCTTATCTTCTCTTTCTTAAATGATTGGTGTTGCAATATCTTCATGTGCGCTCTCGTGCGAGGACTTCTCCTCTTCACTATCCTTGATTGGAACATACCTTCGGCGCTTCTTCCTCCTTTCCTCTAAGTCCTTAAATGGAGTGGTACATGATGATCTTAAGACTGGTTGTAATGATCTAACACCAGTATTAGTACCTATTCTACTTCTACAAAACAACCTCCACTGTGATCTATCCCAGAGTTGTCTCCTTGTTCCTCTTCGGATTGTTCTAAAACATTTTACAACCCTTTCGAAACTCATTTTTCCATTTGTGGTGGTGTGTTTTCCACATGATTCTTGGTGCCCACCATCTGCTTATGTTTTGAAGGACCTGTAAAAGATATATCCTCTCATGTAATCACTTTTCCATCCTTGAAGCACAACCTTAGATAAACATAGACGTGCACTGGATCAATCTTCCCCATGGCCAAAGTCTCCAGAGTTATGTCAATATTGTCCATTTCAAGAATTTCTAGATACGCCTCTTTGTTAGGCCACACATAGGTCTTACAAAAGATATGAATATATTCATCTACCTTGTTAGTTTCAAATTAAAATTTGTGTGGATTATGTAACATATTCATAGAATATTTAAAATATCATGTAGTGAAAGCGAAAGGCAACTTACACCAGGGGCTCTTCTCACCCATCTTCATGTAGAACCACCCTAAAATGAAATTTTGGTATAATGCAAATTTGGCCTGTCCATCCAACACTATAGGTAGCTCGAGAGGGATGTGCCATCCCCCTTTAAATGCTCAACACAACTTTTTGAACCAATTCTCTTACCACTCTTTGTAAGTATTTAATATGGAGCCGTGCAAAGTATACTTCACAAATTTATTCTCCAGCGACTTATGTTCCATAGGGAAGTCCCAAAATTTCTCCTTCAGCCCATCAGTCAAGCCAATTTCACTTAATATAAGTAAAATAAGGATGCTTCCCTAAGTAATTTTATCACCTTTATATTTCTGGATGCGCACCTCAGCCACTAAGCTTTCTACAATCTATCTAGAAATGTTGTAGTAGGTTTTGTTTTCCATAATGTGTGATATGTGAAGCAAGCACTGGTTTACCTCTTTCCAACACTTTGAAAAACCTAACTTGTAACCCACCATGTGTGATGTAACCCTTGTAGCTAAATCATCAATATTTTTCACTTTGAACACTTTCCCCCCCTTCTTGTACTTAAGCATAGTGGTCATTTTATTAATACCTTCATCATCAGATAGATCTCCAACAATCTCCCAGCATGAGTCATGCAACCTAGTCACCATACTAATCAACTTAGCGGTAATCCACATTCTTCTTCCTACGAAATAGAAAAAGTCATCATGTACCCGCGACATGAGCCAATGGTAAAACAACTCGGGCTTCCTGAAATATGGAAACTCAAGAAGTTGCATGACCCCTACACTTTCTAAAAAAAATATAACAACATCATCTAAAACCCTAACTCCATCCACCATCCTCCAATTAGTCCTGCAAATGACCTTAGAGGTGATATCCTTCATATTCTTATCAGAACGATGATTAAAATTAGAGATCTTGCACCTAGTAATTTTCCTCATCCATGGTTGCCCTTCAATCACACCTTTAGGATAAAGTATCTCGACCAACCATTCTTATATTGCTTTGGAAGCCTCTTCCTTGAAAACTGAGGATCATCATGGTGCCATATTTCCTCTTTCACTTACAAGAACGTTCTACAACCTCCAAATTATTACCTTTTTATCTTGCATACCTCGAATGTGAATCAAACCCTTCGATCCATAAAACCCTAGCTGTAAAACTACCTTCTTCAAACCCTAAGCATATGAGCTTCACCTTAGGGCACACATAGCAATTCCTGAACCTCTATTCTATGCTCATGTTCCAACAACAATGTTCTTCAATCTTTCCTGGTTCATCAATCCACAACTTACTCTTTTTCCGTAGCTCTACTTCGCACTTGATTACTCAAAATTGCAAGGTGATAATGACGTTGTAAACGCCGAACTTATAACAAATTTCAAAAAAAATTCACATTAATTACTCCTAAATACCACCATATGTGACATTAATTCCACATCCGTGCTTCTCCACGTGTCGCACCTTGTCTACCACACCTAAAATTTATATGCCACAGTCATAACATTCAGATGCACCTACTACTTCTCTGTCACAAATCTCCTCTACCTGTGCTTCCTTGTTATGAATTATTTATCCAATGTGACCCTTCTCAAGTAGTCTCCAATGTTTTATCCTACCTTGTGTTATACCTAGTGTCCATCCTCCATGCGTGGTCTTAAAATTGAGAAATGTCCTTGAATTTTTATTTTCTAAACCTGTCCCTTCTCTGATCATCTATGATTTTTTTTATCATGCAACACAATCCAAAATAAGGCACCAGTCAATCCTTCTTCATCCACCCCACACTAAGGGTATGTGTGGTCCTCTGTACATGAAAACAATTAGATAGTAATCAACTTCAGGCGCACAAGTGCACTTATTACATAAAACACTGAACTAAATTGAGAAAACATAACAATAATTAAATGAAACACATATAAAGGGAATGCATTAAGGAAATCTAATCTAATGGAAATAATTCCTTATTACAACCACCAAGAAGAATTATTTATAGTAGGGCTTCAACCTACTTCTATCAAAGTAACCAAGAAACTATGTCCCATCCAGTGCCTCTAACTGGAAAGCTCCTGAATCAAGTATACAAGTTATAACATACGATCCCAACCAATGCACCTTAATATTTCTAGGGCAGCGCAATTTTTTTGAATCATACCAAAGTACCATTTCCCTAATCTCAAGTTTCTTATCCTTTATGTGCATGTTACGCCATGCCTTCTTCCTGGATTTTTCTTGCTTCTAACTCCATCTTGTTATGGTGCACCTCTCATCTAGCTGCATCAACTTGTCAATTCATTCTTCTAGTTCTTTCTCATCATCTAGACCTTCTACACATGTAATATGCAAAGAAGGTAGCATGAATACCATTGGTAGAACTACCTCTATGCCAAACACCAACCGAAAGGGTGTTGTTTTATTCAACCTCTTGTAGATTGTCCTATACGCCCAAAGTACAACAAAGACTTTATCATCCCAATCTCTCTATCCAACATCAATTTTTTTTGTCAATGTATGACTCAGTATCTTGTTGAAGGTACCTTCTTTCCAATTCCAGTGTGTGAGGCCCTTTCTACTCCTCTTCCTTCTTGCATTTATGACTCATACCTATCCAACATCACTCTTCTGTTTGTCGAGTCCCCTCATTGGGATGAGTATCTTCTCGACCTTGGTCATATTTTTATAATATCCACTTGTGATGTCGTATAGGTTCCTCATCCTTCTACAGGTGTCTTGGAGGATTCCATCATCTCCTTTATTGGGAATTCCCATTCGAGGACACTTATTACTTCTAATTTTCAGGGGATCTTCACTATCCCACCCTTGTTTGTGGATCCTCTTTCTGTTGTGGGGGTTATTTTTTCCCCTCACTTCACTTTGGGAATCCTTTCAGTATATGTTCCTCTTTCACACTCTGAGAGTTCTACGCACGTGGCATTACGTTCGGTACATTGGAACTCCATTTCGAGACCTATGTCACACTTATGTGGACTAGACTCAAAGTTCTGCATGCTGCTGCCTTTGGTTTCACAGAGTGGGAAGAATTCCAACACTTCATTTCTATCCTTCCTAAGAGAATGCACATAGTTCGGTGCAGGTGTCTCTTCTTCAGTCCTAAGGAAAAGGACCATGTCATTGACACTCTTTTGAGATACTTCCTAGAGTTATAAAGTTCAGATCTGTCTGTGGAATCTTCTGCATTCCTCTCATCTCCCTCTTCTTCTCTCTTCTTCTTCTAGTTAGATTCTCCCTTTATACATGGATACATTAGTCAGCTTCTAAGTTTCCGGGACCCATCCTTGGTATCTTTCTTAGATTAGAGAGTGTGTTTTCATCTCTTGTGGTGGATGTTTTTCCCACTAGGTTTTCCTCCATTTCTTGGGACCCTTTTTGTGCATGGGTACCTCATCAGGCTTCAGTGCCAAAACCCATTTCTCATTTCTGACTTTTTGCCTCATCCTAAATTTTGATGAAGGGGGGGTGTTGGTGTGATTCACTTTCCACATCACTAGGCATGTCATATCACTTAGGTGAGGTCATAGGTTTAGGTTTCATTTAGGGTCATCATGAGATTCCATTACGTGTCAGTGCGTTAGTGCATCATATGCATAATTGGGAGTTACTTCCTATTTTGAGAATGTAACTCCCCTTCTCCACTTAAGAGGTCATGATTACAGTAATGGGGGTTACTAATCACCCTTTATATGTACACCACTTTAGATCTATGAGATGTGAAATATTTAGAGCTTAACGAGGTTCTGCCATCTTTTTGAATCTTTTCATGCACACATGGTTGATGTTTTTTCTTCATGAGATTTTGTCACACTGTCAGTTTACACCACGATCAATGTTCACGCTATCTTGCATGATCCTCGTGCTTCAAATTTTCACATTCTCCCTCAATTACCACCTCGTTGTTCCCTTGTAAAAATGGTTAGGATTCGTGAACTCAACCTTGCAATATATTGTATGCTTGTATTGTTTTATGATTCCATGAGATGCTTTTCTATAATACTGAAATGACAAAAACCCCAAAAAATAGTTTTCTGGGGTATTTAATACATTTTTGGCACATTCCAGGCTAGAAATTTTGAAAATAGAAAATTTGTGGGATATGAAAATTTCACTTTCCCCCCATTAAGAAAAAGTGCAGGATATTGAAATTTCAAATAATTTCAAATGTGGGGGAATTCGCAATTCAAAATTTTAATTTACCCCTCATTAAATAAAGTCATGGGATATCGAAACAAATAAAAAAATACAAAACAACGCCATTTGTTTTTGTCTATAGAATATACTAATATAAACATAATAAAAATATATTATAATAAAACAATAAAATTAAATTCTAAAAAAGTATACACATTTAATTTTTTGATTTTTATCAAAATCAATCTCAACATTGTTAGATGTACTGCACACTCATTTAATACAATTCTTCAATTACACTATGCCACGTAGCAAGTTTGAACCAGATAGTTAGGAAATAATATAATTGACACATTTATTATGAAATTAAAATATAAAGAAAATACTATAAAATATTTTAAACCTATATAAATCTGAAATATTATTATATAAATAGTACCCACTAAAATGATGACACATGGCATGAAATTTCTATGATATCTAATAGTGCAACGAATTTCCCCACTATGGATAGTCCAAAAAATATGATATAATTATAATCAATGAAAATCACTATCGATCCAAAGTTGTATAGATAGATTTTTCAATGATAAGAGGTAATGGTAGGAGCCTAGTGACTACTAAGCTAGATCATGATTTGTTATTCATTCCTTATTTTAAAATTAATAAATTGTTGAGCTTTACGGCCTCCATGACATTCCTTTTAATAAGTAGTGTGTCTTAGCGGTCGCTAAATATTTTAATTGATACAAATCAATGTGCATTAATTGTCACAAACACAATATCTTATGAGAACTACATAAGGCTTGGTCCCTCTCTAGGGTATGTAATGCAACACTTGTCCCCGCCAGGGATAGTCCAACCAATATGATACAATTATAATCAATGAAAATTACTATCGATCCAAAGTTATACAAATAGATTTTTATCAATGAAAATAGATAATGGTAGGAGCCTAGTGATTCACTAAGCTAGACCATGATTTGTTATTCATTCGCTATTTTCAAATTAAGAAACTGTTGATCCTTACGACCACTATGTCATTCCTTTCAATAAGTAATGCAGCTTAGCGGTCGCTAATTATTTTCTTTGATACAAATTCGATGTGAATTATATGTCACAAATAAAATATCTTATGAGAACTACATAAGGTTTGATCCCTCTCGAGGGTATGTAGTGCAACACTTGGATCTGATAGGGATAGTCCAGCCAATATGATACAATTATAATCAATGAAAATTACTATCGATCCAAATCTGTATAAATAGTGTTTACAATGACAAGAGGTAATGGTAGGAGCCTAGGGCCACTAAGCTAGACCATGATTTGTTATTTGTTCAATATTTTCCAATTAAGAAACTATTGAACCTAGTGGACACTATGTCATTCCTTTTAATTAGTAGTGTAACTTAGCATTCACTAATTATTTTATTTGATACGAATCGATGTGAATTACATGTCACAAAGAATATATCTTATGAGAACTACATAAGGATTGATCCCTCTCAAGGGTATGTAGTGCAACACTTGGATCCACTAGGGATAGTCCAACCAATATGATACAATTATAATCAATGAAAATTACTATCGATCCAAAGTTGTACAGATAGTGTTTACAATGACAAGAGGTAATGGTAGGAGCCTAGCGGCTACTAAGCTAGACCATGATTTGTTATTCGTTCACTATTTTCAAATTAAGAAATTGTTGAGCCTTATGGCCACTATGTCATTCCTTTCAATAAGTAATGTAACTTAGCGGTCACTAAGTATTTTCTTTGATATGAATCGATGTGAATTATATGTCACAAATAATATATCTTATGAGAACTACATAAGGCTTGATCCCTCTTGAGGGTATGTAGTGCAACACTTGGCTCCTGCCAAGGATAGTCCAACCAATATGTTATAATTATAATCAATGAAAATTCCTATCGATCCAAAGTTGTACAGATAGTGTTTACAATGACTAGAGGTAATGGGTAGAAGATTAGCAGTGATTAAGCTAGACCATGATTTGTTATTTGTTCGCTATTTTCAAATTAAGAAACTGCTAAGCCTAATAGATGCTATGTCATTCCTTTCAATATGTAATGAAGCTTATCACTCTTTAAGTATTTTCTTTGATACAAATTAATGTGAATTTTATGTCACAAAGAACATATCCTATTAGAGCTACATAAGGCTTGATCCCTCTCAATGGTATATAGTGCAACACTTGGCTCCGCCAGGGATAGTCCAGCCAATATGATATAATATAATCAATGAAAATTACTATTGATCAAAAGTTGTAAAGATAGTGTTTACAATGACTAGAGGTAATGGTAGAAGCCTAACAACAACTAAGCTAGACCATGATTTGTTATTTGTTCACTATTATCAAATTAAGAAACTGTTGAGCCTTACAGCCACTATGTCATTCCTTTCAATAATTAATGTAGCTTAATAGTCACTAAGTATTTTCTTTGATACAAATCGATGTGAATTTTATGTCACAAAGAATATATCTTATTAGAACTACATAAGGCTTGATCCCTCTTGAGGGTATGTAGTGTAGCACTTGGCTCCACCAGGGATAGTCCAACAAATATGATACACTTATTATCAAGTAAAATTATTATCGATCCAAAGTTGTAGAGATAGTGTTTACAATGACAAGAGGTAATGGTAGGAGACTAGTGGCCACTAAGCTAGACCATGATTTGTTATTCGTTCGGTATTTTTAAATTATGAAATTGTTGAGCCTTGCTCCCTCTATGTCATTCCTTTCAATAAGCAATGGAGATTAGTAGTTGCTAATAATTTCCTTTGATATGAATCGATGAGAATTAAGTGTTATGCACAATTTATTCCAAGGCCCAATTTCAAATAATAATCATTAGATCTTAGCGACCACTTAGTTATTCCTTATAATATGTGTTAATGAACAACTAAGCATTTTTATGTATAAAAGATACTTCTTAGCGATCACTAACTCCGTTATTGAGATGTATTTCTCAAACACTCTCTTCAAAATATGAAAAATTAGATCTTATGGCCTCCACTCTAATCCATTCAATAGGTGTAAATGAACAACAATGAATCTTTTAAATGTCCATTTATATGTTGACTAGAATCCTAGATGCCACTAAGATCTATATTTTCCTATGTTGTTCATGTTATCTACGAAATGTTATAGTTTGTCACACACAAGGTAATCCTTTGAAAATATGTTGCATGTTACTTGGTTAGAAAACTTTTGAGAGTTTCTATTATTATTGATTTGATCCACAAAATATGAATTACTCTAACTAAGTTGAAGGTTAGATATCATGTCTGGTCAAAGCCTAGTGGTCACTAACCATTAAGTTAATTACTCTCCAATGATAAAAATTAATGGACTCTAGAGGTTGGTGATCACTAGGCTAATACTTATATTCATTATCAGACAATGTGAAAAAACCAATTCATCTTTGATATGTGAACTAATTATTAATATATTCTACGCCAATTATAGGTAAAATGTCTTCCATTGTTCACACTCCATTCTTGATAATTCCATTCATTGAAGGCACTGAGTGTTGGAAGAAAAGAGACGAGGAATGGTTTGTTGAAATCCATTCCCCTGAAAACTACTATGTCGACATGTGGTTGGTTTTTGTTATAGATGAGGGACATGAGGTAGTCAGTATGGTTATATCCTCAACAAATATTGATTCAAGGAACACTTGTGTGTTCAGGTCGAACACATTGAATTTGAAAATAATAAGTGTCTTATTCTGGATATGGAGTTGGATGTTTCTTTATTCAGGAAACGGGAAATGCAAGCCTCAATAGACAAACAACCATATTCTTGTTCACTATATGGTTAGAATTTGGGGTTGTTAATAGATTCTAACAAAATTGGTTGTTCAAATGCAGAAGACATTCATAATGGCATGCTTATAGTACTAAAAAAATTATATAGAAATGATAAAACCTCTTCTGTTTGTCATTTTTTGAATAGAACAGGTTTTCTTTCACCTCCAAAACATGCCAATTTATTTACTATGTTGAGGTGAACATATTTGGCTAAATTGGAGATCAACCCATCTAAATCAAAGTTGCATGGGTTGAAAAAGAATACTAAATCAACTACATTGCTTAAGAAAGTAACCACTATATTCACGAAAATAGAGCCTTCAACTATTCAACAGTTTCATTTGTTCCTGTTCAATGGTGAAGTATTTTCTATTGATTTTTCAAGGTGCCATGTAGCACCTCCAGAATATCAGTATCATCCTATAGATGATGAGAATGTTGACCTTCTTGTCCACTCCATGTTGATAAATGTTATTCCTACACAGAGGGATGTAATTCTTCTTCCCTTCTTGTAGTCTATGAATAACGTTGTGGAACTTGAAGATATCCAAAATACTTGGAAAGGGATGATGTCAAATTTTATATACTTGATGGCCAACATACAATATGTGCACAAAAAAATATTTTGGGCTTAGAGACTTACAAGTCTTTACATTCGAGGCTACAGTTTCAAAAGGCTCACATTCTATTTGCAAAATCATCTACCAAAGCCATTACTAATATTTGCAAACAAAAAAATGAAGTAAACAAAACTTGGATAGAAACCAAGTTTATTGATTTGTTGTACAAAGCTAGATCATTTTGGCATTCACTAGGATGTCCTCAATGGCCCGGATTGACAAAAACAAAATAATGGAAGGTAATGTATTTTAATTTTATTGCATTGGTTATTAACATTTACTTTCATCATGTAAAAATATAAAAAATATGTTTTTCCTTTGAATGCAGAGCTTTGAGAATCAATGCCTTTCAATTTTCCAAGTGCAAAAAATAGAGAGTCTATACGACAAATGGACTTTTGTATTGTTGCCCAATGATATATGGACTAAATGGAAAACAAAATTTTAGTTGTTTAGATCAGGTGGCCTTTATTTTTCACCTATTAAAGATAATCAGGTTAACTTTCAGTCAAATTCACAAGAAAGATTCATAGCCAATTCATTTAGGGATGCTAGAGAAATGACCAAAGAAGAACTATCAAAACTAGCAAATAAAGTGCAATCATGGGATGTCTTGGTTAACTAGATCTATTGAGGTAGGCGTGATAGTAGAGACATTTGATGCTTACTTCCGGAGAATAAAAGGAGACAGAAAAATGAGAGCTAAAGTTCTACATTATTTGAAAGATAAACATCTAGATAATATTCTATTGTCAACCTACAGTGAATCTAATGTAATTGAAAATTTTAAATTGCATGAATCACACTACCACTAGTTGTCTATATTGTTGGGTGAAGAGAGAAAAGGAAAGATAAAATATGATTCCCAAATAGGGGTGAAAAGGCCAAATGAAAAAAGGACCCTGTGGTGGAAGAATTTCTTCCCGTCGAGGCTCAGACAATATTAGACAACTATGTGATGTCAATGGAAGAAAATATACCAGCAAGGATGGAAGACATTGAAGATTTTACATGTCAATGTGCATATCCATTCCATCTTCCATCAACTTTATCAGCTATTCCTGGGACCAATCCTTTCAATGTTGAATGTGTGATCACTGATTTTTGTAATTTGTCTAGTGATATTTCTTCTAATGTAATAATGGAGCTGCTAATAGTTATTGGAACCAATGTGTTGTATTGTATTATTATTGTTCTCATACCAATTGATTATTCAAAAATGTTAAGAGAAACAATAAAAAGATACATGGAAAAGGTTAAAGACAGTGGAGAATCAATTTTGGATGGATGCTATAGACTCTATGACAGTAACGGGAAATTTAAAAGTTTGTGTCTTATGTACACAATAACTGGTGTGCACATCTATGGCAATAAAGATGATGATAGAGAAGAAGTCACTAGGGATTGGATGGAGAAACTGCCATAGAAAATGGTAACTGTAAGTGAAATTGGCCTGCAAGGAAACATCCATCCTTTTCCTTATGAGTGATCTTATGAGTTCTGGGCTGAGATGTTCACTCGATGTTGTTCCCAAAATTCTTTAATAATAGTGCTTTACAATGGTTGTGGTGTACTGTGTGCATTAGTTCATTTCAATTTGTCTGCTATTTTTTTATTGTTGAGACACATAGTCAAGAAATGTTTTTGAAACATTACTATTCTCATATGAAGAAAGGTTTGTTTCTGAAGAAAATTTTAACAAGCGAATTTGTTTAATTTCTTTGAATTGATATATGATACTTATACATTTATTATTTATGCAAATAACCAAAAAAACTATAGGAATTTATGTACAACCATTTCAACATGACACTACACAACCAGTTCAACATGGTGATTGACCTTCAATCATTTTATAAATATGTTTAATGAGCTATGTTTTCAATTTCCATGGTTTTTGTTAATTTAACAATACTCTATGTTTTACAGTTCCAATGACAGATAAGGAGACCTCAGGAAACATCTGACACGAATACGCAATCAAATCATGGTATGTTAGTCATGTGCATTTATAAAAAGAACCACTAATAAGCCCCACAAATTTATAAGATAATTAATGGTTTTATGTAGACAACCAACAACCAGAGAAAGTAACTGTGGAGTGTGCGGGGGTATCAAACACGAATATGTAGTTGGACCCTGGTATGTTAGCCATGTGTATTTTTAAACAAAACCATTTATAAGGCTCACAAATTTATAGAAAATGATATCATATAACTCTAGAAGAGAGACCATTTTCAAAGGAGGAATAACCAAATAACCTATTTCAAATGTTCATGGTGGCATCTAATGCTCCACAATTTGTATTTATAGTTTCATAACTAACAAACATTAGTTTCTATGCTTAATCCAGCCAATGATATCATAGCCTAGCAGTCGCTAATCCACATCAATAGGTCATAACTATTGTCTGCCAAAGGGTGGTTCTATTAATATAAGTGTACCCTGGCAGCCGCTAAACTTCATTCACAAGACAAAGAACAATTGATATTGAACTTAACATATTACCATGGAGAGAAGTATGCTTTTTCAATTAAGATTTCATTTTCCATGACATGAAATTGATTATGAATTGATTAATGTTTGTTTGCAATACATCTTTCATCAAAAGAACTAGCAATGGGTAAGGGCGATGCAAGCCAAGCTGCAAGCTCAGTCGGTAAAGATTATGAATAGATTAATGTTTATTCAATTATGCTTTCATTTTCCATAGAAATAGCTAGATTATGAATAGATTAATGTTTATTTGAAATAGATCTTGCATCAAAGGATCCAGCTATGGGTAAATACGATGTAATCCTAGACACAAGCTTGATAGGTAAGTGGTAGCTGCAAGCTAAAATATTGATTATTTCCATTAGTTAGAATTGATATGCGGCCGATTAAAATAAAAATTATTTACTTCCTTGCAGTTAGCCACAAGAATTACTTACTTATTTTAGATTTGGAGGGCTTGCTATATGAGAAAAACCAATCACCCTCTAAGGATATGTCATTCAAGTTCAGTAAGGAGACTATCAACCTGCATGGTGGCTTGAAAGAATTTATAAAGTCGTTATCAACAAAATTTGAAATGGGATTCTGGCTCGAAAAACTCACTTCTGCTAATGTTGAAAATATGAAAAATGCCTTCAATAAAAAATTATCAACTGAATTGAATCCATAACTCACTTGGGGAAAGGAACATTGAAATATAGTTGATGGAATTGTAATAAAATATCTAGAAAAGGTTTGGAGTAGAAACAAGGTTTCCTACAGTTCTAAAGACACATTGTGTATTACATTAGGTGCAAAGGGAAACCCTCTTGAAAATTTTATGGTTAGGATGAAAATAAGAGGAGAATCTTGTTCAAAATATATGTGGTTGATGACCCATTTGTACAAACATCACTAATAGTGTCTCAGGGATTGAATGTGGTAGAGGGAATCAAATATTTGGAGTGAGAAAATGCTAAATAACTACTTATCATTTCAAAATGTTATTATGATGGTACTACTTAACATTGTAAAGAAAATGCATTCATATGTTATCATGATGGTTTTTCTTAACTATTTTTATGGTAAGATTTACACAAATATAAGTTAGGAGTATTTATATTTTCATCTGATTATAAGTTGAGACTATGAGTGTATAAGTTGAGTATGCAAATTAACATATTTTTTTATTGTAACAAAAATTTGAGCAATTTTTATTAAACAAATATGTATTCCTAAATTAATTATGAGGATTCTTGAATACTACTTTTTTTGTTTGAAAATAAAAAGTGTATACCACATTCATATGAAATGAAATAACTACAATATAGTTTCTAAAGAATCATTGTGTTGAAACATGACATTCAATTCAAAAACTTTCGGCAAAAAAAAATTATAGTACAATATGTTAGAGATCACAAGCTAACTGAGAGGGTGGGATGAATTAGTTATTCAAAAATATATCTCAATTTTAGTTATTAACTTATACATATTCAATGATTCATTAAACCATTCACAATTCAAAATAAATAGTGTGCATTAGATTATAGCATCAAGCATAAGAACACAATACATAACACACAAACACCATATATGAGTGGGAAACCCTCACAAGGAAGAAAACCCACTGAAACTCTACTTATATTTATAAAAGAAAGTAAGTTTAATGAAGCACCAATTTCACAAGGAGCACCAACCCCTAATTTAGTGAGACACCAATCCCATAAGGAGAACCAACCCCTGATTTAGCAAGCTCCAACTTGCAAGGAGCACCAACCCCCTATTATCTAAGCACCCCACTTGGAATAAAAGGTTACAATTTGATTATATAGAGTCAATATTGCTTACTCAATAGATTATGATCACTTTTATATATCTTTCTGCACTTTCTCTTTTCACTATCTCTTTGATATGAATCTTTGATCTTTGTTCATTGCTCTCTACCTCTTCTTTAGCTCAAATAATTCAATTTCACTTGATCTCTCTTTCTCCTTTTGTCTCTCTTCTGACTTGCATGCATTGATTCCTTACACAGACAATAGGTAATAATATCTTTGATCAACTCTCATATTCTCTTCTCATAACTGCAAATGATTTTATACTTTTCCACATAAATACTTAGAGCATCTTTTACACGCATGAGAAAATAAAATGCAACGAACCAAATTTTTACTTTTATATGCATCTAATTTCTTCAATGCAAAATAGGTTGGCATTTTATCTAGATTCAACCCAAATCCTTTCATTTAATTCAAGCTACAATAGTCACATATGACCCAAATAGGTTAGCATTTTCCCTCTTATATAATCTTCAATATATTCATTCATATTTGATCATCTATATTATGATTCAACCTTCCCTTTTCTGGAATCTTGAATTAAACAATTCATCACTTGATTTTTGAAATTTTCATGGCACAATGTCTGCTCCTACAAATTTCCTCTGCTAAGAATGACTTAAATTGTTTTTTGTGACTATTATCTTTACTTCACAGATTTTTCAGTACTTCACGGAATATTTTCATTTTCCACAGCATTCTCTAGTCTTTTGTGGCATTCCCAATGTCTCACATCCATTCTCCTTGTCTTCTACCTTCCCGCATATTTGTTCCAAATCCGTAATTCTATCTCTTTTACTTGTAGATTTCGTAGTCTTCTGCGGCTATCTTCCATCTTTAGCATCTTCTCTAGTTCTTCATGTGACTTTTCTCTTTGATCTTCGGCTTTTGTTTAAACTGCTTCATGACTCTTTCTTCACATATGAAGAACTTCACCTATTCTCACTCATGTGGCTACATCCTTTGGCTCTATTTTTCTTTGGTGGCTTCGTCCCTTTATCTACAGTGGCTTCTCAATTACTTTCCATGGTTTCTTCTAGAGCTCCTGCAGACTTTTTACAAACTTCAGTGGCTACTTCCAAGACTTCTGGCTAGATAGCTCCTCATGTCCATGGCATTTCATACAAAGCATGATTACTAAGTCCTTTAGAGCTTATCCTTAGATCATCTTGAAGCCTCTATGAGCTGACACTACCAATCAACCTTCAACTTATTATCAGCTTGCTCACTTTACCAATTCACTCCATTTTGCCATCAATGCAGTATTGACAACTAATTGATCCATCTTAACATCAATGATAGAGAACATATGTCTTTCAATGATCCCCATATTATTATTCCAACAATCTCCCCCTTTTTCATTGATGGTAACATTCCAACCTGACAATAAACACTTTTGATGGCAGAAATCCAACAATGCATCCCCTGATTTCATTGTTTCCAACTTAACTCACTTCATGTGATAGGAATGCCTCACTTTTGGTATGGTTCCATCATCTCTAAAACTTATGATGATCACAATAATTTCTGCCTACCTTTTAATGTAACAGATTTATGTTTCTCAGCTATCCACTTTTCTCTCCTTCTCATGATATATTGACTGCAACACTTCAATTTCTCTCCACCCTTTTGACATTTATTCAGGCTTGTTTCTGATCTTTCATTAGCTTATTTCCCCCTTTGATAACTTTTTGGGACTTTAGGGCCAACTGGGCCGTATGATAACTAGATGACAACATGTTCTTACCACAAGAATCTCCCCCTAGGCATCATTTTTCTCATACATCTATCTTAGTGTATCCATGCAGTAATGTACTCCCACTGAGTTGATGCATACTTCAGATTAAATTTGAGCTAGAAGACTAGCTCCCCCTTGCTTCAATACTAATTGGCACTAGTTTAGGAACTGATAATACCTGAGAATGCTCCCTCACTGTGTTTTTTGTCACATCTTCTGAAGGTTTGTTGGCAGGATCAAGAATGACACTTAATTCATTCCTTAAGTGCTCAAATGTTTCTTTTGGTAGCATCTTGGTCATTATATCTGTAATTTCTTCGTTAGTGCTTACATATTCCATATTGATCTTCTTGCCATTCACTTGTTCCCTCAATAAATGATATCGTATAGGTATGTGCTTAGTTTTTGAGTGGAACAATGGGTTCTTAGAGACACTTATTGCACTTTTACTTTCATACAGCAAAGGAATTAGATTGTCAAATTTTACCTTATAGTCTTCCAATGTCTACTTCATCCATATAACCTGAGTGCAACACATCGTGGTAGCTATATATTTTGCTTCACATGTTGAGAGTGCCACTGATGATTATTTCTTTCTCAACCAGGATACTAAATAATTTCCAATAAAGAATGCTCTATCACTTGTACTCTTCTTTTCATCAACACTACCTACCTAATCTATATATGTATATGCTTTTATGCTGAAATCATTAATTTTAGGGTACCAGAGTCCATAATCAATTGTTCCCATGAGATATCTCAGAATTATCTTTACTACCTTGAAGTGTGTTTCTCTTGGTTCTTCTTGTAATCTCCCAACCAATCCAATTACTTGCATGATGTCTGGTCTTGAAGTTATGGAGTAGATCAAACTTCCTATCATAGATATATACAAAGTTTCATCTGTTTTTCATGATTTTTAATCCTTTCTCATCTTGTAACCCACTTCCATCAGTGTTCATATAGGTTTTTAATCTTCCATCCTAAACATTTTCAACATTTTTTATATATTTGGTTTGGGATATAAAATTACCTTTGTTTGTTTGACTGATTTACAGTCCCATGAAGAATGAGAGGTCTCCAAGAATGGACATTTCAAACTCTTTTCTCATTACATCAGCAAACTCATGGGTCATTTTATCATAATCTCCTCTAAATATGACATCATCCACATAGATAATGACAATGAGTAAATGATTACATTCCTCTTTGATATAGAGATTGTTGTCAACAACACCTTTTCTGAAACCTTACTCAATGAGATATTTAGCCATCCTACTATACCATGCTCTAGGTGCTTGTTTTAACCCATATAGAGACTTTTTCAACTTGAACACATAATATTTATCTTTTTATAAGGAAAAACCATTAGGTTTTTCAATGTATACCTCTTCATTTTAGTATCCAATGAGGAATGTTGACTTAACATCCATTTGGTATACTCTAATTTTCTTATGAGTCATGTATGCTAGAAAAAGTCTTATTACTTCCATTCTTGCCACTGGTGCAAATGTTTCTTCAAATTCAATTCCTTCCATATATGTGTATCCCTTACGTACTAGTCTTGCTTTGTTTCTTGTTACTTCTCCTTTCTCATTCATTTTTTTTCTAAATACCCATTTAGTTCCTATCACATTCTTATCCTTGGGTCTTAGAACAAGTTCCTAGGTTTCATTCTTTTCTATCTAATCAGGTTCTTCATTCATGGCATCCACCCATTATTGATCCTTACATGCTTCTGCAACAATTTTAGGTTCTATTATTGACATAAGTGCTATGTCTTCATGGTTTTTTTGTTCTCTTAGTCTTCTTCTTGTTAGAATATCGCCTTCCATGTTTCTAATGATTTGATTTAATGGATGACCCTTCTTAACTTGTCTTGAGGGTGCCTTAGTGTCTGGTCTTTCTTCTTATTCTTCTACTTCTACATGTGGGGTCTCTCTATTTCTTCATCATCTTCTTGTTATTCAATTATACGATGCAGTGTTGAGCGTCTGTACTTGGGAGATTCATCCACCTTTACATTTTTTTCTTTCAATAAATTTTTTGCAACCTTTTTATTGTAGCATCTATAAGCCGCGCTTACTATTGAGTAACCCAAAAATATTCATTCATCACTTCTAGAGTCAAACTTTCCCATATTTTTTGCATCTCTTTTTATGTAACGTTTTCTTCCAAATACTCTTATCTGTTTCACATTTACAAGAATGTTCTTCTACAATTCATAAGGTTTCCTTTCATATTTTACCCTCAATTTTTCTTTGTTTAAGATGTAGGCCATTGTGTATACCACTTCACTCCAATATCTATCAGAAAGCTTTGATTCATTTAGCATAATTCTTACCATTTATTTTACAGTCTTGTTCTTTCTTTCAACCACTCCATCCTACTGAGGTGCCCTTGCAGACTGAGAATTTCCTTCTAATTCCATGTTCTTCACAAAACTCATCGAACTCATTGGGCCAAAACTCTCCACCTTTGTCTGATCTTAAGCATTTGATCTTCTTGTTCTTCTCATTCTCCATAAGTTCCTTGAACTTCTAGAATCTATCTAGAGCTTTTGATTTTTGTTTTAAACAAGCTACCCATTTCATTCTTGTATAATCATCTATCAATAGCATGAAATATACCTCACCTTGTATGCTTTTGTTTTTGGTAGGACCGCAAAGATATATATGAATTAACTCTAGTGGTTTGGTTGTATTAGTACTCCTTTGATTTGAATTTTCTCCTTTTTTGTTTTCTATGCAGGCAATGCTTTGTAAAGTGTTTCTGACCAATTTTACAATATTTGGCATATGTCGTACACAACCTTTAGCACTTAGTTTTACCAGATTCTCAAAGCTCATGTGTCTAAGCCTTCTGTTTCATAATCAGTTGTCATCAACCTTACTTGTGAATCATTTCTCCTTATTTATTTCATTCTAAACATACATATTATTCTTGGTCCTCTTGTCCTTTGCAACTTTCTTCCCTTTTTATAGTTTATAATGGCACATCCTTTATCATGAAATATTATATTATATCCTCTCTTGCACATTTGACTCACACTTAACATATTATGTTTGAGTCCTTCAACATATAAAACATTCTGTTGTGATTATCTTACCACTTTCTAAATCCAAAGTTCCCTTTCCAACTATGTTTGCTGAGTTATTATCACTAAATCTAAAATCTCCTGATACATTATTTGTTAGAGTGATGAATTTTATTTTATCACATGTCATGTGACTGGAACATCCACTATCCAAGTACCAAATTTTATCTTCATTTTACACATGAAATGCAATTTGTAATACTGAACAAGAATCTTTCTTCTCATTCATATCTTTCTTAGCAACATACATCCATTTCTATTTAGGAGATTCTTGATTACTTATTGATGCCTCGTTCCTTTTCTTCTAATAATTATAGTGGACATCCTCATAGTTCAATCTGGTGTAAGATGGAAGATAACTTCTTCTATATACTCTAGAGAACTTTCTACACTTATCAGCCTTATGTCCAAACTGATTACATGAATAACAATAACCATAAAATGAGTGTGTGTACCTTATGGTGTATGTAATTTAGGGATAAGTAGTCCTTTTTTTTGGTGGTTAATATGAATTTTTTGTTTGCAGTAGAAGAAGTGCTTGGTGTTGATGTAGTTTTGATCTCCTTCTTCTTATCTGATTTAGATCCTTTTCTTTCTTCCTTGAATCCAATTCCATATTTATCATGTGAATCACGCTGACTGTAAAGTATGTCAGTCAATACATTAGATCTCTTTTCTAACTTCTCATACATTATTAACTTGTTACTCATTTTTTCTATCTCATTATTCAGTTTCTCCAGTTTAGAATTCAGTCTTATGCACTCGTTCTCATTTTATTTGTAAGTATGAGAAATCTTGTCTAGATGGGTCTTAATCTCTTTGAGCTCATTAGCCTCTTCTTCTTCTCTTACAGTTTGTATTTGTTCAAAGATGTGGATTTGTTCTTTATAGTCTTTTAATGTGCATCTTAGCTTTTGATTTTTCTTTCTACATAGTCTCAATTCTTTAAGAGCACTTATCAGTTCAACTTCTAGATTCACTTTTGCTTCTTCTTCATCAAAGTTTTCACATTCATCTATATTTTTTTCTTTTGAACTACCTTCTTCAGGGGAATCCATGGCCATTAACAGACATTTAGATTGGTCTTTATCATTCTCTCCTTCAGACATGTCTGAGTTTCCTGAATCTGATTCACTTGACTTTTCTTCTATGTATAAATTCTTCTTTTCTTTGAAGTAATTCTTCTTAACATCTTTATTTTTGTGATTCTTATTTTTTCTGGTTGCATTTGTGATTTTCTTCTTTGTGTTCAGACTAGTTTTCTCTATCCTTATTTGGGAATTTATTTATAAAATGACCTACTTGTCCACACTCAAAACATTTGAAAGGAATTTTTCCTTTGTACTTAACTGAGCCTCTTTTCAGTATTCTAACAAACATGACTTCAATCTTTTCATCATCGATTTCTTTCTTTGGATTTAATTCTTCTTCTTTTTTCTTAGAATGGGTCTCTTTCTTGGTAATCTTTGATCCAATATTCCTCGTTTCATATACTGAAAGGATACTCTGTAGTTCATCCACTATTATAGTTTTCATATCTTTGGATTCTTCCACAGCTGAAACCTTTGCATCATATTTGGTGGTCAGAGATCTCAAAATTTTCTAAACGATAATAGATTCTTCTAGTTTTTCATCTAAGCCTCTGATCATATTGATCACTTTATCTACCCTCTACATATGTAGAGCCCTACCTTGGGACATCGGAAAACAAACCAAGAAGCAACTAAGATTTTCAGTAATTTTTTTTTTAAAGGTATATGGTTACTACTAATGTTTGTTTACTTTGTTTTCCACCAATAAATTAATTTTATTATAAATTTGATTTCCCAAAATTTAAATGAACTATACCATACTTGACTTCATTGTTTATTCTTCCTAAATTAACTAGAGTCATGAAATAATAGCCTACAACCCCCATATAATAGTTAATTTGTCTCCCCCTTTTAATTTATTTTCCCACAAATAAAACCTTGTCTCCCATTTATATTTAAAAATTACCCACGGTTTAAAAGTGCATAGGTTATTTGTGAGCCCTAGGATCAGATCTGATCTTGACCCTTGGTTTTGAAAAAGAACCCTAAAGTTTGCCTTAATCCTCTCTTTGTTATTTTATTCTCTTTCTTTTCATTCTATTATCACATTTTGTTTTGTTTTATCATTTCCATGTGCAGGTTTGTGTTGGAGGAGCCATGGAGTTATACCAAACCAGCTTTGTATTAGTTCTAGAATTTTGTACAAAACAATAATGTTTTCTCCTTTTTTTTTTGAATGCACATTTTTTTTATTGATTAAGGAGGGGGTGACGGATTTGGAGAGGGCGGCAGTGTGGTGGTGAGGGTGCTATGGTGGTAGCGTGGTAGAGGAGGTCACTGTGCAGGGGGTGGGGTGCGGTGGAGGCGGCCGTGGGAGATGGTAGGGGGGGAAAGCATGGAAGAGGAAGGTGTGCAGGCCACGCGGAACAGGGTAGGGGTAGACAGAGGATCAGGCATGGGCTAGGGAGTAAGGGGGCATAGTGGAGGGGTGGGGAGGGTTTGGCCCTCCCCCACCTGTTTTGTTTTACCACATAATTTATTTATTTATTTATTTTGTTTTAAGTTTTATTAATATGTAATATTATATATATATATATATATATATATATATATATATATATATATATATATATAGTTTATTTTAATGGAACAATAATAACCTTCACAAAGAAATATGTATATAATTGTGCTAACATGATATAGTCTAGAAAAAAAAAGAAACAAAGATCACTATATTACTATTATCTTTAAATATTTGGAGTTCTTCAAATGTGGGACAATTTATTTCAAAATGATTAAAAAAGCTGATTTCTTGTTGTTATTTTTAAGCCAAAAGGAAACACAAAAAAAAAACTCAACTATTCCCACTAACAGATTTACCCATTTTGAAAATAAATGAATATACAAATATTGCAATGAGATTTTTTTTTTCATTTCTAATACTCTATGTAAAATACATGTTCCATATTAAAAAAAAAACATATAGTGGTAGCAATCTTTTTAAAACTAGTTTCACTTAGTTTCCTAAATCCATGATAATTTTCAAGAGATGTACATTTCAAAATATTAATAGTTTTCTTCCAATAGTAAACTCCATATAACAAAACAAATTTCTTTTCAAAAGGGAGGATACAATCAAATTTTCATATTAAAGAAAACCATGTAATACAATATTTTATTTTTAAGATTTGAAGTTCACATATACAACCATACACAAATACATAACTACTCGAGTTTATTACAAGACTTCTTTCAAGCTTGAAGAGAGAGTTTTCTCAAGAATAACCTACACTAGTTTAAAATAAATTTACAAATACAAAAAGGAGGTTTTACAACAATGAAGCTTCCACTAAACCATTATTTTCAAGAGACAAGAGGTAATGTCCACAATAGAGTGAAGAAGATAAGGAGCTCCAACCAACAACTCACTTCCGTCTTGAGATATCAATGCACATGCCTTCAAGAAAACCACAAGGAGAAGAAGCTTGTTTACCACCCAACCATAGGTATCATTACATGCCTTTCCCAAAGTTGGGATGCATGCTAGCCTCCCCCAAGCCCATGGGAAAGAGGACAACTAACCAAAACTTGCACAAGAGTGAGGTGAACAATAAATAATACATCCACACAAAAATAAGACCAATATCCAAGACAAGACTCCAAATTTTACAAGGTGAAAAAGAGGAGAACCCAAGTTCTACTTCTAAAACAAATGGGGAAGAGAGGAGAGGATTTCTCCAAGAGTTTTTTTTTATTAAGGGCAAATAGTTTTGAAGGGACTATACCTTGTATACAAAAGGGCTCAAAAGCCAGATAGTAAAGATGAGAGAAGCAGCCTAGAGAAGGCCAAAACAGTCAACCAAGGAAGGCTCAATAGCCAAATATTACAATATAATTGAAAAAAGGATATAAACGTACAAAGATCCAGAAATGAGAAGGAAAGATAAAAAAGAAACCAAAAGAGAAACAACATAAAGAGCTCTGCCAAAAAATAGCTCCAGAACTGCCAGATGACAGCCACATCGCAGCCAAAAAATAGCATCACAACAACCCATTACTTGATTGCTCTGTCAATCTTGGTCTTGATAGCCTGCAGTGACATGAAGAAGGCAATGGCAGTGCCCTGAGAGGAGTCTTGCAAATCCTCTTGGGAAATTACAATGTCCCTTTTCTCTTTAGGGCCCCATATGTCCTCATTAATCCCACTTAAACTGCAAACACTGTGGACATGTTGTTTAATGAAATTATAAATGCTTTTGAGGGCAGACAATATGCAGTCATTGCGGCTTTTAGCATTCCCCAATCTGCCATCTAAGGACTGTAGTTTCTTGAAGACTTCAACAATAACCCCCTCTTCCTCCTCACTTTGAAGGATCCTTTTACCCTTATCTCTTTCCATGTTTTTATAGCCCCTTTGAGCTCTTGTATCTCCTTTTCTAATTTGTCCACCCTATCCAGCAATTCCTCCTCTTTGGGATCCTCCACCAGCTTGCTAATCTGCAGGAGGTTTTCAGCTAGTTCTAAGTCTTTGTGGCTCCTTAGGACTCATTGGGAAGCAGGGATTTTAAATTTGAGGCTCTTGCTTTTCTTGCTAGAAACAACATCTTCATTCTTTCTTTTTAGTAGTGGGGTGGAAGTAGGGTGGGCAGGTGGAGGTATGGAGGAGGGAGGTGGTATAGGATTCATGAGATGGCAACTGGAATAATGGCGGTGAATCAAGAGGATAAGACCTTGGTGCAAAGGGACAACCCTAGAGTGGCTTTGAACTTCCCTTATAGATTTCTCCAGAGAGTTAATCAGATAGTGAGGAAAGCTGATAATGTTATTTCTACGAAAATGATTTAGAAAAATCAGATGCTTTTGAGGTATAGTCGCATATCTTCCTTCAAGGGTAACATACCTTACCACCATTTTGGCCAGTTTAGCAAAAGGTTCAGGAATCGATGCCACCTTGAGGCCAGCAATCACGAACTCAAGATTCTCCCCCTCTTCCAGAAATTTCTTGGTTTCCACCTCCCTGTCTACCTTCTTATTGAAGAATTTTGTGCCTTCCAGGCTGAGTCCCGTGATCTGAGCTATGTGCTCTTCCGTGATTTCCATTTTCATGTTACTATATTTGACTATCCTATTCTTCCAACCCTGGGTGAATTTGATAGAAATGTCTTGGTTGAAACCTTGAATCCTTTCAATGAAATTAGACAGGCCCTCGATTTGTAGGTAATCTCAAAGCTCCGTGTTCTCTTTCCACTCAGGATTGTGGGTCGGTTCAGTTTTGCATGGCGGACCCCTCATGTTTCCTCTGCTCCTTTTCCTGTTCTCAATGGTAAAGTAGCTACCAATGTGCGGGACAAGAAGAACTTTGATTTTGGTATTTGAATCTTTCCTTCCCATGAAAGCCGGTGTAATTATTATGCTACACTTGTTATTATTGCCCCGCTCCTCGGCTTTCCTCCTATGCCAAGAAATGATGACAGTCCAGCCCACACAGATCGCATCAATCATCCATATCTTTTGTGATGTCATCATCATGTACTTGGGGATCCACACATTAGTGTCTAAAATATAGCCGTTAGTGATGATTTTCACTGCCATGTAGATCAATGATAATGGCTTTATTGACATGAGCGGAAGAACGTCCCCCCAATCCAAGTTTGAAAGGAATTATTAACACCGAAGTTAGCCAAGCTGTCAGCGACCCTATTTCCTTCCCAATAGGTGTGGGTGATTTGGACATTTTCAAAGATTTTACATATATCAATAGCTTCCTCAATATAATCCCTGATAGACCAACTGGGGTGTTGCTTTTTATTCAGAAGATTGATAATATTTAGAGAATCACCTTCAATTATGATATTTGGAATATTACAATCTCTGGCAAGTCTAATACCCCAAAGAGCCACCATGGCTTCAGAATAATGATTAGTCTGTCTGCCCATTCTCCCAGAAAAAGTAGCAACATAACAACCTCTTTGATCCCTGATGATTCCCCCTCCTCTAGAGTCACCCGGATTGCATTTTGAGGCCCCATCAAAATTTAACTTGTGCCAATCAATGGGGGGTTTAATCCATCGGACTGTGTTTCTGTCAATACCATTGTTATTTCTATTGACAGTGGCAATATTCCATTCAGTCAGAATGCATTCTTCATTCTCTGGGTAGAGCCTATTTTTAGGGGGTTTAAATCTAGTAATATTATCTTGCACAACAATGACAATTTCCTTATAGACTTTGGTTCAAGACTGTCTATTGTTTCTGAAAATACTATCATTACGAGCCTTCCATATTCTCCACATAGTGTGGGGCAGAACAAGTTGCCATAGTCTTTTCACCATGTAATGTTTAAACGGAGAGCTCCATTGCTCCCAAGCCTGAAGGTAGGTAAGGGGAAAAATCCATCTCAGATTAAATTTTGTAAAAACAAGATGCCAAATTTTGGAAGCAATCTCATAATGAAGGAATAAATGTTTTATATCTTCAGCCTCTTGTTGACACATGCAACATCTATTCGTCATGATGAATCCCTTCTTGATGAGGTTTTCATTAGTTAGGATCTTGCCATTAATAATTAGCCACCAAAAGAAGTTCACTCTAGGGGTTAACTCCGGCATCCACAACTTGTGCCACTTAATTTTGCTTTCCATGGAAACAAAGAAAGAATTATATCCTGATTTAACAGTGTATTCCCCATCAAAAGAATCTTTCCAGATGAGCTCATCTTTAAGATTTTGATTACTTATATGGATTAGGGAAAGTTGATTCTGGAGAGATATAATATCAGCCTGTATACTATCATTCTCCACTTTTAGCTACTTCCATTTTCTTTTGTTTCCATCCCTCTCAATGTACCCCTGGATTTTGTGCCCATACTTTGCAATTAATCTGTCTTTAATATGATCATAAGCAGAAATCCAGTTAAAATCCGTCCACTTATCAGTCCAGAAGTTTATGTTTCGCCCATCTCCAAGCTTCCAGCTACACCCTTGAGAGAGAATGTGTCTGCTGCATAGAAGGTTGTTCCAGAATATAGAACCACTCAGAAGGGACTGATCATATATGAAAGAAATCTTGTTTTGATTTGAAAGATATTTGATCTTAATCAGCTCTGTCCAAGGTCTATGCTCTTTTATAAGCCTCCATCCTAATTTTGCAGTAAGGGAAATACTCATATGTTTTATATCTTTGATGTCTAGCCCCCCTAGTCTCTTAGGTTTACAAACTTGTTCCCAAGCCACAAGATGATACCTGAATCTGTCCTCAGTACCGTGCCACAGAAAGTGTTTTTGAATCTTCTCAATACTGTTCATCATAGCTGTAGGCATGCTGAACATTGACAGTATGTAAATAGGTAAGTTTTGAAGCGTGCTTTTAACCAAAAGGCACTTACCTGCACTTGAAAGGATGGATCCTTTCTAGCTAGCCAACTTTCTTTGAAATCTCTTAATAAGATCATTCCAAACCTCCACTGAAATCTTGCCAGTACTTAAAGGTAACCCTAAGTAAGTAGCTGGTAGAGAATTAATAGTGCATCCTAGAATATTAGCAATCTTTCTTTGCCTTTCCTCAGGAGTATTGAAGAAATAAATAGAGCTTTTGTCAAAATTAAATTTTTGTCCCGAGGCTTCCTCATAAAATCTTAGGACAGTTTTGATAGCCTTTTCCTCAATAATAGAAGCCATCAGGAGCAGCAAAGTGTCATCAGCAAACTACTGATGAGAGGAGATCTGATTACCAGTAGTTGGAGGGAAGCCTTTTATCATGCCCATGTCAATAGCTTTGGAAACAGATCTACTTAGACTGTCAGCCATAATAATGAATAAAAGAGGGGAGATTGGGCCGTCTTGCCGTATACCTCTATTACTGGCAAAAAAAACCACAGGTTCCCCATTAACAACCATAGAGAATCTAAAGGTAGAGATGCAAGAATGGATGATTTTTCTGAATTTTCTTTGAAAACCAAATTTGGATTGGACCTCATCCATGAATCTCTAGGAGACTCTATCGAAAGCTTTATGCATGTCAAGTTTGATGGCCATCCCCGCCTTTTTACTTTTATCCATAGAATGTATAGTTTCATGAACCATGATAATTCCATCTTGGATAATTCTTCCTTGAATGAATCCACTCTGTTGTTGTGAAATGATCTCCATGAGAATAGGTTGCATTCTTGTGGTGAGAATTTTTGTGAAAATCCTATAAATGACATTAACCAAACTAATATGCCTGAAATCTTTGAAGTCTTTTGCATCTAACTTTTTCAGGGCAAGCACAATGTGTGTATTATTTAGTTCTTTAATAAGATTTCCCATTCTGTAAAATTCATTAACAACTTTCAAGAGATCTTCAGAGCATATTTCCCAACATCTTTGGTAAAAGTTAGCCGAGAAGCCATCTGGACCGAGAGCCTTATCCCCTTCTAAAGCAAAGACAACCTTTTTTAATTTCTCAATGGTGACAGTTTTTGAAAGACTTTTAAATCTCTCAGCAGGTATTAGATTATTAGGAATGGAGTCTAAGAGGAAAGAGGCCGCTTGTTCATTGTAGGAGGTATCTTCAGTGAGGAGATTTCTCCAAGAGTTATAACAAAAAATATAAGCACAATACCAAGATCTACATACCCTTCTTATTTCTCCTATTTCATTTTAAAACCCTCCTTATCCCTCCACCCTTTCACCAAATCCTTCTTGGAAGGGTTTTCAAACCCCAAAGGTGTTTCCTTACCAAGAATGAGGAAGGAGATTCAAGCCAAATAATTAAGAGGGAAAAATCCCTCTCTCTTCCCCCACAACTCCAAAACTCCATCATGCCATATGATGGAGGGAATAAAACAAGCAAACAATAACCAAAATCCACATGTAACAATAACATTTTCAAGTAAGCAATATAAAAACTAATATGAATACAACACATGCAATAAGACTTAAGAGCCTACCTCAAAGAAATCTCTCCAAAAAACTTTCCAACTTCAAACTTCTCCACTCCTTGACCCAAGCAACCTCTAGCTCCAAATCACACAAGCATCCAAGCAAAGTCTCCAAAGAAGAAGTTCTCTTCTTTTCCCATGAAGGGAAATTTGAAGAGGAGCAAGCAAAAAATTCTCACAAATAATGGGGTGACATGTTTCACCCCTCTCCTCCTTTAAGGTCAAAGATGCCAAAACAAAAGAGAGAAAGGGTAAAAATGTATTTTTTCCCTCTTCTCCCAAATTACTCTAAATGCTAACAAGACAATTCTTGTGCAAATTTTAACAAGCACAATAAACCATACCCCTTACATGTATGTGACCAAACAAGAGGAAAAAAGGGAGGGAAAACTCCCTCTAGCCTTGGAAATAAGCCCCCCTACCTATTAGGTAGGGTCCAAGGGCTCATTTTTATGTTAAGGGAACTCCCAAACTAAAAAGGGGTCCCTAAAAATACCCAAAATAATCCAATTTCGGGTTTGGAAAAATTAGGCACAAGGTTAGAGGGTGTGGGGACCACCCAAGGGTTCACGTGTGACCCTAAATCCTCTAAATTAATTACATCATTAATATAAATCAAAACTTAATGCAAGTGGGGTCATTAATTCCCAAAACAAGTTTATAACACAAACTAAAACACCCTAAGCACAATTAATAATTACAATACATATTACATTACAAATGAGGGTCACCCATGGTGCCCAAAACAATAATTCTAACGCTAAGGCCTCAAGCAATAAACATGGCTAGGGCTTAGCCCATGGACTGCTTGTGCAAAGTTATATAACTAGCCTGAGTCCCACGTTCTCCTGTGACCTATCACCTGCACACTCATTGCACACATTAAATGCACCTGTCCAATAAAATATAAATAAACTACTAAACAAGATAACAATGAATTATAGACTATCATTTTATCTTTTTGGTATCAAAATTACAACAACGTTCACAACTATACATAATTTGCCATAAATTAGTCACAATGATAAAATGACATGTATCCATAGAATCTCAACATGTAACAAACTGAGTAACCATCAATATAACTATGTTCCAAAACAACATCATATCAATTAGTATCCATGACATAATAAGATAATGCAAGCAACATAGTAATCAAGCTAAATCGACGCTATATGCCTAAATGTCCATACATGCCTAATCAGATCAAATCTCCTAATGTAATGTCCAAAATATAACAATTCCCTGTCAAAACATGTCTATGAGAAATGAGCAACAAGTAACTGAGCTATAAAAATGTGGGCACTACAACATATAAGTTGTAATAGTCTCATCTTCTTTCATGTTTAAGATTTCAAATTGGGCCCTCTAGATATGCAATTTAGCTAGTTTTACCTTGTCACCTCCTTCATAAATATTTTGAAGCTTGGTCCATATTGCTTTGGCGGTGGTGCAGTGCATTACCTTTACAAATTATGTTTTATTCAAACCACACAATATATCATTCATAGCTCTTGAGTTGCATTCATATTATGTTTTGTCTACAGCTGAGGTGATGGGCATGGATGGAGGATTGTAGCCTTTCTCAACACATTCCCAAATATCAAATCCAAGTGACATAATATATGTCTTCATCCTTATATTCCAGAGTGCATAATTCATTCTAGTGAAGAATGGTGATATTGACATAGATAATCCACCTTGTGCTTGATTCACCGCCATGCTTGTGAATAGAGGATCTCCTTTAAGATGTTAAGCTTCTGCTAGAAGGACTCGTTCTGATACAAATTATTAGAGATCACATGATAATTGAGAGGGGGGGTGAATCAGTTATTCAAAATTATATTTCAATTTCATTTATTAACTTATACACATTCACTGATTCATTAAATCATTCACCATTTGAAACAAATAGTGTGCATTAGATTGTAGCATCAAGCATAAGAACATAGTACATGACATGTTAACACCATATATGAGTGGAAAACCCACTGAAACTATGCTTATATTTCTCAAAGCAAAGAAGTTTAGTGAAGAACCAACTTCACAAGGAGCACCAACCCTTGATTTAGTAAGTTGTAACTTTTAAGGAGCATCAACCCCCTGTTATCTAAGCACCCACTTAGAATAAAATATTACAATTTGATGATACATAGTCAGTATTGCTTACTCAAAAAATTATGATCACTTTTCCGTATCTTTCTGCACTCGCTCTTTTCTCTATCTCTCCAATCTAGATATTTGATCACTTCTCTTTGTCTCTTCTTTAGCTCAAATAATTCAATTTGACTCAAGCTCTCTTTCTCCTTCTGTCTCCCTTCTAACTCACATGCATCGATTCCTTGCATAGACAATATATAATGATATCTCTAATCGACTCTCATATTATACTTTCATAACTGTGAATGATTTTCTACTTTGCCACACAATTTCTTAGAGCATATTTTGCATGCACGAGTAACAATAACAATGCAACTGATCCGAAGTTTTACTTTTATATTCATCTAATTTCTCCAATGTGAAAGAGGTCAACCTTTTATCTAGATTTGACCCAAATCCCTTAATTTAATTCAAGCTGCAATGGTCACATATGACCCAAGTAGGTTGGCCTTTTACCTTTTGTAGAATCTTTAATTTATCCATCCATATTTGATCATCTATATGAGTTGGCATTCCCTTTAATGGAATATTCAAGTAAACAATTCATCACCTGATTTATGAAATTTTCATGGGAAAATGTTGGGTCCTGCAAATTTCCTCTGCTAAGAGTGACTTAAATTGTTTTCCCAACTATTCTCTTTACTTCACGGATTTTTCGGTCCTTTGTGGCATATTTTTGTTTTTCGCGGAATTCTCTGGTCTTTCACAAAATTCCCAATGTCTTACGACAATTTTCCTTATCCAACTCCTTTTCTAGCTTTGTTCCAAATTTGCGACACTACCCTGTTTACTTGTAGATTTTGTTGTCTTCCGTGGTTTCCATAGTTTTGTGCATCTTTTCCTTTTATTCGCAACTTTTCTTCTGACTTCCTTCTGCTTTAGCGACTTTATCCTTGTATACGAGGCACTTACTATTTTTACTCACTGCACATTCTTTAACTCCTTTTTCTTTGGCGGCTTCATTTTTTCATCCGCAGTCTTCGCTAGTATTTTGTGGCTTCTTTTAGAGTCCCGCGACTTCTTACAGACTTTGGAGGCTACTTCAAGAATTCTATGGTTATCTCCTCATATCTGTGGAATGCACACAAAGTTGATTAAGTCCCTTAGTGCTTATCCTTGATCATCCTAAATTCTTTGTGAGATGATAGTACCAATCAGCCTTCATTATTCTCACTTGCTCATTTTACCAATAATCCATTTTGTCATCAATATAATCTTGACATTATGACATCACATATGACAACGACAAAGGTCTAATAATCTCCCCATATATTTCTTGCAACAATCTCACCAATTGCTTCTTGACATTAATGATAATACACACTATAATGATAGATCTCCAACACAATAAGAAATAAGAAACGGCCTTTGATTTTTAACCTACATCACCACCTACAACCATTTCATTGTTGATATAATAATAAAAAAAGAGATGTGTTTTTTATTTTTTGATTGATTCACTGTCCTCAACCATTTGATTTTGTTTTTTTATTCATTTCTAGATAAGAACATGTGCAACATGAATTTGATCATATTTGATATGAACAGTGTTTTAGCACACACCCTCCACAAGGCTAATTCGGCATACAAACAGTTAAAAAAATTGTGGCATCGATCTCAAAAAAATATTTATTTTCTCAAACCTAATTTGAAAGAGTTCTTGCAATAGTGCAAAAAACATTTCAAAGTAGCACTATGGACATCAACGAGAAATTCAAATGTTGATGACATGATGCCTTCATTCCTTCAAAAAAAATTCTTAGAGACCTTGGAAGCTTCGATTTCATATTTATACATGAAGATTGCATCGAGACCAAACATTCTGATTATGAAGGTTATAGGAATACCAAATTATATCTCACAAATCTTAACTCCATTTGGTGGCGGTTTAATGCATCGTACAATTGTAAAAATACAGTGCTTGTAGATGACTCTTTTGAGAAAAAAAGTGTTCAATGATGTTACGAACTACATAATTGCTAAAAAATTTAACATATATTCTAAGTCAGGAGATAAATACTTTTTAGATGTGTTGTGTTTTTTTAACCATTGAAGGACGTCGAAGATGTTTTGGATTTTATTATATTAAAAAAATAATTATAGGGAGATTTTTTATTGGAGCTTTACTATGATTTCTATTGTTGATTTGGAAGCCCATCTTCAAAAATAGTGTTACATTATAAATTCAAAATATTCTTCAAATGTTTTACTATAATTCTACCTTTAGTAAAGGAATTTTAATTTATGTCATAGCTATATTTAAATACTAAATATATTTGGGATGGTTTTACATTTAATTTTAATTAATTTCATATCCATATTTGAATATGAAAATATATATGCCATGTTTTTTACAGTTAATTTAATATATCTAAATTTAAATATGAAAATATATATGAAAATGTTTTATAGTTAATTACATTCTACTAAACTGGATCGTTGCCCTATGCTGATTTCTCCATAACATCTTCATAAATGCTCTGGTTGTTGAGGTTCAATCACACTATGATAAATGGAGTTAACTTTATATATCTAAATTTAAATATGAAAATATATCTGGAATGGTTTTATAGTTAATTACATTCTCCTAAACGGAATTGTCTCCCTCTATTATTTTTTTCATAATATCTTCAGTAATTCTATGGTTTCCCCTAGGTTCAATCACATCATAGTAAATGAATCTAGAAGTGTCTCACATCTCATGAATTTCATTAGCCTAGCAACCGCTAGGCCAAAGGTATTTTAATAATTCAAATCTACATAGTTTAATCTTAAAGACATCTTAAAACTGTTAAGAGCCTTATTCCAAAGCAAACATTAATCCTAGCAGCTGCTAGCCCGTATAAAATAGAACATGTTTTTTTTTTATATGGTTTAGTGGCCACTAGGTATTATTTATCATATCAGTGTTTGATTACCTGAAATCATTAAAAAAAATTCATAGATTCATTAATTTAATTCCTAATCAGATATATTGGACTCCGGAAGGAGAATATAATGGATTTCAATATTGCATTTTTTAGATTCCAATATATGTGACTTTGGAGTACAGTAAATTTCAATATATGTGATTTTGGATTCCAATATATGTGATTCTGGATTCCAATATATGTGATATTAGAATCCAATATGTGTGATTTTGGAGTGCAGAAAATTCCAATATTTAACATTTTGGAATCCAAAACTAGTAATATTGGATTCCAATATTTGTTATATTTTTAGCTTCTCAGACTGCAATAAGTCCAAATTTAGTGAAATAAGTGCTTGGTATAGAAATTAAAAAATTTATCCACATGATATGATGAGCCCAACCTTATGAATGGATCTACAATATTAGTTACATTGATGTAATCCACTCATCGTCTATCAAGGAATTCATACTCGAATGGGACAAAATTTGCAAAACATAAAGAATTCTATCACATCATTCACTAATCCACTTAAATGCTGCCCAATCATGTGGTGTATGCTACATTATCATAAGTTACTTCCTCCATTTTGCATTTTAATATCTCGATATGAAAACCTGCTCTTCGATGATGCCCTCCATCACCATTATTCAACGAGGCATGTTAATGTTTTATTCCTACATCCACCTCGTGTCACCAAGAAGGAAGGTAGTCCACAATCAATTAACACTACTTAGTAACATAATGATAATAAAGCATGCTATCACATTTCCGCATTTGAATTAATGATATATAGAGTCTAAATAATTATTCCAATTTAATAATTTCATTTTAGATCATCATGCATTGAAACAAGTAATTAATTTTTACCATCCACATAGGAGTGTGTGATCAGACCTGCATACATGATTAACTTCACATCTCTTATGCAACTCTATAGTAATTTGTGCTATGTGTTTCTATTTTTCTGTTTGGCGTGCTATACAAATGATAAATCTTGATAATGTAATTTATCATTTGTATTAACATCAAATGTATGCAAAGGGTCTGTTGAGCTCTGTAAGAGCTATATTTGGATGGAAGCAGTTATGTGGTTCCTTTGTTTGATCGGATATGGGATAATCTAGGTCAATATATTTGAGAGTATTGGTGCTATATTTTATATATTTTTCCTTATAATTTAACTTGAGTCTCATGATCTCATCAAGTGGAACCTTTGGATGGTCATAGCTTTTTTATTGTTTTGGTTAGGTGAATGAAATTCATAAAGTTTTGTTAATATTTAGTATTATTTTATTTCTTATATTGTCATTAAGTATTTAGAAGTCAAAGGTCTATTTTTGTATTTTTTTATATACACAAAAAATAAAAAATGATTCGTATTTGTGTCATTTATTATCAAAATTGTAAAAGTATCATTGTGTCAAATGAGTGTCATCAATTGTCAAAATTTATTCATGTCGATATTAAAATTCAAAAAGAGTTTTTGAGTCTATTTTTTATCCTCAAAAGTTTCACTTTCATTTAAAAAAAATCATGTACATCTCGAGTCATCATCAAGTGTTTTTCTAAGTTTAGTGTCATTCTTCTAATATTGTGGTGTCAAAAGTCTCAAAAGTGTCAGAAAATAAAAAATGCCTCCCAGATGCAATTTTTGGGTAACCGATGTCCAATTTGTAATCAATACAATATTAAGCTTGAATTTAATTTTTTGAGTAATTAAAGCAACATCAACTATATGATGGAGGCATATGAGGAAGGAGGACAATCAATGTCCTCTTGTCAGTCACCAACAATAGAGCCGAAAAAAGCACCGGTGGCTTTTTTTAGTCTATATTTTACCTTCCATTGTGATGTATTTAAATTTTAGAGTTCTTATTTTTTGTGTGGATTGAATAAATGGAAATTTCACATTGTGTGGGGGAATATAATACCAATATTCCATTTCCATTCTACACTAAAGTGGCTTAAGTCAAGGATAACTTCTAGTGGAAGTGGCAGTTTGCTATGTTGTTTGAGATCGAGTATGTTCAATGGTTGAAAACAATGGATAAAATTGAGAACATTTCATTCTTATGCGATGTAATATGAAAATTATTCTTGTGTGAGAGATTCCTATATTTTCCCCTAATGTAATAATGTAGTGGGAAAGAAAAATCACTAGTAATGCAGATCAAGGATATTAAAAAGGTTCATGGAAATATAGAAAACCACATAAGGTGAATAGTTGATGGGTTCTTGTTCATGTCCAGGTTTGTGGTAAACCTACTGAAAACCACAATAGGATGATGAAAAAGGTCCCTTTTGTTTGTATCAATGTTATGAGCCATGAGAATGGGGTGCCATTAAAGGTAGATATATTGTTGTTGGAAATGTAAAATTTTTATACCATGTTCATACTAGGGGGAATGTTAGAAACTATTAACAACACTCACATGGTTTATTATTACATGGGTTAATAAATTTTTAGGTGTGTGTTTGTGTGAGTTTGTTTGTAAAAAATCATGTGCAATAGAAATACGTGAGAAAATATAGGGTTTATGAGTAACTTTTTATTGAGGTTGACTCCCTCTATATAGGATAACATTGTGTATAAATATCAGCATATTATATGAATACGATAATAATATTATTGTTGTGTTCATTCTTTGTGCACTCTCTACCAAAAATATCATTTAATATTTTTTTTTATCACATTTTATGTATGAATGGTTATATTTTATTAGGTAGTTTGTGGAACATTGCATGAATTGTATGTTAGAAAATAATCTTTAATTGTTTTCATTATGATTTGCACACCCAAATCTACCTTTTCCACCCATTTGTACACCTAGATCTTCCTTGTTTTGACTTTTACAACTACGTACTATTCTCCCTTTGAGAATTTGAGCTATTATTTATCATTTAATCATTTAGTTCAAGTATTAATTAGTTATTCTTCTTATGAATGTTTAAAAATTAATTAGATCAGAATGGTCCATTGTTACAGACACATACATCCTCATTATTGTTGTGTACTTTCCATATTTAGATTTAACCAGGGTGTAACCATTTGGTGAATTCAAATCTTGAATCAAATATAATGTTCAAACCCTAGTTCCTATAGGGTTTCATTGATCTCAGTTTCATGTATACTTTCCCTCTATGCCCTTTCAACATACGAATTGGTTTAATCAACAACCTATTCATCATATTGAGATTTTTCCTCATACTGGTAAGTGATGTATCCTCATGGCCTATTCTCCACCTCATGCTTATATATTTTCTTCTCCATTAAATCACAATTCCCACAAGGTTCCCTTGAATGACATGGAAACAAATAGTGAACAATATTTTGAGAGTGACTGTAATGAAAAGGATAGTGTAGATCAAGAATAAGTTTAAATGGTATCTAATTTTTGTGCTCAATTCCATAAAAACCCTCATCAAATTGAGCCTCTCATCCACCTTTTTATTACTGCTAAATTTATTCGTGATCAAGAATATAATGATTGGCATCTTTTTGGATCCCCTCCTCCATCATCTAGTATGCTTATACATCAACCATTCCTATATCTATAGTACTTATTTCATTAGGGGCGTATAATCCTCCACTTCACAATATTTTTATGTTTATCCCTATGACCACTTATATTTGTGTGTCTCCTATCTATACTCACAGTTCCTCACATGCTTCTTCTTCCAACAAACAAGCTTTCGAATTCATTGCTCATACTTTGCAAAATCAAATTCTATAATTACAACAAGGCACATTTGATTTTTCTTATGATATGGATTCTACACAGTTGCTTCATAACCTAATGGCACCCAAAGTGGCCTCCTACCCTTTTCTTATCAATTTTGTTGATTATGATATTCCTATCTATGATGACAAGGGTGATTCTAAAGAACACCTCTGTATATTTCATGTTGTTTTCTTGGATAATTCTTAAAATGATACATTACTTACCTCGAAGTCTCAAAGATTATTCCTTAAATTAGTTTTATAATCTACCCATGCATTTTAATTATTATTTCACTCCTTTGGAAAATCAAATTCTTGCACAAATTTCTATTAATATTCAAGACAAGGTATCTTATGCTGAATGTGACAAGGTTCCAATGAGACCATACATGATATGTTCCCATTCTATAAGACCATGTTTACTAAAATGAAAAATATTTTGGCCAACGATGAATACAATATATTTTTACAGATAGTCTTATCATCTCTTTGCAAGAATTAATTATTTGTACAAGTTCAATTAATTTTTCATCTTTGTCTTATTATGAAAGCATGTGAAGTTAATCTCCTCAACATGAATAAACTCGAGTTTGTTTTTAATCCTTCTATCACACCTAATCAAAAGTTTCAAATCAAGACTAATTTTAAGAACAAAACTACTAATGAAAAATATGAAGTGAAATCCATTGTCAATATTGTATCTCAATCTACAAAACTACAATTACAACCCTCTAGATGGAAGTTCATTAAATTTATTTGTAGAAACAAAATCTATGAACTTGGGTACATTTCTAGGTCCTAAAACATGCTAATGTATACATGATTTCTAAGAGAGAAAAATAATTATTGATAACTCCTTTTGGCCTTTTGATTGAATTATCATTATACTTTATTGGCTTTACACATCTTACAACTTCGTTGACATTTGAATGATTTATATTTTAATAACCTTGGATACTAGTGCTCAGTTAGGACACTCCTTTCCCTCCTGGGTGCTCCTACCCCTATTTAGCTTCTTCTTACTCATTTGGTTCCTTTTCATCTTTTGGTCACCTTTTTAAACTTTGGGTTGGCCTTTCAGTTATCAATTACGAAATTCAAACAAGGGAATCATATATATACTTAGTTATTACTCTCAAATAAGGGGCCAAACACTATAAGAATTATATATCATCACCTAAGCTTTCAAAAAGGCATAAGAGAACAAAAAGGAATACATCTAGCACATCCATATAAGGGACAAGTGCTACATTGATCTACATACACAACATAGGAGGGGAGTTCATTCTATTCAATCACACACACCTTGCATACTTAGTAAAATCTACATTTAGCCCACTATCATCGTAAAACTTTCACAAGGGAAACATAGGGCATCATTACACATACAATAATAAATAACTACATGGAATTTGAGATGTAGTGTAATGATCGGTCATAAGTTCATTCTTTGGGTGACCGCCATTGTCAGCTTGACTCCCCATTATGCATCTTTTTTATTATATTTGATGTGGTTTATGGGCATGTGTAGATAGTTATCTATTTTATAGGTACAACTAAAGATATCAAGACAAAACTAGAGTGATAAATAGAGACTAATAGTGAAGCTCCTCCACCCTAGAAAAGACTAGAACTTGAGCATTTGAGTAGACATAAGTGCATAGATCAGTTACTAGTTCCTGGAGCACTCTTGTCCTCTCATGGGAGCTTCTGTCCTATAAATTCCTATGGTTATGAAACCTCATTGAGCCTATTCAACACTGTTCCTAGTCATATCTAGTAGATACTCAATCCATATCATTTCTAGGCTACACAGAATCAACTAACTCATCTTCCCTTCTCTCATTTTCTTAGGGTTTTACATTGTTGAATGCTTATTGTTTTTTTTCATACTATACATAGCTACTAGAATATCATAAATTACAATAGTTACTCTAAAAATTAGATTTAATACAATTTATATTAAATCAATATTGCACACCACAAAAAGTGCTCAAATAATTGCTTAAGTACAACCTAATATCTCTCCCTCCGCCACTTGAGGTTGATACAAGTGCACTTTATGGTAAAATATTTGATCTTAATGCCCTTTATGATTACCATCAATGTGTTGGTCACTCGTCTAATAGTTTTATTAAGTTTTTTCACATTATACAATATCTTCTCAACATTGGTACTATTGAATATGATGTTCCACATCGACCTAATCCTACTAATGATAATGAAAATCTTAAAATAATTAGTGATCCAATTCTAGAACTTGATATTATCAAATATACCTTAGAGGTCCATAATTCTTACCATATTGTATTTTATTCACCTTCTTATGATCATGCATTTGATGCTACGATTGGTATTGTTACTACCACACCTCCCCCGCCAACTATCACTTTTGATAATACTAATATGGCACACAATTTTGTTTCAGACACACTTTATAAATCCTAATTTTATTTATTAACATCTTGTACACAATATTTTAGTTGATATTACTAATCCCCACTATATGTGCACTTTTAAATTACTATGTTATCTCAAATATATTAAGAATCACATCATATTTGATCATAAAACACATAAAGGGCATGTTTTCTAGTTAGATTTTCTACCTTTGATATCACATTATTTGTGGCATCTTCTTTTAGCCTATGTGACATGAGTATATGTCACTCTTGGCTTCACACCTTCAAAACTATACCCTCCATATAACATCAATGTATTAAGCTCACTCATAATAATCAAGTGGTTATAATTAGGGGTATTCCATTCAAGGATCTTGTAATGAAATTACTTGTATAATTAAAATTATGAGCATAATTAGAACACCAAAGAACACAATATTGTAGATAAATGATCTCAATATGCAATAAAAATAGCTTCGCCACTTCGAGAGTGCAACCTCCAAACCATAAAATAAGAGTCAAATGATTGAATGATGATGAACTACTACCTATAATCCCCTATATATACTATTCATATGTTATGGCCATCACCAAGGCTGACCTACCAAGCATGAGAAAGTATAAATGATATAGTAAAATGATATGGTAAGCCACAAGTTAGCTACTCATATCCTAATAAAAGCAATAGGTTAATGGCGTAGCATGCCCTTCCCCTTCAAACAAACATTTTCCTCAACATTGAATAATCCTGGATGTTGCTACAGAAAACCTTCATCCTCCTAGGTCACATCTTCTATGCTCAGATTCTTCCACTTGATAAGATATTCCTTAATCTCTCTAGTTCTCATCCTCTTGGTGCGTGTTTATAGAATATTTTCTAGCTCCAAATTGATTCTTCCTTCCTCATCAAGTTATGGTAGCTCTTTTTGGGCTTCAAATTTCTATCCAATAACCTTATTCAAGCATGAAACATGGAATATTGGGTGTATGCATGAAGATTGAGGAAACTCTAGTTTATAAGAAACACTTCCAATTTTCTGTAGAACCTGATAAGGACCATAATATTTAGGAGCAAGTTTTTTTTCCTTTTTCTGTTGCTTCAGGGACATATGATTTTAAGGTTGTAGACGTAAAAAACCCAGTCACCGATTTCAAAATGTCTTTCACTACGGTGTCGATCTTCTTGTTGTTTCATCTTGTTTTGTGCCAATGCAAAATTCTCCTTCAAATTAGCCAAAACATATTGTTGATGTTGAATGTGTTCCTCAACATCTCTGACCTTAGTTTTCACCCTCAAGGAATAAGTGATAGATGGTGGATGGTAACCATATAATGATAAAAATGGGGTCATTTGAGAAGAGGTATAAAAAGATGTGTTATACCACCATTCTACAAGTGGTAGCCATTTAACCCACTGTTCCTCCTTATCTGATACAAAACAACGTAGATACCCCTCTAAGAATTTTCTAGCCACTTTCATTTTCCCATCAGTTTGAGGATGGTAAGATAAACTGTGAGTTAGCTAAGTACCCAAACATGTAAATAATTTTGTCCAAAAATTACTTGTGAAAATAGGATCACAATCACTTATAATTATCTTTGGGGTTCCATGTAGCCTTTAAACTGTCTCCAAAAATTAATTGCGACTATACTGGCTTCAAATGGATGTGACAAGGCACAAAAATGGACATATTTTGTGATCTTATCCACAATCACCAAAATAACTTCTTACCCTCTGAACAAGGAAATCTTGTGATGAAATCCATAGAGACCTCCTACCATCTCTGGTTAGGAATTGGTAATGGTTGTAATAGACCCGTTGTCTTAATGGTTTCACCTTTGTTATGTTGGCACACCAAACACTTTGATAAAAAAATTTGTACATCCCCCTTAAGTCATTCCCAAAACAATTCTATTTTTATTCTATGATGTCTTCAAAAACCTAGAGTGTCCTCCAACCAGTGATGCATGTAGCTCTACAAGAATCTTATGCTTCAACTCAGAACCTTTACACAAGAAAAACCTATCCTTGTACCATAGGGAATTACCTTTCCACTCAAATTTGTTAAATGTTATAGAACCTTGCTTGATATTCTATATTAGATATTCTGTATCCTTGTCCTACTCCCATTCCAATCGTGCTTCATCCACCCAATCGACCTTCAATATGGACATTGCACATAGTAAGGCATCTGCAGATGTATCCCTTCTGGATAGCACATCGGCTAGTACATTTTATTTACCCTTTTTGTATATGATTTCAAAATCATAACTCAACATTTTTGTTACCCAATTTTTTTGTTCCTCAGATGGATAACCTTTGCTTCAAAAGTATTTGAGACTATCATGATCATGTTTTACCTTGAAGTGTCTACCCATTAGATAGGGCCTCCATTATTTGACTACATGAAGAATAGCCATCATTTCTTTCTCATAGATAGTTTTGAGTAGATATTTTAATTTTAATTGGTGACTCTAAAATGTAATTAGTCTTCCTTCCTACATTATAACTTCTCCTAATCCTTATCCTAAAGCGTCACATTCAACAATGAAGGTTTTTTAGAAGTTCGGAGTAGCAAAAACTAGGGTGGTGCACATGGCTTCCTTCGACTACTTAAAATATTTAGTGGTTGCATCTGTCCAATAGAATACGTCCTTCTTTAGCAATGCAGTGAGCTGAGATGCAATTCTACCATATCCTCTCACAAATCTTATGTAGTACCCTGTTAGTCCTAGGAACCCTCAGATACTTTTGAGAGATTTAGGCCATGGCCATTCCACCATAGCTTTGATCTTCTGAGGATCAAATTTGACACCTTCATGGGATACAATGTGACCCAATAACTCTACCTCTTATACACCAAATGAACATTTGGATGGATTTGCATAGAGCTTATGTTTCTCTAAAACTTCCAACACTTTATTTACATGTTGCAAGTGTTCTTCCCATGTCTTACTGTAAATCAATATGTCATCAAAGAAAACTAATACAAATTTCCTTAAAAATGGCCTAAAAACAATGTTCATAAAGATTTGAAAGGTTGAGGGTGCATTTGTAAGACCAAAAATCATTACCAAAAACTCATAATGGCCCTCATGAGTCCTGAAATCCATTTTATGAACATCTTCCTCTTTTATTCTAATTTGATGGTACCTCGAACAAAGATCTAATTTTGTGAAATAAATATCACCATGCAATTCATCAATTACTGGAATAGGAAACTTATCTTTGATGGTTTACTTATTGAGTTCTTGATAATCTAGACACATCCTCCATGTTTCATCCTTATTATGTACCATGACCACTGGTGAAGAATATGCACTCTAGCTATGCTTGATGATACCTTCCTTCAACATTTCCTGAACCATTTTCTCGATCTCACTTTTCTGGGAATATGGGTATCTGTATGGTCTGATGTTAGGTGGTTAGATCCATGGAATAAATTGGATGGCATGATCATGATCCCTAAATGGTGGTAGTCCCTTTGGAATTTCATCAAAAATAGATGAGTGAGCATCAAAAATCTTCTGAAGATCGGGTGGTATTGAAGAATCTATATTTTGTACCTCTATGGAAAATAACTTTGCTACAAATCCATCTAATCCTTTTCTGAGAACCAATTACATCTGATGAGAGCTAATAATCTTTGGATACTTAGCTACCATCCCTTTCAATTGTATTATCATTCCTTCTGAATGAAATCACATGAACAATTCTTGGAAATTCATTTCTATAGTACCTAAGGCTATGAGCCATTGGACACCCAAAACAATATCTTCCCCTCCCATAGAAATAAAAAACATAGGTGAGTCTAACATGTAGTCTCCCATGGAAATATTGATACTATGGCACTTTCTTGTGCACTTGACTGTCCCACCATCCACAATCATAACTTACATTTCTGGAGTTGGGTAAACAAAATAATTGAGGCAGGCAACTAACTTACTATTTATGAAGTTATGAGTACTCCCCGAGTCAATCAACACCATCACCTTCTATTTATTGAGATATCCAATAACCTTGAGTGTTTTAGGAGTAATAATACCCGACAACGCATGTCAAGAAATTGTAGGTTGGTGATACTCTACTTCATCTTCTACTGGTTCCTCAACTTATCCTATAATTTCAGCTTCCTCTTCATCCTCATTTGCTCCTTCAATATAGAACAACTTATTCTCAGCATATTTGTGTCCTGGTCCATTTTTTTTGTCGCAGTTAAAACATAATCCTTTTTATTTTTTTCTTCCATTTGTTGAGGAATCAATCTAATTGGCCGAATGAGTGATGGGGAAGGGGTACTACGGTCTTTGGTGTTAGTGAAAGGCTTCCTCCTACTGCATTTTTTTTTCCTTTGCTTTATGTGCCATGATAATAGAATCAGAAAGCTTGAGTGGATTAAACATACATAACTCATGCTCAATGTGGTCCTTAAGACCCCTAAGAAATAATTCATTTAGGTTCTCTTCTATAATAGTCTACAGCCTTAAGGATAGGTTTTGGAATTAATGCACATAATATTTGGCTGATCTTGTTTGTCTTAACTTTTCTAATTAACTAAAGTAGTTATCTGAAAGACTGGAACTATAATGCAATTGCAACTCCTCAGTAAAAACTGTCTAAGTGACACTGAGACCACTCTTCTGCCTCTGAGCACATAACCATCAATACCAAACGAATTGGTATGGTTCAAGATACATGAATGCCAAGCTCACCTTTTATCCTGATGGGGTTTAATGTAACTCAAATAAGTTCTCCATTTGATTTATCCAATTCATTGGATCATTCCCATAAAATTTGTGCATCTCCACTTTCCGCATCATGTTCCGTGGTTGTGAATAAGTTGGATTTTGATTGGGTTGGAAAAGTGATCCAACATGGTTATTTTTCCCATTATTTTAAACTGAAGATATTCATTTGTTGAGTTGGAACTGATTTGGGACATACTATTTACCTTTTATATGTAGCATGATATCATCCAACCGTTGATTGATTTGGTCTATGTCTCCTTTACATGCCATCTCAGATTGTACATTTCATAGTTCATACTCGAGTTGGCTCACCTTATGATCAAATGAGGTAAACCCTAGTGCTAAGGAATCTATATTTTTACCCCTTCTAAATCCAACTCTTTTATCACTACCCCATCTTTATTTGGGGTTTTACCCAAAGTGACTAGATTTCTTTTTGGCTCTTGTGGAAGGCCCCACCATGTCAAACCCTAGGGTTTCGATTTTCGATACAAATTTGGCCGAATAGGAAAAAACACAAAGAAGATACTACTAATAGTTTTTTTGAAATATTTTCGAAAATGTAAATAACTTGAAAAAAATCCACAAATTTCAGCCTAGGGATCAATTTTATTAAAAACCATAAATTTGATATAAATTTTTCAACATAAATCCAAAAATTCTGAAATTTTCAAGGAATCATACTTGGAATTATTCAAAACTCTGGTAAAAAATATGTGACAAATTCTCTATGGTTCGCAAGATATATCAAAAACAAAAAATTAGGGTTTTTACCCTAATTTTGGCTTGGATCGCAGCTATGATACCACTGTAATGAAATTACTTGTATAATTTAGATTAGGAGCATAATTAGAACATCAAAGAACACAATATTGTATATAAATGATCTTAATATGTAATAAAAATAGTTTCACCACTTCGAGGGGGCAACCTCCAAACCATACAATAAGACTCAACTGATTGAATGATGATGAATTACAACCTATAATCCCCTATATATACTATTCATATGTTATGGCCATCACCAAGGCCAACCTACTAAGCATGAGAAATTATAAATGATATATTAAAATGATATGGTAAGCTATACATCGGCTACTCATATCCTAATACAAGTAATAGGTTAAGGGCGTAACAGATCTTATTTCATTAGAGTGTGGCCCGGAACATACATTTACTACTCCTCGTACTAGTGCATCTAGATATCATCTTTTTGTTTCCCATATTATGCCTAATAGTAATTTACCTTCTAGTGCATCTCTACATAAGTCCCCTAGTTCACTCATTACTCCTATATGGTCATATACTACTTCTCACAAGACATCTTATCCTCAACCTTCTATTCAATCATCTAGAACACATATTACTTCTCATATGATGTTGGTAGTGTTTAGGGGTTTAAAATATGAAATGTATATGTTTTGTATAATTAAAAAATCATAACGTATATGCATAATACATATAGGATAAAGTGTGGACTATGTAATTTTATTTGAAGAATATATAAAGAATGTGAAGAGCCTTTTTTTCGAATAAAGGAAGAATAAGGGATTGGTAACTCAAAAATCACATAATATTATATAAAATGATGTGAATGTATTGCACAAAAAAATTATCCTTTATTTTTTATTGGAATTAATATTACACCCTTAAGTTCCATTCTGAATTATGTCTAAGTTTTGATTTAGTAATTCATACTCCATTTATTATTTGTATTCCTGCCCATTGTCTCTTACTTCCTTGAATTTGTGTTCCTTATCTAGATTCTTCATAATACAATTTGAGATATGTTATATCTTATGAACATTGTTTGAGTGGAAATCATATGAGTTTAATCCAGACTAAAAATTGTTACATTTCCTGATGTTGTGATCTAGGGATCTCTACTAACAATGGTTATGTTGTTAAGACCTGAAAATTTTAATATGTGTCACTAGAAAAAGAGATGTGGAAAAATGGTTGTGAGATAAGATGAACCATTTTTATAGAAGCTAAAGGGACTGCAACATGAATTCTTATTGAAAGAATTTAATTGTACCATATCTATGGAGATATTCATGAGATTTTTTGGTGCAAGTTTCTTGAGTAGTTAGTTTCCTAGTTATTGCGACTGTAGTTGTATTGTTTTAGACCTACATATAAAATGAAGAATATGAATAGATGGAGGAAAAGATTGAAAATTTATGCAAATTATACATTTTATGGACCGCGTTATATACTATTGGATGAAAACCACTATTGACATGTATGTAACTGAAATTTTTGTCTATTTTTTGTTTATTTGACTCTGCTAAAGCAAGTTTTGTTTTTGTATTGTGAGGAAGTTTTTTATAAAATTATGTTTCTTAGTCAAGATGTTAGCCATGGAAAATACCATGATTTCAGTTTCATGCAATATGGAGTAGTCAGGTAGGCACAAAAGGGACACAATCCTAAAATATTAGGGATGAAGAGGAAAGGGTCAAAATCAAAGCCAACCCTTGAAGGGTATGAGAAGGATTAGAGAGAAGAAAATATAAGAATGGAAAGATTGTAGGGAGAAGCCAAAAAATAAAATATATGGGGAAAATCAAGTTATATTGGAGGAAAGGTGAAACCAACTATGAGTATGAGAAGAGTAGGGAAAGTGGCAAAGGAAGGAAGAGAGGAATTTCTTAAAGAAACCAAAGAGAAAACGGAAGTGATCGAGAGGGTGCATAATGAGGCATTGACCTTGATTGTAAAAATTAAAAGGAAACCTAAGGAACTAAGTATCCGGAAGAGGAAAATGAAGGAAAGGGGTTAGAAGTAGTTAGAAGTAGGTTGATGAAGAAGTTCATATTCAATCTAAAGAAACCATCATGGAAACTGGTGGTTTCCAATTTTACACCCCAAATGACTTGGTTGCAAATTAGAGATAAATGGTAAAATAATGATAAATGCAAGAGTATGTAATTTATAGCTAGGTAGAGATCTAACATTCTTCCATGAAAAAATATTAGAAATGATTGGGAGGCACATATAAAGGAGGTGGCTATATATTTCTTATTTTGGATCTTCCTAATTCGGGGTGATAGAACTTGAGTGGTAGCTTGAGGAAGGACGGGTATTATAATTCAATATCGACCTAATATTGACAATGACTAGGAAGCACATACAAAATAGGTGGTTATCTCCTACTTCATTTGGATCTTTCTAAACTAGGGGGAGAGAACTTGAGTGGTATCTTGAAGAGGGATGTGTATTATAATTTAATATCATGTAATTATTGGTAGATCAATCTGAACAAATTATAGCTAGAAATTCATTGCTTACTTAAGGAGTTGTCACACAAACACTGCACATACTTAACATTTTAGATACAAGCTACTAGAGACCGATGATATATGATTATGAAAATAATTTAAAGGATGTTGTCAACAACTTGGAATAAAATGACAATTCATAATATTGTTCTTTAAGATCAAAGGAAAACTCACTTAAAACATACAAAGGTAATGTGGTTTTCTCGCAAATAACATATTAGATATGTAAGGATAATGTAGTCTATGATGGTAGAAAATGATGATATGATGGAAATTAGATTAATGGAGGATGAGGATCTAATGAGGAGAAACCATATTATTCACCATCTTTTCTTGATGATCTTTTAATGCATTTGAGCTTGGAATCATAAAGAAAGAAAACCTTTCAAAGGTTATTTTCATTTATTGATACCCAATTTGTTCAAATACTACTAAACTAATATATTAAACTTTAACATAAACACTTGTGATTTAAATCTCATGTATCTACTATGCCAAATCCATAAAACCTAAGATACCCTTAGAAGGTAGAAAATATTCACTCCCATATTGTAATTACAGAAAGGAATTTAATAACTGAAATAAGTATTGTAAGGTAACACTATAAATAAATATTGATTCAATGATCAATCCAAACAATGATATGAAATGTGCTTCTTTATATTTAATTGACATAACAGATACACGATTATAAAATAAAGGAATATATTTCTTGATGCCATCTCTATTTACACAAGTAAACAACAAGCTTATCCATGGAAAACTGGTTATGTGTGTTTAATTTGACAAGAGAGACATGTAAAATTATCTCAATGCCTATTAATTATTGTAAACATTCAATCACCCTAGCTAAAACCCAAAATTAGAGCCCCTCAAAGTGACTATAAGCCTTTAATTTTATAGAAATTTCCCCCCAAAAAGGAAATGAATCTTTGAAAGCAATTCACATGTGGAGAAGTGGTCCCCTATTCGAAATATGGATGAAAAAGGTGCCCAAATTGGAAAAAATTTCAACTTGATGTGCTCAGCTAGACTGGTTTTGTCTCATGATGAAACCTGTGAAAGAGTGACGAATATTCTCTCCTTTTCCTATAAAATATTTTTTCTTCTTCTGTAACCATCACCATTCTTTTTACACCTCAGGAAAGATTTGGTTATGCATTACAATCAAATCATTTAATCCTCCCTTGAAAATAATATATCGAATAAAGAATAAAGAATTCTAAGGAGATGGATCGAGATCTAATTGTTTTCCCTTTAACTCTTCTTTGAGTTTTATTTGTACACATCAAATTTCTTGAACATTTCCAAAATTAGATCTTCATCTATCCCAACGTGATATATAAAAACTATTTCTTACTTGGAGCAAATGTTATCAAGCTCATTGGAAATAGCTTCCTTTATTTTAGATCTCTTGACCAATTTATTAATGAACCTTTATAAATGAATGAATATTTAAATAGAAGAATAATAAAAACACCTTGGGACTCAAAAACTCCTGTAATTTGTTATTTAAGAATTTCAACCAGCTTATTAACATATACAACTCCTAGGGTGTATAATCCTTCCAAAGGTAGAATCATTTCAAGTTTTGAATCAATATCATCTACATATTCCTTTACCATCTCCTTTATGTTTTGGTGCTTACCTATTACAAGGTTTATATCCTCAAATTTAAGGAATCCAAGTATTCGTATTGTCTCCCTTTACAATATAAGGAGATTATTCCTTCCTTATCCATAACATCTTCTCCCATATTAAATATATCCTCTAGATTCGGCAACATGACATTCCACATATCAATCTCCATATGATACTTGTTAATTAGGATCTTTCTTACTTCTATCCTCTCAGAAACATGGCTATACCAATCAATAATGTCCTTGGTTGTCTTTCTACATTTTTTGAACAATTCACTTTACCATTTCTTTGTTTCCTCCCCCCTATATATTAATTATTCAATAGTCTTTACTATTTATAGGGCCGGGGTTGGGGCTATCTCTTTATTGGTTGAAGGATATTATATAAATTTTTGTATATAGGTTGATAAGGTATCAAAAATTTCTATCAATTTCTCCTTAGTCTCCTTGTCCTTATCTATTTTCTAGAAGATACCACTGACTACCATAGTATCATCATGATTTGAACCCTTTGTGGTCTTATTTCCTAGTGGGAAAATAGTAATTTGATAATCTAAAGGGGAAACTTCATCCCTTAATGCATCATCTTGGGTAGTGGAAACCTCCACAAACCTTTCTCATCAGGCCCCAACTATTATTATTTAATATTTTTTCTATCTTTGGTGTTATTGATGAATTCAAGAAGAAAATGTTCTGGATGTAAAATTCATCAACATATACTTTTATCTTTCTCTTCCTTAGGAGGTCAGTTCCCAACCAAATTACAGCCTGCACACTTCCTTCACCTTTTGTATTACTATTAGCGGGAATTTGATGTGGTCACCATTTCATGGGGATGCAATGAGTGTGAGGCTATAGTCATCAACCTACATCTTTGGCATATCCAAAGACTTAGTAGAATGTATTTTTTTTCTCCTTCCTCTACCTATTTTTCCTTTATTTATTACTCCATCATGGTCGAAGATAGTTGAGTATTTATATTTACATACTTTGTGACCTCAACTTCTTCTTATCTAGATGGAGAAGTCTCCTTGAGTGGCTCATTATGTGGCTCCTTTTGATTTTGAGCCTCCTCCTCTGCAAATTCATGACCTGTAACCATTTTATATGTTGTATCAAGAGCTGACTGAATGAGACCCTTGGTTTTTGGCTGCTCAACCATAACCACTAGAACGTATTCAATGTGTGGTTTCTATATTTCATTGACTACAAATTTTTCTTAAGTAGACTTCTCTTGGGATATTAAGCCTCATTCCTCCTCTCCAATTGGTGTATTTTAAACATTATCTTGGAGAAGTTCAGCTCTAACATCTTGAACCAAGCCATGTTGTAAATCAATGAATACATGCCCATGTGATGGGTATTACATTACTTGCCCTTAATCTTCATGGAAATATTCTATCTGAACTTCTTGAATGAGCGCATGGGCACAAATATCTTGTTGCATAGGAGGTGGGGTAGTAATATCTACCTATGGTACTTAAAGGGTTAAAATGGGAGTTTTAACATGTGAAGTCACTCCATACTCTATTGTTTTATGGATTCCTCTACTCTAAGCATTTCCACCTTTGTCCTTGTTTTTCATGAAAAAGGCCTGACACAAAAAATTGAAACTTTAAGCATGAAAACTAAGATAATAATTGAAAAATTTGCTTCCTATTCATAATGAGCCTCTCTTATGGCTAACACACCTTCATTTCCACCATCAGCCCAACTCATAGAAAGGTACTAATGAAATTTTTAAGTGTGTATCAATATACAAGGAGTGACTAATTTGATCAGTAAAATTATTAAGGTTCAATGAAAGACAAATTTCTTTAGAGGCCTAAAAGGATATTTTTGGTCATTATACAACCAATAAACACCCTCTGAGAACATTTAGGGAAAATATAAATAATTTGAGGTTGATTTTGAAGAGTATTGAATATTTCCAAAACAATTCAGGAAAATTCTGAGAAGAAAATATTATTTAGGAACAACTTGTGCAAGAATGGGTCTTCTAGGTGCAGGGAATGAATGTATTAATGTTGAAAGTTGAATTCTTCAGATGATTATGGGAGTTTCAGAAGGATTTATGAGGAAAAAATAGGCATAGAAAATATTTTTAAATCTTCTACAATATGGAAATATGAAATTTATTCCAATACCTAAAGGATTACTAAGATAATTCAGAATAATGCAACTGCCCCTTTCAGTCAAAGATGAAATATACCATAAATTTTTGGTTATATGAAGAATTAGGTCTCAAGAATGGTTTCATTGATCTCATCAAGTGTTTTTGAGTTAAAATAATACAAGGTTTTACCCCAAAAAAAATTCCAAGCTCTCGAGGTGGAATTCTCACTCCCTGTGTCCTTATTTGGACACAGTGAGTAAAAAACGACTTTATAAAAGTTGTAAGTCACACTTTTTCACCTCAACTATACCAAATAACCCCAAGGGGAAAAAGTGGAAAGAAAAGTGCAACACCATTTTCAAGTAAACTTTTCCTCACTTAGGACTTGCAATATCTACCCCTAGGATGCTCTATCTCACTCTGTTGCTTGACCCCTTCATGTTTCCTCACCCTTAGGTCACAATTGTTTCCTCTTAATATCCCAAATATCCCCAAGGGGATAAATTAGACACAAAAGTGTGACACCTCTTACCATATTTATCTCCTAGCCACTTGGTTAGCCTTTCTAGCTCCACATGACCCCTATTTAGCTCTCAAATCTCACTTTCATCCCCTCAAACCCAAGTCACACTTTTTACCTCCTACTATCTAAAATTTCCCTAAAGGGATAAAGGGGACACAAAATTGTGACCTCGCCCCTCTTGTGTAAAAAGTTATAACTGCAGTTAACTAATTGGAGTCTTAAATGGGTAAAAAAAAACTCACATAAATTGAAATTTCTCTCACTCTCCAAGTATCTAGTTAAATGATCATGTCAAGGTGATAATAAAACATATTTAAAAATCCATTTTTGTCTAGAAATTTTATACATTTTTTTCCAGACATCCACAACCATCAAAACAAATATTTTCTTGTATCTCCTCAACTGTGCATTTGTTTCCAATGAAAGTTTGTCAAAATATTCCTCTTCAAAACTGCTTTAAGAATACTAGAAAATTTAATCCATTGATGCTCTATATTTTTTAAGATAAAAAATCTAAAAATATTAAACATTAAACTTTTTTTTTAGTTATATGGAGATTTAACAGACAAAAAGCTTTGAAATTCAAAGCAGGAGGTCCTAGTACTAAATAATTTTTTTTGACAATGTTTTTGCTGCAACCCAACACCTGTAAGTGCACTTTATAAAAATAGTAAGTATTCATAGAAATGGATGTCAAAAAATAGTAATTTTTTAAAAATATAAATGAATGAGAAAGAAACATCTGAGAGCAAAACTCGCGAAAACTTACTAAAAATAGCAATTTTGGGAAGAACTTGCTTAAAATTGAAAGTTTTAGATTTGAGTTCAAAAAGTTTTTGCTAACTCCTACTTTTCCTATCTCAATTATTGTTGGAATTATGAAGTTAAAATAATTAGGTTTGGAATCCATTTCAATCCTAATCACTGAATATCCTGGTGTGGGAAAAAATGATGTCACTCACATGAACCTAGAGGATTTGAAAAATATTATGATCTGTGGACCTTGTGAACCAGTGGAAGAGAATATTTTCTCAAGTGGGATATTATCATAAATAGGTTACCCATTATCTTTCAAGAGCACTTAATTGGTCCTCACTCATGTAAGACAATATGAAGTCTATTCAAGGATAGTGCAAGCACATGATAATTCAATCCTTGTAGTCCTCACTCCCAAGGGAATGTAGTAATGTTTACAAATTACCATGAGTAGTAACATGGTTATAATTACCAAGGAATTTTCATCGTAAGAGTGGACGAATACGGATTCCTAATTATAAGGACTAACACTCAGTTCATGGCTCAAGCAAGGAAGAAAAACTTCTCATGTTCATAAGATATTTTTCAAAAGTTAATTCCATGAAGGATCTTTAAATGATATTATCCTATTAAGAAGGGTGATCAAAGAGAAAATGAAAAATATTTTTATGATTGGATGGCTCAGTTCATCATTATTTTGATCAAAGTTAATCAAGTGATAGATTGGGGACAAATCATCAGTGATAACATTCATCACCAATTTCTCTAGTTTCCTTCCACTAAGAAGTTCACCATGAAGTATTTTCTGGTATATGATCTCACAATCAAAAGACCATTCAGGGGCCTAACTACTACACTCAATGTATCTCATAAATCACCCTCCTATGAGAAGTATCCACATCTCACGTATAGGGAAATCAACTACCATTTTTCCAGGGTGAATGATGTATTCACCATGTTCATCATCAGAATAATTGAAAATGATATAGAGATGATGATATCTTCTCAAGAAACTATGTTGATAAAGAAGTACATAGGCCATTCTATTCAATTCTCTACTTTCACCTACATTAGGATTTTAGGCTATGATCTTTCCTCTCGTCAATTACTGAGGTACCTGAGTGAAAAAATAATTATGAATGCAACTAACTCATGTGCATGCTCATTGTAGAAACAAAAAAAATACGAGTGTATATTTTCCCATTTCTTTAGGATCTATTCATGTAAGAGTGTTACAGATGTATCAAATATTGAAGCCTCTTTCACTTCTCTCAATATCTACTCCTACAAGTCAATGCCTAATTTTGACATCGAAAATAATCCTAAAAATTTTACCTTCCTGGGATTACATCACACACCAAAAATGTAGGACTATTGGGGTAATTGCGTCGATGAATTCGAAGTGAGAAAAAGGGTCCATATGTGGATGAAAATTGATCAAATGAGGGATTTAAATTTTGAATAGTTCATCAAGGGAATAGAAGAGGATGAAACACTTTTTTTTATTCTGAATATTAAGAAGTGAAGTCCTCACCTCTTCTTTTGGCCATGTGGAACATCAAAGAATCAAGTGATGTCAAGGAAAAGAATTCTATAATGATTCAAAGATCAAGAGAATTGTTTAAGAAGAAAAGAAATACTTTCATCAAATTCAATGGCCTTTTGACACTATGTAGACAGGTATCTCACACCCTCTCTCTAAAGACATCTAAGAAGAGAAAGATCTCGACTCATTTAGAAGAACCTTTGAAGAGGAAGGATGTGGAGGAAGAGAACATTGAATGATTTCACCCTAAGTGACTCTGTAAGAAGGAAAAGATCACTAAAGAAACCACTGAAACTCTTAATAAAGGTGAAATTGACTCTTCATTGTCTCTAATTCTTCATTGTCTCCCAAGCATGTTTTCTTTGAAACCTGTGTCATCTCACCATGTACATGATGTGATTCCTTATCACGCACCTGAAATTATACCCATGCATGACATTGATCCCACTCTAACATATACTTTACCTTGGATTCAATAATTTCCTGGAAGCGAATTAAGGATGGTACATCATGCTATGAAACCTAATTTTGAGGCCATATCATTAATCATGAAATTGAAGTGATGCAAGAAGGCACATGTAATTTCTCGTTTCTTCAATGTAGCTTCTAGTAATCAATATGTAGAGGTTTCCCGACAAATGATTGTAAAACCTATGGAAGAGATGACTCAATATGATCATGAAATAACAAGGATATCTTTAGGCCAAGCCACACATGAAGGTGTTTCACACTTATTCAAGGAATATGCTTCCCATATGATTTCTCAGAATGAGTATTATAAATAAACAATATATTAGTTAAAAGAGCGTGTGATAACTATCACTGCTTATGTGCAGTAATTATTTTATCCTAGTGCAATACCACCTCCTCATGTTGAGGCCATCACTACTATCAACATCTTCAACCTTGAAATAATAAAATTCTCAAGGTTACACAATTCAAGGAAGGGATAATGATAGATGGGATGAGAAGATTATTGAGAAAGGAAAGACATTAGTTCACAAAATCATCTCATTGTTCAAGTTTACTCTTTGCATATATTCCAAAGTGAAGATGACCAAGGAGGAGATATATAAGGATAAATACCATTAGGACACCATGTTTCCATTATCTAGAATGAGAAATATGTATTCCCATTCTCTGGTGAATAAAAATATGTTCACTTCCGTAACTAATAACTTGTGTCCTATGTGATGAGTGATCGATATAACATGTTGAATGATGATATTAATGAGCTTGATTTTTGTTAGGATAGAGGATAAAAAACTTTAGAAGGCATTAAAAATAGTGTGGGGAATCTCGGGTCACCCCCACTCAACAAAAATTCATTAATTGAAGATCTCTTCAAATCCTTCTAGGGTTTGGTCAAGATAGAGATGGGAGATCCCTTTTTCATTTTATAAAGATACCTTGGATTCTCTGGCATATCAGAAGTTTAATTTCCAATACTTTGAAGGATTATAAGGTGTGGTATAACTAATGTAAGACCATAAAAAACATTCTAAAAAATTGGGTCAATGTTTTGAGTTTCATTCATGTTCCATGAGAGGATAAGATGGCATCCGTTGCGGCCTATTTTAGTAAAGCATTTACGGGTGAAGAAATATTTCAAGGAGAATTTCCTCAAGGTTCCTTAGTAGTCATTTCTTCATTAGCATATTCTTCATCTTCATCAAAGTGATCATCTCTCCTATTCTTCCTCCCTCCTTCCTTATCTTTCCATGTTCTCATTCTTCATAAGGGGGGTACTTTTCACTATTTTTTCCTATTCACTTAAGTGACCTATAGTCTAACACTATAATGAGTTTTTTCAATTAATGATAAAAATTCTCACTTTTGTTTCCTAGGAATATGAAAGGTCACAAGTGATGAGGGGAATTTAAAATTCATGTGGGGATTAGATGAAAAGACTTTGTGTAATGCTATGAATTGGAATGGTTTCTCCATTCCACAAGGTTGTTAATTGTGATTTTCTAGTAGATAACTTTTCACTACTAAATACAAGTAAGATATTATATTCTTCTATTTTCCTCTTTATCTATTTTTCCTCTATTTCCTTACATGCTCAACTTTTTAAACATGATGATCTTATAAAACCAATAAAGGTGTTTGTTCCTTTGTTAAATAAATCAATAGAATTTTTTTCTATGGTTTGTTAGTGTTATCTTGTTCTCAAAGTTGAATTCTTATAATTTAGTGTAGATTTTATCTGGTTAATGTTGTGAAAATATGTAAGTGCCTATTCATAAAGATAACCATCCTTCACCACATTATTATTCCCATATACCTTATCTCAGTAAGAAAATTCCTCCATTACACTAAGTGCAAGCAATTTTCCATAGGTGTAGTGGAGTATTCTTTTGTGAACCCGAGCTTCATGGCCACTCGCTAATTTACTATTTTGCATTCAATAAATGGGAGCCTCCTCATGACCAACAAAAAAGACATGGTCCCAAAGTGTTAGTGAAGACTCACTAATTTGTCCTTGAGACAAATTGTTTCACCAAAAAAATTTAACACCCAATGTGGGAAGATTATGTTGTTTCTACACCACTTCTAAAACCACAAAAATCCTAAAAATCATATATGAAAAACTAAAAAAAATTAGAAATTAAAAACTTGGGATCCTTGATGTCACTTTGCATTTTGCCCCTGGTTACTATTCCTAGAGGTGTTCTAGTTTTGCAGCCTAATTTTATTTTCTTCCAAGACACTCAAGAAGACATCATGACATATTTGAGAAATTATATCTAGAACAAATGATAAAATTTTAATCAGTATCACATTACTACAAGAGTTTTGGATTCAAAAAATAACTTTCCCAATAATTTCAATGTTCTATAAAAGCTCCAAATTAGAAAAGAAGAGCGTAAAAAAATTGTTTTGAGATGTACACAAATCCTACAAACTTGCGGAAAGGAGATATACATGGGAAAATAAATCTAGTGGCATAATTGACCCAAAATTTGAAGCAAAACAACAAGTTTATTTTAGGATTCCCATTGTCTTGATAGCAAATAAAACCTATCAAAAATACTTCGAATAATTTTATCCTAACTTTTCTCTCGAAGGTCATATTGAAGAACCAGATGTATAACTACTAAACCTAATTCATATGGAAGAATAATAAGTACCAGAGGAAGAAGAAGAAAGGATAAATACACCTATACCGTGGGGACAGAATACAAGCCCATGGCCTTAGTTCCTCCACTACATGGTTTTTTAAAAGGATATAGAAAGAACTTCCCTAAATTCTGAGGATATGGGAAATAACATTCAAATGATCACAATGATGTATTCATCACAACTTGTGGTGTGTGTGGAGTTAAACATGAAGATGTTTCAATTCACATATTTTTGAATCGTTACAAGAAGACACTGTTGATTAGTTCTACCAATGTCCAAAAAGATCAATTGGAAATTGGGTGGATGTGAAATCCAAATTTGAGGCCAGATTCAATCATGCTGAATATGTTCATGCCCTCCTTAAACAATGGTCTCAATTGAAAAAGGAGCCTCATAAACCCATGAAATATTTTATATCTAATTTCAACAAAATGTTCTACAAAATCATAGAAGCTGACATGATCATGAAGGATAATCAGTTAATATTCTTCACCAATGCTCAATTACCGAAAGTTTTTTTCATGTTGAGAATAATTCAACCTATTACTCTAGATGAGGCATAAGGGCTTGCAGTGGATGTGGAATATAATCTATTGATGTCTAGGAAAAATAAGAAAGGAATAAGAAAAGATAAATCTCAAAGATCAAGTTCTAGAGATACAAAATATTTAGTACAAAACTTTCCAATTATGTTATTGCTATTAAGAAACAACTTTCTCAAAATACCTTTTACAAAGACATTTTAAGGAAGAAATTATCCAACAAACAAATAATTGGTGATCCACCTCATCTACTTTCTCTTAAAGCTCTACTAATGAGCACAACTTATGGAACCCGATCAGATGATGAAGATGAAGAAGAGGAAGCTTTAGAAAGTGAGGGAGAAGAAGTTGAGATACTAATCAAATTAGGATCCACAGATCTTGGTTTATATGATTATGCATCCTCTTTTGAATATTAGTATGAAGATTCAATGGTTGATATTAATATTCATTCTTGTGTTGTTTTCACTCAATCAAAAACCCTTGAGAAGGAGAAATCATGCAAACATAAAGAAAGGGGGAGAAAAGATCCTCAACCGTCCACTCCACTAATAGAAAATATACTAACCAAGAGAGGATCCCAACTCCCTCCATGTTTGGAATCATCTAAGAAGAAGTATAAAGCCATGCCTCATCACAAAACATATTCTAAGAAAGGTAAGTCAAGTACTACTACTCCTTCCAATAATGATGCTTCTATTTCTACACGTCAAAAGAGTGATTAGAAATCTCTAAATACTCCTTCTATATCAAGTCAAGATAATGTTTCCAATGCTCTAGAAAAATATTCCTCAAACTTTGATATTATTGACCATTTAGATCTCCAAATATGATTACTTGAAAAATCACCCCAAGCATTTTGAGAAGCTAGTCAAGTTCATCAAAGGTGGGAGTTACAAATCCAAAGTTCGATCCACTTCCAAAGGCTTACTTATTACACCCAAACTAAGCCCAAAATAAAATCTTATAGCTTCTACCCATTTATCCACCAAAAAATGAAACCCTTCGATGTTTCCCTACTGATCAATGAGTATTGAATAAAATATTGTAATATTGATTCCAGTGCCTTTGACAATATCATTCCCACTAAGGTTTCTCAAGCTCTTGGTTTGAGTCTCTCTCAGGTATTCAGTCATTATTACTTAATGGAGAATAAGGAGGTTCTAGTTGTTTGAAGAATCAAATATTTAATGTTGGCTTTTGTAGCCTTTTCAAAAAGTGGGTAAAAGCAACAATCCTAGTGCATGATATTCCAGCTACATACAAAATGCTCCTCAGTAGAAGCTTCTACCAGGAAATGGAAGGTGAGATTCAAATGGACTGGTATTTTGTTTCAATACCAGTTAAGAAGGAATGAAGAAGCTCCTTCCTAATCCCAAGATGAAATACATGGTTCAAAAGTCAAATACTCCTAGGAAAAATATCCTCTTCCAAAGAAAATAATTAGGGAAAGTTTCATTTAAAGAATTAGGGAGAGTTCTATTCTAGGAAAGAGGTGATGGAAACTACTTCATGAGTTCTAAACAAGGTGAAGAGCTACTCATTCTTGAGGAAAGGATAACAGATATTTTCGATGAAATTTGGAGCATGGAATTTGATGGAAGTTGTTCTTTAACTGACTCAGTTGCATGTATCATTTTATCATCCATATAGGGAGACTTGTTCCCCTTTACATATAATTTATATTTTTCCAATACCAACAACACTAATTAATATGAAGCATTTCTACTTAGATTTAAAGTTGTCGAAGAAATGGGGATTGAGAATCTTATCGTACAAGGAAATGGTGAGTTAATTGTGAAATAGGTAAGTGATATATTTTAGGTTAAGAAATCTCATCTTTGCCACTACAAAAATAGAGTGTGGGATTACCTTGAAGCTTTTGATGCATTTGACATTAGATTATTTCTTAGGGATCAAAACGCTATGGATGATTATTTTTGTTTTCTTCTTTGATTATCCCACATCTAGATTTCAAAGGAGAAATTTTTTTAGTGGAAATGATCTTCTACCAAATTGTTCTGGAAAATTCAAAAAATTGAAATTTTTTAATAATGGTAATCATATTTTTTCCTTCTTATAACAGACAAAACATTTTAGGTATATGTACTTTGAAGGAAGTGTCTCACTGCCACAAATGTTTACCAAAAATAATAGTGACAATAATACAACTAATAAAAAATGAAGATGGAGTAATTCAAATGAAAGGTAACAAGTTTCCGAAGGGGCTAGTTTCATTGGAGGAATTATTCAATGAGTATGATAGGTTCATTTGTGGTAAGGATAAGGATCAACCAAGATCTTCATCAAAATATTATAAGATAAACATCAAAACAAAGTTAAAATATGAGGATGGTGAACATAGGAAAATGTTTCTCACTTGAGGAATGAAGAAACTTATCATTTTTGTTGCAAAGGTATTCTGATGTACTTGAATATTCATATGATGATTTAAAATCCTTTCAAACTCAATCAATGCAAAACTCTGTCCCCTTAAATCTAGATGAAAAATACTTTTGGTAAAAGCAAAGACAATACAATCTAAAGATTATTGGGAACATCGAAGAAGAATTTGAGAAGTTTCTTAATACATGTATCATTTTCCTATCCATCATTCAACATGGATAACTAATATTATACTGGGTTGGAAGAAAAATGGTGAGATCTACATCTGTGTGGATTTTTCAGAACTTGAATCAATTTTCCATAAAGGATAATTATCCTTTTTTGGTCACGGATCACATCATGCAAGTGGTCAATGGTTCATAAATGATGTCTATGATCGATGGATTTTTTGGATAAAACTAGATTGAATTTTCCAAAGAAGACTAGTTCAATACTTCCTTCACTACTCTATGGGTCACTTTTGCATGTCACCATATCCCTTTTGGATTGGTCGATGCAAGTTACACATTTCAGAGATATATGGATTTGGATTTTAAGGATTTGAATGGGAAGTGTATAATGGTGTATCTAGATTACCTCACAAGGTACTCAAAGAAGAGAGAAAATATTTTGTAATAACTTGAACAAGTCTTGATCCACTGTAAAAGGCATAACATATCCATCAATCCAAAAAATTCAATATTTGGGGTAACCAAAGGAAAAATCAGTGGTCACATTTTGAGAAAAGAAGGAATGAAGATTTATTTGGAAAGAGTGGAATCTATTTAGAGGCTGTCCCTACCCACCATTAAACAAGGTGTGTACTCTTTCTTTGGCAAAGTGAATTTCTTGAGAAGGTTTTTCCTAGACTTTTCTGAGCTCACAAAGGACATTGTCAACATGATTAAACCCAAGGAGTCTTTCAAGTGGATTAAATAAGTGAAGGAATGTTTCAATTTTATCAAAGGACCTGTTGTAAAAGAACCTACTTTAGTGCACCCAAATTTTATCAGAGAGTTCATTCTATATTATTGTGCTTTAGAAAACACTATTTTAATAGTCCTTATTCATGAAAATGAAGAAAAAATGAAGTCACCCATTTCGTTCATGAGTTCCCCTCTGAAATCACATGAGATTAACTACTCAAAACATGAAAAATATGCTTATGCAGTGGTTAGTGCCATGAAGAATTTCAGGTTTTACCTTTTTAACTCTTATGTTGTTGTCATGGTTCCTAGACTGAAAATCAAATCCATTTTGATGCAGTAAGACCCCAGTACAAGGAGAGGGAATTAGGTGTCAAAGGTACAAGATTAGATCTTGACATAAAACCTTCTAAATTGGTACAAGGTAATGGCTTATGAGAACTTGTTGTTTAATAAGAATGGGAAGATTGTTCTAAATATTATGCATGCTTGATTAAATACCTTCATCTTGTACTCCTTGTAAGTACCACCAACCCATGGTATGAAAACATAGAAAATTTCCTAACATATGGGGATTTCCCTCCAAGCCTAAATTACAAGAAAAGAAAAAATCTCCATCTCAAAGAAAATAAGTATGTCATTTGGGAGAATGTATTTTCTAAGAAAGGATTGGACGATACATTCCTAATGTGTGTTGAAGAAGAACAATAGAAAATATGTTCAAATCATATCATGATTAAACATGGTGGGTACAAATCATAAGATCATAATAGGAGGCTATTATTAGCCTACCATCTTCCAAGATTCATATAAATGGATTGGAAAATGTGATCCATGTCAACAGTTTGTGAGAAGAACAAGACTTGCTTCATCTCCTCCTAGGCCTGTGATTATTAAAGATCCTTTCAAAAAGTGGGGTTTGGAATTCATTAGTGTATTGAACCCACACTCTAGCATAGTTCATAAGCATGTCCTTACTACTACTGATTACTTTACAAAGTGGCTGGAATCCATTCCAACAAAGCATGCCAACTCTAAAATAGTGTGTAACTTCTTGAAGGAAAACATCATCATCAAGTCTAGGGTACCAAATAAGATAGTAGATGACAATGCCACCTACTTATGTTGTGGTGATTCGATGGATTTTTTTGAAAAACATGGTATTTACCTATCCCACTCTGTTGATTACTATCTATAAGGAAATGGTCAAGCATAATCCATTAATAAAAATATTGTCACTATTATTCAGAAGATAGTGGATTTCAATCAAAGAGATTGGAACAAGAAGATATATGATGCATTATGGGTTGACCGGATTATGCCCAAGAAATCCATTGACATTTCTCCTTTTTATTTTATAAATGGAATCGAAGATCAAATGCTAATTTTGCAATATCTACCTATCTTACAACTAGAAAAGGCAGTGGAAAATAGATAATACTCAGATGATCTTAATAAGAGTATTCACTACTTAGAAAATTTGAATGAATACAACTTAGTAGCAGTTGATACACTGAGAAGACACTAGTCTAAGGTAAAGAGGATATTTGATTAGAAAAAACATGACATAAACTTCCAAATTGAAGATCTTATTCTCCTCTAGGAAACAAGAGATAAACCAAGGGAAGTTATAGAAGTTTTGACTCACTTTGGTAAAATCCATTCAAAATCAAGCACTTATGCACAAAGAACACATACTATCTATCTTACCTTGACGAGACCCCATTATAATTTCCTCACAGTAGGAAACATCTGAAGATTTGCAAGAAGTGAGGCTGGTTATCTCCAACCATGTACCATAGTTTCCATTTCAGTTGTGTGTGTCTTTCCCTTCCAATGTTTATGTGTTTCATTTCAGTTGTGTGGGTTTTGTCTTTTCACTTAATGTGTATCTTTTATTTGTATTAACTTGTAATAAATGAATCTATGGCCCAATATAGAAAGAACTTGTATACTTACCCATGAGACATTTGAGGTTATCCATTTCCACTTACATTGTAATTTCCCCAAGTTAGATCCATCTATTGTAATGCAAAATGACTGGCATAGAAAATTGAAAGTTTAAGCATGACAACTAAACCCATAATTGAATTTTTTTTCCCACTCACAAAGAGTCTTTCTTCCTGGATAACCCACGTTCATTTTTAGTATCAACCCAGCTCAGAGGAATGTCTTAATGAATTTTTCAAGTGTGTATCAATGTACAAAGAGGGTGACTAATTTGGTTGGTAAAATCATCAAGGTTCGAAGAAATACAAATTTATTAGGAGGACTTAAAATCCCATTTTGGGCATTCTGTAGCCAGTAAAGACCTTCCATGAATGTTTAGGGATTATTTTAAGCATCTGAGGGTGATGTCTGAGAGTATTAAAGGTGTGAAAATCAATTTAGGAAATGTTTGGGAAGAAAATATGATTTGGGAACAATTTGTTCAAGACTGGGTCTTCCAGATGTAGCAAATGAATGTCCTAACGATGAAAGATATTTTCTTTGAATAATTATGGGAGTTACAGAAGGAGTTAAGAGGTAAAAAAAGGAATTAGAAATATATTGGAATTCAATACAAGGTGGGAACATGATTTTTTTTCAAGAAAAAAATGTTTCCTGAGATAATTATGTTTATTGCAGCTACTCCTCTTGGTGAAAAATGAAACAGACCCTAAATTTTGAGTTTAAGGAAGAATTTGGTATAAATAATGGATTCATTGTTATCATCAAGTTTTTTGGAGTCAAATTGTCTAAGGTTTGATCCCAAAACACTTTCCCAAGCTCCTAAGGCAAAATTCTCTCTCCATGTGTCCCAATTTGGACACAATGAGTTAAAAATGACTTTCCAAAAGTGGAAAGTCACAATTTGTCACCTCTAATGCCCAAAATGTCCCCAAGGGGATAGAGCGAATAGAGGGGAAAAACATTGTAACCCCCTAGTCAAGAAAACGTTTCATCACTTAAGACTCACAACCTCTGCCCCTAGGATGCACTATCTCACTTTTTTCCTTGCCCCTTTCATGTTTCCTCACCCTCAGCTCACAATTTTTGCCTCCTGTTATCCCAACTATCCCCAAGGGGACAAAAAATGTGACCCCTCTTCCCACATCCAACTTCTAGTCACTTGATCAACCCTTTCCAGCTACACATGACCCTGTTGTAGCTCTCAGATATCACTTTCAACCCTCAAACTCCCTAAGTCACACTTTTTTCCTCCTACTATACCAACTGTCCCCAAGGGGATATAGGGTATAGAGGGGACACAAAAGTGAAACCTCACCCCTTTTGTGCAAAAAATTATAACTCTAGTTAATTAACCAGAGTCTTAGGGAAGTCAGAAAACCTAAATTAATTGAAATTTATCTCAGTCTCCAAGAAGTTAGTCGAATTCTCATGTTAAGGTGCTGATAAAACATCCCCCAAACTCCATTTTTGTCTATAAGTTCTATAAAAAAAACTTCTAGATGTCTAAAACCATCAAAACAAAGATTTACTCATATCTCCTAAACCTTACATCCATTTCCAATGAAAATTTGTTTAAATCTTACTCTCTAAAATGAATTTGATAAGAATATAAAATAAAATCCATTGATGATATATATTATTTATAGCAGTGATCTAAAAATATCAAACCCTAAACTTGTTTTTTCAATTATATAGAGATATAACATACGAAAAGATTTGAAATTCGAAGAAGCAAGTCCAAGTGCAAAACATAATTTTTTGACAGTGTTTTCATTACTGCCAGAAACCTCTAAGTGTACTTTCTAAAAATAACAAGTATTCAAAGCAATGGATGTTATAAAATAGTAATTTTCTAAAAATAATAATTTTCTGACATTTGTAATACTCTGAATGAGAAAGAAACATCAGAGAGAAAAAACATTGAAAACTTACTAAAATTAGCAATCCTAGGCAGGACCTATTAAAAAGATAAATTTTTGGATTTAAGTTTAGAAAATTTGTGGTGAATCCTACCCTACCTATATTAGTGCTTTTTTTGCATTATGAATTTCAAATAATTAGGTCTAAAAGATATTTCAACCTTAATCAATGAATATCCTAGTGTGGACCTACCTATATTAGTGCTTTTTTTGCATTATGAATTTCAAATAATTAGGTCTAAAAGATATTTCAACCTTAATCAATGAATATCCTAGTGTGGAGATAGTGATGTTACTCACACGGACCTAGAGTATCTGAAAAATAAGATGCTTGATGGACCTCATGAACTAGTTCAAGATAAAATTTTATCGCATAGAATATTGTCAGTAGGAGGTCACCCACTATCTTCCCAAAGGATTGAATTGGTCATCACTTATGCACAACACTATGAAGTTGATTCTAGGATTGTGCGAGTCTATGACAATTCAATCGTTGCAGTCCTCTCTCCCAATAACATATCTTAATTTTTATAGATTACCATGAGTAGTAACATGGTTATCATTACCAAGGAATTTACATCACATGAGTGGGTAAAGAATGATTCCTACTTACAATGTCTGACACTTAGTTCGTGGATCAAGTAGGGAAAAAAACTTTCTCATGTTCCTAAGATCTTTTCCAGAAGTGAATTCCATGAAGGATATTTAGATGCTATTATCGTACTAAGTAGGGCGATGGGATAGGAAATGAAAAAAGATTTTAAGGAATGGATGGATTAGTTCATCGTTATTACAACCAAAGGGGATCAAGTGATAGATTGGGGATATTTCATCAGTGATAACATTCATCAACAGTTCTTCTAGTTACCTTCCACCAAGAAGCTCACCATGAATTCTTATTTAGTAAATGCTCTTATTTTCACAAGACCATTTAGGAGCCTAAATTTTTCTTGCAATATAGCTCAAAAATGACATGCCTATGATAATTATCTGCAACTCATGTACATGGAAATAAACTACCATTTTAATAGGGTCAATGATGCATTCACTATGTTCATCATCAGACTACTTAAAATAAATACAAAGATTAGGATCTCTTCTCAATCATCTATGTTGATCGAGAAGTACAAAAACCATTTCATTCAGTTCTCTACTTTCACCTACATCAATATATTAGGCTATGAACTTGCCTCTTGTCAGTTACCAAAGTACCCAAGTGATAAAATAATTATGTTTGAATTGTGTTGACAACTAGCTCATGTGCATGCTTGGTATAGAAATAAATAAATAAGGGTGTATCTTTTCCCATTTATTTGGGGATCTATACATGTAAGAATGATGCGTATGCATCAAACATTCAATCCTCTTTTGATTCTCTCAATCTCTACTCTTACACATTAATGCCTAATTTTTAAATCATAAAGAATCTTGAAACTTTGACCTTCCTGGGATTGCATCACACATCGTAAATTAAGGACTACTATGATAAATGTGTCGATGAATTTGAAGTGAGAAAAGGGACCATATGTGGATTACAGTTGATTAGATGAGGAATTTCAATTTTGAAAAATTCATCGAGAGAATATAAGAGGATGGAATAGATTTGTTTGAACCTGAATATAAATAAGTTAAGTCCTCACCTCTTCCTCTAGTCAATTAGAATATCAAATAATTATGTGATGTCAAGGAAAGGATTACAACAATGATTTAAATATCAAGAGAGTGGTTCAAGAAGAAAAGAATTAAGTTCATCAAATTTGGTGGCCTTCTAACCCTATCCAAATAGGTATCTCATACCCCCTCTCTAAATACATCCATGAAGACCATGATATCTAATCATTCAGAATAAAATTTGAAGAAGAAGGTTGTGAAGGAAAAGAGCATAGAAGTATCTCACCCTAAGAGACTTTGCAAGAAGGACAATATCACTAAATACCCCACTAAAACTCTTAAGAAAGGTGAAATTGACCCTTTGTAGTCTCTAGTTCTTCATCATCTCCCAAGTGTGTCTTCTTCAATAGCCAAGTCAGCTCACCATGTGCATGATGTGATTCCTTATCATGTATCTGAAAGTGCACCCATACCTGACTTTGATCCCACTCTAGTAGATTATTTCCCTTAAATTCAAGAATTTTTTGGAAGAAAGTTAAGGATAGTGTAACATGCCATGACACATAATGTTGATGCCATATAAAAAATCATGAAAACTAAGCAAATTAAGAAGGCATAGATTACTTCTCGTTTCTTCAGTGGATATCATAGTAATCTGTATGTAGAGGTTGCATGACCAAAGGTTATAAAATCTATGGAGGAGATGACTCAAGATTATTATGAAATAAAAATGATCTCTTTGGGAAAAGCCACACATGAAGGTGATTCACACTTGTTTAAGGAATCCACTGCTCATTTTCTTTCTCACAATGAGGAGTATAAAAATACAATACATTAGTTCGAGGAGCATGTGAGAAATATCACTACTTATGTGTATTCATTCTTATATCTCAATGTAATACCACCTCATCCTTTCGAAGCCATCATTCCTATTAGTAGCTTCAACCCTGAAACAATTAAAAAACTCAAGGTCACATAATTCAGGGAAGGGATAATGATAGATTGGTTGAGAATATTATTGAGAAAGGAAATACAATGTTTCTAAAAATCCTCTTGTTGTTCAAGTTTTCTCTCGTCATAGATTCCAAAGTGAATATGACCAAGGAGGAGATTGAGAAGGAGAAAGCCCATTGTGACACATGTTGGTAGGGGAAAATTGACTAAGTATCATATAGAATAGAGACTAATACACATGAGTACACACATGTAGAGGGAACAAATAGTTCACAAGTGACATGCAAAGTTATAATGGGTCAACGCGCAAGGATGTGCACACACACACATACAAAATAAAAAGGACTTAGCAAATTTTATAGAAAGGATAAAACTATAAAAGTAGAAATTGGAGCACCTCCCATGTAAAGATCTAGAAATAGAGAAAAACACGAAGAATTAATGAACAAGAAAGGAAAGGAAAGGAAAGGATGTGTAGATCAAGATAAAACACATGCATGTGACAAGCTAAAAATAGAAAATATAGCATGTTATGTTTAGGATGATCTATTATTGAAAAATAATATAAGCTATTGTTGTAAGAACTCCTATTATTAGGAAAGTGCATGGGTTGTGAAGGGAAATTCCCCACCATATAAATATTTACGATGTGATACTATTTTATAGATCTAGTAAGAATCTAAGGTTGTAGTAAGTGAAGAGATACTATTTTGAGTATGGTCTGAGTCTGTGTGAGTGCACGCATGGTCCAACACAAGGATGTATTGAGCTATATTGTAATTAACTACTTGTCTATGTTTTTACTATGGTATTTTGTAATGGATAATGATGGTAATTATCAAATATGTATTCAAACTTATTTATCATGTAATGATGCTATGTTGATGGCTTGATGGCTTGTTTCCTTATTATATGTGTTTCCAATTTCCATGTTTATATTGGTTATTATATATGAATGGATGTCTTGGTTATGAATATGATGAATATGCATGCTAACATTATGATAAGAAAATAAAAAGAGGGACTTGGTGGTTGCACACACTTTGGGTGAAATTTCAAATAGGTCTGGATGAGGTTCTAGTACACATAGCTTTAGAGTGGTAAAAAATAGTACATTTTGGTTCCATCGCTTGATCAATGGGAACCTAAGAAGATGCCTGATCCAAAATTACAAACCCATGTTGGTTACTATGTGTGTAGAAGCATCACACACAGGATCCCCTTAAAGATAAATCACTCATCAGGAGATAATACATTATATATGTCAAGTATATGGATGCTTCTCATCAAAAGGAGGTCTCTCAAGAGACCATAGGAGTGATCAAATAATTTCAGGGTGAGATACAATGCCTAAAGGATTAGGCACATGATAGGGAACGTGCTAAGAAAATTGAGCTCCCATGGAAGGATATGAATGATTTAAATGAGACATGTAGGATGTTGAGATAAGAGAACATCATACCACTGGTAGGGGAGTGGCTGCACAAGAAGGTACTACGCACTAGAGTTGAGCGCGAGCGTCAGATAATTCATGCAAACTTGCCACCACAAAAACATGAGTATGAAAAAAAGATCACATTGGATGAATTAATTGATGGTTGGTTGGTGAAAAATATTCTAATTGACACAAGTGTTGAGGTGAATGTTCTCACTTTAGATGAATGGAACCATATGGGGAGATCACCATTACAACCATCTTCTAATTTTTTGTACATGGTGAATAAAAAAGATCCATTCCCATTGGGGCGTTAAAGGATGAATCAATTACCATTTAGGGAGCCAAGTTTACTAGAGACTTTGAAGTATTAGAGTTGGCCAAGGAAAAAACTTTAGAGCACTACATGGGAATCCATTGTGTTATGTGAATAATGTGGAACTATATTTTAACAAAGGGTACATATCAATTTTAATAAAAAGAATAATTTTGGCATCATAACCATAGAAGATGTGAAGGATGCACCCTATATTCAGCTAGTGAGTGAAGAAGAGTTGAACAAAATTTAAGTACGCATAGTGCATGATCCTGAGAACATGGATCCCTCTAAGGAAGTCGTGCTTTAGTGGGAAGACATGTAGTCAATAAGATACACCACCAGTGTTTCTTATGATAATTAGGATCATAACATGTATGAAATGGTCAGGCAAAAAATGAAGGGGAGAGTAATCGAGTGATCAGGCTGCACATAACTAGGTGCTTAGGCATAACTCAATTACCCTTGGACCACGATTTCCATTAGACCAAAACCTGTAGGTGTTAATCTCCACTATAATAATCAAAGTTAGGATCCATGAGAGGTGATTATTCCAATGGGGAGCATTGAAACACATGACAACAACCCCCCCAGCGTTACCTAGGTGAGTTTTGAACTCGAGACATGTCACACTTATACCATTTTTTGGACCACGATTGTCGTTAAACCCAAACCCGTAGGCGTTAATATCTACTACAATCACCAGAGTTAGGATCCATGAGAGGTGGTTAGTCCATGTCACAAAACTCATGGGGAGTGTTGGACACACATGCCAACAATGTATCCTGGGAAACACATAAAGACAACCTATTGGGTTGGCGAGAGGTGATAATCACCTTTTCAACAAGGTTCACTCAGAATAATGTACCTACCCTTATACATGAGTATGATGGGAAGATTCCTACTTTGGTACATGTTCATAATTGTGAGAGACAATGGATGCAAGATCAAGAATCTTTAATACCATTTTTATGGGTTCATAGGTTCTACTCCACTCTACGTGGATGTGCATGAGTGTGGTATTTGTATGCTAAGCTCAAGAAAGAAACTACAAATTAGAAATATATGACTAAAGGTATGGCTCACACTTTTTATTGTTTTTCTAATAAATCTCTAGTATATGAGGCTTTGTAGATCATGAAGCGCATCACATTGGGGGATAATGAAAAATTAAAGGAGATCATGATTCAGTTACTTAGAGATCCTGATCCAGAAATGTATGAAGATATGTTGGAAATGGAAGATATTCAATTGGTCCACACCTAAAAAGAGAAAGAGAAAGGAAAAATGGTATACTACATTAACAATGAAAAGGTGGAGAATCTGGAAATTATCCATACAGAAGTTACGTGATAAGTAATGGAAACTATATATGAAAAGGCACACACATACCATGCTCCCATGAAGACTAAGAAAGTTAACATTGGAATTGAATATGCACCTAAGGAGGCTATCATTGGAGATTACTAGTCAAAACAAGAAATCACAAAGATAATTGATCTATTGTGTGACTTCCAGTATCTATTTCCAAGAGGTTACTATGATTTGAAATGTGTGCATCCCTCATTGGGAGAGATGAAGATTAAACTAAAAGAAGGCATGCAACTGCTTTGGAAAAGGTCTTACAGGATGAACCTGAACCTACACATGAAGGTTAAAGTGGAAATTGAAAAAATTATTAAGAGTGGGATCATTGAACCAATTGATGAATTTGAATGGGTTATCCCTATGGTGATTAACATCAAGAAGGATGGGAGGATTAGGATCTATGTAGATTATAGGTAACTCAATGCCTCATGTGTTATAGGTCATTTTCCTATGCCATTCACCAAGGAAATCCTTGAGGGAGTTATAGGGTGCAAAATTTCTTCATTTATTAATGGATTTTTAGGGTATCACAAATTACGCATTGTGCGTGAGGATCAGGAGAAGATAAAAATAACACTAAATGGAGGAGCTTCACATACACTATGATGCATTTTTGGATTAAATAATGCACCAACAGTATTCTCATTCATAGTTATGTAGGAATTTAATGACTTCATCCATAAATTTTTACAGGTTTATCTAGATAATTGGATTGTCTATGGGTTAGTAAAAGATCACTGTGATAATCTAAGGCTTGCATTTTAAATATGTAGGAAGTTAAACATATCTCTCAACATGAAGAAGTTTATCTTTGCTACACCCTTTGGAACATTTCTTAGGTACATTATTTATAAGGATGGATTTTTGGCAGATCCCACTAAGATTGTAGTTATTTTAGGGTTAGAGGAACCTACCAATAAAAGCGAGGTGCATGGTTTCTTAGGGCATACTAGTTACTAATTTTTTTTTATAAAAGGATATGAAAAAATTGTTGTAGCCTTGGAGGAACTACCCAATGCCAAAGGAAATTTTTATTAGGGTGATGTGCAACAGAAGGTGTTTGAAACATTAAAGTCATATATTACTACTGCACCAATTTTGTGCTTCCCATAATGAAAAAAACATTTCCGTGTGCATGTTGATTCCTTTGGTATGGCTATCAGAGTAATCTTGGCACAACTAGGATAGGGTAATGTGGATCTTCCATATGTTTGGTGAGTTAAAATTTGAAACCAATAGCGAATAATTATACTATAACAGAGAGCGAGACTTTTTCTATGATCTATGTGCTTAACAAGTTTTGACAGTACTAATTGGCCACCTTGTTCATCTTTTACACAAATCATATGGAATTGAATTACTTGGTCCACAGACCTATATTTTAAGGGTGCATCTATTGGTGGATACTTGTTTTTTAGGAATTTTATTTTACCATTTTAGTTAAGTCAAAAAAGAGTAATCTGGGACCTGATCATTTATCAAGAATCAATTCTAGAGAGGATGCATAGAGTATTGAAGACATTATTCTTGATGTGTAGTTATTTAAGTTGAATTGCGAACCCATTGCTTTGGAATACATTGAAATATTTTTCAACACTGGGCTTGTGCTAGAGGGGATGAAAACATTGAAAAATAAACAACTTGATATACAAGCAACTCCATATCATCTTATTGGAAGAATTTGTATAAAATGGGCCGCAAAGAGGTATTGCGTAGGTGTGTTATGGAGCATGATCGTGAAGTTATCATGGAGGAATATCATGGCAGAAATGTAGAAGGAAATTATGTAGGAGATGTGACTACATGAAAGATCCTTCTTGTTGGCTTATGGTGGGAAACATTCTATAAGGATCCTAAATATTTTGTTAAAGCATGTGATCAGTGTCATAGAATTGGAAATCCTGTACATAGAGATGATATGCCTTTGCGGCCTATAATAAACACATAACCTTTTGAGAAGTGGGTTGTTTATTTTGTAGGACCTATTACACCATCCATGCACAAGATAGGGGCATACTACATTATCACTTGCACTAACTATTTAACAATGTGGGAAGAGGTTGCTCCTAGAAAATATTGCACAACAACTACATCAACAAGGTTCCTTTGGGAGTATATTATTAGCAAGTATGGATGCCCTTTAATCTTCACAAGTTATAGAGGAACTCATTTCTTGAATTGGACAATCAAAATTTTGCTAGCATAGTTTATGGTGGTGCACTATAAGACTACCTCTTATTACCCTCAAGTGGATGGAATTTTTGAATATTTTAAGAATATTTTGGAATAAACACTCACAAAGATATATGATGGTGGAAGAAAGGATATGGATGATAAGGTACCAGATGTTCTTTAGGCATATAGAACAACCTATAAATGGTTGAACAAGGCCATACCCTTTCAGTTGGTGTTTAGAATAGAGTTTGTTTTACTTGTGGAGTTTATGTTACCATCCCTGCGTATTGCGTGTGAAGGAGGACTGGCTGATGAAAATGATATGGAAGAACACATAGAGAAAATTATGCAATTGAATGAGTGGTGTGCCATTTCACGGTGGATCTAGAAGATGGAAAAGGCAAGGAAGAAGGCTTGGCATGATAGGAACATTAAGAAAAATTCTTTTATGGTTGGGAGAATGATCCTTCTATATGACTCCAAGTTTGTGCGCCACCCAGGGAAGTTGAAGGTACACTTCCTGGGACCCTTTGTAGTGAAAAAGATACTTGAATTAGGTGCATGTCAATTGTTGATGCTGGATGACACCATTTTTCTGGGTTACTTCAATAGGAGTAGGTTGAAACCCTACTATAAATAATTTTCTTTGTGTTTGTAATAAGGAAATATTTCCATTTAGATTAGATCATATTTCATGTTTTGTTTTCTCTTTTCTTATTTTGTTGTAATAAGTGTGTTTACGCACCGGATTTGATTACTATCTATTGAGTTGATGTGCTAAGGATTGCACATACCTTTATGCCGGGTGAAAACAATTATAACTATACGAAAAAGAGGTCTTGAATATTGGTACTTGCCTTAGATTTAGTTTAGAGGTGTGCGCAAGAAATTTGACATCGGGGTTACTCTATGGATACGATATGTGTACAAAAAAAAAAAAAGTAAGGTGGCACATGTGTTTCAGGTGCTTAGGATGATGGTGCTAAAAATGAATTTTTCACATTGGGAAGCCAAACGAGAAAAGATGGTTGTGTAGTGTGATGCGAGGGAGGCAACAAAAGGATGGAATAGTTGGTGTGTGGAATTGAGAAAGATGGATTGTAATGTAGTAGAGTGTGCATTAAGATGTATGCATCCTGGAAAGTAGTGGTGTGCTAGAACATTATGACTACTGTGCACAGATGAAATTATGAGAAAGTGCGGAAAAAGAAAAAAGCACATTTAATGATTTAAATTTGTGATAGGTGAGGATTAATTAATGTGGAATTGTGTTGGAAATATATAAAAGGGTTGTGGGTAAATTTAATTTTACCTTACATATTGAAGATATCTAAGCCATTAGAGAGTGATTAAGAGTGAATAAGTGTGAGCAACTTGTGTAAAAGAGAATTCAGAAGAAATAGGGTAGTTTCAATACTGCCCAAGTTAAGGATCCTTCAGAGGAAGTGTGAGTGTAAGGAGAAGGCACCGGAATTAAGTAAGCTAGGTTTTGTATTACAATTCTAGTATTGCAAACTAGCACATGAATTTTTGAGATCTTAGCTAGGGTACAAGGTTTTGAAGAGAGAACCAAAGCATGAGGAAAAGTAAGGGTGTGAAAGGTTAGAAGAAGGAGATAGCACTCGAGGCACATGACTGAAGAAAGTAATTCAATACCTAGGGCTCACATTACATAAGCTAAATTTGAATTTGAAATGGAACCAAAGAAGGAACAAACTGTATCACAGAATGGAAAATGAAAATTCAAAGGAAATATCATGATAAAAGACGTGCCTGAATAATTATTCTCTAAAATGTAGTACCCAAGGGAGGTGATTATTGGTTAGCCATGGGAATTGCACTTGATTAAGTGTAAGGTTAGTGACTTTAACCATCGATTGGAGGCAATTGAGTGTGAAATAGAGAAGGAGGTAATACGAAAGATGTATGAGAGGATCTCAGATGGAAAATTTGTCTATTATGATAAGGTAAAAAAGGACTTGGAGAATGCAGGGGTCCTACAGCTTTATGAGCTTCCTTACTTTGGAAATCTTGAGCACTTATATCAGTGGTTATTACAACACATCCATGATGACTAGTTCTATTGTACAAGAAGAAGGATGCGCATCATTACACTGTTAATTAGGAGAGTCACATGTTTTTGCAGTTTAGGCTAGGAGATAGAACCTGACTTAGAGGATGATGTGGGGATAGAGGCCACAACTATTGCATTTAACTACCAGTGGTGAGGCCATGTAAATGGACATAGTGAAATTAATAACCTAGCTATAAGATTTTCCATGTGCCTAGTTAGTTGCAAGTTAGGTGCATCAAAGAGGTGGACCCAAGTGATCAAAAGGTGGATCCACATCACAATGAAGATGGAAAACAAAATTGCGTACAACATTGCCTCCTTCATTTCCAAAGGAATTATTGAAGAAGTGTAAAAAGGCGAGAAGATAATTTGGGATGTCATCCTCCTGAAAATTGAATATTTTGATTGGGGTTCTAGATGGGCCAAATAACAATGTATGGAAGTATCCTATAAAATACAAGTCCCCCGTGAAGAGGTTTGTTGAGTATATGTGCGACGAGATAACTATTGTATACAAGCTAAGATGTGGATAGATTACAAACAGATGTGTGATGCATTTGAGAATGAGTGGAATGTAACAAGAGAGTTGACCTAAGTATTGGATGGTCAGGCTAAGTTTGTGGTGTATCAACATTTCTATTTGGGCATGCTCTATTTGAAGACTAGTGACAAAAACCCCTAGTGTAAACTTTTGTTCACCTTCATAATGAGATACTTCCAAGCCTCGGTAAATAGGTTGTATGATGCATGGAATTTGAAATTTTATGTAGATAAGGTGGATGGTGATTAACATACATTATGCAAGAAGTATGTGTATCCAAAAAGGATAGACTATGTGGATACAATGGAATCGGATGATATAGACATCAATTAATAGAATCTAGAAATAGGCAAGGAAGAAAAAGAAAAGGTCTACATCTACTTGAAACCTAAAATAACAAATGAGAAGTATGTTTATGAAGAAATCCTTTCACTCCTAAGACCCCTAAAGGGTAAGTAGACTATAGGGACCAAGATAATGCACAAGGTTACCCATCCCAAACAAGAAGAAATAGAAAAGAATAAGGATGAGGAGGAGGAGGAAGAGAAGAAAGATAACATTACGCTTGATTAGATCCATAGTAGAAAGTTACAAATAATGTGTAAGGGCCAGGATGGAAGCACATGGACCTCAAATCCAGTAAAGAAGTCCTTAAGGGTTACCCCACCCAAGCTGAGTGCAAAGAAGAATACTTCTCAAGCGAGAAGGACAAAAAATTTGGTGACCACTGAGGACAGTGATGAAGAAAGGTCCAAAGAAAAGAGTGTTCATAATGAAGAAACTCCAATCATCCATCATGTGGAGGATGATGAACAAGATCCCAAAGATGAGAATATACAACATGATCCAGAGGTACTATTATCCAAAATTCACCCCGCAGGGTAATTTTGATAACATGCATCAGAATATTCAAGTCCCAGGAAAACAGATTGATTCAAGGCCCAAAATCATGTTTTTGGGGCCCCTTCTACTTCCTTCTAACTCTCCCATCGAAGAAGGAATCCCAACAGGTCGAGAAAATGGAAGAAATTGCAAAAACTAATCTTATCGGCTAAGTCCTAGTCCAGGTAGTCTGGGACAATTGGGACATCGGAGCACGAATCGGCCAAAAAGCCACCAGGCGGTCTGCGTAGCATCCGGGACAGTTGGGACATCAGGACGCGTGGGGCGCGAAAAGCCGAACCGGCCGAAAAATGAGGAAAATTGCCTAAGTCTTGCTTCACGGAGTCTGGGACATCTGGGACAAAAGTACGTGAAGGACGTGAACCGGCCGGTTCGGCCAAAACAAGAGACTTTCGTCTGGGACATTTGAGCTGAAAGTATGCGGAGGATGCGAAAAGCCGAAGGATCCGAGAGCCAATCAAATCTCGCCACGTGTCTTCACTGCAAATAGGAACAAGGAAGCCCGAATCAGGCGGTTCAGAGGAATTTGTCCCAGACAGTTTGGGACAGCTAGGCCAAAGGGACGCGAGGGACATGAAAAGCTAAAGGAGCCGAGAATGAATCAGAATGTGCCATGTGTCAGAAGGGAAAAAGTTGCTAAGTGGTCGAGTTTCAAAGGGGAAAATGGAACAGTCGGCCTGAGCTAATAGACACAGGACACGTGTCCTAAGGCGGGGGAGCTCAGAGCCAGGGAAAGACTTAGGAAAATTTGACAAAAGTCTTGGGCCAAAAAACTAAAAGAAAAGGATGACCCCGCGCCCCTGTCCTCCAACCAGATCACGCCACGTGTCCCAAGTGGCGGGTGCATGGGGAAAAAATGGAAATTTTTCCAAAGTTATAAAAATGTCAAAATTTCAAAGGGAAACCCACGGGAGGTGGATGAGAGAGAATTGTGCGGCCAATCAGTGCCTGACACGTGTCATCCAAGTGGCAGAGTGCGGGAAAAAATTCAAATATCCGTTTTGGCCCTTTTTTTCCCTAAATCTTCAGATCGCCATATCTTTCGATCCAGAGCTCATATTTTCACGTTCTTTATATCAATGGAAAGCTAGTGAAATTATCTACACAATTTCGGGGTCAATCTTGCATTTTGGTTCAGGTTGGAGAGAGAAAATCAAGAAATGTCTCAGGCGCGTGGTAATGCCAGAACTAACGTTTCAACAACTAGTTTTAATGCACATGGGTCACATTCTTCTTCAGTAAGGCCAAAACTGACGTTTCAACAACTAGTTTTAATGCACATGGGTCACATTCTTCTTCAGCATGGCCAGAAGTGATGTTTTAACCACCGATTTTAATGAAGAATGTGTTTTGGTCAATGGTTGGGCTACTTGCACGTTTTCCTACGTTTTCTCTCTCCTGGGCTCGACCCATGCATTGTAAAAAGCCAGATTTGGCTCATTTTTTAGTGGTGGTTCATCTTTTCAGCTCTGCCCTCCCTTCTTTTCTTCTCCAGGGTTGAAAATGGAGTTTGAACCTCCTCCTCTACTTTGTAATGGCATTTTTGCCTGTTACCATTAAAATGATGTTCTGTGTAAACTTCTGAAGCAACAAAAACATGTTTTGTGATGCATCTGTCCATCCTTGCTCGTTCTTTGCTTGTCTTTATTCTTGCCTCTGTTCATTGAAGGTATTTGTGCACGTTTGAATGTTCATTGCAGGTTTGGAGTTGTGTTCATGGAGTTTTGGGACATTTTCTGCATGAAATCTATCCTTGGGCCTGTGATGCATCTGTCCATCCTTCCCATCGCTCACCTCTCTTTGTTCCATGGCAGTTTTGATAGATGTTCAACATTTTCCTTCTCTGGTGTATCACCGTTTTAGTGTAGGCTTTGTTTTTCCCTTTTCTCTCTCTCTCTCTGTCTCCTTGGCATGGTTAGATTAGGATTAGATTAGCTTGCCTGCACTGGAATAGCTTGTGGCAGGTAGTTTAGGAAGAGGAACCAGCCTTCTCTAGAGATTCCTTTCTCATATTTGCGAGTCCCACACTCAAAGAAAGGATTCAATGTTGTGCAATCACATTGGATGCTAGAGTGATCAACCTAGAAATCTGATCAGCATCCAGGGGTGCTGTGATTTTGCACTAACAGGTACATGAAGCACACAAAGGATACTCCAAGGAAGAAGAGGAAAGCGAGGGCGATGGTGAACTAAAAAAAGGTGTGGGAGCCTCAAGTATTAGTGCATGTACAAGTATAGAGAAACAAGTGTCAATAGATAGGTGCACTAGTATAAGAAGGAAAAAGGAAGAGATCCTGCACACACCCAAGGTAAACTATATTGATGATCACACAAAGGTGTTAAGCGTGAGGCTCTGTAGCACAATACAAAACAAAGACCTCTACAATTGGGAAATGATCAATCCTAAGGGTGTGATCATGCACACAAGGAAGATGTTCTCTGAAGTATAAAAACTCACATGGTGGATCCTAAATTTGATAATAGTGTTGAGGCATGTTCGAGTAACAGAATGAAAAAAGTGCTAGGTGTAACCCATGTGACTATCAAGCCCACAGAGTTAACTTAGGAAAAAACTAGCAATGCTCTAAATAAGATAACGGAAGAGATGTCATGTAATAATTTATATAAAGGGGCCACCATAATGGTTTTGATCGAAGATAATACGAAAAAGGAACAAGAAGTACAATAACTGACAGAGGCGTGAGAGACAGTAGAAAAGCCACAAATTATGCATTCATTAAGGATAAACATATTGTAGATTCAATTACTACAGTGCACCTAAACCTGGAAGAAAGGGCTAAAGAAGAATATCCAACAACACTGCACTATTTAGAGGATATGTTAGCAATTCTACTTATGGAACAAAATTATGTGCAGAGGCCATCTAAAGAAGAACTGGCTATAATACAAAATAATAGTAAGGCCATTATAGCGTGTAAAATAGTAGAGTATGAGGCATTGGCCACCACGTTGAAGGATGATATGAATAAGGGAGGATGGCCATTTGAAAATTCCCAAGACCCTAACCCCTTTCTTAAATCATATACCATCAGGGAGGAGAATGAAGTTAAATAGGCATAGGAAACCAAGAAAGATGAAATTATTGGGCCAGAGGAGATAATGGCAGAGATTACGAAGAAGCAGGAGGAACTTAAAACTGTTAGAGAATCCTTTGACACAAGGCTTGAAGAACTCAAATAATTGGTAGTGTAGAGAATGGATTTGTTTGAGAAGATGATATTGGGCCTTGCAAGGATCGTCAAGTAGTTATAGGAGAAAGGTGAAAACATGGACCCTGAGCAGGTTCCGTAAATTTTTGGGTCAATACCAAACACAGTTGTTACGGAGCTAACAGAATGGGAAAATATGAAGAGTATTATAAATATAGAGTTTCTAAACTACTATAACCAACCCACGAACAAATTCAAGACCAAACCTAAAAATTCTTTCAATTAATGAGTATTACCCACTATTCCTTCACATTCTTTATTCTTCATTCTTGAGCAAAATTATTTGATTCAATATTGTCGAGGACAAACAATATCCCTAGTGTGGGGTAAAGTTGGTTGGGAATAATTGAATAAGTATCAGATAGAATAGAGAATCATGCATAGGAGTATGCATGCGTAGATGGAAAGGATAGCACACAAGTGGCGTGCATAGAGATATAATGGGTCAGCACGTGAGGTTGTGCACACACATGCAAAAGAAAAAGGACTTAGCTGATTTTCTAGAAAGGATAAAATTAGAAAAGTATAAGTTAGAGTGGCTCCCAAGTAAAGATCCGAAAATATAGAAAATCATGAAGACTTGGAAAACATGCAAGGAAAGGAAAGAATATGCAATTTAAGATAAAGCACATGCATGGGACAAGCTAAAAATAGGAAATAAAACATGTTATATTTAGGATGATCTATTATTGAAAAATCATGTAAGTTATTTGATGTAGGAGCATCATCCAATTGACATCAAATCTGAGAATGCCTCACTTTTCATGAATGACAAGAGTATGTTGGAATGTAATAAGGCCATGAGTGAGAGAATTAGGTGGACTAGTGATGGGAAATTCAAATTCTTTCCTTCCCTCTAAAAATTGCATTTCAAATCTTAAGGGTATGTAAGAGAATGAAATGGTCCTACAAGATTTTTTTTAAATATGTAAAGGTTGTTATGAGTCTTAGTATGAGTCATAAAGTTTAAATGTGAGTCTTAGAAGCAAACCAAGTTGAAATGTACCTCTTGTGGGTGTAAAGGGGAATATGAAGTGTTATAGAAAGTTAGTTAGGTAAAAAATATGAGTGAAAACAAAGTGATAAAAGGATGGTTTTCGAGTGAGAGAGTTAGTTATCCTCTAAGAAGCAAAGGAAGAGTGGATTATTCGAGATGGAGGACTGAGAAGTGGAAGAGATCCACATTTTGTATAAAAAATAGTATATGTATTAAGTAATTTTGATATTATGGTATGGAGATCTTGTTTTGTTTATGAATAATGATGAGATTGAGTTGCATGATGTATTACTTGTTCATTATTGGGCCCTAAATATTGGCTAAGTACACAGAGGCAAGCATGCAAGATCAGTAAATAGAAGGGAACTTAGGGAAAAACGGGTAGGAAAAATGGTTTAAATGAAACCACAATGCGCATGAGAGGTAGAATAAGGGTTTAAAAGACTTAGCCATATTTGACATCATGGAGTTACTTGAGCAAAAATGTGAGGACCCAACTAGGTGTGATAAGTGGATAAGGTGCCATCTTGGAACCTTGAAGGCCAAGAAAAAGATATTCCATGCAGGGAATATTCCCAGAGGCATCATTATAGCTAGTGGAAAGTTTTGCAAAGAGGATAAGCATTCACCAATGGAGGACCACATTGACACTTGGCACACAATCTGATCAAGAGATAAGTCATGACGGTGGAGGCTAATACTATTTAAAGAAGTTCTTAGGACATGAACATAGGGGAGAAGAGAGGAGGATAAGGTAGTGTGAAATCACTAGAAGGTATGGGAGTGCTGAGAGAAGGAGGGTAACGAGGTGCTACAAAAATGTTAGGAAATGCTAAGGGTTTGGAGCTCATGATGCTAGGGTTCAGAGTTCTTGGTGCTAGAGGGTTACAAGAGATACCATTAAGTATATGTATGGTTATTGGGGTTTGTAACAAGGGTTATAATGGGGAAAACATAGTTAGGATATCTGATCAAATTAGTTTGCAGGGGTTGGATATTTGTCATTTGATGTACATGATCTGAGATGACCCTTTTGAATGTAGTATGGCTACTAGAAACTCTTTTAAATCAATATATATGGATCTATTTTATACATCTTGTTTATGGGTGTAAACCATCATGTTATTTGGCTTGTCATGACTCAGATCTAGTTTCTTGTGCTTCATAAAATGTTTATTTATCTTTTGTGAGGCATTGATGTGTAGATCTATTAGTTATATCTTATGCCTTTTAAGTAGATGCATGTACTTTTATTTCTGAAAATAATCCTCCATTAATGGTGGAATTCTCTTACAAAGCTCACATAAAGGAGGGGCTCGGTGCATGCGTGTGTCTTGGGTGAGCACCTAGCATAATATGGGTGATAGGAAGGTGTGCTTGGGGTTAGAAAAAGGTATTGAGGGTAAAATAATGACAACATCTTGGTTCTATTGTTGGGACCTCTTTTTAAGCTATTGTGAGAGAAATATTTAATGATGGAGTGCTTGACCTTGGATAGTGTTAAAGTGTGGCTCAAAAACATGGAGGATGATTTTTATTAAATATTTAACACTAGAGCTAAGTTTGATACATGAAAATGGGTGGAGGAGAACCTATATCATGAACTTTATGAGACTTTTTTCTATTGTTTCCTAGTATAGTTGTATGAATGGCTATCAACATATGCATCAAGGTCAAGTTAGTATTATAGACCTCATGTTTGGACCCAGGAGGAATATCAACGGTTGCATGATGTCGATTTGACATGGAACCGTGTTATTTATCACTAGTGGAGTAGAGTGCTGACTAGTTATACCTTGGAATACACTATTTCTACGTATTCTTTCCCGAATATTATTGAGTTTGATTTTTTAAGGGAGCCTAGAGTATCATTAGTGCATGATATTCCACTGGTTATCAAGATCATGGTCATTACTTTGATTTTGGAAGCCTTTCCCATGGCTGGCTAAACTCTTGCTAGGAATAGGGCATAGAAGTTGGCGTGGTAGAGGATGGTGGACCTTGTAGCAGAAATGGAGAGAAAGGAGAGGCGGCTCAAGTACAATGAATCTCGAGAGATGGAGTTGGTAAGACAATGTGAAGCTGTAGGAGTGATGGATTTATGGAGGTAGATGTTACAGGAAGGATTTGAGGTTCATGCGGAGGACATGAAACATGAGCAGTATGAGCTACCCCATCTTGGCTAGTGCAAAAGAGAAACACGCTTGGCTTATGGAGAGAGCCTGTCATATGAAGAAAGGAGGAGAGTTGTAAGTGCGCATCTTAACCCACATGATGACTAGACCCTTGTGCTGAGTTTTCTATTTTCTGAGATAAGTTTTGATAATCTAGCTGGTATCGGTAATAGTATTTGGGCAAGGTGTGGGATCACAAGGTTTGAGTATCGTGTCTGGGAGTGGCACAGGAAAAAAATTTGGGAGTGGTTTGGTATCATAGACTGTTAGTGCATAGTTTAGCATGAAGGTGGGTTCACATGGCGCAGCTACGTTAGGCCCCATACTTACGACATGAGGAGGATTTGGTGAATCTAGAGGAGTTGGCACTATTAGATCTGGTGGGCCTAGTTATGGAGGCAACACCAAAGGGAATCAAGGTCCTAGATCTGGCAGACAAGGTCCACAACACCATCAATAGGTGTTGTATGAGATGTCAAAGGCATTGAGGATGCCGTAGAGCATGAACACAAGTGTGAGTTACTATGGTGTGCGAAGGGAATCACTTCCCCGGAGCATAAGGTAAGTCAGTTTGCAACCACGTTGCAAGGATGCACACATAACTAGTACAAGAAGTATGAACCACAGTAGATAGTGGTGGATTACATTATGTTGCATAATGCCTTTTTGGCAGAGTTCCACATACCTGAGTTTGAATAGAAAATCATTATCTTGTTGAAGGAAATTCAGTAAGGAATGGTGGAGAGTGTGTGAGAGTATGACACATGTTTCAAGACTCTCCTATCCAAGTTATCTTATGAAATACACCCTTCACAACATGCTTAGTGGTTCATCAGAGGACTAATCATACTGTTCGTGAGGGTGCTTTCACAGATCCATGTGAGGCCTTAGAGGATGCCTTGTGCAATGAGGTAGTAGGAAGTATTGATGCATTAGATAGTCTATTTGTAGAAGCCCAAGTTACTGCAATGACAAAGTAGCTGGAGAAATTATCTGTGAACTCAGCTCATGAGACTTGCATCGGGTTATTGTATATGTATTTTGAGGTAAAAGGGAATCCAAATGATAGTTGTCCTTGAAGATTGGTATGCACGATTATGGTAGGATGTGAGATTTTCCATAGAGATCATGATGCAAGTAGGTGTCTGGTACTGTATCCCACGATCTGTAAGAATGTGTCTTGCTATTGAAAAATCTACACCTCTACTACTCATGACACTAAGGATTGTAGATTGATTGACCAAATACATGATGCCATTGATACTAGTATGTGCCATACCAATGTTGTAAATAGATCCAAGGATGTTATTCATCATTATGAAGGGCACGTGGATGGAGGAGGTCAAGGTAGAGGTTTTAGAGGAGGATTTAGAGGCCGTGGCAATCATGGGGGCAGAAGGAATGAATTCCCTCATGGAAACTTCTATAACTAAGGATATAAAGAACACTATAAGTGTGAATGCCTTGATCTGGTACAATGATCTTAGTGTCGAAAAAATCAAAAGTATGAGGAATGCTTGGAATTGTCTGAACACATGAACCAAAATGAGCATAAGGATAAGGGCGCTAGGATGGTGAGCGTAAAGTGTACTGATCAATAGTGGATGCCAAGGATGGCATATGAGTCAGAGTTAGAACCTATACTAGTGACGACACGAGCCAAGGTTGTGCCCGTAAGGGAGATACCAAAGTAGATACCGCTGATTACAAGAGAAGAAGTGGTACATGGGAAATATCTAGACCCTTCTCATTAGAAAGAAGTCTATCAAGATACCATGGACATAATCAGAAGTCGTCAAGGGGAAATTCAATATCTAAAAGATAAATCTAAGAAGTTGGAGCAGAATAAAAGCACTGAGGTTCCTCAGGTAGATATAGATGATTTCAAAGAGGTGTGTAAGATGTTTCTCCAAGATAATATCATCCCTCTATTATGATAATGGTTATGAGATAAAGTACCAAGTGCTGGAGGAGAGCGTGAGAAGCAGGTTTTACATGCTAATCTACCTCCCCATAACCTTGACTATGATAAGGACATTACCTTGAATGTAGTTGTTGATGGATGGCTCCTAACTAATATTCAGATAGACACAATCATGGAAGTTAATGTTCTCACCCTAGACACATGGAATCAAATGGGAAGGCCTCCATTACAACCATCTTCAAATGTGTTGTATATGGCTAACAAAACAAAGGCAATGCACATTGGTGTTTTAAAGGATGTTTCTATCACTATGTAAGGGGATAAATTCACTAGAGACTTTGAAGTCTTGGCACTTGTTGAGGCAGAACACTTTCCAGCGTTACTTGGGCACCCCTGGTGTTATAAGAACAATGCTGACTTACGTTTCAATAAGGGGTATATAAGTTTTGAGAACAAGGAGGAATGTGTTATTATTTCTTTGACGGATGGGAATTCAACGCCCTATACTAAGCCCTTGGGAGAATAAGACATAGACAAAATCTATGTGTGCACTATCACGGACCCTGAGGTTGTGCAACCAACAAAAGAAGGTGTTATTCAATGGGAATATGCTCAATCTATAAATGATAAAACTAGTGTGGCATGTGAAAATTGGGTACACGGGACATATGAGTTAGTTGGAAGGTAGTTAAGAGGATTTGTGATGAGAGTAACAAAGGCATGCTCAGTCAGGCACTTGGGAGGAAAAAAATTTCCAAGTTACACTAGGAGAGCTAACCTTGATGTTTCCCTGCGAGAAATGGAGACCCAATGGAGATGTGAGGTCGAAAAGAGAAGTATGCTTAGCTATACTTTACTCTGGACCCGATGGCTACGTGTGCTTTAGGAGAGAATTCACATTTTTCTAGATGAGGTGTTGGCACTCATAGTTTTAGAGTGGTAAACAAATACTACAACATCGTGTTTTCATTGGTATTTGAAATGAATAATTTAGATTTACATTCTCTAGTGAGTAAAAATTTGTTCACTTATGTGACTAATAACATGTCTTTCTTGTAGTCTTACACAATGAGTTCTCGATATGACATGTTGAATGATGTTATCAATGAGCTTGATTCTTGTGAGGAGAAAACATCATAGATTGGAAGGTATTAGCAAAAATTTGTAGAAAATATTTTCACTGAAGAGTACACACTAATACTAAGAGGGGGTTGGATCAATATTACATAAAATTTTACTCATTTAAAACATTAACATCCTTAAAAAAATCGATCACATAAGATATAATAATTACACAACACAATATTTATGTAGAAACCTTTTTGGGAGAAAAAAAATAGAAAATAATGCTTGGATCTACTGTCTAAATCCAACCCAAAATATCTCAATATACATTCATAGGCACCAAACTACTAGAGACGCTATTCCCAATGTTAAACACCAACTCAACTAATTCGTTGGTACCAACCTACTGGAGACACCAATCCCAAAATTGTGAGGCATCAACCTCAACAATACACAGTTCCACCTTTTGTGGTTATTTCTTCAAATTTATGATGTCAATTAAATCATTCTCTTTACACAAATAGATAAGATCATTATTCCAACAGAGACACCTGTCCAATTAATGAAATTAGATCACTTGATATTCTTCTCTTCTATGTTGTTCATACTTTCATCCACTCCTTTTGCTCGGACCTGTGCTTCCACTTATAATGATACTTTAATCTTCTGGATTCTATTATTGTTAATTACTTCTTCATTGTCAAGTCTCCATGCTTTGCTTGTTCCTCCTTCCTCTTCTGTAGTTAACCATTTCAATCTACGTGATTTTTCTCTTCCATTTAATTTAACAAGTATCCATTTCTCCATACTCTATACACAGAACTGAGAATTAAGAATTTTATCTTCATGATACATCTCCAAAAACTCCTCTACTTTGTCATTTTATCCATACTCAGAGATCTAATTGAGATTCAAATAGAGGTATTCATTAGTCGCTCTAATATTCTCCTCAGTATTTTTCACTTACTTCTCATGAGAATATTTCCATTACATCACTGTATTCTTCCACACATCGATTTTTTATTTTTTTAACACAACACACTAGCTTCACACATGTTGCGCACTTGCTACACATTTACTACTCACTTGTTGCACATTCATTGCACATTTGCTATGTAATATGATCACTGTATACTCTATATAAACATTGAGAAATTTATCTTCATGATCCAACTCTTCAACTTGTTAGGAATTTAGTATTTACTATGGTAAAAAGTAAGTTAGTGAGTGATTTGTAATAAAAAATCATGTATTTATTGTGTGGGTATATAAGTTGTTATTAACAACTTATATTTATATTTAGATGTATGGTTAGTGGTTAAAACTATATTCCTATATTACAAGAACCCACTATCGTATATATGTATTATGTATGAATGAACTTGTGCAACACATTTTATGAGAAATAGAGTAATAATAATATTATTGTTGTGTTAAAATCCATTACATTCGTGTTAAGATCTACACCTAATATTTCATTTAGTATCAAATCTATATTATTCCACTACCTGTGATGGGAAAGTGAATACGCAACTCAGAACGATTATTAAATAAATCATTGCTTTTCCCTAAATACCATCGGCACTGAATTGAATGATATACACCTTGACGCCATGCATCTATCCTGATGGTCATTTCTATTCCCCCATGAATTGTTATATTTTTATCAAATCAATTTTCATTAACTGGCTTTGTTCCTGATTTACATTGGAAATCATACATGCTTTCATTGAGATTTGAATCATGCGTCATAGTATCTTAGCCTTCTATGAAATACAAGTTGTTTCCATCTAAATACTTTCATCTCCATTATCTTTCTAGTTGGTAGTGATTGCACCACCCAACCTCATTGATGTCTTCTTCCTGCATCAGTTTTGGTACCCAACTGCTTGTATATTTAATATGCCTATTATTATATTCTTGGTCTAAGCATTTTACAACACTAACACTGGTCAGAAGTGTTGAGGAAAAGTAGACTTTAAATCTTCCCAATCAATCTATTTGAAAGGTCTGTGTTTGTTTATAATTTTTATTTTGGTTAAATTAGTGAATTTTTTGGTGTTAAGTTGACTTATAAAGTCATGTTTATTAGTCAATTAAAGTTGTATCATGAGAAGTATAATCTCTTTTAAGGGTCTAAAGTTCATATTTTGTGTTATCATCTTTTTTTTTTTAAACATGGTATATCTTCTAATTGAAATCATTCTTAAAACAAATAGCATTTCCATGTGTCATGTTTTAAATGTATATAGTAAACTAAGTGTGAATTCCAATGTTTTTATGTGTCAATTGTCTTGGTCATTTTGTAGAAGTGTCAAATATCATTGTTAATGTCAAAATTATAAATTTGGTGGTCAATAGATTTATTGTCAAAGTTCATCATAAGTCATTATGAAGTTAGATTCAATTTTCAAATAAGATTCAAAGTTAAAATCATTGTCAGTAGTTAAGTTCTCAAAATTTTGTCATTGTAAAAAGTTCGTAAAATAAATTTAAAAAAATTCCCTTATGGACGCATTTTCGGCGTTACCCAGCGTCTAGAAAATAAAATGTTATCACATTGTGGGGAGAAGAAAAAATAAATTACAATGTGGAAACTAATGAGCCTCAAAGTCTAGATTTATTGAGTTAACAACGTCTCAGTAGAGGTCAAAGGCAATGGAGGAAGGAGGGAAATCAACACCTCTTGTAAGTCACCAACAATGGGCCGCATTTTGGTATGGTGGCATCTCTTTTTCAGTTGTGTCATGTGTGTAGAATAAAATAGTGTGTGGTTTATTTCCTCTATTATAATTAAAACGAGGAGAATCTACATTTTGGAATTTAAGAACAACTGTATAGGATGGCAACTGAACTGGAGTGATCCTCTAACTGTTGAGATTCTTCATCTGACATAATTCTAACATCGATCAATCGACAAAAGAGTGTTCATTGGAAGTGAAAGCTGGAACTGTTGAGTTCGCATATGTAGGTGAATCGATTGAAGCATGATCATCTGGTATGTGATTCACTATGGTGAAGTGGATTGGTGATTTGCAGCAAGATACAAACCAATAGTATGCAGACCTAAAAGTATGCGGAGGCATACAATTATGTTTCCACTTCTTGAGACATGCTTTCTTCTCATGTAAACACTAAGGGGGGAATGTTAGGAATTTATTATTTACTATGGTAGAAAGTAAGTTAGTGAGTGGTTTTTAATAACAATCACATATTTTTTGTGTGGGTAATATAAGTTATTGTTAACAACTTATGTGTGTGTGTGTGTGTGTGTGTGTGTGTGTGTGTGTGTGTGTGTGTGTGTGTGTGTGTGTGTGTGTGTGTGTGTGTGTGGCTGGTGGTTAAAACAATATTCCTATATTATAAGAACCCAATATCCTATATATGTATTTTGTATGAATGAATTTGTGTAGCATAATTCATGAGAGATAGAATAATAATAATATTATTGTTGTGTTAAAATCCATTACATTCATGCTAAGATCTATACCTGATCTTTCACAACTTCCTTTTCTACTTTTCAATTTTCTCCATGAAGGCACACTCCCTTCACAAATTATCTCCATTCATTTTAGTTTCTCAACATATTCCCACATTCCATATAATGATTCTACATCTCCTTTTATATCTTTTCACTATCTTAAACATTTACGCTAAGAGAAGATGAAGGTCATCCATAATTAGCACAAAATAGATTGATGCCAAAACATAAGAGTGGTCAGCCTGTCAATTAAATATAATTGCATAGAACATTCTAGTGTTACATCAAAGGAGTTCATCTAAAACACCAATAAAGGTCTTATAGTCAAAATATAATAAATATGTTGCTTCAAATGTATCAAAACAGCCCTGGAACATTCAATTGTATCCTCAAACCAATATGATAGCTCGGATTTAATTCAACAATCAACACCTGACCATCATACAACAAACTAGAGCCAAATAAAAGATATTGCTAGCGAGCTCCAGGAAAATTCTTTAAACTGTTTGATATTGATCATGCTATGAGCTATACCTAGCTCACAAAAAATATACTGTTAGATCCAAACCATTACACTTCAAGCTCCTTGATCATTTTCATCAATGAAAACTTAAGTTAGATTCTAAAGCTACAAGAATAAGCTCTAAATATAGACTTTGAATCCACAAGAAGAGACCTTGAATCTATAATAAGAGACTCTTAAGCTACAAGAAAAGACTCCAAATCTACAGGAAGAGACTTTGAAGATACAAACAGAGACTTTGAAGCTACATGTAGAGACACAAAAGCTACAAACATAGACTCAGAAGCTATAGTGATTAATGAAAACTCTTCCAACTATTTGACTCTTATAACAATTTGCTTTATAATCTAGATCTCATCATCCTTTTACATTAATGGCTCCAACAATATATTAGATCTTTGTTAGCTCCTTTAAATTCATTTTACATCAATTAAAATTATTCCAAAATCTCCCCCTTTTTCATTGATGAAAAGTAACCACAACCAATTACCTTGTGTAGGAATAACTTGTCAATGTAGCTTGATCCCCCTTTTTACAAAACTCCCCTTTTCTGTAATGTCTTGGTTTCACTATTCCCCCTTGCTTAAACTCTCCCCATTTGACACCAATGGAAAAGGAGTAAAAAATATTTAAAAATCTCAATTTTTAATGTCTCGTTGTACTTCTCCCCCTTACTTTAACTCTCCCCATTGGAATATGCATCTGCTAATTTTTTTTTTGACTTATCTTTAGTGTGGAGCCAAAAATAAATAAAATGCTTAGCTTCCACTGAGTATATGATTTTTATTTAGTTACAAGATGAAATATATATCACTCCTAACTTTTGTTTTAGATACTCAAATGTTTCTTTTGAAAGAGGCTTAGTGAAAATATCATAAATATGTTCATTTGTAGAAATATATTCCAACTTAACTTGTTATTTTACAACTTGATCTCTCAAGAAATGACACTTTATTGTAATACTATTTGTTCTAGAGTGCATAACCGTATTATTGGATATATTTTTTGCACAAATGATACTTTATTGGAATATGCTTTGTTCTAGAGTGCATAACCAGGTTCTTGAATATATTTATTGCACTAGTGTTACCAAAAAGTATGGAAATTAGAAATTCAAAGTCTACCTTGATGTCTTTCAATGTTTTCTTTATACATAAAACTCTTGTGTAACATGGCACTTCTAAAATGTACTCTACCTAAGCTATGGAAAAATAAATGGATTACCTATTTCTTTCTTATCCAAGATACCAAAAAATTACCCAAAAGAATGCTCCCCCTCTTATACTCTTTCTGTCATCAACATTGTCAGCTCAATCTACTACTTACATAACAATACATGAATTTAAATGAATCAACTCCATTTATTTTCATGAGTTCTTCCACTAAAATATTTCAAAACTCTTAATTAGTTTTTCATGTGCCTCATATTCACTTATTGTGAATGAAAAACAACTCAGTATCTACTTACCACTATCCACATACATTGAATCTTGTAGCTTGTCTAAATATACTGATTATTTTTCATAGCTTCTCTTGCCTGTACAATAATTTCTTGAAATCCTCATTAAAATCTTCCATGGCTGATTCATAGCTTGAAAATGTTGTTATTTTTCTTATATTTTGTTCTTGTTACTTCTTGAGAGTATCAAAATATTTGTTACAATTACCACAAAAAATATCATATATATATACTGATGTAGACACTTCTTATTCTTTGATGATTTGAAGGCTTCCTCTCGCTTAAATGATTTATCTTTTCCAGTCCTCATCTCATAAGCAGTGAGCATCCCATATAGTTCATCCATTGTTAGGGTATTTGACTCCATTTCTTCAACTTCAGATACCTTGACATCAAACCTCAAAGGAAGATATCTTAAATTTTTTTGCACAAATAAATCATCTTTGATTTATTCTCCAAGACCTCTAATAGTGTCGACAATTTCATCCATGTGAAGAAGATAGGCTATAATGTTTTCATCATCCTTCATCTTCAAACCCTCAAACTAACTTCTATGTGTTTGGGATTTGATTTCTTCACTTTAACATCTCCTTTATATATGTTATGGAGTTTATCCCATATTTCCTTGGCTGAAATGCAGTGCATCACTTTAACAAATTATGATTCAGAAAAACCACACAATATTACATTAATAGCCTTTGCATTTCTCTCATTTTACTTCTTACCAACTTGATCTATTGGAGGAGTTGTTGGAGTTACATAACCAATTACAACTGATTTCCAAATTTCATACCTAAGATCCATTATATAGGTTTGTATCCTTATGCTCCAAAAGACACAATTAGATCCATAAAACAATAGAGCTATGTTTGAAGACAATCCTTCTTGTCATGTCATATGTGTTATAAAGATCTACCTTCCAATGGTCAAATTGTTTTAGAGGAACCTTCTCTAATACCAATTGAAAAACACACAATAATAATAAGAGGGGGGTGGATAAGTATTATATAAATTTTTACTCATTTAAAAAATTAACATCCATAAAAATAACAATCACATAAGATATAACAATTACAAAACATAAGATTTATGTAGAAACCCTTTCAGGATAAAACCAAAAAGAAAAGAATGCTTGGATCTATTGTTCAAATCCTACAAAAAATATATCAATTTACATTCGTAGGTACCAACCTACTAGAGACACCAATCCCCAATTATGAACACAAACTTAGCTAATTCATGGGCACTAACTCACTAGAGACACCAATCCCCAATGTTGAGCACCAACTTAGCTAATTCATAGGCACCAACCTACTGGGGACACCAATCCCCAAATTATGAGGCACTAACATCAATAATACACAGTTCCACCTTTTGTAGTTATTTCTTCAACCTAATGATGGAAATTCACTCATTCTCTTTATACACATAGATGCGATAATTCTTACAACATGGATGTTGGTCTAATTAATGAAATCATATCACTTTATATTCTTCTCTTCTTTGCTATTTATAATTTAATGTAATCACTCTTCTTGTACATGTGCTTCCACTCAGAATACCACTTTTAATTGTTTCTTCATAATGCTACTCCAAATCTTCTCAGACTCGCAACTCGCTCCATTCTTCACTCCATAGTCTCCTATGAGTTTTTTCATTTTTTTTTCCTTCTTCATTATTAAGTCTCCATACTTTGTTTGCTTCTCCTTCCTCTTTTATAATTCACCATTTTAATCTGTTTGAGTTTTCTCTTCAATTTACTTTAGCAAGTATCCATTCCTTCATACTCTATACATAGATCTGGGCTTTAATAATTTTATCTTCATGATACAACACCATAAAATCCTTTTCTAGTTTTTTATTTTCTTCATGCTCATAGATCTGATTTACAATAAAATAAAGGTGTTAATTAGTCACTCTAATATTCTCCTTAGTAGTTCACACTTCCTTCTCAAGAGAATATTTCCATTACATCACTCTATTCTTCAACACAGTAGTTCACTATTTTCAAACACAACACACTAGCTTCACACTTTTTATGTACTTACTATGTATTTACTACTCACTCGATGAAAATTTGTTGTGAAATCAGATCACTCCATACTCTATATAAAAGTGGAGCAGATTATCTTCATGATACAGATGATGTAGAGCAAGTTAACAAACAACCATATATTCAACTATCAAGGTATTAATTTTCATTCCTATAATCTTGCACTTAGCTAAAAATAAGTTTAACTTAGTGTTGTAGTATAAGAAATCACTCATTCAATCACCTCCTCAAGAAGGTTCATGCAATTGTTTCACCTTAGCCCTACATTGAGAATCTATTCATCTCATTTCCCAAGCTAGAACATGATAAACAAGGTCTTCATCTTCCATTTGTTATGTGTGAACCTTTAAAGAGGCTTATAACATCATCTAGAATGACTCTTAAGGATATTGAGTAATGGGGACTAATGTACCTATTTTTGACTTCATCAAACTTTACCTTCTAACCCTGAGTTTCACCTTGATTCCAATTGTCCCTTAGTCTTCAATTGTCCCTAAAACTTTTGTATTCAGTCCTATGAACTAGGTATTTTAATCATTCTAGGATTTGAGAAAATTCTTCACTGTGGCTCCTTAAAGGACTTAAATCACATTTATCAGTTCACTATAATGCTAACTAAGTAATCCAATCTCCACCCTTCTTGCAAAGTAATCAAATTTCTAGACTTGGCATTTTCCTTATGTTATCATGCAACACAATCTCTTCTGATGCATATTGTCATGAATATCGTATAGTGGGGTTTGGATTAACACTTAAACTTGGACGATGTGTTAAGGGAAATTATTAAGGTCACAATGACAAGATTTCTCACCTTATCCCCTGCATTTGAGCCTTCAAATGTCTTTTCTTTTCTAATTATGAGTCTTGACTGGATTATCCATACTGTGTTGGCTAATTGTCAAGAATATCTTGATCTACACTGTATGATTCAAGCTACCTCCTTCACTAACACCTAATCGACACCCTTATAGGAATCATTACCAATTTTAGGGGGTTCTAGTGGTTTATCTTCAATAAAATCATATTTTTGTTTAGTAAACCCTAGTTCATGGTTTTCTTCCACTTTGTGACCCCGAGAGGGAAAACTATGGTTTCTTCACTATTTAGATCACCTCTAAAACTTGTGCAAGCTTTACAAAACTAGGATGTCCTTTAGCAACTTTGAAAATTCATAAAAGTTGTTAAAATCACCTCTTCCTTCAATTACAATAATGTTTCCATCATACTTTGTTATTTGTGAATGCTCATGAATAGGGAATATGACATTTCAAGGTCTTTAATAAATTATTTTCTTCCCTCCTTCAATGTCATGATCTTTTCAAGATCTTCACATGCCATCCACTCTTTTCTTAGTCTCACTACCATGTATGTATGCCAAAAATTGCTCAAAAAACTCCCACATGCATAGTATTGGGGTGAAGGATCTCTTCTATAGGTTGATTGGCTTTTTCAAACCCTAAAACATCCCTTAAGGTCAATTCTCACTCAATCCCTCTCTTACAACCTTAAAGATAAGTTATGCAGACATGCCACACCCTTGTTTTGTATTTACTCATTTATATGAACTTACCCATGTACTGAGATATGCTTGTGCAAATAATTAAACCCTGAGAATAACATGAAACTGAGGTAGTTTATTGAATTCATTGTTAATGTGTTAAAAATGTTCTCTCACTCTTTTGTGCTCCATATGCCAAGGTCTCATATCACTTTCTTACTTAGATTCCACTCACTAAAGGACTCCTATCACTGTTATTAGACTTCTCAGTCTTCCCAAACATGCATAGACACTCAAGAAATAAGATCACTCAAAAAATAAACACTATGAAAGCTCATCGCCTATTACCAACTATCCATAATATCTTACCTATTATGATTCCTTACAGAGACATTGTTTACTATCACTAGGCTTCACAATATTAACACACAAACAATGAATTCAAAATAAGAGTTCTCTCAATATCAATTCATAGGAGTACCAAATTATCACAACCATACTAAAAATCCTCTTTTCTCAACTATGATATTAAGAATGCACACTCACACACAAAATTATGCAAGAGATTATTACAAACCGAGTTTCTCCTTTTTTCCCCTTCTTGAAACCTTACACCAAGATTCATACCCAGGTAGAATGGTTGAAAATAGTTACATTATGCACTTTATATTCTGTACACCCCTCTTTCTCTAGATTCTTCTCATTGGGTCAGGTACAAAACAATCTCATAATGAGATTTTATTCAAAAAAGGGGTTACTTTTGCTTCATAGGCCTAAGTTTGGTAAGTCTAATTCTTCTTTTGTGACATAGAAGGTTCTAATAACCCCATATTTACCCCATTAAACCCATATACATGATTTCCATGTTCCAAGAACACCTTACAATTATCAAAATAAGCCAAAAATGGATAAGTATTCAAATATTGCAAAAAAATGGAGGGAAAAGCTCCATTTGAATTTTGAAGAACCTAAACACTAACTAGCACCCAAAAATAACTTAAATGGACCCCCAGGACCTAAAACGATACATGGAATCCAAAATTTATCTCATCTTGGTCTATTTATAAAGGTGGATTTGACGCTCATGCATCATACTCCAGGGGTATGAAATATTGCACCCCACAACTGAGTTTTCTTCTTCTTCTTCTTCTTCCAATTTCTTGGTGTCTTCATTCTTGCTCTAATATGATATTCACCATCAACTTCCTCTATCTGAATTTCTTCTATCTTTTGATTTGCATGGTCTTCTTAGTTCTTTGCATCTTTATGCAAGAGGTATGGTACTTCATAGACTTTTTCTTCTTCTTCATTATTCATATCTCCCTCTTGTTGTTGTTGTTGCTCTTTCTCCATCCTATAACTAATTTCCATATTTCCTCCACATGGTTCCTATTTTTATAAATCATACTCTAAGGTGCTATCTCCATCTCTAACTGTTCCTAAATCTCATAAACAAATTCACTCTCTGATTCACTTATTTATTTTTATCCTTGGCTTATTATCTTCTTGCTTTCTTATTCTACCTCAAGCTCATTCTTTATACCTGCAAACACACATCTAAACATATTATTAGATTTAAAATGAGAGGCTTGGCTTCCTCTGCAGGTTATTCTTTTTTTGACATCACTTCATGTTTCTCTCACTTAAACTCTGTTTCCTTTTTCACTGCATAAACATTATCATCACCTTGTTTATCTCCCTCAAGAGAAGCTAAAAATGCTTCTATCACTTCTTCTTCATCACTATTATCCTCTATCAACACCATCTCTTTAATCACTTCCTTTTCTTTCTTCCTCATTCTCTTTTCCATCTATTTCAGTGTTCTTTCTTCTTGTCTTATCCTTTTCCTTGGCTATTTTCTTTGAATCCTTTCCACAAGCAACTTAATTGGCCACTTGGCTTTCTTTCTCATCACTATTCCTAGATCTTTTAGTTGCTCTTGTATTTCCATTTCAATGAGAATTATCAAATGCTCTACCTCTTTATTTAATGTTGTGATCTCCTGCTGAAACCATATTTCCTTTTTCTTCCTTCTTCATTCTTTCATTTTCCTCTCTCTCTCTCTGCTTGCTTTATCTTCTTGTACATAATTAGCTCTATCAATCCATGTATCACCTCTTTTGTTGGTTCTTGTTCTAGTTCATCATCTGTCAATTCTGATTCATGAGGCTTAATATCCTTCAACTCTCTTCATATGCATGTTTTCCTTATTTCCAGCATCCTTTTTATTCTTCTTATCTTCTCTTGTTCTCTTATCCCCTCTTGCACTTGGTTTATCCTAGTCTCTTTTCTCTCTGTTATTGAATTATTCATATATGGTGGTATCTTGTAACCATGGTCAAGTACTGGTTTCACACCCTTCTCTTCACTCATATTCATTGTCACTTCCACTACACATACTTCCACAAATTGTTAGTGTCAACAATTACTATTCATTCAAATATCAAACCAAATCATAATGAAAATCCAAGCTCTAATACTAAATGATGCAGAGTAAATTTACAAACAACCATATATTTAACTATCAAGGTCTTAATTTTCATTCCTGTAATGTTGCACTTGGCTACAAACATGCTCAACTTAGGGCTCTAGTATAAGAAATCACTCATTCAATCACCTACTCAAGAAGGTTAATGCAGCTATTTCACCTTAGCTCTACCTTGATAATCTATTCATCTCATTTCCCAATATAGAACATGCTAAACAAGGTCTTCATCTTCAATTTTTTATGTTTGTACCTTTAAAGAGGCGTATACCATCATCTAGAATGACTCTTAAGGAGCTTGAGTAATGGGGGATATTACCTTTGATGTAAACTACCTTGACTAGTTCTTAAGTGACAAGCTTCTAATGTACCTCTTTTTGACTTCGTCAAACTTAAAATTTTAAACATGAGTTTCACCTTGATTTCAATTGTCCCTTAGTCTTCAATTTCCCCTATAACTTCTTGATTCAGTCCTATGGACTAGGTATTTTAATCATTCTATTTTATGAAGGTAGATCATTCTAGGATTTGAGAAAATTCTTCATTGTGGCTCCTTAAAGGAATTGCATAACATTTATCAGTTCATTATAATGCTAACTAAGTAATCCAATCTCTAGCCTTCTCACAAAGTAACCAAATTTCTAGTCTTGGCATTTTCCTTATGTTGCCATGCAACACAGTCTGTTTTGATGCATACTGTCATGAAGATCTTATAGTGAGGTTTGGTTTAACACTTGAACTTGGAGGATATGTTAATGGAAACTCTTAAGGTCACAATGATAAGATTTCTCACCTTATCCCTTGCATTTGAGCCTTCAAATTGCATTTCTTTGCTAATTTTGAGTCCTAACAGGATTATCCATACTGTGTTGGATAACTGTCAAGAATATCATGAGCTACACTGTATGATTTGAGCTACCTCCTTCACTAACACCTAACTGATACCCTTACAGGAATCATTACCAATTTTCAGGGCGTTCCAGTGGTTTATCTTCGATAAAATCATAGCTTTTTGTTTAGTAAACCCTAGTTCAGGGTTTTCTCCCACCGTGTGAGCCTGAGAGGGAAAACTATGGGTTCCTTCGCTATTTAGATCACCTCTAAAACCTCTGCAAGATTTAACAAAACTAGGATGTCCTTTAACAACTTTCAAAATGCATAAAATCTATTGAACTCACCTCTTCCTTCAATTGCAATATTGTTTCCATCATACTCTGCTAATTTTGAATGCTCAAGTGTAGAACATATGAAATTTTAAGGTATTTCATCAATTATTTTCTTCCCTCCTTCAATGCATTGATATTTTCAAGATCTTGACATGCCATCCACTCATTTCTCAGTCTCACTACCATGTATGTATTCCCATAGTTGCTAAAAATGTCCCACATGCTACTCATATATGTATACAAACCCTAAAACCTTGCTTTAAAAAACTCCTCTCACATAACATGGTAAATGTTTAGACATGAAGTATTTACTCATTTATATGAACTACTAAGGTGTCACTTGGAAACCCTGTGAATAGCATACAACTCAGGTAGTCAATTGAAATCATTGGTAATGCATTACAAATGTTCTCTCACTCTTTTGTGGTCCCTATGCTAAGGTCTCATATCACTTTCTTGTTCAGATTCCACTAACTGAATAATTTCTTATCATTGTTCTCAAACTTCTCAGTCTTCCTAAACATTCTTAAGATCACTCAAAAGAAACACTCAAAAAATAAACAAAAATCTCGTCACCTATCACAAACTATCCATAATCCCTTACCTGTTATGAGATGCTCCAATTGATTCCTTACAGAGACATTGTTTGCTATCACTAGGCTTCAAAATATTAACACACAAACAATGAAATAAAAACAAGAATGCTCTCAATATCAATTCATAAGAGTACCAAATTCTCACAACCATGCTCAAAATCCTCTTTACTCCACTCTGAAATTAAGAATGGACATTCACACACAAAATCATACAAGAGATTATTACAAACTGAGTTTCTTATTTTTTTCTCCTTCTTAAAAGCCTTGCTCCAAGATTCATACCTGAGTAAGAATTAATATTTTTAGTTATATTAGGCCTTTTATCTCTCTCCAACTCATCATATTTGATATTATTATTCATTAGAAAATCACAAGTAGTTTCATGGTGAAATTCCATTCAAGGAAAATGTGAGTCAGTTTGTCTAAGAAGGAATTAAGTTTAGTATCCCTAACTCACCTTATGAAACATGACCTCAAATGTCCTAATTACTCACATAATGTCTCATTACATTCTTTCCGAGTTCCAAAAACACCTTACAATTCTCCAACTAACCCAAAAATGGCTAAATATTCAAATATTGTAAAAAACGAAGGGAAAACTTCCATTTGAATTATGAAGAAACTAAACACTAACTAGTACCTCAAAATTTCTCAAATGGACCCCTAGGACCTACAACCACACATGCAAGCCAAAAATGATGTCATATTGGTCTATTTACAAAGATGGTTCGATGTTCCTGCATCAACAACTATGTAACTTCCTTTTCTAATTTTCAATTTTCTCCATTCACAACTTCTCTATATTCATGTTCCTTTCTCTTCGTATTCCCACATTTCATATAATGATTCTACATCTCCTTTTATATCTATTCATTCTCTTAAAAAATTTCTCCAAGATAAGATGAATGTTAGCCATAGTTAGCACAAAATAGATCAATGCCAAAACATAAGAGGGGTCAACATGTCAATTGAATATAAATGTATAGAAAGTTCTAGTGCCAAATCAAAGGAGGTCGACTAAAACACAAATATAGGTATTATATTCAAAACATAATAAACATGTATCTTTAAATATGGCCCTAGACCATTCAAGTGTACCCTAAAACCAATATTCTAGCTCATATTCAATTCATCAATCAACACCTAACCATCATATAGAAAACTGACTCCAAACAAAACATATCACTAGCAAACTCCAAGACAATTCTTCAAAAAAAATTATATTTATCGTGCTAAGGGATATGCCTAGCTCACAAAAAACATATTTTGAGCTCTAAACCATTACACTTCAATACCCTTGATCATTTACATCAATGAAACCCCTGGTCAGACTATAAAGCTATAGTAATAAGCTCCAAAGCTAGATTCTGAAGCCACATGAAGAGACTACAAAGCTACATTAGGATACTCTAAAGCTAGAGGAATAGACCCCAAATTTATAGATAGATACTCCAAATCTATATGGAGATAATTTGAAACTATAGATAAGGATTCTAATGCTAAAATTAGAGACTTTGAAGCTACAATGATCAATGAAAACTCTTCTAACAATCTACACTGTCAGCTAGCTCCTTCATCATGCTTGACATCAATGAACCCAACAATATATTAGCTATTCGTTAGATCCTTTAGCTTCCTTTTACATAAATGACAATTATTTCAGAATTCACCCCCCACTAAACAAAAATTCATCAATTGAAGAGATCCTAAAATCATTCAAGGAGTTATTTAAGAAATATGTGGGAGATCCTTTCTCATTTAATGAATATACCTTGGAGTCTATAACAAAAAAATATTTGAATTTCCAATACTATGAAGGATCATCAAGTGTGGTTTAACCAATACAAGACCATCGAAAACATTCCTAAAACCTGGATCAATACTTTAAGCTTCGTTCATGTTCCACATGAAGATAAGGTGGCACTTGTTATGGCTTGTTTCAGTAAATAATTCAAGGGTGAAGAAATATTTCCAGAATTATTTCCTCAAGGTTCCCTAGTAGTCAGTTATGCATTAGCAAAGGATTCATCTTCATTAGATTGACCATATTTCCTCTTCTTCCTTCTTCCTTCCTTCTCTCTCCATGTTATAATTATTCATTAGGGAGGTAATTTTCATTATTTTGTTATATTCACTTAAGTGACCTATAGTATAACATTGTAATGAGTTATTTTTAATTAATGAGAAAAATATCACTTGTGTTTCCTAAGAATATGAAAGGTCACAAGTGATGAGGGGAAGGGAAAAGTCATGTGGGGGTAGATGAAAATACTTTATGTAAGGCTATAAATTGGAATGGCTTCTCCATTCCAAAGGGTTATCAATTATGCCTTTCTATTAGATAGATTTACACTACTAAATACAATCAAGAGATTACATTATTATATTTTCCTCTTTATCTATGTTTCCTCTATTTCCTTACATGCTCAACTTTGTAAACATAATGATATTGTAAAAAAAAGAAAGGTGTTTGTGCCTTTGATAAATAATTAATAGATTTTTTATGGTTTGTTAATATTATCTTGTTCTTAAGATTGAATTCTTCTAGTTGAGTGTATATTTTATCTGGTTAATGTTTTGAAAATATGTAAGTGCCTATTCACAAAGTTAACGCTCCACCAAATTCTTAGTCCCCTCTACCTCATCTCACTAAGAAAATTCCTCCCATGCACTAAGTACAAGTAATTTTCCACAGTTTTAGTGGACTATTCTTGTGTGATCCCCGACTTCACAACCACACACTAATTTTTTTTCTGCATTCAATAAATAGTAACCTCCCCATTAAAGCCATATAACCAAATCTACACAGAGATAACAATAATAATAAACACAATCATATATTATCTTCTCTATTATTTCTCAGTTCTCATTCATACGGGACATACAAATATATATGAAATATCACTCCTACAAATGAGGATTTTTTTCAACCTACTAACCCCCCAAATATCTATTTAGATGTGATTATTACTCACGTAACAATGCACAACTTAAATTACATAAGTTGTTGAAACAACTCCAAAATAATATATATTATTGTTAATATAACAATAATACTATTAACTACTAACCATTTACAAGATAATAATTACTCACATAATTATTATTTACTCATCACATGTGAATACTAACATAGATTTCCTAACACCCATTACCAATAAGAGTGACTTAGTTCAAGAGTGTTGGTGAAAACTCACTAAATTTTCCTTGCAATTTTTTTTTTTTACCAAAATTCCTCTAAGTTTTTAGAAAATGTTGACTTAAAGTCTCATCTTTACCTACCTCGAGGATAGTTTCCAAAACTAAACTCGTCATTAGACGACTTGTATGGACACTTATTTTCCTATATTTCACCTTACAAGATCACCCATTTGAGGAAGAAATGAGCACATCAACTTGGGTAGAATATTTAGAAATAGGGATTTCCATCCTTGATGTCAGATGTGGGACTACTTAAATGGGTGTGATTTCAATTAAAGGAGTATATTTCATAGTTCTATTTATTATTTCATTTGTCATGTGTGTCAACTTTGACACAAAATTCCTTATTCTACTTGTGGTAGTACTGAGTTCCTCCATAACGTTTGAAGTTAGTGGTCCCTTAGTTAAAATATGTGGGGACTTTCCTTTTAAGGGATCTAAACTTGCAATTCCTTTTTTAAAAGGGGGAGAACATCCTTTATAACACCACTTGTTTGGTACTCCCTTATAACTTTTGTATTTTGTAGAGTCAAGTCAATTCCTTTTCGTTTTTCCAACCCAAAATTATTTTAATGATGTGAGCCATTATTTCATGTAATGATGAAATTTCTTACCTTTTTCGATTAATAATTTAGAGAGGCTATGAGGTAATATTCTAATCAAGATAATACTTACTCACCAAGTCCCCTCCATCTGCAAGTTCATGAGGCACAACCACAATTTGTAGTCCATGACCTGAGTGAGGGTCATCCTTGAATAATATTTGAACATTACCTCCTTCCCATCTTTCAAATATATCCAATAATCCTCATAATGAGGCTCATATTCATGAAAAGTGCCAAAAAATCCTTGAACTATCCATCTGATATCATAATTGGGGCTTGGGAATGAATTTATGCAATTTCATCTTGCCCATCTATGCTTCTAGGAGTCTGGGTTTAACCAAGGAGGGACATGAATACATCCCAATAGTGATAGGGTACTTTATATTAGCCTTGTGCTTCCCTATAATCAACTTATGAAATGTCACCAATTGCCTTGACAACTCCAACAATGCCCACTTGTCATATAAACACATGGGTAACATACATGGGGCATCAAGGAAACCACTTACTTTGATATAAGTAAATATTATAAATTAGAGGAAGTAACATCCAAATTTAGTGATCACTTTACTTCAATTTTTAGATATTCTATTACACTCTCATTTTGTCTTTAAAAAACACGAGGGGATAAAATAAGGCATCATGTACCCTTATGAAATGATAAATACAATTGCTAAGGTTTAATTGGGGGTTCACATCATAAACCCTAAAATTTCTAAAATCTTTTTCTTTATCCAATACAGTGAATGGTCTATGGCAGGAAATATTGTAACCAAGTAGGAAGTCATATAAAACTCCAATTTATTAGTTTATCCCTCCTCTATCTACATTGTCATTATGAGAAATTGTTGATGGATACAATCACTAATAATCTCACCCCATTAAATTTGTATCTTTCCCACAAGGATAATTTGGATAAACTTGAATATCTAGTGAAGATAATGATATGCATACTCTTCTATCAAAGATGATGAAGTGGTGGATAAAAATATTGTTATGGAGCTTGAAAACAGAGTCATTAAAATGGAGAAATATGTGGAATTTTTTAAGTCAAAGCAATGTGACATCCTTCGTATACAAAATATAACCCTTGACTTCCTCTATATCTTCATTTCCTAGTTTGAGGTTCATAATAGAGAGGACAAAACCAACAAGGGTATCACTTTTTGAGATATCAAGAAGGGTCTGTAGAATGTTAAGAAGAGATTTCAAAAGCTCATGAAATGAATTGGTCCTCCTTTTCTTTTTTGGATCCTTTTTGTAATTTTATTATGAAGATGATGACATTATGCTAAATTTTTGCTGAAAATGTGATGAAATCATGTTGTCATTGTGTTATTTATTGACTAAGTTCTTCTCTATTCTTTTTTTTGTCTCTTGTTTTGTACTACTTATCTGGGATTTGGGCCTCTTTTTGTAACTATGTAGGGTCCCAACAAAACAAACCTTTATCCTTAATAAAAAATGATATGCATACTCTTACCCCATAAACCTATTTAGCAATGTGATAATATATCCAATCTCTTTAACAAATTCATCCCTATTTAACTTTTTAGGAATCCTTGTGGTGGAGATTTTTGGATTTTCAAGCCAATTATTGTTCAATATACTAGAACTATTTGCACTATTTGAATTCCAATATTACTCTGCATTTTTAATGGGAACATCAACAACTTTTAAGACATTAGGGAGGCCTAGAAACTTTTCAAAGGTATCAGTGGTCAAGGACAAGACCAACACACAACTCCCATCCCTAACTTCTATTATTTTTGGGTTTTAATTTTGAGTAAAAACCTATACCAAATTTCAATACAAGGAAGATGAGGGAAAAAAACTAGGGAAACCCCACTCAAATCAATCTTGATCGTGGTCTTGTTTCTATTAGTCGCATGTAACCTTTACAAAAAATTAGTTAAATTTGCATTGCCTTGGTTGGTATCCATGACTTTATCTAGACATCTCAATCTTCGTTTTTTCAAAATAGGAGTTTGAAATGACTACTAGAAGGAATTTTGTCACGTTAAACACTAGGAACCTTCCATAATTCCAACTACTGCACTCCAACACTTCAAACCATTCAAAAGGGACTAGTAAAAGTAGTTACCCATGTAAATACCGCTTCAACACTTTGTCGGATAAAGAACATCCGAAAGAATGCTTCCAAAACTTAACACAACTTTCAAATGGCTTGAATACACAAACTTGACCTTCTACCCATCTTAAGGATTCAAAAACTTTTAACAAAATTGAGAGTTTGGAGGCAAAGTGGTATATTATTATAAATTCCAACCATATATTGTTTCTCGCCTACTTTGATTAATGACGACACCTCCTTTCATGGATTCTAAATTTGTGGTCATTGATATTATAATTATCAACTTTGAATTCTAGCCATATAAGTGGATCTATTAGATGAATTAAAAAAATTTACATTTGATTTCTACTTGAATAATTTGTCTTTCTCTCATTGGCTTGGGCTTCACAATTTGCCAATATAACATCCACATGAGATTTTACTTTTTCTTAGTCACCTCTCTAAGGCTTAGGGGTTGTATAAATAATTTATAAACTTGCAAGAATGCAAAGTTTAAAACTTGTAAAATGTGAAGTTGTTGTACCTCTCTAGAGTCTCAAGATATTGACATGTGTCCCCCTTATCAGGATTTACGAGAAAAATTGTAGTTTATAAATTTACAAGAATGCAAAGTTTAAAACTTGTAAAATGTGAAGTTGTTGTACCTCTCTAGAGTCTCAAGATATTGACATGTGTCCCCCTTATCAGGATTTATGGGAAAAAGTGTAGATTATAAATTTGTAAAAATGTAAAGTTACAAACTTGCAAAACTAAAAAGCTGCATTCTTTCTCTATGGTTTCCAAATTCATTGAATATTTCATTTTGGGGCTTAGGGATGAATTTTCAACTTGAAATTTACATCAACTTTGAACTCCTCTTAAATAATAACAAGGTGAAGGACTATTCTTAGGATATTCATGTCACAGGGTTCAAATTTGAATTTGTAACTTGCAACTTTGCAAATATGCAAAGTTGCTCCATTGTGCCACTTTCCCCCGATACCACGAATTGTAATGCCCCACATTTTACACACAAAAATACAACAATAAAATACCCGGATGTTTTTTTTTTTTACTTACATTGCTCACTACACAACACAGCAAGGGCTCCAAATATAGAAACTTGACACACATACAACAATTACATAAGTCATCGACTCACATAGACACATGAAAACAACATAGGCATGTCGATGCCACACTTTTCCCAATGAATGAATACTAGAAATCACCCAATTACAAGAAAAGGACGCAAGGATAGGAAAACCCACACCACATCTTTTCTTTAATTGCATTTTAGTTACGATAAACATTCCAAGAACATTATAGTGCAAGGAATTTTTTTTTCTATCTACATATTCTTAAGTTTACTCCACATTTAATTTACAGTTCGACCATTTAAGTTGGCTTTTTATCCTTTACGGAAATTTCCATAACTTACATACTTATTTGGCATAATTCAAATTGCATATAAAGTACTTAAATATCTTATTATTATGTTAAGAATATTCTTCTCCAACATTTATTTGATATCTACATTTTTACCCTTACAACTCAAGTGAATCTGACTTGATGTCCATAAGGCAATATTTGGATTTAAGAGAGATTTATATACAAGATAGCTTTTTCTCAAAAACATTCTTTGATCACTGTATAGTTATTTCCCTACAATAGTTATTCTAGTTCAATGACTTGTGGAATTCCATTTTGATTTATATATATACATATCTTTTGTTTCTCGAAGTTTGATCACACCAAGCAATTCATATTTTTTTGATACACATGAAACTATTTAATTTAGTTATAAGGACTTCAAGAATGACATTATTCCTAACCTAAAATCTCGTTTTTACTCTTCTATGCTTTACTTTTTTTCATCGCATTAAGGTCTCATTATTACCATCACATTATAACAAAAGAGTTACGAAAGTAGTTTTCTGACATCTTAAAGAAGTACATGATTAGAAGCATTATAAACTACACATGAACCATAAGTGATTTGTGTTCAAGGTAGGGTCCCATTTTTCTACCTTTCACGATTCCACATGTGAAATATTATTTATTTCTTAATGTCATAAACGGACCTAATAATGTATTACAAAACAAGATTTTGGTTTCTTGGGTTCTCTAAAGTCAACATATTTCAAAATAATTTTGTTTTACAAAAAGTTAATTATAATTTTCTATCCACATGTTAACCACCAAATCAACTAAGGTTAAGCTTAATTCCAATTTTCACCTACGGATTTAATCCCTGTTTAGATTTGATTAAGGTTAAAATGTATTTACTCTATAAACCCTTCGTGAGAGTTCAAAACACTATATTGTCACAAGCCAAAGATAAGACATTTAGCTGCGAGGGGCTAAACAGTTCACTAACAAGAATGCAAGAAATAAAACAACTATATCACGATCTCCATTTATGTTGTCTGAATCCAACAGGGATTTCATTTGATGAAGAAATTTAATTTTAAATCTATCTTCGGAAGACAAGGTAGTCCACTAAGATACGAAGGAAGAGATAGCTCTACTTACTCCAAATAAGGTTTGATTGTGTCGCTCCTATCAGACAGGTTTATGACAATGTCACTAAACATAGACTAAGATGATAAACCCATTCTTGGGCTCTTGTTTACTCAAACTAGGAGGTTCCATCAAGTGCAGAGTTTAAGTTCATTCTATGGTTTTCAATTTTTTCTACGGTAAGGAGTATCACACATGAAAACAAGTTATGCTCCGATATTATACAAGGGTAGAGTGTTTTGATTAAATCTCTTTATTACATTTACAAAGTAAGAATTCACAAGATGACTCATTAATCATTTATTGAACATTGAATATGCACTACAAGATATTACTTCAAATTCATTTACCTTATATATATATATCAAACCTTTTTACCATGTGTACTATGAATCAAATTGAACCTATGATTAAATACACATTTCCTAGATATCCCTAAAAACTAGCATCTCATACATATTAGCAAATTATCAAATATAACCTTCTGTAACATGAGACTACATTATACATATATTCATTTTACAATGAACTATATAAATTACAATGATAATTATTGAATTACACATCGCCTTTTTGCCATCATTCTTGCATCCTGTAAAACCATGTGAGCCTGAAATCATCAATAAATCATAGACATGGCATCCACCCTAATCTAACATAATTAACATTTCTTAGTTTTCCATTTACATATAATAATAATTACAATTTACAATCGAAAGAAAAGGTTTAGAGGCATGTATTCATTACATTTCATTTCATAACCTAGGAGAGAGAAAGAGAAGGGAAGAGAGAGAAAACACCATTTTGTCAAAAGTTCTATTTCACACAACAAGTTACACTATAGAGTTTTTAAACAGTTATTTACATGTGTCAAAAGTTTCCATGGTGGTTTGGCAACCCGATGAGGGTCCCACAACTTTCTATTTTTACATTTCCTTGCTAGCTACAAAAATGTTCAAATCGGGCTCGGAGGCTAAGAAACCACTTTCAAATGTTGTCTTCTGATGAGAACACACACCATGATTAAATTTCTACGTGTCCACTTATATACCAAGAGTTCATAGCAACTGACATAATTTAGAACTAGTGAACGGTTTACGTTTGGCGGCTAGTTTTCTGGGGCCACTGGTCGTAATTGACCCAGTTGCAAATGAACAAAAGTTAATTTGAGGGCTCAGAACACCACGTCAAAAACTGACATTCGATGGATGAATACGCAACGAGAAACTTCCTACACGTTCCCCTATATAATGATAATTCATCAGATTTGACGTGATTGAGAACTAGAAAACCATTTTCAAAGGGCAACAAGTTTTCTGAAGCAACAAGTCGTAATTGGTCCAGTTTGACCTTGTCAAACTACGACCGAAGGCCCAAAAAATGGCTTTGCCAAACTATAAAGAATTTTTTTTTCCCTAAACTGAATGTTCCATGTAATTGTCTGTAAGAACACTAGAGGTTTGCGAAAATGGGTAATAATTTCTCTATCCAGGTTTCAAATGGCGGTTCAAAACAAAAGCCAAATTTATAGCAATATCATATATTATTATGGAACTCAATGCGTAGATCTCAAAAAAATACACAATTTCAAAAAAAGATCACCTTAATCTGAGCTACAGATCAAAAGTTATGAGCTTTAGAAAGTTTTGCTATTAAAATAATATTTTAATGCTGGTGTTTTTTTAAAAGGTACATGTGACACCCAAATGTCCAAAGGGTAAAAGAGTGCATCCACATGATACATGCTTGCGACCAAAGGATAAAATCCTGCGCCCAAAACCTAAATGTCCAGAGGGTAAATCATTGCATCTAGAGGGTACACGTCAATATCCAATGGATAAAAGATTACACCTAGAGGGTACAAATCTGCGTCTAGTGGATAAAAGACTACATCCAAAACAGAAATATCCAGAGGGTAAAATGATGCATCTGGAAGGTACACGCTTATATCCAATGGATAAAAGAATGCACCCAAAGGGTACAGATCTGTGTCCAGTGGATAAAAGACTAATCCAAAATTGAAATATCTAGAGGGTAAAAGAATGCATCTGGAAGGTACATGCTTATATCCAATGGATAAAAGAATGCACCCATACTTAAAATCCTTAGCCCTTGGTCATATGGTATGGTCATATGAGGGCTTAAAGCTTGTGATTCCTACTAGTAGGTGCTTAATTTTATTTGTGTGGTGAAGGCAACAACAATAAATAACAGAGCAAAATAGTAAAAAGCTTGTAACTTTTGATCGGTAACTCGGTTTTGAGTGCCGTTATTTGCAAAAGTGCTTGTTTTTTCATGCTCTTTCCATTGGAGTTATTTATTTTTAGACTTGCACTATAATTATAAAGTGTCAAATATGGAGGAGTGTTGTAATCAATTGTGGATGTAATTTTGGCTGAGCCCAACGTCCTAAATTTTTGGGAGTTGCAGTTTGTACCTATCATGGATTCTAAGAATGATATGCTTTTCTTTGAAGTATGCAGACCTCAAGAGGATATTGTAAAATTTGTGGAAGAAAATATATCGCTCAAGAAGCAAAATTATCTTCTACAATCACTCATTCATGATAAGGATACAATAATACACTCCCTGCAGAACAAACTTGCTAGCCTACAACATCACCATCATATTGTGGACAACCATATCCATGCTCCTAGTCCACTTGCAGTTATTGCTCCTGAACCCACTGACATTGATCTGTCAGTCTTTGAGTCTGTTCCTGCTCTTGATGCTCATACACCTATGAAGCTTGTTACTGCATGCTCTTCCACATCTGTGTCTATTACAGTACCACATGTTGTGTATCCTACTTCTGCTCAGTTGCATGGCTTTTTTGGGAAGCATACCACTGCATTCAGTTCTCGCATGCTCCGTTCTATGGGTCTCACTAGCGGAGTTATTGGCAGACATTCACAGGGTATTATTTCCTCTATTCCATATGTGAAGTGGAATTCTCGTCATGACATTGGTTTTCGAGTAGATACTTCATTGGGATCACACATTGACAGAGCTCTTTTTTTTGTTCGCTCGACTCTTTCTGAGGATCCTGAGCAACACATGAGTTCTACATCTTCAATCAGGCTTGAGAAACCTAAGATTTTAGTTGTCAGACATGATCAACCTGACACACATTCTGATGTTCTTTTGCATGCACCCATTGTGCATTTTGCACCAAGTCATATGCAGGCATCTTCTTCATCCATCCGTGTTGATTTAGAGTGGATATCTGATCACTCGTGGAGGTGACATAGACGTTCGTTGAGAGGACTCTACAAGCGTGACTCCTCCACCGTTCGGCATCTTGCTCCATGTTCTATACCTTCTGCATTGTGATGCTTCTTGTTTTGAGCATTTTTCTTTAGCAGGTGTAGTGTATCTCTCTTGTTTGTTGAGAGATTTTGTATATGTATTTTCGACACTTTTGGCATGTTGATAGTATCTCTTATGGGGGATCTATTTTGGTGCATTCCAGTGTTAGTTTGTTAGTGTTCGAGTAGTTGTTTTGGGCAACTCATACAGATTTGTAGCATCACTCCACCCATTCAACAATATGGGAGGGTGTGGTGTTGATCACGCTTCTTCGGGTTTCGTGTCCTTGCCTTGTTACCTTGTCTTTTCTTGGATCGTGACACTCTGGATTTTTTGTCCTTGCCTTGTTGATTTGGTTTTTGTTCTTGGATTGTGGCACACCTATTTGCAGCAGTTGATCAAATTATGTTTGGTGCACTTTCAACATCACTCCGTTGACAGTCTCCTTGTATGGAGCTATTTTGGTGAAACCTAGTGTCAGTTGTTTTTGAGTTTTGTGATCGAGCAGTGGATTCAGACCACAGTGCATACCAAACTTCTTCAGCATTGTACGAATTTTTTGAGCTAAGATTCTTGGGATGCCTTGGAGCGGGTTTTTACTCTCTTTACTTTATTATTATTAGTTTTGGTTATCTTGTGGTGTTCCTTTTTTCCCAATTATTGTACATGAGTACCTCACCAGGCCTAGTTGCCGGGACTCATACTGTGGAGTCATGCCACAATCATATTTTGGCCCCTAGACTTCACTTGAGGGGGGTGTTAGAGTAAGGTATTATACCTCCAGCTCATGTTCACCTATCAATAACTTTATTTACCTTTATTGTATTTATCAAAACAACTCCACTTATGTGTGTGGATATTTCTTTTATCTTATTTAGATATTAGGAGATCAACCATTAGAGCCTAGTTCTTAGGTATATGGTCACTCAACCATTGATCATATGAATATCGGGTGACTCAGATCCATTGATGTCATCAAGAATATCTCTCACTAAATCTATAGAGTCTTGACTAGTCCTATTCTCCTTGATTTATGAGGCGGGTGACCCTATGACCTTGAATGGTTCTTAGATTGTTATTCATTGCGTATTTAAGCAAGCCCAAGTGACATCAATGTATTGCATTGAGTTCCATAACCCACTAATATATGATATTGCTGCTCATTTGTTTGCAAACCCCCCCATGTACAAGTTATTCTGGCCGATAGGTTCTTTCACTCCATTATTGATCCCATGACCCTGTTTGATTAGCATCTGTGTTCATTAGAACTTGGCATGATCTGGTTATCATTCCCAATATGTCAAGTCAAAAATATCATAAATGTTCATTCGGCTAGGATATCAAACCAAAGGTTAAGGTGGCTCCTCACACAACCAGGTACAAACGAATGGAAGCTTAACATCCCATGGTTAGTGCAAAAAATTACGAAGGGAACTTAACGCAGTCTCCGAATAAATGCCCAAAATATAAGATCTATGTTAAACAAGGAGATGGTCAACATTTTACTGGGAGTCAATGATTCATCTTGTCGAATAAAACACGTATTGTTGAAAATCTACATTGGGTAGGAAGTTATGTCTAAATCACCTCACCAAAGAGGGTTGAAGTTCATGAGTTTAATACAAAAGGGTTATTTTGATTTCATGAGCCTACGACACGTAACATTTTACATGTTTTGCATACAAGTTAGTATATAAAACAATTAAATGTCATTATAATCCTGAATCATCCCTTTAAAATCATATTAAGTTGATCAAATAGAAAAAACTAAAGTACGAGATTGTTTAATGAAAAAGATAATAGGAAAGAGCAGGAGGACACCAGTTGCCTAAGTTTGAAAGCCTAAGCCGGTGCGAAACCGCGAGATATACTAAGTTCAGCATCTCCCTTATAGCTATTTTGATAGAACAGATCATGAGTCTATCCACAATTTTACCATTTCACCTTTGCTCGAAATCGGCTCAAGCTTATGAAAAAACGAACCACACCTCCTTTCACTAAACCAACAATACAACTCTTGACATGTTTATCCCCTTAAGGTCTCTAGTGACAATAAATTTTGAGCTCCCTCACAGATAGCCAGCATGACTAAGACAATGGTGATACATACACCTCATCCATAACGTCTTATGTTTGAGTATATATCCAGGGTATGACACAACATTACTTCCAAAGGTTACATACATGCAAATATACCACATCCTGCACGAAAATTCCTCAATCACTTTATGCTTTGTTGGATCAGACTCATCCCTGTCCCAGAACTCACATTTGGCACAGGCCGATGAAAGGCAGGACAAAGGACAGTCAAATTATCCATATGATGAACACTGATGGATGTCTAACCTGTACTAAGCATATAGTCAATTTTACACAGGTAGGGAGGTTACACTGAAGGTTTCTACAACCTTTTCAACAATACCCATTCGCGTGATATCATTCTATCATGTGCAGTCTATGATACCATAAAATTTATGTCAAGCAATACAGTCAAGACACCTTCACCTATCACATAATGCCAAAATGCTTCTAACCATTGCAATACATATAACTATTGTAGCGCTTGCAACAAACAACAAGGATGTACATTACACCCGAATTACGCTTTGAAGTCATATCAACATACGCTGCTTAGTGAGTACTCCCATTGTAGTGCACAATGGGAGGATGCTGGCACTAAGTGAGAAGGAAACCAAATGTGCTTCACCTGTCAATCGCATTTGCTTGAAAATTTCTGAGCTTTTTTCAGCATTACCCATTTCATTGTATCCACTACCATGTTGTGGTAGATCCTCACAAGGCCACATCCATTCTAGAGGTATCAAGAGTTGAACCTCAGTTCACATGGCATATGCACATGCTTCCACATTTTATAGGCCTACAAATGCCAATAGCATTTCCTGGATAATATAATATCTGACTTAAAGCCCTTCTCTATGACAGCAACAGGCAAGGGATCTATGTGCCAAAGCTCGACACATACAACAATTATATAAGTCATTGACTCACATAGACACATGAAAACAACATAGGCATGTTGATGCCACACTTTTCCCAAAGAATGGATACTAGCAATGACCCAATCACAAGAAGAATGACTCAAGGATTGGCAAACCCACAACACATCATTTCTTTAATTGCATCTTAGTTACGATTAACATTCTAAGAACATTATTGTGCAAGGATAGCTTTCTCCTTTTCCATCTACAAAATCTTAAGTTCATTCCACATTTAATTTACAGTTCGACCATTTTAAGTAGGATTTTTTTTTACATCACGGAAATTTCCATAACTTACTTGATTATTGGCATAATTCAAATCACATATAAAGTACTTAATTATCTTGTTCTTATATTAAGAATATGTTTCTCAAACGTTTATTCAATGTCTACATTTTACCCTTGCAAATCAAGAGAATCTGACTTGATGTCCAACAGGAAATATTAGTTGATTAAGGAAGGGCAGGGGGTTTAGATTCAAGATACATTTTTCCCATAAACATGCTTCGATCACGGTATAGTTATTTCCCTACAATAGTTACTTCTAGTTCAATGACTTGTGGAATTCCATTTTGATTTATATATATACATATCTTTTTTTTCTCGAAGTTTGATCACACCAAGCCAATTCATATTTTTTGATACACATGAAAAATATTTAATTGAGTTATAAGGACTTCAATAATGGCATTATTCCTAACCTCAAAACTCATTTTTACTCTTCTATGCTTTAAATTTTTTTCATCACATTAAGTTCTCATTATTACCATCGCATTATAATAAAAGAGTTACGAAAGTACTTTTCTGACATCTTAAATAAGTACATGGTTAGAAGCATTATAAACTACACATGAACCACAAGTGATTTGTGTTCAAGGTAGGGTCCCATCTTTCTACCTTTCATGATTCCATGTGTGAAAGATTATTTATTTCTTAATGTCATATATGGACCTAACAAGGTATTACGGAACAAGATTTTGGTTTCTTGGGTTCTCTAAAGTCAACATCTTTCAAAAAAAATTTGTTTTGCAAGGAGTTACTTAAAATTTTCTATCCACATGTTAACCACCAAAACAAATAAGGTTAAGCTTAATTCCAATTTTCACCCAAGGCTTTAATCCCTATTATAGATTTGATTAAGGTTAAAGTTTATTTACTCTATAACCCTTCGTGAGAGTTCAAGGCACTATATTGTCACAAGCCAAAGATAAGACATTTATCTACGAGGGACTAAAGAGATCACTAAAAAAATGCAAGACATAGAACAACTATATCACAATCTCCGTTTATGTCGTCTGAATCCAACATGGATTTCATTCGATGAAGAAATTTAATTTTTTTAAATCTAACTTTAGAAGACAAGGTAGTCCACTAGGATATGAAGGAAGAGATAGCTCTGCTTACTCCAAATGAAGTTTGAATTTGTCGCTCCTATCAGACAGGTTTATGACAATGTCACTAAACATACTGACTAAGATGACAAACCCATTCTTGGGCTCTTGTTTACTCAAACTAGGAGGTTCCATCGAGTGCAGAGTTTAATTTCATTCTACGGTTTTCAATGTCTTCTACGGTAAGGAGTATCACACATGAAAACAAGTTATGCTTCGATATTATACAAGGCTAGACTGTTTCAAATAAATATTTTTATTACATTTACAAAGTAAGAATGCACAAGATGATTCATTAATCATTTATTGAACACTGAATATGCATTACAAGATATTAATTCAATTTCATTTACCTTATATATATATATATATATATATATATATATATATATATCAAACCCTTTTTTTTTACCATACGTACTATGAATCAAATTGAACCTATAATTAAATACACATTTCCTAGATATCCCTAAAAGCTAGCATATCATATAGATTAGCAAATTATCAATTATAACTTTCTATAACATGAGACTACATTATACATATATTAATTTTACAATGAAATATATAAATTACAATGATAATTAATAAATTACACATCACCTTTTCGTCATCATTCTTTCATCCTATATAACCACGTGAGCATGAAATCAACGATAAATCGCTGGCATGGCATCCACCCTAATCTAACATAATTAACATTTTTCAGTTTCCTATTTACATATAATAATAATTACAATTTGCAATCAAGAGAAAAGATTTAGAGACATGTATTCATTACATTTCATTTCACTTCATTTTGTAACCCAAGAGAGAGAAAGAGAAGGGAAGAGAGAGAAAACACCATTTTTTCAAAAAATTTATTTCACACAAGTTACACTAGAGTTTTTAAACATTTATTTTCATGTGTCAAAAATTTTCACGGTGGTTTGGCAACCCAACGAGGATCCCACAACTTTCTATTTTTACATTTTCTCACTAGCTACAAAAACGTTCAAAACGGGCTCGGAGGCTAAGAAACCACTTCCAAATGTTACCTTCTGAAGAGAACACACACCAAGATTAAATTTCTATGTGTCCATTTATATACCAAGAGTTCATAGCAACTGACAGAATTTGGAACTAGAGAACGATTTACGTTTGGCGGCTAGTTTTCCGGAGCCACTGGTCGTAGTTGGCCTAGTGCAAATGAACAAAAGTTAGCTCGAGGGCTCAGAAAACCATGTCCAAAATTGACGTTTGATAGATGAACGCGCAACGATTAAATTCCTACAAATTTCCCTATATAAGGATAATTCAATAGAGTCGACGAAACTTAGAACTAGAAAACAGTCTTCAAAGGGCGACAAGTTTTCTAAAGCCACCGGTCCTAATTGGTCCAGTTTGACCTTGTCAAACTACGACCAGAGGCCTACAAAATTCCACTGTCAAACTATCCAGAAAATTATTTTTCCCTAAACTAAGGGTTCCATGCAATTGTCTAGTAAAACCACTAGAGGTTTGCAAAGACAGATAGTAATTTCTCTATCCAGGTTTCAAATGGTGGTTCAAAACGAAAGCCAACTTTCTAGATTTAACAACTTCCTACCACTACAAAATAGTGTACCAGGGCTCGTATAAGAGCATCAAAAAGATCGCATATGTTCATTCAGGGTCAATCCAAAGGTTAAGGTGAATCCTCACATAAAAAAGTACATGAATGAAGCTTAACATCTCATTTTCAGAGTTACAAAGGGTACTTAATGAGTCTCCGAAAAATGCAAAAATTAACTATTTAAACAGGGAGATGGTCAACATTATTATTGGGAAGTCAATTTCGTCTTGTCGATAAAATAATATTGTAATGATCTAGTTGGGTAGAAGTTTTTCTAAATCACCTCAGAATGAGGGTTGAAGTTCATGGTTTAATACGAAAGCATTATTTTGATTTATTTGTGAGTTGCAATACGATAATTTATTGTTTTGCAACAAGTTAAAATAAAACAATTAAAAGTATTATAATCCTAATATTTTAAAAGTTATATTAAGTTGTAAATGAAAAAATAAAGTAAGAGAGTTATGAGAGATAAGGGGAGATGAACCATGCCTGGGAGGAATGAAGTTGGTCAAACCCATAGGATTCGGTTCAACATCTCGCTTGGGCACTTTGTCAACTAGTTCACAAGCCTTGATCTAACCTCCACAATGTCACACAAACTTCCCGATCACTTGAAGTTTTCTAACAGAATATGTTACCCATTATATTCTGATAATTTTCTAGGGCCTGCACAAGGTTCCATACTTGAACACGGGCTGAGAGAATGTTGGCAAAGGACAGGAGGCTCTACACCTACGAATGTAGTTACTTGAAAGTTTCAGATCTTTTTCAACATACCCATTTCATTGATAACCTAAAACTATTGTAGATCATGAACCCACATTTCTCTCAGAAATTTGTTCTTGTTTAATAGTTTACATGCCTTTCGTATGCTTCCACAAGTAACAGGCAGATCTGTTAGGGCACTTACAACTACATAATCTGGTAAAATCCCCATTTTGGCACTGACTGGGGGGGAACTGGAAATATGTTCAGATTTTCATTATGCTTAGATGGGCATCCATACTCTATTGTCAGTAAGGCATTTGCAACCACACAACATCAAAAATTCATACCCTTGCCACAGTTTTTCTTCTTCCATACTCAGCTCCACGACATCACAATCTGACACAGGCTGCAACCATGGCACTCCATGAGATGACATCTGGTGAGGCATTTCTTTGAACAACCATAAAGCACCCTTAAGCACATTGATTTGTGTAAAATATGTAACCATAGCATTACATGAAACCATGTTTTTTTTGAGTTATTTGATTCACCAGAATGTGTGCTCGGTTGAGGCGCTTACAAGAAGAAACATTCTACCAGTGATCAGGGGTGTCTTTATCATATATATACTACACCTTCTCAAACATTTTGTTCTCCTCACCACTCCACCCTGCACAAGTTCTCCACCTTTCCACCATATTTCTCTATCTTAACACAAACTCCACCTTCACCTGCATAATCCCCGCATTCTATGCTGTAACCAAAAAAGGGAATCACAATTTTGCCATTCCTGAGGCTTTCATGTAGAAACCCAACTAAGCGCAGAAGTTTTCCCTTCTTCCTCACGTCTTGGTGGGGGTGTGCATAACAGGTTCAAAACTCACTTTCCTCCATGGCGGCGGCTGCTCTGGTTCCATTCAGACCAAAAGGATGAAAATAGTCTAAGGAGCCCTAGCGCCCTTTTTTCCCTAAACCGCCCTATTCATGGGATTTTAATTTAATCCCCCCCTTTTTTAAACTCAAAAAGAGATAAGGGACTATAAAAGGACTCACCTCCACTCTTTTTTAATTATATTTCTATTCCTTATTTTAAATCCATTCTTCTCATTTCACGAGAAATCTTGTTACCCTTTTTACTTTATTTACTAACATTGTTCTTTCCTAACAAGCGACTAAGAGGGATTTTACCCAATTCTCTCTTCAAAACATTCGTAATGGTAGCAAAAATAACTCGTGGCAAGGTGAGCTTGCACCACCAAGTTGACTGCTCATGCATTAAGGTGTATGAATTTACCTCTTCCAAGATAATAACTAAATCACATTGGTATGAGAACCACCCAACATGCCAAGTTAGGACAGGGTGAGTGAACTTGCACAAGATTCGAGCCCTTGATCAACACAAGTAAGGTAGCTCAAAGTTTCCCATATAAGGTTAGAAGAAACCATTACACCGATTTAATTAGACAATCTTGCAAAAATGTCTGAATAGGAGTTATAACCTGCTTGAGGGCCTTCTTACAAGCTTTTCGACAAGACACGACAGAGTCAGGCACCACACGAATATTCCACTTTGCAGGCCTCAAGGATGAACTTGCAGTTTGCAAACTTGCAACTATAAAGCTGTAAAACTTACAAAAAGACCAATTCCTTCACATGGGAAGCTTTAATTCAAATGTTTAATAAAAACACTAAGGTTCAAAACACGTCCCTTATTCCATTAAACCTATAACTTTGTCAAAACATTAAAATTGAAGGAAAAATTAATTTTTAAATATAAATCCACATTACAAGGTTGAATTACAATATAATCATGACATTAAAGATCAAGGAGTCACTAAAAAACTTGCATAACAATAATGATGAAACAACATGATTTCTTCAGTACGCTCAAGAAAAATCACAAAAACACCATATTTTAATAGGATGAAATCATGTACCAATAGAAACCAATGGTATTTTACAGATAGAGAGGATGGATTCCACAATGAAGAAGTTGAACTATATCCATAAAGGATAGTAGAATATGATAGTACCCATCTTCTAGGATATATTTCCCTTGAGCCAGGTAGGGAATTTATTACTTGGGATTGTTTAGATGATTGGGATTAGATTGGAATTCTACAATAATTATGAAAAACGTAAAGTCAATCATCTACATTACAAAAAATGTCACATATAAGTGTTGAGGAAATAAGTGTGGAAGATATTTCAAAATAGGTATATTTATCATTGCACATGTATCCATTGTACATGCTCACATTCAAGGGAAACAAAAAAAGAGTGGAGAGTACAGTAATAATAGTTTTGTGAGCCAAAAACTAGAGTTAGCTTTCCAAAATATGAAGAATCAAAAGTAGAGAAGCCTTCATATAGTACGATTAGTATGAGTACCAATGTAAGTATTAATTAGCCAAGTGCACAATTAAATCTAAAATCAACTATTAGTTAACCCATATTACTGTGCAAAGTCCCCTAAGAAGCCAACCATGAACGGGAGGAAATATGGCTTATTATCATATCCCCTATACAAGTTTATAGCCATATGATGGGTTTTGAGATCCAGAACATTACTTACTAACTTGAGATATGTGATGGGGAGTGAAAGGGGTAAAAATGATACTACTAATAAATGTGAACTCATAGGAGTGTTGTATGGAAGGGCATTGGAATTCATATACTCAACAAATCTTAGTGAGAAAATTCTTAAGGAAGTGCATGATGCACTCACGTAGGATTTTAAAATAAATATGTGTGTGGGAGAAACTATCTAGGATCTAAAATTAATAAAATAAAAAATAGGAGATACTATCATAGAATATGACATGTGGTTATCTTATGTAATGAACACAACTAAATTTAACTTTGATGAGCTCAATAAAGCAACATGGTTTTTAGAAGGATTTCACATTAAGATATGTTTTACAATTGCGCATATGGAATTTAATACTAAAGAAGAGGAAACTAAGGTAACTATTATGGTGTAAAAGATTGAATATTATGGGGATAGTGGTACATCTAGTCATAAGATAAGAAAAATTGGATGCGTTAATGAATATATTGGAAGAATTGTAATAAGGAAAGAAACCTAGGCTAAGCATATGGTGCAAAAAGTGTGGGGATGAAGGGCATAAAAAAATGATTCCACCAAAACACAAATAGGGGGAAGAGGTGAATAGTAAACAATATGTAGAGTATGGGGAAAACCTCTGAGTAAAAGACATTTTTTATACCATTATGTCTAATAGCCTCATAATGTAGAAGGTAATTTTTGTAGGAATACTACAAATGAAGCTAATGATTTTTAGGCATTGATGAAATTAAAAGAGGAGGTTACTAGGAGTTTATTCATAGTCCAAACAAAATTGGATAAAAAGCATAGCCAATTATCTAAGAAATAGAAATCGTTACATCTTTTAGACAAAGCACACAGTGGGATCCTCCTTCACCATAATCTAATACAAAGTGTAGTTTACACTCTCCATAACCCACTCCAAGTCATGATCTAAATTCTCCAAAAATCAATATGGGTTGGGTACGCCTTAACCAAAATAATCATTTGTGTGGAATGTACCTCCACCACAACCCCTCTATGGAGGATACCAAATCCAAAATTAAGGATGGAATTCCTTGCAAAGACTATATGGTACATAACAATGAGGATACCGTGGAGGTTATAAATAAAGGAGGATGGGACCTTGACCTCAGAGATAGGGGTAATATGTTACCTTTACAGAGAACCAAATCACATTACACGGTAGTTTCCTTTAAACCCAAAGTGGGAAGTGTTTTTCACATTTTGTAGGGTTCATGTGAAAGAAAATATAGAAGATTGTCCCACATTAGAGAATTAGAGAAAATAAAAACAACTATATAATGGGTAAGTGCATGGAAATGGGGGCCCAAAAAGCAGACACAAATATGTTTTTTGGCCATTTTGGCCATAACGCACTCGTGTTATGGCTCGGTCGCATTATAATGCGACAGAGAAAATACGGGGTTGCTTTATAATGCGAGTGCATTATGGATTGGTAAATCTGATCCATAACGCACTCACGTTCCTATTTGGTGTGTGGCATACGTGCTTATGGGAGGGATATATTTACTAATATTTTCTATGTGGCATAAGTATAAGTTTTTCTTTTATTAATATTTATACTTGATTATTTCTTATAATTATACTTTAAATTGATTTTAGTAAATATAAGAAGTTAGGGTCACTCTGTATCCTATGGAACTAGTCTCACAGCTCCATCTCTCATGGTTTAGAAGATAGTTTTTCATATTTTAATTTGGTAAATACATAGGTATTTTTTAGGATTTCAACATTCAACCTTTAAGCTTTTAGGGTTTAAATTATATAAGTGATATATGTTTTGTGAAATAATATAGTCGTTGTTTAGGTTTTGTGGCCTTTTGGATTGGTTATTGACATTTTTAGGAGTGTTAAATGTGTCAAAATTAGAATTTACAAACCTCACAACTCCCAAAGGTAGCAACAACTGATCAAATATATGGACTCATGTAATTCCTTATAACACATAATAAATCAAAACACATTTGTAAGTTTTCATCAATTCAAATAATCAAAGGAATGGTTATAATGAGGTCTATGAATGATCTCAAAACTCGTTAGGTGATGTAGAGCTCTAACACATTTTCATGCATTCATCAACTCATAACAACTTATTTCAATCATTCTCATTAGTATCTTGTTTTTATAAGTTCATTAATCCTCTCAAGTTTAATCAATCATGCCTTGTTTTAGCTCTCAAGAGCCATTCCCATGCAAGATCCATGATTATACATATTTAGTCATATCCACAACTAAAAAAACACATCCTCAAATACCCTTCAGGCTCGGTGTAATGCATGACAATTTTCAAATTTGAACCCCTTAAACTTATCTTGTTATCACCTTTTCTGATTTTTATCCTATTAACTCTCTTCTAGCTCTAGTCTTGTGCATTTTCTAGTATACCTTTCAATCTAGGGGGTTTTAAACCATATTGATGGGTTTTATAGATACCCATTTATGCCTTCTCCATTTATGTAAGATTTCAATATGTGTTTCATGAAAAGAATCTCATTCAGTGAAAAATACTTCCACCTACATGGTGAATACCTATTTCAGTAAGTGATAGAAAATTAGAAAATAGTTTGATAACATGGAGTTGATTTGTGATCACTAGGGTTAATTATGGAGGCCTTGAAAAATAAGAGAGTGATCCTTACTCTTTCCTTGTAATTAGAAGGGATCATCCTATACCCATCACAATGTCAGTCTCATAATAGTGTTGCTAAACACTTGAGGTTTTAGAAACATGTTTTCAACTCATGATAACTCATGTTTTACCACTTTTTCACGTTAGAATTTTCATCACTCAAAAACACAACCCTAAACCCTGAGCCCTAAAGACTAAACCCTAAACCCTAAACTATAAACCCTTAACATTGAACCCTAAACCCTAATCCCTAAGCCTTCAGCCCAAAGCGCTAAATTGTCTTAATTTTCAAGGCCTCCACAATTAACCCTAGTGACCACAAATCAACTCCATGATACTCAAACCATTTTTTATTATCAATCACTTAATGAAATAGGTGTTCACCATATAGATGGAAGGATTTATCATTGAATGAGATTCTTCTCATGTGGCCACTTGTTAGAATGATATGAGGTGGTTGTAATGTCCTTCCTCCTTTGAAATGTGATCACACTACAAGGTTAAAATGAGTGTTTAAGAACACTACCAAGTGAGTGACAAGTGAAACTAAAATGATTTCTAATTCTTAGATATATGGTGCTTTATATGAAGATCATCCTCTTACCCCTCATGGATCCATAACTATCCTCAGATGGAATAAACTTCAGGGGAATGGATAAGAACACATAGGGGTTATTAGTCACCTAGTAAATCTTTATTTTTTAGTTCTGAATGGGAGTTAGCTAGCCTACAAATTAGTGAACTTCCATTCATTGATATTTCCTTCTATGATAAACCTTTGGATGCTTTCAAAATTTCCTTCAAAAAGATAGGGGTAGTCATCAAGCCTAGTGAAGGGTGTGATGTGATTTCTAAATAACTTGAAATACATACAGATTTAGAGGTCATAACATGAATTTACAAATATCTCTATCGTTATAAATGGAAGCCAAGTAACGGTGTCTCCCTGTATCTAAGGATTGATGACTATTATATTATGTGGTAGGATTGGACATTTAGGAATCATCAAGTGTCTCAATTAGAATGTTCTTTCATTTGAAAGAACATTTTCAAACATTGGAGTAATGCATCTTAGATAATAAAATTGAACCTCAAAAATCCTCTCAAATTTCCAGATTACACAAGCACTGGACATATCAAGCTCTCTTCTCTGAATGAAATCTTCATTCCCAAGAGCTTGCAACTGAAATAATTAGTTAAAAGAGTGTAACAAATGATCAAATTTACTTGGTATCCTAATCCGTCAGACCCAAAAATACCATTGGACTTGTTATTCTCAATTTATAACATTCTTGGAGCTCCAAATATTTCATAAGCTATACAAAAAGGAGATCGATGTATTGGGTAATATTTATTTTTACTGAATTATTCTTGGAAATATGGCATTTACCTCCTTTAAAATATCAACATATGAAAGGCATCAAATTATGATGGCTCTCTTTGAATGTTCTGCCTACAAAGCAGATGAACCCTTTTTAGTTAAACACCCTCTTTCAATACTAATAACAATGGGTAAGACACAGAACACTACATTGAGTAAATGGGTAAGCCTAAACCTTAAGCCCTAAACCCTGAGCCTTGAACCTTGAGCCCTAAACCCTAACCCCTAACCCCTAAAGCCTAACCCCTAAACCCTAAGCCCTAAACCTTAAAACCTTATGCCCTAAACCATGAGCCTTGACCGTTAAACATTTAACCATAATCCCTAAACCCTAAATCCTATACCTTAAACCCTAAACCCTAAACCTTAAACCCTGAGCCCTAAACCCTAAACCCTAAATCGTGACCCCAAAACCCAAAACCCTAATCCTTAAACCATAAACTATAAACCCTAAATCCTAAACCCTTAACCTTGAACCCTAAACTCTAAACCTTAAATCCAAAACCATAAACCCTATTTTTAATACCCTAAGCCCTAAACCCTAACCATAAACTCTAAACCATAAACCATGAATGTTAAACCATAAACCATAAAACCTAAACCCTAAGCCCTAAACCCTAAACATTAAGCCCTAAATATTAAACCCTAAACCCTAAAACCTAAACCATAAGCCTTAAATCCTAAACCTTGAGCCCTAAACCATAAAACATAAACCCTAATCCCTAAACCATACGCCCTAAACCATAATCCCTAAGCCCTAAGCCCGAAAACTTAAACCTTGAACCCTCAAACTTAAACCCTAAACCCTAAAACCTAAACCCTCAACCATAAACCATGAACCCTAAACCCTAAACCCTAAATATTTAGCCCTACAACCTAAACCCTAAGCCTTATACCCTAAACCCTAAACCTTGAGCCTTAAAACCTAAACCCTAAACCCTAAGTCCTAAGTTATAAACCCTAAACCTTAAAAATTAAACCCTAAGCTATCAACCCTAAACCTCGAGCCATAAACCTTGAAACTTAAACCCTGAGCCTTAAACCTTGAGCCCTAAACCATAAACATTAAACCTCAAACCCTAATCCTTAAACCATAAACCCTTAACATTGTGCCCTAAACCCTAAACACCAAACCTTAAATCTTAAACCCTAATCATTAAACCATAAACCCTAAACCTTAAACCCTGAGCCCTAAATCATTAACCCTAAACCCTAAACCCTGAGCCCTAAACCCTAAAACTTGAACCCTATTTTTACAATCCTAAACCCTAAACACTGAGACCTAATCCCTAAGCCCTAAACCCTAATCCCTAAACCATGAGCCCTAAACCTGAAGCCTTAAAAAAATATTCCTAAATATTCATAAATTGCCTCAAACACTTCCAAGATTCTCTGACATCACCTCTAGATACTTAATACATTTCTTGAACTTTCCCAGAGGGTGTTTGATTAGATCAGAATGGCCTTTTTAGGCCTCCAGAGGAATTTATCTTCCATCAAGTCAAACTGAACTCATCAATCATCATATCCAATCATCCCTGCATATTAAAAAAAACTTAAAAAAACCTTGTTAATAATTTATTTTGATCCAGGTTGAGAGTGGTATTGAGGCAGGTTGGCCAGAGGAAGCATGCACCATTGACCCAGAAGAGAAAGATGCATTCCCTAAGCTTGTAAAGTAGGTACTCATCCACAGTATGATTTTACTATATTCTAAGAAAAAATTAGGGATTCAATTCCATGCTCATGGGAAAATTCATGAGTCCATATATTCGATTAGCTGTTACTACCTTTGGGAGTTGTGAGGTTTGTAAATTCTAATTTTGACCCATTTAACACTCCTACAAATGTCAATAACAAATCCAAAATGCCCCAAAACCTAAACAATGACTATATTCTTTCCAAAAATAGACATCAATTATATAATTTAAACCCTAAAAGCTATAGGCTCAATGTTGAAATCTTGAAAAATACCTATGTACTAACTAGGTTAGAATATGAAAAACCATCTTCTAAACCGTGACAAATAAGTTTTACTAAAATAAGGTGCAAAGTGACCCTAACTTCTTATATTTACTAAAATGGTAAATATAAAGTATAAGTTTTTATTTTATTAATCTTTATACTTTATCAAAGTATAAGTTTTTATTTTATTAATATTTCTACTTTATAATTTCTTATACTTTGAATTTATTTTAGTAAATATATCCCTCCCATAAGCAAATATACCACATAACAAACAGGAACGCGAGCATGTTATAACGCAATCGCATTTCATCTTTTATGGGTTTGGGAATCCCAATCCATAGGTTTGGATTTTCCTTGGATATCCCATCCTAAGGCTTGGACTGTCTAATCCGTGAATAAATTTGTGTTTAACAGAAAAACATCAAACTCTCACTTGTACACCTCGATATCTTATGTGTTATAACATAATATTCCAAAAATCATTATAATACAAAGTCAAGCTCAGTTTTACCCTTGTGATGATATGCTTCTTTCTAAAATCTGATTAGTTTAAGGCCTTCATCCTTAATTTTTTTTACTAGTACCCTATTTTCTTGTCAAAACTTATGCATATGTTTTTGTACACAGTTTATGATTTTTTCATCTGAATTTCAAAACAAAAACTCCTATTCTAAACTCCATTCTAAACACACTAAACAACAAAAAAACGACAATTTTTCTTAGAGTTATGGTGGTGTACACACAAATACTTTATTTTTCGGGATGTGTGCACTTTGAAAATTAATAAAAAAAATATATACTCATCCAAAAATTATGAAAAATTAATGGGACCTCGTACATAGAATTATCTTACTTTATACCAAAGGGATTTGAAAAATAATATATAAAACTCAAAAAATGGGGGGGGGGGGGAGGGCACACACAATAGGTTTTTGTCTTTTTGACACAAAAATAGACATACTTTGTGTGCACACCACATTTGACCCTCTTAATCTCCACCATTTTCAAAAAAAAAAATTAATAGTTTAGAAATTGGATTCTGATATCTACAGTACTTATTCTTATCAATTTTTCTGAATTATTAGATGAAGTTTAGGTTTTGTTGATTTCAGGAAAAATGTATCCCTTTTTGACCCCCTTTAGGCCCCCCATTTCCATGCACTTACCCTAATGTTAAAATGATAAATATAGCACCCAAATATATTTGTTGTCTCCAAGTTGTTACCAAAATTAAAAAATAGGTGCAATGATTAGAACATGTAGATATTCCTAGTGAGCCCCAAATCCAATGCACATATAATGACACATAACCAGATCCAAGGAAAGAGAAATAATTTCTAGAAGAAGCTAAAAGATTGTTGTATTCAATTAAAAATAGAGATGTTAATGGATAAAATGTAGGGGAAGAAAAAACACATAATTATGGCCAGATGATGTAAATTTTAAAGTAGAAGGGAGTGGTTACTACATTATAGGACCTTATGAGAATACTAAATGTAGTGCACAGTGAAGATATCTCACAAAATATTTGTAATTTATTAAAAACCCTGTTAGAAAGTGTAACTAGTGGAGTAGTGCAGTCTAAAAAGCCTATCTAGTACTTCCATCAAGAGTGGAGAAGAGTAATGTGCACTTAGAGATAGGTGTAGGAATATTTTATTCGAACCTTCACATTTGAAGATAAAAATCCTATTGTATATGCCACACTTCAAAATATTAAAACTTTCTTATGATATTAGATGATAGATTCAAAAGAAGGAGATGAATTCTGAGATTTGGAAGATACAAACTAGGGGAATTACACACATAATATGAGTAGGAAGGAAACAACTAAATAATATATGCACTATAAAGTAAAATTATGCCAATGAGTAGGACATAACAAATAACCAAAAGATGACCTAGATAATGAGGAATACATGGAGCTTACAGACATGTTTGAACCCAATCACATTAAACCTTTATCGATAATAAAAGAATTGCATAATGAAGAATACAAACATCCACACAAATTAAACATGGAAGTAAAAGAAGGATTGAGAATAGTGGAAGAAACTAGGGATAAAGGTAAGGCTAAAAGTTATGACAAACCAATGTGAATGAGTGTAGAAGAAATTGTCCTAATAGGTATAAAAATTAACTACTATTGGAGATTATTAGATAGAAATGAAATGTTTGATATTATATAATTACTATGATATTATAAAGATTTGTTTCCTATTAAATGCACTAAAATAAAATGAGTACACCCATCACTAGGGGAAATGCACATAGAACTAAAGGAAGGCGCAAATCCTATTAAGAAGAGGCCTTATAGATTGAATCCTATATATGAAGGAAAAGGTCAAGGATAAATTGGGCCACATGGGGGAAGCAAGATTAATTCATCCCATAGAAATTTCAGATTGGGTGTTCTCAGAGTCACTCAACCAAAGAAAATATAATAGATTAGAATTTGTAGTGATTATAGAGATCATAATGATGCATGTGTAAATCACCCATTTCCAACATCTTTCACAAATGAAATCCTAGAATAAGTATCAGGGCACAAAGTTTACTCATTCAGAAATGGGTTTAATTGTTATCACCATATTCTAATTGTGTAAAAATATTGCAAAAAGACTACTTTTGCAATAGAATGGGGAATATTTGCATATTGGGTAATTCCTTTTGGATTAAAGAGTGCATCCATAATATTTTCTCAAGCTATAGTCACTACATTAAAAAACTTTATACATGATTTTCCCAAAGTGTACCTAGATAATAGGGAAATCTTCTCTCTATTCAAAGAGCATATTTATAAGGTACATATTATGTTATAATATTGTAAAGCATTACACATTGCATTGAATTTAAAGAAATGTTTTTTCTTCACCCCGTTTGGAGTGTTTTTATACACATTGTTTTTAAAGAAGGAATCCTTGTGGATCAATTGAAAATAGAATTTATTATTGGTCTCAAACCCTTTATAAACCCTTTTGAAGTCTGCACATTTATCGGGCACACACATTATTGTAGAAAATTAATGAGTGGATATACTAGCGTTGTATAACCTTTGAAACAATTATTATTGAAAGTGACCAAGATCAAATGGACCACAACATTTTAAAAGGCATTCACGCAACTTAAACACAAATTAGTCAATGTGTCAATATTGGTATTTCCTTATTGGACCAAAGGTTTTCATGAACATTTTGATGCTTAAGGAAGTACAATTAGATAAATCCTCATGAAATACAGAGGAGGAATTGATCACCCAATTCAATTTACAAGTCATTAGTTATCACCAACATAGAAAAATTATATGACTACAAACTAGGAAGATTTAGCCATAGTATTATCAATATTAAATTTTAGGAAATATCTTTTGGAAATTCCATTTTTAATTATTCACAGACCACTAGGAATTGCGTCATTTGGTAATCAAAATGCTATTATGAGGAAATATATAAATATGGCTCATGTTATTTTAGTAATATAGGCTTAAAATAAATTTTAAACTAGGAAAAGAAAATGTAGGTCCAAACCATATAAGTAGAATAAACACATGGTAAGAACATGAGGAGTTAGACGAAGATGCACCATATACATATTTGTTCTACATTATCATAATCCCATATCAACTTGTAGAAATAGTATAATTCCTTCAGTGTGGGATTTCACCAAATAATTACTCAGAAAAGTATAAGAAGTAGCTTTTCAATAAAGCCTATCAATACACAATTATAAATGGATCTTTGAATATACTGGGGAAGGATGAAGTACTGAATAGGGTCACCTTAGAACGTGAAAGAGAAGCAATATAGAAAGAATCACATAAAAACATGGTAGGAGATTGCTTTTCAGGATAATTGATTGCGAAGAAAATTTTGTAGAGTGGAATTTGGTGGCCAACCTTATTTCAGGATGCTCATCATATTGTGAAGCACTACGATGTCTATCAAACGATATGGAAACCAAAATAAAGGAATGAAATTCCAATCAATCTAGTTACAACCACATAACTCTTTAAATAATGGGGGATGAATTTTATTGGGACATTACATCCACTATCCATAAGGTCTAGGGATAGATATATTATCACCACAACTGATTATTTTACTAAATGGGTTGAAGCCCCAACAACACCAAATCAAGAAACATGAGACATAAACAAGTTTCTATATGAAAATATCATAAAAAGGAATGCCTACCCATATAAATTAGTCAATGATAGGGGAATGCACTTTATAAATAATAAAATTAAAATCCTTACATAAGAGTTCATGATTATGCATTATCAAAGCATAAAATATCACCCTCAAGTATATATACAAGTGACAGTTATTAATAAAGTATTATAAAGAGTGCTTACAAATATTTGCAGTGTACAAAGAAATGATTAGGAAGATAGGATACCTGCAATACTTTGGGAGAATAAAAATTATAAGTGTATTATAGGGAAAAACCCATTTCAACTAGTATATGGAATAAAATAAATAGTTCCAATGGAATATATTATATTGAGTTTATGCATTTCTATAATCATATGAATATGAGATAAAGAGTCTATAGAAAATAGACTTCGGGATTGGACTAAAATAGAAGAAAATAGAGAAATTACACAATGGAATCAAGGAGAGCATAGAAAAAATTCAAAAAGCATGACATGATAGAAACCTCCACATTAAATAGTTTCAAATAAAACCAATGGTGTTGGCGTATGAAAGTAGATTCGAATGCAACCTAGAAAATTTCCCATTAGGCAGAAAATAAAGCACAATTGTATTACATGATTTATAGGGTAACCTATTACATGGAAAAATAAATTGATCTAGGATAAAAACCTAAAATGAATAATTGAAAAACAAAAAGAAATATTAGTAAGTTCCTTGAGCACAATAAATAGAGAAATATTTTTCAAAATTTAAGAAAGTATGGTAGATAAAAGTTGTGCTTGATCATTTTGTGGTTTTGTGTGTGTAGGAGTAGATAAATTCAAGAGATCAACATGCAAACACATAAATGAGGGAACACGATAAAAAAAGAAAGAAGAAATGGGAGAAAATGAATAAGTCTATTAAACTCACCAAAAAAACATGAAAGTAGATGAGGAAAAATGAAATGTAAAATTTGAAGAGATGGCAAGTTACCAACTCATAGATTTATACAGTCAACACATAAAAGTAACAAGATATCACATAAAGTGAACTAAAGTGGCAAAATGGAACAACTTAAAATCATATTTATAATGGATATAAGTCATAAGATAATATCTAAAAGGATAAATTGTTGGTGTGTGATACTTTCCTTGTCATCTCGCGACATTGTCCACATCACATGGTGATTCATCTCACTTAGATGAGGTCATAGGTTTTAGGTGTCTTAGGGGTACAAAGATTCCATCATATATTATGTCATACATGTTAGTGTGCATCAATGTGTCATAAAGGAGTTACTTTCCATTTCTGGAATGTAACTCCTCTTCTCCCTTGTAGAGGTATGATGGTATTGCATTGGGAGTTATGCAAGATTCCTATTTGTACCCCTTTTTTTGATCTATAATAATGAGTAGACCCTTTTCTATTGCATTCACATTTCATGATTGAATTTTTTCTTCCTCATGAAACTTAGTCACGTTGCCATTCAAGTGCAACTCGGTTGATGTGTGTGTTATCCCATTTGATCCTCGTTATCACATTCTCTCACATGGTATTAGAGCAAGTTGTTGGGATTTGTGCTACTATCTATTTTCTATTTCCTACTACTCTCAGTTTTGTGTTCTTACTCATTTCATGTGAAATATTAGTAATATTTATTCTATTCGTGTATTATTTATATTGATTTAGTTTATTTCATTTATGATTAGAAGGTACTATGCTTATTTTGTGTATTTTCTCATGGTTATAAGTGGATTACAACATATTAATTTTGAGTTCATAAGGTTCAAGTTTAGAATTTTTGAAGTAGTGGAGTACTTGTTCTTTGGCCTAACTCGACCCCAACTTTCTGAGATGGGAACCAAGGTGGCTGGTTCAGCCTCCCCGCTCACCCCTTTCACATCATTCCTGATATACTTATTTTCCCTGGTCATCATATCTTCCTCTAAATCATTATGTAACCCTTGGTTTCACCTCCTTGGGCACGCTTCCAGGTCACTTCCCACCTGATTGCTTTGATCTTCTTGTATTGGATTACTTGCTCGGTCTATTGCATCAGGTTATTTGACTGTTTTAGTTTTTGTGTTTGGAATTTTTGCTATCTACCCTTATCGATCTATCCATGCCTCTACCAAGATCTGTGTCAATATTCCTATGCTTCTACATTATTCACTACATCGTGTGCATCCTAGTCACATTAGACTCATACATTGGTTCATCAAATTTTCTTGGTATGTTGTTGTTAGACCCTTCTTGTGCATTGAGCCACTCTCCTACATTTTCACTTTCATCTCTAGTTCAGCCCCAACCTGCATTAAAATATTCCACTTTCTTTTCGTTGGCATCTCCTACACCCATATTAGATTTTCCTTAGTCCTTACAATGTTCAAAACTTGTAGTGGATATTTCTAAATTTCTAGATCATGTGTGGGTTTCCTGCTACATGGAAATTGCTGCCACCACCATTACCAGCTTGCCAAATCACCTATATATGTTATGGGTTTCTACCTCGACTGTTACATTTTTCCCACTCTCTAACACATGGATTTAGTTCAATAGCTTAGAGCCCAACCCCATCTCTAGCTCATTTTGTGGTGCTCAACCCACTCTGACCCTTAGCCTGGACTACTCACCAATGGCTTGACACATGTTCCTGCCAGCTCAACTCAGACATGAATATGCCAGCTCACCTTCTCATGCACCCACGTAGCTTAGTGCTCATTCCAATGTGCCATCCAAACTCAGTGCACTCGAAAACCTAACTCTTCATGCAGCTCATCGCCAAATCCCTGGAAGCTTGGTGCTTAATGCGGCTTCTAGATCACCCCTAGTTTGTGCTACCCATATAAGTAGCTTGCTAACCAGTTGATCCTAAGCTCCTTTAAGTATCTTGACTTTCCCTCCTCCAACTAACTTTCCATCCATCTCGCCAAGCTGATCTGGCTCACCACTCAAGCCAAGGTATCCTTTTTTCTCAATTAGGATTTTTTAATTAATTTTTTCTTTTTTTATATAGTTTTAATGAGATTAAATTTAATTAAAGGAAAATTAATTAAAAATTCCATCATTAAGGGGGGTATCTTTTTATTGGCTTCGTTATAGGAATATTAGGATTTTCCGGGCCATTTTTTGGCTCATCATCATTGTAATGGTGTTCTTTGCTTGTAGTTTAGTGAGCATGTAAACCAAAACCTTACGGTAAGAGATCCCCTTATGCAATGTGAGACACTTTTTCTCACACCAAACTTTGTATTTTCCCCTCATTCCTTGTTTACACCCTTTTATGTGTGTTTATGTGTTGTTCCTCTACTTCTGACTGGGACTTATTATGGCCTCCACTATTGCGTGATTCATCTCTTACTGCAAGGTGAGTGGTCAACTGTCTCATGTTACACAAACACACCTTATTGTAATCAATGCATTGTTTATAAAGTTCCAAAAACATGGGGGGTTATCATTGTTTTTAGGTGTTTTATTACATGCAGAAGCATTCTAAGATGAGTCTAACATATTGCAACCTTGTGTGTATTCTTACACCCTTATTTTCTTACATTGTGCACTTCTTTCTCTTTTCATGGATGTACTATAGAGATTACTTTTCCTAGACCTATGATTCATACGACCATTTCTGCATTACAACATCCACCTATTCTTTTTAGTAGGGATAACTATGTACTATGGAATTCAAGCGTGGAATGTTTTATCATTCATGATGGCATCTATATGTTCTTGTATGGATGATTACTTTCCCCTAGTGATCCTAATCAGATTGAAGACTATCTTGATAATTGTAGCATGATCATAGGTAAATTTTTTACATATATTTCCAGGCCTCTCCACCATCATGTGGTGCACATAGAGTGTCCTCACATTTTTTGGATAATTCTTCAATCCTTATTTTGATACCCATTAGAGAGTGTTGTTGTTGCTTATCCTATTGATACAGGTGTCTCCTCTCCCTCTTCATGTGATGAAATTTTTGCTAAAAAAATTCTTTCTTGTCTCTATCCCTGATGATGAGGATAGTTCTTATATTTCTTATGATGAGAGTGCATATGATGACTTATCTCCTCCCTCTCTTAGCCACCTTTTAAAGAAGGTTGAAACTCCTCCCTTCTCATCAAACATCGGGGAGTTTTTTTCATAGCCTCATACTCTCATTACATATGCCTCCTTTCCAATTCATGTGTGTGAGGATTCTTTCACTCCTCCTCCTTTTTGTGTTGATGATTCATACCTATTAGAAATTACTCTTCTATTTGTCAAGCCACCCTTTTAGGACGAGTATCTTCCAGACCTTAGTCGTCTCTTCGTAGTTCCTACTTTTGATGTAGGACAAGGAGTTTCTCATCCTTATAAAAGTGTTTCGGAGGAGTCCATATCCTTTGTTAGGAGTTTCCCTTATAGTAATCTTATCACTTCCACTATTTCAGAGACCATCACTAATCCACCCTTGCTTGTGGATCCTCCTTCTGGTGTTATGGGGGTTGTTGCCTTTCCTTCACCTCACTTGGAAATACTTTCAACATATTTATACCTCTCACAATATTACAGTTATACATTCATGGCATTACCTTCAGGTATCATGAACTCATTTGCTATACCTATGTCATATTTTAGTGGGCCAGATTATGAGTTATTCATATTACTTCCTTCAGTTTCCTTCATAGAGTGGGAAGACTTCTAGTACTCTATTTTTTTTCCTTCCTAAGGATAGGAACATTGTTTGATGTGGATGGATCTTCTTCAATCGACAGGACGAGGACCAAATCATCGATACTTTTCTTAGAGACTTCATAGAGTTACATATTTATGATCCAGCTCCAAATTCACATATTATATCTCTCTTGTCACTTTCCTCTCTTATCTTATTCTTCTTTCAGAGAGATTTCAGTTTGTACATGGGTACCTTATCCATTTGATGCATCTTTCTTGGGTTGATAGGGGAGTTTTCTCTCTTGTACATGGATGTTTTTCCCACTGGGTTTTCCTCCATTACTTTAGATCCTTGTTGTGCATGGGTACCTCATTAGGTGTAACTTCTGAGACCCATTTCTTATTTTTTACTTTCTACCTCATCCTAAGTTATGATCAAGGGGGGTGTTGATGTGTGATACTTGCCTTGTCGTATTGTGGAATTGTCCACATCACACGGTGAGTCATCTCACATAGGTGAGGTCATAGGTTTTAGGTGTCTTAGGGGGTATGAAAGATTCTATCATAGATTCCATCATATGCATCAATGTGCATCAATACATCGTAAAGGAGTTACTTTCCATTTCTAGAATGTAACTCCTCTTCTCCCTTTTGGAGGTATAATTCCCTTGCATTGGGAGTTACAAAACTCCTATTTGTACCCATTTTTTCAATCTATGATAATGAGTAGACCCTTTTCTATTGCATGCCCATTTCATGGTTGAATGATTTCTTCCTCATGGAATTCTATCACGCTTCCATTCAAGTGCAACTCGGTTGATGTGCAAAGTATCCCACTTAATCCTCATTATTGCATTATCTCGCATAAATTGTTTTAAAATGACCACATTGCATCCATAAAGGTTATAAGGAAACAAAATATGAGGAAAAAATAGCCAAAATCATAGTGTTAAGTTTGAAAGTGAGATAAAAAACAAGAAAAAGTTAATATTCAGGGTTTTTTTCACAGTCTAAAATCCATATATTTAAATTGTGCAAGAAAGTAGCAAATATGTAATGGTCGATCCATTCACCTGGCCTATTGGAATAAAGGCACAAGGAATGTTATAAGAACAAGTAATAACATTCCTTCCTCTGAGTGATTTCAAGAAGGAAGACATGGGGATATGCACATGATTTGCAAAACTAAATGGAGTGATCCACCATACCAAAAAAATTTGGGAAGATTAGAAAAATATTGGGGCACAGAGAGGCACACAATCCATGATAAATTCGAAAGTAGACATGTAGTAGAAAATGACCCATTGTGATGAATATATGCTGATAGAATTGCAACATTACCATACCTCAGTGATCATCTAGAACTCATGAAACAATCATGATTCGCCACCACAATGAAGTTATATGTTATAGTTGATTGGAGGAAGTCCCAATAAATATAACAATTATCCCCCAAGCTACTGGATTACCCAACATGGGTATATCTATGAATTATTTCAAAATAACTCACCCCCTAATAAAACAATTAACTACAATGATCTATAGGAATTTGGATAAGGGAAGGGGAATATCATTGGGCATAATTAAAAAACATGCAATATGAATCCTTGACAAAATTGTTGTATAAATATATTGGCAAGCCATGCATGAAATAAAATAAGTATCACTTTACATAGTTGATATGATCACTAGGATGTGGGAGGATGGACATGAATTTAATTGACCTAAATTCCTAGCTCACAAGCTAAAAACCAATGCATAAAAGGTAAGTGAGGCCAAAATAATTTTTTTCATGTACCAATGGCTGGTTTTGTAGCTCTATTTTACACAATACATTCCAGCCAATCCCTACACCACATATGAGGATACCAAGAAGATGGGAGAATGGATCAATAGGATCAAGGAGACACTCGGTGCAAACTCCCACATACCAAAGGAAGTGTGAACACACATAGAACCATATATAAAATTAACATTTTTGTATAGTGGTGTCATACTTTGATCTAAGGGAGCCAATACAAGTACCTAAAGAAAATTCCATTATTTATTGACATGAACATAACACAAGTAGAATCTATTATGAAACATGGCATGTAAAACCTTTATGCACTGAAAGGAAAGAACAATCAATCCAAGAAGGCATGCAATCTAGAGAAACTAGGAAACTGAAAGTGAAAATGAGAAGGCAAATGAAATTCTAATAGAATGCCACTACGTAAGATGAGACCACCTAACTAGAAGTTGAAATAAACCATAGGCTACCCAGTTGATTCACCAATATGGAATGTTATAAGCTATAAGTGAGATGAAAATATATGTGTATAATCAAACTTGAAGACATGGGTATGAAGATGTATCTTATAGAGGAGAGAGAATGGTAAACTTGGAAAGTGGTGAGATGATTACAACCTTTAACTAAAAAGATAAATCCTGAAGAGTTAGTTAAATTTTCACTCATGCTACACTCTCTCATGATCAACATAGGTAGGGATAATGTCAGACATGAGAAAATGATCAGAAAAATTATAAACAAACTCAAGGAGGATAGAGTCGATGCCAATGTGAAACCATATTTACAAGGAATAAAATTGGCAAATCTTAAACAAGAAGTCCTAGTGAAACCTCTCAAGAAAAATAGGACATATGCAACTCCATATAAAATAGTGTGTATGTTATGTACCTAACATATACAATTTATATGTCTAAGTGTGGGATAACCTATGACTTATATAACATTTATACTTATATTCATTAATTAGTTAGTCATTAGGTATAAACTAATAATAATGAAGGGGTATGACTTTTCACAATCATACCTATATATATGGGTAAGTAATTCCTCCCCATAAGTGGGAAGAGTGTGAGTTATTGTCTTATTGTAAGATGTAGGAGGCTTCCCCCTCGAAGTGGCTTAGTAATATATTATATATTATGATATATCTGCATTTATATTCAAGTAGTTCCATTACATCTAGTATTAGAGCATTGATTTCGAAAATGACTACTTTTTTTGCTATATCCCAAGCACAGTTGTGAATATTTCAAATATTTTTTACCATTTATGGAGATACATATTATAAATCCTCAGTAAAAAATTTAGAATTTATTTCACTATTTTGTGAGAGTTATTACATATATACTATTTTTCATAAAATCAATCTATAGGCCGCAATTTTCTGAATTTTTTAAATTTTGTTACATTTTTGGAAATCTCTTCCAATTACCATATTGGTATATTCTTTACATTTTCAAATTTGAGGTCATCTAAATTTAGAATTTTTTTGGTCAAATTAGGTCAAACAAGGAAAATTGAATTGTGTAAGGGCAATCACTTGTTATGACAGGTCCACAAACTAGAGGATGGCAAAAAAATTCATACAAACCATGGAATACTCCTTATAAAGATAAAATACAATCTAGTTTTGAACTAGGAGGTAATTCCACCATGAGGGACCTGCAAGTTGCTTTCACTAAAACAAATCAATGATTAGATGATCTTTAGAAAATACTCGATGACATTTTTTATTTTCAAAAAAATTCAATCAATCCTCCACATGTATCTAATAGCCAAGGTGAAAATCCCATGGTTTTTGAAGAACTGTGTATTGGGGTATCTGATGAAAGGGAATACACCATGATGGGGAATGTTAATAATGACTCCTATTTGACAAGTCCAAATATTCAGAAGGTTGAACGAAATATGGATGGAGAATGAAAAACAATGGTTTGGGATGAATCTATTGAATATAATAAGATTAACTTGGAATATTGTGACAAGGGTTTGGTAAAAATGGATATGGAAATTAAATTTTATTCTAGGTTGGATGTTAAAGATTTTTTTAGTGTGGTAGAAGTAAAAAAGATACAACCAAAACTTTGGAAAGTCGAGCAACACTATGCAAGCTTTGTTTTTTGCCAATGCAATGAAAACTTTATAGGGAAAATGCATACTAATGGAAGATTTCATCATACCCTATCTAATATGATTGCGATACACATGCACATGTTGGATGTTAAAACTTTAGATATAGTGGCTATGAAGGTCATTCTACTAGATGGTCCATTACATCCTTTAATTAAAGGTGCAACCTTAATAATTATTTTGAGCTACAATTGTGCATTTCTTGAGAGCAAATGGATAATGCATATTATTCAAGTGAACTACAAGATATGTCTCCAAATGTGAAATTACCATCAAATATAATAATCATAATGCTCGAGTTACTTACCCAGACTCAGTTTAAAAGGTTACAAATTAAGGTGATCATAGTTGATCTTATCAAGGAATAATTCTAGACATGTAAGGAGGTCTAATGGGAGGAAAATGGTTGAGTACATGTTTTTCCACTACTAACCAAACATCGAGGACAAATTTTATTTGAAGGGGAGGAGAATTTTATGCCCCCAACATATATTATATGTCTAAGTGTGGGCTAACCTATGACTTATATACCATTTATACTTATATTCATTAGTTATTTAGTCATTAGGTATAAACTAATATTAATGAAGGGGTATGACATTTCACAATCATACATACATATATATATGGTGAGAAATTCCTCCCAATAAGTGGGAAGAGTATGAGTCATTGTCTTATTGTAATACTTAGGAGGTTTCCCCCTAGAATTGGCTTAGTAATATATTATATATTATGATATATATGCATTTATATTCAAGTAATTCCATTACATTTAGCTTGAGATTTACATCACCTCCATAAGGAGATATCAATCCTTTAGGTTTGGGATTTACGTGCAAAAGGGAATCAATGACAAAAAAGGAAATAGCTTAACAAGACATCATGTAACAGGAAGAAATAAAAACTACATAAGAAAGGGAAACACGTACGTAGAAAAGGGAGAAGAGTAAGACCCATAACAGGGTCAAAGTAATAATCCCAAAAAATACATTGCAATAAATGGTGAGTACACATTCTCCTCTCCCATCTTCTCAAAGATTAAGTTCTCCTCTAAATATGGGCATACAAAAGAAACAAGTTCACAACTCATGTAAGTAGAACTAGAAGTTACAACCCATGGTACACAATTGGTTCTAGAGAACATAATATAACCCACATAACCAAAATGAGCCAAGGAACATAAACAACAAGAGGAAGAGAAAATTGTGAAGGAAAAATTAGATGAGAAATTGTGTAAAGAAGAAACAGTAGAATCTTAGAAGGAAGTGAATGTGGATGAAAAAAAATGAAAAGAGGAGGAAGAGAAAAATAGAAAGACAAGGAAACATAGAAATAAAATCAAGTTAGTGCATAACATTAAGCATAAAAAATTTATTATGGAGAAACAACACCATGAAGAATAATAGAGGAAATAGGAAGAAGAGAGAAAAACAAGAAATAGATAAGAAGGCCAAGATAGAAGTAGAAGTAAATGTTAAGGAAAAGGAAGAGGACAATAAGAAATAAGAAGAGAGTAAAAGGAAGACAAAAGAAAAAACCACGAGAGAAACATGAGAGAAAGAGGAACATGATAAAAACACCAAGGATAAAAAAATACCATGAGGGAAATTGTGAAATCCAAATAAGAAGAATGAATTATAAAATTGCAAGCACCGCCATAGTTAGAGATAGGAATTGAGTACATGAATAAAAAACATTAGAAGGAAATAATCCTATGGACACTACACAAACCACCATAAATCCCCTAGATAAATTAGCCACTTAGCAGATTCATTTGCAAGAAAAAACCAATGCTACATAGATTCTAACCCTTAGTTTCGAGAAAGGCACAACAAAATCGGATATAGAAGGGGACACACAAAATTATGGTGGCATTGCAGTCACCAATGCCAAGATGAAAGTGTAATCTAGTGCTTCATCTCATGTGAACAAACTATAGTTCCTTGATTTTTTTTGGAAGCACAATCGAATATGGGGGGTGAATCAATCCTTCAAAAATTTACCTTCAATTAGTTAAGCTTATGTTAACCATTGACATTCAACCATGCATTAATGTGATCTTAACCAATATGAAACAACCATAAACATGAACATGAATAAGAGAGATTACACAAGACACAATATGTAAGTGGGAAACCATCAAGGAAAATAAAACCCACTAAATTTTTTGATTATATTACTCAAGCTAAAAGACTTGCATGAATATGACTCAACACACAAAATTTTTTTAGTAAGGCACCAACCCCACAAGGAGCACCAACCCATATAAATCATTGTCGATATCACTCAAAAAAATACTTGTATGAATATTACTAATCACAAAAGTTTTGATTACAAGACCACTAAATATATGCTTCCAACACATACAACTAATAGTGCTCACAAAATTCAGCTCATACACCTTCAAACCCTCTTCAAATACACCTTCTCCTACTTCTCTCAAACTTGCTCAAATATGGACTGATTTAGACAAATAATATTACACACTGGATCCTCATGAATCTTCACACCTTCACACACTCTCTTATATCTATCTTTATTCCCTCGTATCACTTTAATTCTCTGACCTAGCTCACACTTTTTCCCTCTCATAACACTAGTTCAAAATGAACACTTACATACACTTTATATACATGAATTAAGATTAAAACATTACTAGGTCAGAAATAAATCTTAATTTCAGTCACCAAATATCAAAAACATAACTAAAACCTCATATAAGACATCATGAAAGACCCATATGGGTCAGAAATGCACCAAGACATGAGAGAATCCTAATTATGTTAAAAAGCAAGAAAATATCCTTCACCAAGCACTCCAACACCTCCAAACAATTAATTAACCCTAGTAATAATTCCAAAGGATTCACACATGTCTATTATACCCTTAAAAAATCATCAACATGATTAATAACCTCTGCATCATCTATTCTTCTCAAATCACCACCTTGTAGGACTGTTTCCTACTCAAAACAACCACTTCCAAGAACCAGTTATTAAAATTTAAGCCCAAGATCACAATGGAACAATTAAACTATGTCATGTAGCCACTAATTGGAAATCCACTGACCTGTAGAACATCACCATGCATTTTATAATACATGAAACATCCATCAAATCAAATGGAACCACTTCTCTTCTTCAGCAAACTAAACTGCCCAGAAGTCTATTTTGCAAACTCAACTTGTTTGCACCTATTATAACCCATTAAATAAATCTAAATTAATTAAATATGAAAAATATCCATACCTCTTCACTCTCCATTGGATAACCATCATCAGTTAAGCCAAAACATTGGTCTTCTACATCAATATTATTACCAAAACAGAACTATCCTAAAGTAGTCAACCTAGGTCAACTTGTGACCTTCTTTATGCCACCTCATCACACTTTCAGAGATCAACAAAAACATGAAATATGTCACATGGGATGTGTAAAAATCCTTCAAGCTCATAATACTCCATCACAAACTGCTTAAGTTTTGAATCACTTCCATTCACCAAGACTACAAAACTTCCCTTTTAGATCCAAAATCTAGTCAACCTCTTTTGACCTATGTAAGTCATCAAATGGCCTAAAAAATATATTAAATGACTTAAAACATGTATAATATCTCCCATATATCTCAAAAAAATAATTCAAACATAGGTTTTAATGAAAAACCTTGGGGAAAAACCTTCTTTCATGAGAACAAATTTTTTTGGGTGGGCTCCACTTACTATCATGAACTTTAACCATCGCCATCTGAAATATGGGAGAGTACTATCCATCATATAATATTCAAATTTGATGATTCAATCAATTATGGGCTCACACAAATAATTTTTCCTCCATCACTAGAAAACTAGGGTTTCAAGCTTACAAAAATCAACTTTCCTTGTTAGGAATCATTCATAAAGGTTATTTCCTCATTTGATCTCATTCCAACTCTAAGATATTATTATCTTTATGCCCCAACATAATAAAAAGGATCAAGGTCCCATCAAAACATCACATGTTCCAACTAGAATGATTTCTATCACTTTGAGCTAAGAAACATGCCTTCTTGAGCTCAATAGGACTCAAAATAACATTAAATTTCAAAATATTCTTCATACCAACTTGAAATTTGGCCCACAACACCATAAAACCCTATATTTACATCTCTAATTATCACCTTATCATAAATAACTTTGTACCTCTTCAACCACTAGGACTTGCACAACTAGGTCTTAGGGTTTTTCATAGTTTAGGCCAAAATAAAGTAGAAGAAATTTATACCTCAACTTGAAGCCTCTCTAAAAGGCCCTAAAAACCTTGTGACATCATGTATCACTCACCTACATACTTCCATGAGATCACATACCTATACACCTCTCTCACATGCTCTATTTTACCTCCAAGCACCTAGAATAGGTATAGATGAGCACCTATAAACCCTACTATCACCTTTTATCCATCCTATGAACCTATATGAGTTCTTCCAAAAATCTTATTATGGTCTCCATGATTTGAACATGCTCCTCAAGCCACTGTAACATCTTTTAGCATCAAACTCTATCACCTAGGCTGACTAGGTCACTTGATTATGCCAACTAGGCCAAGCCATTCTCACTATTCCACCTTTTCCACCATGCAACACTCTTTTTATGCATGTAATCATAATACAAATAATCTTATAGCACTCTTATATCATCCTCTTTGTCATTAATGATATTTTACATCAATGACAACACTCAAACTCACTCATGCCAACAATCTCCCCCTTTGTCATTGATGGAAAACCACCTAGTTCTTCTCCCCCTTTTTACATTAATGAAAATGTACATACCTGAGCACACATGATATCCATCTTATTCAGCACATATAGGATCATTTCTTGGTTGGAAACATCAACCAAAGGCATATCAGCCTAGCATACAAACCTGGATACTCTTCTTTAGACCTCAATTTTTGACTTCTTCATAAAATTTGAGCATTGTAGCTCCCTCCTTGGTAGAAGATGCAAAGAATACTCATGCCAACAATATTTTGATCATGGAATATGAAAACATCATTCTTGACTCATGTAACTAGGGCCTATCTCAATTGAAAACACTCCCTCATAGACTTGGAACTTGCATAATACACTGGTTGTAAAGTAACATTTTATGTACCTGAGATCCCTAAAGCTCACCTTTAGTGCCATTTATTGTCAACTCCAAATTGCTTGCCATAAGAGATCACTCATCACATTAACGTCTTCCTTATGAATCCCTCTGGATTCATACCATCTCAAACTAGCCTAAGCATAAAAAAATCTTATATACCTTGTATATATGTTATGGAAATGACTCAAACATATCAACTCAACCCCGAAGCAAGGCTTCAGTGTTCTTAACCTTCTTCTCATGACATCACAACTGATTGACCTCATGAATTGATCTCCCCCTTACAATATACCTACAAACATCCATTATCTCTACCTAATCACCTTTCTTTTCACCTAGAGCACTTGATTGAGGATCAAAGCTAGCTCCCCCTTCCTTAATAGGACATCCCAGACCTTTAGTATACTATTGCTCAAATTCACATCTCAGATCATTTTAGTGCTCTCATAAAATCTAAAGCACTATCAATGTAATTTGTTAAACAATCCGCTAATTCTTGCAACCTACTTAGCTTCACCTTCTCAAGTGATTGATAGAACACTCATCTCCCCCTAGCTTATGTCATTATACAAGGACAAAATGAACTATTTATAGTGTAATTTACCTTCATGTCCTTACAACTCTGATATTCCTTCCTTTGAACTTAGATATCATACCTAGATATAATCTGAACCATCATTAGAACTTATATCTTAGAACACATATCCTTTATTACACTTTTATATCCTTTCAAAAACATCAAGACTCCATATATCCATATTTAAGACATAATTGTAGACCTCAAAGACCACACACAGACATTTAACCCTTCTTGTCAACATGAAGAACTCACTCTTCCAATTAAACATATCTAATCACGTTTTTGCTACTCCAAAATTATCTTAAGATGCAAAAATACTCTAGAGATACCTCACACCCATGACTTAAATCTTAGAACCTCAACATGTAGATGCTTTTGACACAGTCACTTATTGCAAGCATAGTTATGAACTCAATTTATTCCCTTAAAATTATGCAGTTGTATATTTTCATATTCCTTCATCAATTTTTGGTTCTCCATTCTAGGTATGGATAACCTAGCAAACCCTTCTCATCACCCTTCACTCCTATTTGATTAAAATGTGTTTATATTTGGAATGCAACACAAGATTTTTTAGTAACAATAATGGCACTTGTACTATCACAGTAAATAGGTGTAGGCCCATCAAAATCCAACTTATAATATTATAGAGTTTGTCTCATCAATAATAATTGTGCACAACATAGTGTTCCCATAACATATTTAGCGTCAGATGTGGAAAGAGATACATACGATATTTTTTTACTCATCCAAGAAACAAGACACTTGCCAACAAAAAATGATCCTCCGCTAGTTCTTCTTTTGTCATCAAGACTATGCCTGTCCAAATCAACATCTAGTAAAATCCTTCAACTCAAATCTTTCACTCTTTGGATACCATAGCCCATACTTGAACAGTCCCTTTGATGATAGTATGAATATTATCTGTAACTTTTGACAAGTGTAGTCTCCTTTGGATCTTCTTAAAACCCTTCCAAAAATTTCTACAACATACAAGATGTCTGGTCTAGAGGAAGTAACATACAATGGACTCCCAATCATTGATTTTTACTTAGTATAATTTACTTTAGGTGAGTCATCATTAATTGATTAATTTACATTCTATGACCATGTGGATTCCAACAGGCTTGCAATATTCCTTTTGGAGCTTGAAATATTCCATTTGGAACTTCTTTAACATCTCCTTGATGCATTTAGCTTGAGGTATGACTATACCTTCCTTAGACTGATTAAATTGAAGTCATAGAAAGAAGGAAAACTCATCCAAGCATTAACATTTGAAATTCTCTTTTCATGAACTCTACAAATCCATGAGTCATAAGTTCATTTTTTCCTCAAAATATGAAATCATCTACATATACTAAATATTAATAAATGTCCATTCTTGCATTTTTGATGTATACAAGTTACTATTAACTACTCCTCTCTTGAAACCTTATTCAATTAGGCACTTGTTAAGTCTTCCATACCATGCTCTAGGGGATTTTTTTAGTCCATAGAGTGCCTTTTTTTAGTTTGTAAACATAATCCTTATCATTTATCAATAAAAAACAACCAATTTTCTCAATGTGAACTTCTTCTTATAAATTACCATTTAAAAATACAGATTTGACACACCTTAAATCTTTTAAACCCTACATATGCTAGAAAAAATCTAATGGATTCCATTATAGCTACTAGAGAAAAAGTTTCATCAAAATCAACTCCCTCAACTTGTGCATACCCATTACAAAATAATCTAACCTTGTTGCTTGTAACCTCTTCATTCTCATTGAGTTTATATATGAATACTCATTTAGTTCCAATAACATTCTTATCCTTTGGTCTAGGAACTAATTCCCACATTTCATTATTTTCAATATGATCTACTTCTTCATTCATAACCTTGACCCAACAATTATCCTTGCTTACTTATTCAACATTTTAAGGCTCAGATTTAGATAAAAATGCATAATTTTCTTGGTTTTGAAGACTTACCAATTTCCTTCTTGTACTTACTCTAGCATCCTTCTTTCCTAGGATTTTATCTTTAGGGTGCTCCCTTCTGATCTTTCTTGATGGAGCTTTTGGTGACTTGTCTATTTATTCTTCTTTATATTATTTCTTCACTCTGTATGCACAAGCCTCTTTTTCTTCTTTGGGATCTAGTCATTTGTGAGGTCTCTTTTTTTTTTGAGACTTGGACCTCATGGGATAGAATTCATCAAACCTCACACTCGCACTTTCAACTATTTTATGCAGTACCTTAATGTCATAGCAAATGTAAGCTAATATCCTTTCGAAGAATATCCTAAGAAATATACCCTCATTTGATTAGTAGAAAAACTTTCCTAAATTCTCTTCAGTCCCTTTTTATAAATCATCTACATCCAAAGACTCTAAAGTGTTTGACATTTTTTGGTCTACCTTTCCATAATTCATATGGGGTTTTATCATTATTTATCCTTTTTTAAAATCTATTAAAGATATAGATGAATCTGAAAATTTCTTGCTTCCAATAGCCATCAGTTATATTATATTCATTTAAGATAGTCCTTGCCATCTCTTGAATAGTCATGGTATTTATTTCAACTAGACCATTTTGTTGTTGTGTTCTAGAAGATGCAACATGCCTTCTAATGCCGCGATTTCTAAAAAAACCATCAAATGAATCATGCCAAAAATCACCTCCATTTTCTGATCTAATGCTCTTGATTCTCCTATTTTTCTCATTTTTAGTAAGAGCCTTGAAAGACTGGAAAACCTTAAATGCATCTGATTTTTTTCTCAAATAAACAACCAAAGTATATCTTGTATAGTCATCAATTAGAAGAATTAATAATAAAAAAACCTTATGTACTTTTAGTTATCATAAGTCCACAAAGATTAGTGTGGATCAATTGTAGAGGTCTAGTGATATAAACATGTTCCTTGGTCTTGAATTTCCTTCTAGATTTTCCATGAAGACATGCTTTGTATAAGGTATCTTCTAGTTTGATTAGATTCTTGGCATGTTCCTTCACACAATTGTTAGAATTGATATTGAAAATATTACCAAATTTTACATGACCTAATCTCTTGTGCCATAACCAACTATCATTCAACTTTATCATAATACATCTTTCTTTGTTGACATCCTTTAATATATACATGTTATTTCTAGTCCCCTTGGCTTTGGAAAAAAGCTTGCCTATTTTTATTTTTTTAATTTAACATCCCTTATCATCAAAGGTTAGGATATACCCTTGTTTACACATTTGACTTACACTGATAAGGTTGTTTTTTAATCCCTCAAACTATAAGACATTCTTAGTGAGAGTCTTCCCATCATCCAAAATCAATATGCATCTTCTTGTAATTTTTATGGTAGTATTATCACCAAACCTAACAGATCCTGATGAATTTTTCTTTAAATAATTGAATTTACTTTTATCACCAATCATGTGAGTAGAAAACCCACCATCAATATACCATATCATATTTTCATCTTGAGTGTGAAAAGTGGTTTGAGAAATTTTACACTCTTCATCCTTTGTCCCTTGAGTTCCATTACAAGCCTAAAACCAAAGAATGTTCTTCCTTATCTTGTTGTATTCATCATCAATGGTTCAATCTAACATGGAGAAGGTGAACATACATCAAGGATATAATTCCATATGTCAAACCCTAAGGGTTTTAAACAAGCTCTCAATTTGATAAGAGGAAATTATTTAACTTGAACTTGTCTACCTGTCATATTAGTGCTTCAAAGGATCTCCTTTCAAGTGATTAAACTTCTCCAAAAGGAACCTTCTCTAATACTAACTATTGGAAGCAAAATGAACTTACGAAGAAGGTGAATAATTCCTTCACATACCCTTTAAACAATTCAATCACTTAATCTTGCATGTAAACCATTTACATTCAACCATACATTAATGTGAGCATAACAACATATGAAACAATCATTCAACATGAGCATGAACCATGAGAGATTACACAAAAACACAATATGTAAGTGGGAAACACATCAAGGGTAAGAAAACCCACAGCAATTTTTTTTTGATTATATTACTCAAAAAAAAAGAATTGCTTGAATATGACTCATCACACAAGATTTGTATTAGTGAGACACTATTCTCACAAGGAGCACCAACCCATAGAAACCCTTTTCTAATATTAATCATAAAAAGGAATAATTGCATGAATATTAATCATCACACATTATTATGAATGGATGATCATTAAAGATATGTCTGCTCAACACAAACAGTTGATTATGATCATCAAAATTCAACTCATTCTCTCTTCAAAACCTATCTCAAAACACATATTTCTCCTAACTTCGCTCAATCCTTCTTCTAAGCATGGGCTGATTTAGATTGATAATCCCTTGCACTACTAGCTGCTTATCAACTATCCTCAAAACATTCATTCTCTCTCTTAGCTCTGTCTCGATTCTTTCAAACCACTTTTTCACACTCTCACCATAGCTCACACTTTCCCGCTCTCACTCCTCTAGTTCAAAAGGAACAAATACATGCACTTTATATACATGACTCAAGATCCTAAAACATAACTATGTCATCCATGACCACTTAAGGTCGGTCATAAAAAACATAAAATAACATAACTAATCACTCATATAAATAACAATATGAAAGACCCATATGGATCTGGCAATACAACTAATGACATCCAGATAATCACTAACTAGGCCTGAAAAAGAAGCTAGTTTCTCCTTCACCGAGCACTCCAAGACCTCCAAACACTTCATCAAGCTTGGTCATACTTCCAAATGCTTCAAAATATTATATCATACCCTTAAAACATCATAGAAATGATCAATAAACTCTACATCATACATTATTTTTACTTCACCACCTTGTAGGACTATTTCCTACTCAAAACAAGCACTTCCAGAAACCTGTCACTAAAAATGAAGCCCAAGATCCCACCATAAAAACTTAACTATGCCATGTAGCCACTCATTGGAAAGTCACTAACCTGTAGAACATCACCATACATGATATACCTCATGAAACATCCATAAAATCAAATTTAACCAATTCTCCTCATCAAAAGACTAAATTACCTAGGAAGCAAGTCTGGAAAATCAACTTGTTTGCACCCTTTTTGACCCATCCTAATGCAAGAGAATCAATCCATGTACATGAATAAGCCATGAAGGTATCAATTTTGGGTTTTTAGGTGTGGTCTTATGTATTTAATGTCATTAGGTGTGCTAATGCAAGTATAGGATGTTCAACATTTTGAAAATTCATTTTCCCTCAAAAATGCAAAATCTGAAAATGGAGGCCATTTTGGATTGTCTTGATAGTTCCCATGAAATCTTGAGCTTGTAAAATTGAAAAGTGAGGAAATAGAGGTCAAGAGGAGTGTATTAGGTCTTCTTAAGGGTTGTAATGTCATAAGATGGGTCAACAATTAAGGATTTTGAGCCTTTAAGTTAAGAAACTTAATGTTGAGTCTAGAATTCACTCATGTGACCAAGGAAGATAATATTTCATTCGGTTATGAGATGAGATATATATATATATATATATATATATATATAGATATATATATATATATATATATATATATATAGATCAAATGTAACTGTCTACCCTCATTCTATCTAGATAGGGTCTCATTGTGTAGATGCTTTCAAGAAACTTTGAAGGAAAAGTTGGGTTTTTGAAGGTCTGATTGTAATTATTGGATGAATATGTGTGGCAATCTAGTAAAACTGTTGAATCTTGTGCTTTTACATTTACAAATGGATCATGACTGAGAAAATTCCAGGTTGTATGTTGGCATGTGATGAAAAGTTTCTCTGTGAAATTGAAAGGTTGAATGCATTTGAGGAAGGAAAGTGAGGGTTTCTTGCAAGACTTTTGTGTGAGTTCATTTTGATGATTATTACATGTTCTAATGATTATCATTGTGCCTAAGAAGAATCCCTGATATTTTCCCATTCTAAACATGAATGAATTCTTGTATTCACTGTGAAAACCTTTGAATGTGGGTGTACTTTTTTTCAGTATATATTACATACATAAACTGTGATTATATTGTATTGTGAGATTTTATAACAATGTGATTGGTATCTCTGTAAATAAGCTTATTTGTACATTGTCATTCCAGGGAAGAGATTATTTATGATTGATCCTTAGAATAAGTAAGAGGTTATGATGATAAATAACAGGGAAGTATATTTTGATGCATTACATGTTGATACTCAGTGTGGATTGTGACTACAGGGGAGTAGAGAGAAGTAGATCTTTTTGAATTCTTTTGTTGTGGAAGTATTGATCTATGTAAATGTGTATGATTGAAAATATTGAGCAAGAAATAAGTGATTGTAACTATATAAATGGCATTTTCTCTGACATGTTAGGGTTTCATTAAATCATCCTAATTGAAATTTGTGTTTGATAATTACATCAAGTGAAAAATTATTTTTCACCATTTCTATCATTGGTAGTGATGAGCATAGGACCTAGTGGTTTGAAAACAATAATACTTCTTTCACTATAGTTCTATAATCCTGCAAATTGTGAGTGCTCTACCTCTAACGTGAGTACGGGTATCACTTTGGGTTAGTTGAATGGAATGTTATAATCTTCATGAATCTCTGGTAATAGTTAACGAGGTATCTTAAGAGGATGTTAGAAACCATAGGAACAAATTTGAGGTCTTAATTCCATCAATGAAGATAAAATTTTAAGTCTTTAATCACTCTCAGGATTGACTAAGTTACCAATAAAGAAGGAGAGCTAGGGCCATGAGAATTTAACCTTCAAACCAATTATTTGCCTCTAAAATTTGGAACTAAAAACAATATGAAGAATTCTATTAGATGATTCAGGATGAATTTTACTATTTTACTGGTACAATTTGGAACGATTTTTTACAAGTCTATTCTAGTACATTGAGTTGCACAGTCTGAAGGCCTAGTATTAGAGAGTCATTTTACAAAGGAAGCCTAGCTTTTTGCAATTGGAATTTATTGGAAAATAAGGTTAGTAAAATGGCTTAGTGGTTACCTAAATTTTCTTTCTTTTCATCTTGAAATATCCTTCATTGAGTTTTATTCATGATAGTTCCTTGTAAGACCTAGTAAAGGGTTTGCAAATCAAAACACAAAAAAGGAAGTATAGAAGAGTTATAAGAGGATTTGGTCCTTCAAATTTGGGAACACATCTGGAGTTTGACAATATGACACTAAATGGATTCATTAGATTCTCAGAATTCATATAGTTTCACATAACCCATACATGAACCAAAAATTACATTGTCTTAAGAGTAAGAGACAAGTTTGAGAAAAGAAGAGACTATGATTATTTTGTTTTTTGGAGATCATTCATATGGGTTTGAACTAAATTTTTTGAGGTGTTGAATCAGGAGAGATAACCAAGAAGCATCCAAGGATTGGAATAACCAAAATACGCTCTTTGAGCAATAAGTTAGTCCTAGAAGAATAAGTAAAGAAAGGAGTTGGTAAGTGTAAGGCAAAGTATATGAGAGGAAATGAGTATTTCAAGAATCCTTTAATGCCAAGAGAAAAGAGTAGATAGACTAAATAAAATGAGTTCTAAATTTCCTTAAGTATATTTTGACTCCATAGAACAAGTCAAAAAATCATTGCTAGCAATGATCCTCAAAGGGAAAGATAATGTAAGGTAAATCTGCTAAACTTATTGATTATTGGTGTATTTATATGAATGTATATTTTTGGCTACATCATTTTGGTAATAGAGAAAGGCTTTGAGATTGAGTAAATAGTTGTTATTACTAACAATGTTTTGTGAGTGTGAAGTGAAGATTGACAAGGAAATGAGTGAAGAGAGGAATGTGAAATCAGTCATGGACCATTGTTACAGGATGCCAAATTGGATGAAGAAATTAGTAGCAGCAAGAGAAGAGGTCAAGAAAAGGAAAGTTCATGAGAGGATAAGAAAATTAGAGCAACATAGAAGAATATTCAGGATGATGGAACAAAGGAAAACATACAGAGAGAGAGAGGATTGAAGGCCATTAAGCCTCATAAAATAGATTTGACAGATGATGATGATGATGATGGGGAATTAATAGTAGAGATGGATAAGAGGAATTGATAAAAGAATTTTGAATTTGATGAATCACAGAAAAAGAGAACAAGAAGAGAGAGAGAGAGAGAGAGAGGGGAAAAGGAAAGAGGAAATAAAGAAGCATTTGGTAAAAGAGAGAGAATTAAAAATGCAAGAGGAGATACAAGAGTTGAAGAGGGATGTGGCATAGTTTTTGGAAATGATATAGAGTCAGAGAGAATAAGAACTAGTTGGAATAATGGTAAAGAAGGTAAAGTGGCCATTAGAGATACTTGTGAGGAAGAAAAAGAGAGAGAAGATGAGAATAGAGATAAGAGAAGAATAAAGGAAGTTGAGACAAGAAGAAAAGAGAATGAGAAGACAAGAGAGAGAATTTGACAAAGAGATTGTGTATGAAGAAATTCATAGTTTAAATGAGGAAGAAATAATTGCAAGCTTCTTAGCTTGCCTTGGAAAGGATGAAGAGAGAGGATGATGAAATGGAGCAACAGAGTGGAAATGAGAAAGAGCTCATGGATGAAGCATCTTATGAGGCTAAAAGGCCTCCTTGTTTTTGTTCTAATGTTTCTTTTGAGTGTGTGCATGCAGGTGATAGAGATGAAAGTCAAGAAATGAAGAAATTTTCTAATGAAAAAGATGAAGAAAATGAAAATAAAGAAAGAAATGATGAAGAAGATAAAGTTGATAGTTGATGAGGAAATCTTATGGCAAAAAATCATGTAAGGACATGAAATTTCAGAGTTTTTTTATAATGAATAAGATTACAAGAGAGAAGAATAAGAACTTGAGAAGATATTACAAGCTAAAGATGAAGATATGAAGAATGAAGAAGAGAATGGAGAACAAGAAGTCTGTGGAGAACAATACCTCCTTTATGAAGATTAAGTACCAAATGAGCCCAGAAAATGCATAGGACTGAGAAAATGAAGTATGAGAAAATTGAAGACAAAGAGAATATCAAAGTGAAGACAAAAAATTGGAAGAAGAACAAGAAAAATTGAGCTATGGGGTGCAATCTTTCCTACCCCTGGTGTATGATGTAGGAGCATCACTCCATGTACATTAATAATCCATGAAGGTATAAAATTTTGGTTTTTCAAGTATTCTCTTAAGTCTTTAAGGTCATTACATGTTAGTTAGGTGTGCTAGTTGGAGTCTAGGATGTTCAAAATTTGAAAATCACACTTTCCCTCCAAAATGTAAAATTTGAATGTGGAGGCCATTTTTGGCTTGAAAATTTTATTGTTTTCATGAACTCTTGAACTTGTAAACTTTGTAAAATGATGGAAATGAGGTCAAAAGGAGTGTCTTACATTCTTTAGGGTTAGGAATGTCATAGCATATGGGTCAAAAATTAATGATTTTGAGGCTCTTTAAGCTAAGAAACTTAGTGTTGAACTAAAGTCACTCATGTGACCAAGGAATTAAGAGTTCATTCGGTTAGGAAGATGAGAGATAGTTATATATTGTTCAAATGTAACTGTCTACCCTCATTCTATCCAGATAGAGTCTCAATGTGTAAAGGTTTCAAGAAATATTGAAGGAAGAAGTTGCATTTTTGAAAGTTTGTTTGTAATCTTGGATTGTGTGTGGCCTTTTTTGTAATAATCTGTTTCGATGCTTTCATTTACAAATGGATCATGACTGAGAATACCTCTAGATTATATGCTTGTATGTGATGAAAAGTTACATTGTGGGGTTGAGAGGTTGAATGCACTTAAGGAAGGACAGTGAGGGTTTTTTGTAAGAATTTTATGTGAGTTAATTTTGATGATTATTACATGTTCTAGTGATTATCATTGTGCATGAGAAAAATCCCTAGTAATTTCTCATTCTATACATGAAAGAATGTTTGTAGTCACTTTGAAAATGTTTGAATGTGGGTGCACTCTGTTTCAGGATCTCTTACATGCATAAACTGTGAACATAGGGTATTGTGAGATTTTATAATAGTGATTGGTATCTCTATAAAGAATATAAATGTACATCTCATGCTAGGGAAGAGACTATTTGTGATTGATATTAGAATAAGTAAGAGGTTATGATGATCAAGAATAGGGCAGTATATTTTGGCACATTATATGATGATACTCAATGTGGACTATGACTGTAGGTGAAGTAGAGAGTTGTAAGCAGTCTCTGGGAATTCTTTAAACCTGTGGGAGGATATTTAGTCTCATCTAAATAGATCAAAATAAATGATTGGAAAGATGTTGTAAGATTGATATATAGATACTGTAGGGGGGAGTAACTGTTGGCATTTTCTTACATTTACTAGGGTTTCAAAACTAAAACAGTGAACTAAGTCTGTGTTTGTTATTTGATCAAGTGAAGGATACATTCTTCTCACTATATGCAAGAACATGAGAGAATGATCCATCAGTGGCTTGAGCATGTGGTAAGAAGTGATTCGAATCACTCAAGAAGACTTCTTTCCTGAGAGAGGTGATCACTTAGATTTTAGTAGAACTGAGGACTAACCTTCTAACTGTAACTATGCAATCTATAGGACATGAAAGTACTAAAAAATCAAGTTTTATAATGTGAGAATATCGTGATCCTCAATGTCATACTGGAAAAATCCAATTTGAGAGGTAAGGTTCCTTTAAGGTCACAGGGATAAATTTTAGAGTCATAAATACGATTACTAGGAAGAAATTTTTTGCTCAATATACCTTTCTCGAGTTTACTGTAGATGACCTAGTCAGGTAAAGGTTGTTAGGGTATTGAGAGTCTAGAAACCTTCAAATCAAAACCATTAGACTTGGGATTAATTTTGTACCAGTGATTGTACCCTAAAGAAGTCCCTTACAAAATATCGTAAAAGGAAATTCTAAAATTTTATGGGTTAGATCTTTGAGATATACTTAGGAAAGTATTGTATCACATATGAAATTTACAGTTTGAAGAGCCTAATTATTATGAGGTCCTATTACAAAGGAACTGCAATGTTGTGCCAAGAGATTCTAAATTTGTACATCCTTGCAAAAATGAAGGTTGAGGATATTGGGTACCCAAATCAACTCTAGATTTCATTTTGAAATAGCCTACAGTTTAATCGTATGCATGAACAGTCCACTTTGCCAAGACCTAAGTGAGGGTTTAAGAGCCAAGGCACAAAAAGTGAGGTAGGGAGAGTTTTAAGAAGATTTGATCCTTTAAATTTGAGGCACACCTATGAGGCTGATAAGGGAGTGTTAATGAAGTTATTAGATTATCTTTGGGATACCTATAGTTTCTTCTAACCATGAATGAAGCAAATCCTTTGTCTTAAGGGAATTTAATGGACTGTATTTTCTAAAGATGTTATTATAATTAAATTGAAGGTTTGAGGTACATTCTTATGATTGAAATAACTTTGTCTGCAGAGTGTTGAGGTAGGAGAAAGACACCAAGAAGCATCCAAGGAGAGGAATGACCAAAATATGTTCTCTTTGAATAATAAGCTAGTTAACCAAGAAGAAAAGCAATAAAAGGGTTAGTAAGTGTAAGTGAAATTGTATGAAATGAAATCTTATCAAGGAGCCTTTAACATTAAGAGAAAGGATTAAAGATAGAACATATACCACAAAGATCTCTTTTTGTGATATTGTGTAAATTTGATCAAGTTAAGGCAAGATTGTAAGTGTTGAACCTCTGTAGGCTTACTTAGGGAACTAATACTAGAATAAGAGTAAATTATTTGTTGTTACTTCTTGAATATTGATGAACTTATATGAATGCATATATTTGGCTACATCACATCCAAGAACTCTAAATTCATTAAATATGAAAAAAATTTATCCCCATCACTCTCCAATGGATAGAAATAATCAGCTAAGCCAAAACATTGGTCTTATACATTGATATTCTTACCAAAACAATGTTGTCCTAAACCAGTCAAACTAGGTCAACTTGTGACATTCTTCATGCCACCTAATCATACTTTAAGAGATCAACCAGAACATGAAACATTTCACATGGGATGTGTAAAAAACCTCCAAGCTCATAAGGCTCCATCACAAATCCCTCAAGTTCTCAAGTAGTTATATTCACCAAGACTACAAAACTGCCCTTTAGGCCCAAAACCCATTCAACATATTTTGACATGTTTTGGTCATCAAATGGCCTCAAAAAGATCTTAAATGACTTAAAAAATGTATTGTAACTCCCATATATATCAGGAACATTAAAATAGTCATAGGGTCTAATGGAAAACCTTAGAAAAAAACCTTCTTTCCTGAAAACAAGAAAATCTAGATGGGCTACACTTATTGTCATGAAATATAACCACCACCATCTAAAATATGGGAGAGTCATACCCATCATCAAATCATCATATTTTATGATTTAATCCATTCTGAGCTCAAACAAATAAGTTTCCCTCCATCGCTAGCAAACTAGATTTCAAGCTCATAAAAACCAAATTACCTTGTTAACAATCGTTCATAAATGTTAAGGCCTCATTTGATCTCATTCTAACTCTGAGATATTCTTATCTCCATGCCCTAACATCCCTAAAAGTCTCACGGTCACACATGCCAAATAGAATGATTTCTCTCACTTTGAGATAAGAAACATCCCTTCTTGAGCTCAATAAGACTGAAAACAATATAACATTCAAAATATTCTTCATATGAACTTGAAACTTGGCCCACAACACCATGAAAAACTATGCTAACATCTCCAATTATCACCTTCTCATAAATATCTTTTCTTCTCTTCAACCACTAGGAATTGCACAACTAGGTCTTAGGGTTTTACATAGTTTAGGCCAAAATAAAGTATAAGAACCTCATACCTCAATTTTAAGCCTCTCCAAAAGGCCCTGAAAACCTTGAGACATCATGTATAACTCACCTACTTGCTTCCATGAGCTCACATAGATATAAACCTCTCTCTCATGCTCTATTTGGCCTCCAAGCACCTAGATTAGGTCTAAATGAGCACATGTAAACCATTTTAACACCTTACAACCACCCTTTAAAGATGTATGATTGCTTCCAAAAACTATTTATGGTATCCATCCTTTGACCATGCTCCTCAAGCCACCATGCAAATTTTTTTTCCATGTACCATCACCTAGGTTGACTAGGTCATTTGATTAGGCCAACTAGACCAAGACATTTTCACTATTTCCACATTTTCCACCATTTCACACTTTGTTTATCCATGTCATCATCATAAAAATCATCCTATAAAACTCCTAGATCATCCTCTTTGTCATTAATGAGATTTTACATCAATGAAAAAAATCAAACTCACTCATGCCAACATGTTTCCCATGCAAGTGCACAAGCTACAACATTTCAAGCATTAGTCAACATAACTTAGGTGGATCTCAAGAATATTCCATTATAAATAAAGGTTGAAGGGGTGTAAAAACTTTAGAAAAACATTGGTGCAATTGTGATGCAACTAGCACATCAAAAACATATATGGAGAAGACATTACTTAATTTAAAATCATAAATAAAAGACAATTGTCCACAACTTGTCATTGTCAAAATAAGTGAACATGTAAAGAACTAGCACATTTACCTATCCACTCTGGTTGGTAAACTTATAGATAATTGGATGAAAAAAATTACCGTAAAGAAATTTCAGGCACAAGTAATACAATCAAAGAAAGAAGTAAAGGATGTAGTCCTAATATTATAATATGATGCTCGAGTAGAGTGAATCCCAAGACTAATAGGTAATATTTGGGATATTAGATTAGAATCAACAGCTCCAAGCCAAAACAAGTGCAAGTGTTGATGGAGATAGATGGCCAAGAAGTGGAAAAGGAATTATAGACATACTTGCGGGATTGGGATAATGTTAACGATAGAGTGTAGGAATGGGAATGTAATATGTCAGGGAAATACATTTGCAGGATGTAAGAAAAATGAATTTTGGATCGATTAGAGGTAATAATCTAGGACATATAGAATTTCATTACTCTCCATGATAAATCTATGAATAATGCCAAAGAGGATTATTTATATGAAGTTATGCAAGAATTATCAAAATTATAGATATATTTTGGAAGAGTGGATGAAGCTCTTGCATATTGGAATGTTTATAAGATAGACCTCAAAGTATTTATTCCCACTATGAATAAAATGAACTTTTTTTCCCAAGTGCGTTCTCTTATATGTCATGCTCCACAAAATCAATGTAGCACATACACTACCACCTCCACCCATCACTCTACCAATGGATCATAATAATATTGTGGTTGGTAATAGTTTTAAAGCTGAATTTTAATTTTCTAGATATATGTAAGCAATATTTCATATATTGAAAACCCATAAGGGTGGTCTACGGGGGATTTTATACAGATTGAAAACATAAAAGGGTGGTTATTGGAAAGTCTACTTAATTAAAAACTTGAAAGATTAGTTAAGTAGTGCACAAAGGATGAATACTACTAAATGAAATCTTTTTTGTTGACTGCGAATTACGTATCATAATGCAAAACATAATTAAGCATTCATCATGACCAAACAAAAGTAGAATTGAACATATCCCAAAAGCATCAAAGTATATTTTGTCTTCGGAGGAGACAACTATTGAAGTCTCAGAAAGTGGTCAGAGTGTTTAGGGGTTTAAAATATAACGTATATATGTTTTATATAGTTGTGCAATCCTAAGGTATATGAATAATCCATATAGGAAAAAGTATAAAATATGTAATGCTCTTTGAAGAATAGATAGAGAATGTAAAGAACCTATTTTTTCAAATTAAGGAAGAAGAAGAGCCTGATAACTCAACAACCACCTCATATTGCATAAAAATGTAAGCGCACTACATATAAATTGATCATTAATTTTTTATTAGAATTGATATAGCATCCTTAAGTTCCATTTTGAACTATATCAAAGTTATGATTTAGTAATTCATATTCTAGTTATTTTTTATATTATCATATATTGTCTCTCATTTCCTTGAATTTGTGTTCCTTATGTATCTTCTTCACAATCCTTTTGATATTTTTATATCTGATGTGCACTATTCGAGTGGAAATCATATGAGGTTTCTCTATGATATAGCCTATTGCACATCTTAATGTTGTGATCTAAGGACCTTTGCTGACATAGGAAATATTATCCTTGGCCTTTGACTCAGTCACCCTCTAAGCATACTACTCATAATGGGTTTACTACCCTAGCTCTTCTATGACATGCGTCATGGCTTCTACATAGATCACACACGAGCATCATTTATTTCTTCTGAAACTTGTGGTTCTTGTTCCCCCTTCACCCTCTAAGTGCGTTGTACATATTCATGAGGCTCTTATTGGGTATATTTTGTGTTATCCCCATTTTGTACATAGATATTTTTCAAAACAATCCAAATAAATTCAAATAATCATGTAATACAAAGGCATGTAAATATGTGTAAAAATACAAAATATGGACATATTTATGGTTTGATTGGCTAGCTTGTTTCTATGTATTTGATTTTTATCATGTTGGTTTGATAGATAACATATCTATTATTTCCACACATGTGTTCATGAGGTATACATAGCTTGATGTAAGACACACACATGAAGATATGTGTTGACTCGGTTTTATAGAATGCTCTTTGAAGGCATCCCCACATGTTTTAGAATTGATTTTGTTTCATTAAAATCACTTTATACCTTCCTTTTCATGATATATTATATAAACTTTTCTCATTACTATATTTTAAGCTAACATGACTAGAAAATGTGTCTTTTTCAATGCTAGCCTATTTTAATATCTTTATTTTACCATCATTATTTCTATACATGATTGATATAATATTATCATGAATTTATTATAGATATTATTTAATGTTTTGAATGTTAAATTATTTGAAAATTTTCTTATGGTTTACTAATGTATTATTTAATTACCGCTCTATGATTATTTTATTTATAGGACTTGAGTGCCTTGATTGTCTTATGACACCATGGGTGTCCCATGTTTTTGGTTCTATACCTATCTTGTATGTATGCACTTATTTCTATATATGTGGCACATCATGCCTCCTCTTGCAATTGTCTTGTAAGACCTTTGGGGTCCCATATTTGAAAATATATGCCTAAGTATGACTATGTTTCCCTATACCATTACTTTATTTTCTCTACATTATTATTTCTACTAATTTACTATTTCTACTTTTGTTTATAACATGTTTTACTACTACTCTAATGATTTTACACTATTACTAATTTTTTATGACATGATTAATTTTTACTCTAATGTTTCTATGATATTATTACTTTGTCTTATGACATGATTGACACTTCTCTCTACTATTTATACTTCTATGCACATATATTATTTCTTGTTACATGGTTCTCTCTTTGTGTGTCATGGTTTTCATTATGTACAACATATTTAATTTAAATAAATTTAAATCTTAATAAAATAAATGAGATCAAATGAATATAATAGTGATAAATAAGATCTAACATGCAAAGTAAAAAAAAGTGTGCAAGATAGGAGGTGATAATGACTTATCTTGTATTGGAAGATTTGGTCTGATGCTGAGCTAAAAATGACTGGAACAAGCTCGATCTGGACCGTGTAAGCCCTATATAAAAAATTAATATTTGAAACCTCTTCAGAAAGGACCACTTAAATGAGGACAAGACTTGCCAAGATTTGGTGTCTGAAACAGGAGCTAGTATCTAGGAATAAAATCTACTTATGATATTTTCAAGATCTGAAATTAGATTCTTCCTTTCATTATTTGTCACATCCACTTTACTGTAAGGTTCATGTGTCACACCTATACATGCAAAAAAAACCCTAGATACCTTCACAAGGCTCAAGTAAATATTAGATGGAATGAATAATGAATTTTATTCAATTAGAATGACCTCGGTGGTCACCCCAATGTGATTATCACCAAGTGTTTCACTACATTTCAGAATATATGTAGTTATTTCATGTGTGTGCTTTTAATTATATCCCTTAAAGCTAGGTTTCCCTTGTGTCAGTCACACCAAGATAGCGAGATAAAAATACTTTTCTCCTAGATGAATGTGTGAGATGGAATTAAGAATACACCCTCCTATGTAGTGAATAATGCAACCCAAATGCAATCTTTGAATTTTTCTCTTTCCCAAATAGTAGATAGTAATTATTATCCCCAAGATTGTCTAACCCCTAATAATAGTGAGTAAGTTGTGTATATATATGAATTCCTAGTTTTAATTTTAACACTTAGTGATACCAAAGCTTGACCTAAAGAATTAGAAAAGATCCAAAGTTAAGTACCAAATGGTAAGTTAAAAAAACTAAATAGGATGGATAAAAGTGCACAAAAGGGACACTAGTTCCCAAGTGGTAGTGTCCATAATGAGTGGTACTATCCTAAAGCTAAGAAACAAAAACAAGACAAAAAAAATAATGACAATGATCCTTGTACATTGACATAAGGATGTAAATCCAAGAAACATAAGACAATGTCACAATCAGAATCAATTAAAAAAAATTAAAAGGACTAGGAAAAGGTGTCACCAGTGTCTAATATTCATACCTAGAAATTATGTATACAACAACATACTAGAGGCGTGATGTAATAATAATAAGTGCATAATTTTATGTCTACATTTTCCCCCCTTTATGCTATTTAGATGAAATTCAATAGTATAAAGGATATAATAAGAACATACCTATTGAGGGCCAAAGGAGTTGTAACCAAATCATGTTGATAGTAAGAATGGCAGTGTGGCAAACCATGGATCACTGCCTTGATCTTCGTAGGGTGAGTGTGTTGTTATAAAAAGAGTTGTTTGATAGAAACATGTTATTAGAGATATAGGAGACTTTGAAAGTTAAAACTCAAACATTGAAGGAGGGATTAATAATGATCAATTATCTGATCAATTTGAAAACTATATGGATTTGAGTGCCCTGACACTAGATAAAGAGTATTGAGAAAGTGATTAGCTTTACTCCCTAGCATGACACTTCCTCAAAATAGGTTCTACCACCACAGATGGAAAATTTCTTGTAAAGTGGGTTAGGATAGGAAATGAAATCTCATCGTCCCCATTTCACATGGTAAGAGTAAAAAACCATGCCAAATGGGACAATGCCCAAAATTTGATTGGCTCCCAAGCTGGTCATCTATGATGGATTTTGATATTGTTAGAATTAGAACTTGGAAACAACTTATATTGATCAAAACATAATATTTATTTAAATTTTATTGATTTGAAACTACTTTGGAGAATTGAATTGCCCCCAGATTAGGTAATTTGAGGGGAAAATTTGTGATAATCCAAGAAATTATGAGAATCTAAGATAGTTTTGTACTTGGAATAAATTAACCGTTATGATTTTGAGTAAGAACCTTTTGTAAGATTTGAATATTTCTTTGTGATTGATTAAAAATGAGTTGTTAGTATATGATGTGCTTGTGTGTATTGCGTTAGAATTTTTATCAAATTTTTTTAGGAGTAATAATATAACCCTAAATATTATCCCCCTTATGGTGAAGGGTGAGAAGAAAAGCATAAAAACATGAATAGGAAGAAAAGTATATTGCTTGTGTGAATAAAAACTAGAAACTTATAGAATTAGGAGAAACTAGTGAGATACAAGTATAATATGTAACAAAGTAGAGGAATCATGGTAGTAAATATTTAATGCAATAGATGTTAAAGATATTGTTCTATGACCACTCAGGGCACTAAAAATTAACAAACAAGGCTCAAGATATGGACGAAACAACATCGGTGAATTAGTTACAAGAAGTAATATAGTAAGTATAATAATTATAGTAATAATAAGATTTAATATACATAGTAAGGTTGGAAAAGGCAACAGTAACTCAATTATAAAACGAATCAGTGTGATTTGATATCTAGATTGCAAGGATGCAGCGAGCCCAAAAGATGATTTGTTTGAGGTTTAAGAGAGTTGTAGAGGCATTTTAGACTCAGACAATATATCATATAGTGAGTATGATGTTTTTGAAGTAGTCTAGGCATTAGTATAACAATTTTTAGCATGTTTTATTTTTCAACTTTTTTTGAATTTGGGTGTTTCTATTAAAGACAAAGCTAAAGATCAAGTTTTTCCTTTGGACGGTACCATCCAGTTCTGTGAAAAATTAATATCATAATTGCATAAAGAAAATTTGAAATCTTACTCTTTATTCTTACTACATTCATAGGAATTATTACATCCATTTAAATAGGAGATGTTGTTCCTATAGTTAAGGAGATATAATCTCCATAAATATCTCCACACATAACTCCTAAAACAACTCCATGCTATTTTACGTGAGATTTTGTTTTCTCACAAAACTAATATTGTTAATGATTTGTTTACTCAACAACTCATAACAATATTTACTCACCCACTCATAATTACATTTACAATAATGTAATTAATTATTACAACACATATTATATTATCCTAGATAATATAATCACTTACATAATATTCTATGTTCACACTACAACATAGATATTCCTAACATTCACCCCCTTAGTGTGAACATGGGGTAAGAGCTCCTAGAAACATCAAACTTGTCAGAGTAGCCATTGCTACTGGATCTTGCTATCTAGATCTTGTTGCTAATGATCATCCTTGTCGTATGAACATCTTCATCGACTGATCACCTTTCACCGAAGTATGGTAGTCAGAGGACCATATGATAGTCAGAGGACCGTACGTAGATGATTTTCCCCTGCAAGCTGAGTCAAGTAGTTTGCTTCTTCCACACCAAATAGACACTCAGGAACTGTTGTTAGTCTATGTGAACACATTAAAATCAAAACATGAAACTAGTTTCACCCCCTTGTGTATAAACACACCACATAACTGAAATAAAATATCACCACATCTGTCTGTGACCCCATCGTTGGTGAATGACGAGAGGACGCTGATTTTCCTCCTTCCTCCATTGCCTCCTTCCTCCAACAAGAAAAGAGTCTACCATAGGAAATCCTCATCACTAGGACATGAAAGTTCTTCATCAGTTGAGTAGACTTCCCAATCAGTTTCTACTTCAGATAGAAGGGATTTCTGATCTATCTTGTCATCAAGAAGATCCTGAGCTCTCTTTTTACAGTTCAGTATTACATGCCCAATCTCATTACAATAAAAGTATTTTATTTTTCCATGTGAAGGAACCTTCTTTGGTTTATGTTTTTTCTTCTTAGATGAGGAGCTAGGTTTGTTTCCTACATATAATACTTCTTCATGTTCTTCATGACTGCTTTGTTCTAACAATGTAGAAATCACTCCTTCTAGACTAATAGTAATTTTACTCAAAGTAAATACAATATTTGAGTAACTCTTAGGCATGCTATTAAGAAGAATAGCTTTAGCATCATTATCTTTTACATGTTCTTTAATTCCAGCTAGTTGATTTAGAAAAGAACGAAACTTATTTATATGATCTGCCATTTTTGAGTTCTCTTCCATTTTCAACCCGTACAAGCATTGCTTCAGTGTAGTCTTTTCCATTTCAGCTTCAGAACCAAACAATTTGTTAAGAGACTCCCAAATTTCTTTTGCAGATTTTGTGAAATCCACATGATGTAGATAGGCTTTTGATAAGCCCAGACCAATGGTACCCAATGCTCTCTGATATTTTGCATTCCACTTTACCAATTCATTTCCTCTAGTGGGTGGAGTTGAATTAGACTTCACCACATCCCATAGATCCTTTTCTATTAAATGTAATTGCATCTGTAGTTGCCATGTATGGAAATCTTGTCCTTCAAACTTTTCAATTAGATTTAGTTTCTCCATTACTTTGTACAATAATGATAAAAAAATACAAAATTGAATCAAGTACTTTAAAATTTTATATTTAATACCTTTTAACCTCCAAGCAAGTCAAGAACTTGTATTAACAATTCAACATTATTGAAAATTGGAGAAAACTTTCAGTAGAAGAATTGATGTGCTTAATTTGATAGCTGCATAGTAAAATCCATATTTCTTCCAAAATACGTACTGGGTTCTTCTGAAATTTCTTCTGTAGTTTTTTTACCAGCACATAATTTTTCACAAAAAATTATAGAAAAACCCATATCCAGAAACAAAAAATATGATATATTCTTTGAGACATATTTGATCATGAAAGCACTGAAATTTCTTGCATCAAACCTGCTCTGTTACCAAATGAAAAATTAATATCATAATTGCATAAATAAAATTCGAAATCTTACTCTTTATTCTTGCTACATTCATAGGAAGTATTACATCCATTTAAATAGGAGATGTTGTTCCTATATTTAAGGAGATATAATCTCCATAAATATCTTCACACCTAACTCCTAAAACAACTCCATGTTATTTTACGTGAGATTTTGTTTTCTCACAAAACTAATATTGTTAATGATTTGTTTACTCAATAACTCATAACAATATTTACTCACCCGCTCATAATTACATTTACAATAATGTAATTAATTATTACAACACATATTATATTATCCTAGATAATATAATCACTTACATAATATTCTATGTTCACACTACAACATAGATATTCCTAACATTCTGGGTGGTACCATCTAGTGTGTTGGACAATTTTTTCTAGAGATATGTAGGAGTGTATGATTATGTTTGTGCCTAGTTTGTGATGCTAACTTGGGATTGTTTTCTGTGTCTATGTTGTGAATATATATATATATTTTCAAGAGTTCCATACAAGCATACATTTGTCTACATTGGTGGCACTAGGCTTAGAGGAGGACAAGTGGGATATATTAGTATGTAATAGGATACGAAACATCACTAGAATAGGTGAGGGGTCTCATAATATGTATTTAATTACCACACTCTGTGAGATATGGTGTGCAGATGCATGTACCTTTTGGTTTCCTATAGGATAGATGACAGTGACATTGAAGGATTTGTATAGGATAAGTCAGTTTCCAGTTGTGGTAGATCGAGTGTAGGTTATGTCCCCAGGTGATACACGATGGTAGCAGAGAGCTGCAAGACAATATTTTATAGGGTCTTGAGCATAGGAAGAGTCATCAATTACCTTGGATGACATAGTGAGATCAGGTGTTCAATGGTTGTGGAATTTTATTTTAGTTGTGTTGGTTTCTTATGTCATTTTGGATAGAGGAGGTGTATCCATATCATATAGGATACACAAGATTTGTATGATCATCAAGAAACATGAGATCCAATATGTTTGGAGCCGATGTGTGTTGGCTCAGATGTATAAAGAATTATATATATTTACACAAGAGGATAAAATTAGAGGTAATAGTAATATTACACTAACACATGTATGAGCATATGAGCATATATAAACAATGAGGCCAGTGAGTTGTCCACGAGTGGATAGGGTGTGACTTGATATTTTTGTAGCTAGAGGGGTTAGACATAGGGGTTATGGGTTTGATACCATGACATATATATATATATATATTGGATAGGATGGGTCCTGGTACCGTGATTTGGAGACCCTATAAGGACTATTGTGGTTGTGTTGAGGACCTGGTTGAGTTAGGATGCATCTAACATAACATGTGGTTAGAGAACAGGTTTCTAATAGTATCCAAGTTCTTCTAATATGAGCATGTGTCGTGACATTTTGGGATAGAACATGATATGTTTCCAAAATAATACGTATGACATAGATTAAATTTTTTTGTGAGGAGATTAGGTGTGATGCCGTTCTAAAGGAGTTTAGTTACAGCCATCTGGTGCAGGTAAAGTTGATGTAGACATAATGTCGATTCAATTCGATGACATAGGATGCACACTATCCTATACGCAGTAGTGGGTAGGGAAGAAATGGGTGATATTGTTTCTTATAGTGGTGGATGTAGTGGGAGATCCACTAGATGTACAAGGAGGAGACGGGCTAGTAGGAGGTTAAGAACCCACCCTCGAGGGTGATGCAATGGTGGTAATAATTTTATGAGGTAATTATGATATATTTTGATTTGTATTTGGTGTTATGATGCATATTGAGTATGTAATGTGGTGATGAGGTACTAATGTAACTATGGATCTTGCATGTGATGAGTATTGGAGTATGGGTATTGATACTGCAGTGTGTACGTTAGCACACAATGTGATCTTATATGTCTTCTTAGGTGGAAGAATATTAGAGAGAGTAGATCACATTATCAGAGTGCATGTTCATTTATTATTTCCCATGGAAGTAGAAACAACCACTTGTATAGTGTTGTAGTTAGAGCGAGTCGAGGATAGTAAAGAACTAGCACAGGTGAGAGAGGTAGTTGGATTATATCACCTAACATGGATTATGTTTGATATATATAGAGATCCATGGCCAATATCTAGATGTGGTGGATGAGGTAATCTCACTATGGATGAAGTTAAAGGAGTAGTGAGCTCGATCATAGAGGTGGAGGTCTATTGGTGAGGCATTGAGTTCAAATCTATGATATTAGCCTCTAGCAGTAGTGAGAAGTATGTATGATATATGGTGTAGTGGGAGTTTCCCCTTGATGTTATATTATGAAACTTTCGAAATATGTATATATTTATATGATTAGATCATGTTTGATATGATAATGTGTATTTGTGCTTGTCGTATGAGTTGTTGATTATCTAATGTGATTTGATATGAGATGTTATTGACATGATGATAATGTAATTGTAAAAATTGATATGGAAACATAAAATAGATGTGTTGATAGCATAGAATATTGGATAAGATAACATGTACATGATAATATCATCTCGCAATGATAGTAGAATAAATAGTAAATTGATAGTGGGCATGTATGTAAAATTATCAACTAAATGGGTCATGTAATAAAATTACTAACGATGGTAAATAGAAGAAAAGAAGAATGGAATTCATGAAGTGATATAAATAGTGGCATACAACTAGAAAATAGGTGTGAAATCATGTAGCACAAAAGAACATACAACATCTAGCTAGAAAGAAGGAAAAAACTACACACAAATGACTCAACTAATGAAACATCATGTACATATGTACCGAATGAAAATCCCAAAATGATCGTAGAAACATTAATTGAGGATGTGAATCATATAATGGCGTGTGTTTCTCCTTTGGGACCCACTTAGGTCTAGAGTGTATGATAAGTGGGGGAATATTTTCATGTGTATTCAAAACCGAGGGAGGTGGAGATAAAATAACATTAGGAGGATGAGAGGTATTCAAAGTAATGTATTTTGGTATGTGGAATCACAACATTGGTGAATGTGATCTATCAACATGGTGTGCACAAAATGTAATGAAACCCTTGTCCTTAAGAAATTGAAGCCTATCATGGAGTGCATGAAAATAATTATCTCTATGACCATTGATACTATGTAAATTATAGAATAGATGGTTATGATTACATCATAACCAATGAGGAGGATGATGCTCATTAGAAGGTATTACAAAAAACCTCTCATCAATCAAGGTATGTAAAATATCATAAGCCCTATCAGAATGCAAAAATTACAATGGATCCCACATAGTAAGGGGATTGGAATGTGGTGGAGGTATAAAAACATGTGATGGATGAATAATTTGTATGTTTACTAGGATATGAAGAATGGGAAGGGGGTGTAATAGGAAAAAGTAGAAGAATTAGGAGCATGAGAAATAGAATATTTATTAAGAATATATTTCTCTAAAGATACAACCTTAAAGCAAAGAATTGTAAAAGATTCACATGTATTATATAATAATTTTTCTTTCAAAGGAATAGTCAAGACACAAAAAAAAAATATTGTATTTCTAGATAAATAGGCTGATAAAGTAAACGATGTATGCATGATTTGAAACATAAGATATAATCATTAGTAGGTTCATTCTTTCCTTGATGCAAAGAAGGAAAACACTCCAAGTAAATTTAGGACCATTATTAGAAATAAAATTTCTAATAAATGATTCTTCCATATCAAGATCAATACTAATAGATCCACTAGGAAAATGATGAAACCAATGAGAAGCAATATCAATAAGACTATTAAGAAATACTTTGAGAAGTAATATATCATTAGAATCTGAAGCCATAATTAATCTAAAAGCCTTAAGATGCATATAAGTATTTCTTGTTCCCTCAAAATGTGTAAAATTAGGAAAATTAAAACCTTTAGGAAAAGCAAAATTGAAAAAAAAAAAAGGAATAGGATCACCATGGAGTGAATTGTTATTATTTCTAACATAATAGGACCTATTATCAAGGGTAAGGGTATGAATATTATTTTGTAAATCAATTACGACACACATAAGATAAAGGACCTCTTAGGTAGGAATGAAATAAACATTAAGGAGTTCATTAAGGAGTTGAATCTTACCACTATAAATAGAAATAGGGACATTATTGGGTTAGAAGTCAACTTTTGGATCAGCAAGTAGAAAACTAGAAAAAGTTACATGTGAAGAAGAATTAATAGGAAAATAATTTTTCACACTTTTATCAACAAGCTCAATATGATAAGGAATACAAACAACTTTCATATTATCCTTATGATCATCATTATGTACACTATCTTTGGAAAAATTAAGAGTAAAAACCATGCATCATGAACATTTGCAGATTTTAACACATTATGAGAATAAAAATGAGTACTAACATCATTGGGAAACACACAATAGGTAGAGGAACATATATATGACTTTTGAGGCACAATATGTAATGAATAAGTTCTTGGTTAGGAAGACAAAGGGGGGACTGGAATATCATTAGAAAAAATAATAGGATTAGCTTTAATGATTAATGCATACGTAAGTGGAGGAGAATAAGGGGTAGGTTGAGGGCTGTTTAGGATAACATATACAATAACAAAATAATTACGGGTATCAAAAGCATCATTACCAAGACCTAATTCATCTAAAAATTAATTAAATCCTAAACACGTGTATCATTTTTAGCAATATAAGCAACATCATTATCAAATTCACAATAACTATTGGCCTCAATGGGGGGTAAGAGTACAACTTCAATACCAGGGTTGTAAATATTTGTAAAGACCTAAGGGATTTTGGGTTGATATGTAGCAGTAATATGTGAATTACTATAGAAGGTTTCTTCCTCTCTAGAATTTGCAAAAATTGGATGAATACTAGTCATAGGATTAGGTTTGTACTTAGACGAAGGAGGTTTATGATGATAGTTTTGTAACACCTTTTGATAAGCCATGAGGATTACAAAAAATGAAAGATCTTGGGGCATGCTAGGGTTAGATCAATAAACGGTTTCACAAAATTATTTAAATAAACTTAAATATTAATCATAAGAATAAGATCAAATTAATATAGCAGTGATAAACAATATCTAGAATGCAAAGTACAATCAAGTGTGTAAGATAGGAGGTGAGAATAAATTATCTTGTATAATAATATCTATGATGATTCTAGGCTAAAAACTAGTTAGAATAGATTAGATCTAGATTGTGTAAGCCTTGTCTAGAAAAATGAGATTTAGAACCTCTTCAGATAGGACTTCCTAGGAACTGGTGTTTGAAATAGGTGATAGTTTCTATGCAATATCTCTACTTTTGATCTTTCCAAGGTCTAAAATTATATTCTTCCTTTCATTTTTTGTCACATCCACTTCACTGTAGGGTTCCTTTATCACACATGTACCTATAAAAAAATATGGATACATGTACAAGTATCAATCAAACATTAGATAGAATAAATGATGCATATGCATGAGTAAAACTGACCTCAGCAATCAACCTAATGTGATTGTTACTGAATGTTGTACTAAATTTTAGAATCTATGTAGCTCTTGTGTGTGTGATATGAATTATTTCCCTCAAAGATAGGTTTCCCTTGTACCAATTTCACCAAGATAGCAAGTTACAACTACTTTTGCTTCAAGATGAATGTGTGAGATAGAATTTAGAATAAACCCTCATATGCAGTGGATGATGTAGACCAAAAGCAATATTCGAATGTTTCTCTTTCCCATATAGTAGATACTAAATATTAACCCCAAGATTATCCAACCCATAATAACAGTGAGTAATTTGTTTTTATATATAACTTTTTAGTTTGAATTTCGAAACTTTGTGATACCAAAGGCCAACCCGAATAATTAGAAAAGACCTAAAGTTAAGTGCCAAATGGTAACTTATCAAAACCAAAGAGGATGAAAAAAATTTCCCAAAAGGGACACAAGTGCCCGAGCAGTAGTGTCCATAATGGGTGGTACTATTGCAAAGCCAAGAAATAGAAACAAGACAGATAATGGGAAAAATATCCATATAACTCAACCAAAATATGTAAATAAAAGAATCAAAAGACAATGTCACAATCAAAATCAATCAAAAGAAAATAAAAGGACTAGGAAAAGGTGTCACCAATGTCTAAAATTCATACTTAGAAATAATGTATACCAAAATATACTAGATGCATGATATAATAGTAACAAGTGCATACTTTTGGGTTTACACTCTTTTATCAATACATGTTCCCAATGGTGTCCACCATTCCAAAATTTTATGTGACCATACATAGATTATTAGACTTATAATACACAACTAAACATATATTCTTTTGAGATGCATGCTCAAATGCTTTATCTCATGTACCTCAAAAAAGGGGGAATTCATCACAACATACATCTATAGATAGGTTTTAGATACAAGGAAAGGTTTTTACAAGGCTCAAATCATCATAAACACACACACATAGTAAAAAGTGGCAGAATCCAAAAAAGGTCAAAATTATATAGCACATTCAGGTGGTACAGTCTTGACCAAGATGTAAATTCTTAGACATGGGGTATGTTCTCTAGAATTTTTGACTTTACCAAATTCTATCATCTATGTACATAATTTTCATATAGTTTCAAATACAAATTGCTCAGTTAGAACATGGTAAATGGGCTATGAGTACTTCATTCCTTCTCCTCTACACTATTTAGAATCATTTATAGGAACAAGTTTTGGGTGTATGGGCCTTCTTCTCCCCTAATAAATTTTAGAATCTAAACATTCAATTTTATTAGTACAAAACCTTATGGGGGAAATGCAAATTTCTATTCCTTTCATGGCTTTATTTTAGTAAAAAATTATAATAGTACAAAATTGAACCTATATCTATCTACAATTGTATGGTATGTGGGTTTTATGGAACGTATCAAAGTGAACAAGTTATTTATAGGTTGTTCTCCCTATTCTCTCACAAAATTATTAGATGTGGAAGGTATCAAAGTTGATAAGTTATTCGTATGATGACCTTCCTCTTCTACAAAGTTTTAGAAAGGGACGCTTTTGTTCCTCTTATCTCTCTTTGGCGTTGGGTTGTACTAAACATTCTAGTCTCTCCCTTAGATCAAATTGGGACTAATTCCCTGTGATCCTCTAGCTTCTCAGAAACAATTCAAAGTATCTAAGGCATTAAAATAATATGTCTTACCTCCAAAAAATGATCAAGTGTATTCCTTACATATTTTACATATTTTTTGCTTACTTTTTACACATTCAAATCTACAAGTATTATCTATATCTTGTGTAACAGTCTAGTTTCTATCATAGACATTCATTACACTTTATGTTGTAGGTTTCAACACATAATATGCCAACACCAATGCATGAGATGAAATTATTAAGTGAAGAAAAAGTCTGTGTGTACACTTAGGTACATTTTTCCTTTAGGTACATTTTCAATTACACACTTAAAAGGGGTAAATGTAGACACTAATATTTAGTAAATTTTCCTTTTGTAATGTTACGTTTGACTATACTCCCTTGCTAAGATAAATGCTAAATTCTTGGAATCCAATTAGTATATATCTATAGATATTATGTGACTTACTTATCTTTATACTCTTCTCAGTCATCAATTTGAGGAATATTATCATATCAAAATACTAAAAAAGCTTTGTACTCCTTACATCTTTCTTGTCTAGGACTGTAGAAAGATTTGAGATATGGGGTTTTGTCTTGACCAACATAAAGTCTCCTATCCCTTTGTATTTTATGACTCTTTTTTTATGCTGATATCTTTATTAGATTGTTTCATCTTCCTATAGTTGGCATTATTAGAATATTTCACCTATGTAAGGAAATATAAGCAAGTAAATATCACTTTATAACCCACCTAGAACTCTAATAAGCTCTAATTCAAAATATCATTCCAAAATCACTCAAGGTTTTTCTAAATTTTCCCAAATTAGCTACACGTCAATTAAAGTAGTTCCTAATATAGGGTTGAAGCACTCAACTAAGTCAAAGAGTCTAGATTCCTCCATTTCCAAGCATGGAAATGTCATAGACCCATGTATTAGCAAGATCAACGTCACTCTAATCATTTTCAAAAGGGATTTAAGGAAAAAATATTTAGGTCACATATTTGATGCATATCATGTCACGTTAATACCAATTCAAGTAAATTATATACTATACAATTAGCTTGCTATCTTGGTGTCAAGAGACATGAGGGTACCCTTTGGGTGATTTTAAACCCTAATTAATTTCTATGTTGTGGAAAATATTCAACACTAAATAAGTATTTGTAAGGGTTTGCAACATGTGGAATATTATGATAAAGTTAACTTCTAACATCAATTATATACAATCAAGATAATGTATTCAAACTTGAAATGATTTAAAGATTGAAAGACAATAAGAGATTTCTAAAAAGGAGAGGAGAGGAGAGGTAAAATTGGTTGTTTAGGTTGATTTAGGAATTATTTAGGTGTATAGGAAAGTGAAACATAAAGTTTTGGAATTGGAAACTAAGTAGTGGAAGGGAAATACAACATATGTATTGTCAAGGTTGTACCTATATGGTTATGAAATTATAGATTTGGTAATTTATATGTTCTTTAGTTATATGGAAACAATGTGCATTGTAAGTAGAAACCATGATAATATGCATAACCCTTCATTATAACATTAAAAAAATAAAGGATAAAATGTATGTGTATTTGAGACTGGACTACCCTTGGTAGATAGACTCCTAGCTGTTGAACCAATCCAAGAGTTCTACTACATGCCCTCACTATCAGATCAAACCTTGTGTAATTATCCTAGGTGCTTGTGTAAGTGTACATGAATAACTAACCCCCCAGAGGGGACTCATTTCTCTTCACACTAAGATAACAAGCTATCTTCGTAGTATTAAATGTACATAACATGGTAGTATCGAGATGTGGTGTTTCTCAACTATGTAACCTAACCCTTTTTTATTGAAACCATTATAAAATGCTTAGAGTGAATTTGATCTTGATAAAACATGGCACTATGATATTTTAATTCTTGGAAATGGGTGAATGTAAACTCTTTGACTTGGTTGAGTGGTTTAAAATCTTAATATGGATTTCTCTAAATGATGTGCATCTTATTTAGGAAGATTTAGAAACCATTTGAGTGATGTTTGGAGATAAATTTGTGATAATATCTTATACAAATGCTAAATGAGCTATAAAGTGATAATTACTTGTTTATATAGCAATATGTACATGAGGTGTTCTAATAAGTTTGAAATTAGGAAGATGACATCACTCAAAGAATAATTTAAAATTAAAATCATATTCGGTGATTATGAAGGGGTGGGGGCATATATGTTGGACAAGATTGGACCCTACATCCTGACCCTTTTGTAAATTTTTAAACCAGTGATATGAAAAGATAAAATGAAATATTTTCTATGAATATCAAATTTTTTATGCTGCTTTAATTACATAATATTCTTAGAATTAATGACAAAGTTAAGTATAAAGATAATAAAGTTGTAGAATATCTAGAGAGATGGGAATATTGGATTCTGAATGAGAGAATTTTTCTTAGTAAGGATATATGGTTAAACTTGGCATTGCACAAGGAAAAATTATCAAATTTTAGTGTTTACATGTTCCCCCTTTAAATGTGTATGTGAAAATTGTTTTTTATGGGAAAACATTACATAAGTGTACACAAACACTTTACATTTTCTCCAAAAAACTTCTTGATGTGTCTGTGTTAGTATGCTCTATAATGAAACCTAAAATTATAGAGTGTAGTCAATGTATATGATAGAAACTGGACTTTAACTCAAAGATATAGATGATTCTTATAGCTTTGAACAATACAAAAATCACATAAAGGAGGTGCATAACATGAAAGGAATACACCTCTTCATTTTTTGAGCGAAGGATTTCCCATTTTTCTTTCCTCCGAGAGTTATAATTTGATTGTGGAGATGTTGGAGGAATGGGGATGATAAATCCCCAATGTTGTGCCATAGGAGATAGTGTAGAAGAGGTATTTAGAATACGAAGAACCCATATGATTTAACACATTCCCTACGTGATATTTTTTTTGAAAGAGGATAAAAGATAAGTATATGAAGTTTGTAATTTTGTCTCAATGATTTTTAAATTTGGGAATATGGTGATAGAAGAGGAAAGAGAATCCCACAAACCTCATAGTCTTTATTTGATTATTTTTTACTAAACCCACGAACCACACCATTATAGATGGATTTAGTCCCAATTTATACCAACTTGAAAAAATAGACCTTGGAAGGAAAGGAAATCGCCATACCCCCATAAGGGGTTACTGTGAGTGAAATGACCATGTAGAATTTTGAAACATTTAAGGGGAGGAGGGTCATGCCTCCAAATGTAGTTTTGTAGCTAAATTTGAAGTGTTTGGAGGGAGAATGGAGTACTCATGCCTCATTTAACTTAATATTAACCATGTCATATGTATATGTAATTGTATATGAATACTATAAACAACTGATAAAGTTTGTAAAATTTGAAACCTTGAGTGAATCTTACCTCCTTACCTATATCATGGAACTATGAAATGGTCAAGACTGTACCATGTTCTTGAATGTACTATATGGTTTTTAACCTATTTGAATTTTTACACGTTTTAATATTTGTTACCTTATATGAAGATCTGAGTCATATAAAAATTTATTCTTGTATCTTATAATTTGTTTGAATTTATGGAAATATTTTGATGAATGCCCCCTTTTTTGATAAGCATGTGATAAAACATTTGAGCACATGGTTCAAAATAATAAATGTTTATACATATACAATATATATTATTATCCACCTAAGATCACATTAAAGGTTGAAGTGGTGGCCACCTTGGAGAATTTTTATCTCCAAAAGGGGTTGTGCATGGTGGTAACCATGGTATGGAGAAAACGTGACATGCAATAAAAAATAAATGATAACACATGTGTAAAGAAAATAGTAAAAATAGAGAAAAATAACAAGCATGTCATACTTCATATTAAAGCAAGTATAGAAATAACACAACAAACATGTTAGAAGAAATGACAAAATAGTAGTGTAATCATAAGAGTATAAGAAAAGTGTGTTGTGAGCTAGCAATAATAGAGAAATATAAGCAACAATATATATTCAAGTAAGAAATATAATGTATAAGCATAGTAATATGCAGACATAGAGCCATAAATATAGGATTCCCACAATGTCACAAGGGTCAAATCCATCATTTTCATTTTGTTTTATTGCAAGGTTAAGTTGTAGTATGGAAAGTGGTTTATGAAGGTAAGGGTATAATTGATGTTATTTATATGAGTTTGTAGCTATTTGTACGTATGTATACCATGAAAAGGATATGCATGCTTACGTGTAGTTGTAATCCCAACCCCGTAACAATATTTGTCGTCAAGCATTCGCTAAGTACTTGATATCTATAATTTATTTTTGTTATGTTATAGTGTATGAATATACTTTACCTTTATGTGTGTGATGATATCGTGACATTGGTGTGTTATTATGTTGTTGTACACATTAATGTATTTTTTATTTATCTTTCTTACTTTAGTTAATGGTTAGCTAATGTTAGTAAATATGTACTTGGTCGCAATTGTATTATTTCGTCATAAAGAAACAATTATGATTGTATAATGGACTAACCTTATTTTGTTATTATGACATTCATAGATTGTAAATCATTAAGATGGTCTTAAAAAAGGATTGGGTAAATTTTGAGATCGTCAAGGTACATATTTATGAGGTTGACTTAATAATATTTTTATTATTAATGTAAATATATTGCTTATAAGACCTGGACTATGGAAAAGTATTTCAAGGTAAAATTATATTAGTTTTATTGGTATTTTATTATATACTTGGCATATTTTTAAACTCATCTAATGGTTTTAGACCATAGCTCATATGATTTTTTAATAGATGGTTAATTGACCACACCATGTATTGAATCAAAACTTATTTTGTTGATTATTTTCTTTGATCGATCGGATGCTCCATGCAAAGTGGTTATTATTTGTGTTGGGTGTATTGGTTTAAGACCAAAAGGAAAAATTAAAATATTGTTTAAATGTTTTAAAAACCCTTGATCATGGCAAATGAAATAAGGGGATTAATTATTAAAATGGTCAAATATGTAGTTAATCAGTTTTTTTTGGTGAGTTATACGGTCTTCGAACAAACTCGATAGCATTTTTTATTCGCAATTATTTGAATTCATTCATTAAACGACCCATGTAAAGGGTTATGGTTTGAAGTTTTGTCTTGGACCACTCATTAAAACACCTCCAAGCTAATTTGGGAGGGAAATTGGAGATGGCGGTGGCAAGTTGAGATAAGCCACTATATGGCACCTAAAAAACTTAAAGAGTATTAGTTTCTCTTGAAACTTATGAATCTTCTAGGAGAATCTACCTTACATGCATTGGAAATTTATTTTTATTGTTTTAGTTATGTTGAGTTCCTATTTTGGCCTTTCGAACTCCAATCTGGTCAATAATTTGCATGAGAGTTTTTGAAATCTATTTCTTGTTAGATTTTTAAGGATATTAATGGATATCCACCAGTATATATTATTATTTTATTTAGTTTTTTGGAGTTGATATTTTCTTCAAATATGGACGTGAATGGGTTAATTTTATGGGTTTATTTGATCGAGTTTAAAGAAGAGTTTGCAAGGAAATATTAAAGAAGATTTGTAGGGATATTATGCATTACAAGAATGGATTTTTCTCGACTCTCTCATGTTTTCTCATTTTGAAATGATTGAATAGGTACAGTAGTAAATCACTTCATGCTTGTTTTATTTTCATCAATGTTAAGGTTGAAAAATATAGGGAAAAAATGGGTTTATTCTATTTATAGGTGCTTCAAATATATATCTATGGAGGTTATTTTGGTCTCCGAGTTTGAATAGATGACTGTGTTTATTTGATTTAAAACCCATATGTGAAAAATATGTTATGGGTATGGGTGATTATGTTGGGCTTGCACCTGAGGCTTGATTTATTGTTTATTTAAGCATGTTTAACTAGTTAATATTCTTGTGATCAATATATACATTTTAATTATGTATTTTCCATGTTGTTCGCACCTTGTTTTGTTGATAAGAACCATTTTTGGGCATGTGTGATTAAGATTTTATAATTTATTTTAAAATGTGTAACATTAAATTCATTGTGCAAATACAAAAATTGTTGGGTTCGATTTGAACCTTATTGATTTTGAATTTTGTTGTAGATACATTATTTTGAGGTGGTTAATGCTTTGCATGTGCAATGTGAACTGGGATATGTGGTTTGATTTGGTTGTTACAAGTTTTGAACTCATTTTTGTGGTTTAGTGTGAATGTTATCAACATTGTATTAGCGTACTCAAATAGAGAATTCGTTTTCTCCATGATAGTCATCATACATTGAGTTCAATGATTTTTAATCAGTATTTGATGAGACTATATGATTTAGGGTCTTTTTGTATCCTTGTTGCACAAATATCTATGAATTCTCAGTAGTTTCCTATGAACCCACAATAAACGTGTTTTATCTTAACAAATATATATATATATATATATATATATATTTGTTTCTACAGACTTGAGAATATTTCTTAAAATAAATAGCAAGACTTGATTATATATCTTGATTGATAGATGATTAATTTTCTTGAGTAAATTGATTTGTAGAATAAGTTAGTTACTTTAAGTGTACGTTAAATACAATATGGCTGTGGATAAAAGTATGTTATTTAACCATCTGATTTAATTGAAAAATGCATGTTTAATATTATATCCTATTTATGATAAAGGTTTGATGTGGAAGTTAATGTCTACTACATACATGATATGATATATAATAATTATTCTTTTGTGTATAAAACTTCTAAATGTGTGATATGTTAAAAAAGGAAACATAAGTTGTTGAAGCTATCAGAGACATTAATTATCTCTTCAATTAATTATGAAAGGATAAAAGATAATTGTTTATAATTTCTTTATTTTGTACTTAAGCTTGATACTTGATGATTTATTGTAAATTAAATTAATTAAATATTATTTTTACAGTAATTATTGTTCATAATGATGTAAAAATACTAATATATAATGAGACATAAGCAATAAGCAAGTGATGATACGAAACCCTAAGTAAGAAGGAGAGATATGAGGACTTAGTTGAATTATGAGTGAATAGGAAGTGATATGAGATGAAGAAATGTTAGAATAGACTGAGAACAATGTCATCACTATGAACTGAAGGTTCAGGGGTATGGAACTATGTTGAACAAGAGTGTTTGGGAGAGACATGAGCACTGAGGCACTAGTGTCTATATCTGGATGTTGGTGTCTATGTAGGTGCTCTAGATATGGTATTTTTGTGTGGGAAGAGGTTCATTGTTGGTTTCTGATTGTAACATTAGTTTTGATCTTTGATCGTTGAGTATACTTGTAACATGTAAGAAATAAGTTCCCATGCACATGCCCAGAAACCACATCAAACCTAAAAAGTAAAATGTAGAATGAGGAATCGAATTGACCCTGATGGTCATCCAAAGAGTAAAATTATGACCGATCATTGCACTACATCTCAAAATCCATGTAGTTCTTCTAAGTGAATGTGTAGGATTGATGCCCTAGGATGCCCTAGCTTAAGTTGTACCAATGATATTGGGCTAGATATAGTAATTTAGATAGATGTATAGCATGTGTGGTATGGAATAGAATTAAATTCCCCTTCCTACGTAGTGTATATGCAAGAAGTATGCAGCCCTGTGGTCCCCTTGTATGGATGCTAGATGGATGTCCTTTGAATGATCTTGGATGCCTTTTGGATGCAATCTTAGTTGATAGATATGTAATTCTTAGAGCTTAGCCCTTTAATTTGATCACATCATATACTATGTATTTATATGATTCCCTTGGTTGAATTTCATAATTGACAATTGGAAGGCTGAATCCATAAGATTAATAAAGATTAATTAAGAAGATAAAAGAGGCCCAAAAAGAGTGAGAAAAGGTAGAAATAGGGATCAGGGGTCACCCATAGGGGAAAAGGAGTACCTAGGAGCTAGTGTCTTGACTGGGCAGTCGTGTCTAAAGCCATAGAAGCAGATAAAGTGGCTGAATTCTGGTAAGATTTTAGGGTGTATGAAGACCAAATAAAAGCATAAGAAGACACAAACAAAAGGCCAAAGATAGTTTTCAATTACTAGTTTTCTTGCTTAGGAATCATATGAATTCTAGTATGATGCTTAGGACCTTAGAAATGTACCCAAGTGCGTAGATTTTGTGTCTACATTTTCCCTCCACTTTATGTTGTTGACTAAATACTAAATAACATAAAGTACTTAGAATATGTGTACCTAATGAACCATATAGAGTGTGATGGCGAAGAATGTGCCGAGTCAACAAGTAAAAGCGTGAAGTGATCTAAAAATGAAACCATGGAAGACTATGGAAAGGGGGTGGACCCTAGGGGTGAAGCATATGCGTAGCTTGTACCATGTTGTACATGCTTGTATTGTGCCTAATGTACGGTTTCTTATTATTGTGTATTAAGGATAGTACCTACAAAAGAAGAGTGAATAGATTTGTCAAAGTCATGTGTATATGAGTTTTTTCTACAGTAAAGTATGTAATAGTATGTGTAAAATGTAGTAAAAAAGGAAAGTGTGTACCTGATTTTTGAAGAGTGTAAAAGGATAGAAATATGTCCTAAAATGCTAGTAGCAAGAATGGGTTTTTTGGGCGATCTCATGCCAAGAATGATTTTTTTGGGTTATCTCATGCCAAGAGCAAGTTTTTTTGGGCGATCTCATGTCAAGTGCAACTTTTTTGGGTGACATCATGCCATGGGAGAAGAGTGTTACGGAGAGAGGAATATTTTTACTCTCCTTCCATGAATGCTTTCCAAATGATCACCATTATAGATGGTATGTCCCTATTTTGTCCGTATTATTTTGTAGTTGTACTGAATTGTTCTGATCGAATAGCTTGTTCCAATTGATAGAAGATAGATTATGCATTTTGCTACTAGCAGGATTGTGCATGCTACTGTAGAAAATATACTCTAAAAATTGTTGAATATCCAGTGTTAAAATATGATAAACTTCCTATTGTGTGTGCACCTCAGGATATTAGTGCCCAGGGGAGGACACAGAGTATCCAGAAGCTCCTAGTGTCTGAGCCCAGGCACTTGTTTTATGTGTTGTGCATGAGGACCCAAGTCATAATTCTGGGTCTGTTCTGTGACTGTATACTTATGTTGTATTCATGTACTATGTACTTACCTGTACTATAGAATATGAGCTAGTTGTATAGGGTGACTGATTCACCTAATGTATTCCCCTCTCGTTTGGGGTGCTTGTGACATTTGAGAGGAGTATGTGTTCCAACAGGAGAGGACTAGAAGATTGAACTGAAATGTTGATGCCCTACAAGGGGGGAATGTGCATGGTAGAAACCTATAGGAACATGCAAACACGATGGCTAGAAACATGTGGTAGTTGTAATCAAGTAGCAAGCATACAATATAGAAGACAATGTAATAAGAAAGGAAGAAGAAAATATAGATCACAAAAATTCAATTTCAAACATGGGATACATCGCTCACAATGTCACAAGACAATCAGGGTCTGAAAGTGGCCGAAATCATACATTGATGCATACAAGACAAAGGGAATAGCCCGCAAACAATAGCATACAATGGAAAACAATGTCAAGAAAATATGTCACAGAAAACCATGGTGGCATATAGTCCTACAAAGAAAATGTTACACATGAAGAACTCGTTAGCATGTTAGAAAGATAAAGAGAAAGTCAAAGTGTGTATGTATCCATGAAATAAGTAGTGTGCTAGTAAGAATAGGAAATATTATGTAATGAAATGATAGTGTTATCACCGAATCACAGCACCCCTGTGCATGTATTTGAACTCACAGTGTGATTGGATAACATGGGTACTATCTCCAAGTTGTGGGACTTGCTACTCGAGATAGACCTCCAGAGAAAGCTGGTTCTTGCTCCTAAACTACCTGCCACAATCTACTCTAATGCAGGATAAGCTAACTGTTCTAATCTAAATTTCCAAGGGACCAGGGAAAGAGAATACATAAAATGAAAGCCTACACTAAAGCGGTGATACACCAGAAAAGGAGGATGGGAGAGTAGTCTCCAAATGTGTGAAATACAGAGGCAAAGTGCACACTAGAAGAGGTGATGACAGTTCACCATAATCCAGCAAAATGCATTCACAGCAATATTCCAAGCACACACAATGATAATGAATTCCTGCAAGAACATAATAAATAGACACAATATACTTGTAGAAAAGATTAAAGGGGCAAGAAGAATGCAAGGAAACACAGCAGGGGAAGATGTATCCACAAACTGATATTTTATTGCTTCATGATATGCACAGTTCAATCTATTACAAGATAAGGGCCTGGATCACCATGCAAGGAGTCCACTACAAGGGCCTGCAACACACTAGCTTCACAAAGCAATTTTGACAGAGCTTTGTTACCCAAAAACTCTCCCCCTTACAATGAGCCCAACACTCCAATTTATAGAAAAAAAAAATGAGAAGGAAAAGAGAAGGGAAAAATGAAAATCCCGAAATCTGTCCTTCAACCACCTGTAAGAGGCATTAAATTGAGTGGAATGGGTATACATTACTTGCAAAAGGCTCCCCATACTGTCCCATGTGCTGCAGCAGAGAAGGAATGATGACCATGCCTCTTAATTGCACTCCCAGCTACCAAATAAAACACTGTTCTGAACCCGGCCACATTTTCTTAAAAATCTTGATCAATTTCTGATCAAATCTGGAATTTCTTGATTTCTATGCATCGGGCTCGGAAACACGATTACAACGGTACCAATTTTGTGCGATTTCGTTGAGAAATGCAAAAGTTATGGCCTTCTGAGTGCAGGCAGCTATTTTGGGCCTGGCAGGCGTTTTCTGTCATTTGACGGGAAAGAGCATTTACTGACTGGAGCCGAACATGTTTCCTTAATTTAAATATATCTACCCTCATTAAAAATAAGAAATCCAGTTTTTGTGGCGTAGAGGACGTCGTGCTCGTTCCAGAAAGTCCAATTTTATCAAAATCGGAGCTCGGAGTCAAAAGTTATGGCCATTTGAAGTTTCCGGACCAAACGTTGACTTTTCCTCCTCTGACACGTGGCAGCTTCTGATTGGTCCTCGGCTGATTCGGCTCCTCCGCGTACTTCGCGTTCTTTCGTTCCGGATGTCCCAGTGCTGCCTGGGACAAAAACCTCCGATTCGCCCGAAATGGGCTTGCTCGTCCTCCTTTTAGCTGAAGACACGTGGCGCCTTTTGATTGGCTTTCGGCTTGGCCCGCTTTGTTTTTGGACTGCCTTGACTGATTTCGGCCGGTTCGGCCGGTTCGCGTCCATCTGTCCCGCTTGTCCCATTTGCCTTCGGACTGACTCGACCTTTTTCACCCGGTTCGGCCGGTTCGTGCCTTTTCGGCCCAGATGTCCCAATCCCTTTTTGACTGCCTGTGCTTATTTCGGCTGGTTCGGCCGGTTCGGGTCTTTTTGTCCCAAACGTCCCAAGCAACACTTAGCCAATTTTTCTTCCTCTTTTGGCCGGATCGGCTTTTCGCGCCCGCCGCGTACTTTTGTCCCATTTGTCCCTGCTACGTTTCAGACTGTTTGTGCTGATTTCGGCCGAACCGGCCGGTTCGCGCCTTTTTGTCCCACACGTCCCGGAGGCGACCTTGAGCAGGACTTAGCCAATTTTCACGATTTTTCCTGGATCGACCTATTTGCCTTCTTGAACCTTTTTTTCGCATTTTCTCAGAACTTACTCTCTTCCTCTTGGACAGGGGAGTTAGACAAATATGAGGGGACCCTAGAAACATGACTTTTTGCCCTGAATCAATCAATTGCTTGCATGTTATCAAAATTACCCTGGGGGTGAATTTTGATAAATATAATGACATACTGAGTATTTGTCTAGCATAGTAAGCAACATGAAAGAAGTAAGTAGTATAAGCTAGCAAGAATAAATGTAGCCAAGATATGTAAGTAAGTAGTATAAGCTAGCAAGAATAAATGTAGCCAAGATATGTAAGTGTAGTTTGAGTTTGATGGTGCAAGGTGTGCAGATGATAGGAGAAACATTTCCCCCAATGGATGTGCATGAGATGAGCTTCATTTATAAATTCCCCCTTAGTAGTCTAGAATGAACCATATAATAAGAGTGTGTCATCGGGAAATAAGTTTTTCATGTGCAAGTAGATACTAGAAATGATATTTCATAAATTATAGAGCATGAAGTGTTTAATGTGAGTTGCATTGATGTATTATGCCCTCAAAAGTCAAGTGTGAACCATAGCATGAGAGTATGTCATAGGGAAATGATGATACAATGTGTGTACCAAAGGTGCAGGAGTGATAAGAAATATTAATCATGAAGCGTGGGGCATGAAGTGTGATAGTAGACACTAAAGACAACTAATAGTAATGAAGGGGGTGAAGTGTAGTGCCTCCAAAGTGTGTGAGTAACAGAGATATATGTGATGGGGAGGGGAGTATGTCATGGGTCATAAGAAATCATATGGTCATTACAATGGTAAGTAGGAGCAAGAGTAGGACCAATGTTGGGTTTTGGGTTGACAGGAGGAAGCTTGATCATCTAGAGTTTGTTGGTCGAGCATAGTGAGTAGTTGTTTATTTGGAATTGGTAACGTGGTAGAAAAATTGATAGGGGGAGGGTATGGAGGATGGATTTTGAGAGGTGATTTCTTAGTTTTAATTGGTATCTCTATAAAAGACTTGTTAGGATGAAGGGATGGAGGACGGATTTTGAGATGTGTTTAGTTAGTTAGAATTTGTTGGATGTGAAACTTTTGATTTACTAGAGGAGGAAAATTAGTAACTATGGCATGATGCTCATTAGACTAAAATTTACGTCATTGAGTAGGTTAGGATGAAATACAAGTGGGTTTAGGAGGGATTCGATTTTTGTTTTGTCATTTTGTCAGATTTGGAAAGTCAATTTTTGAAAGTCGTGGCCATGATTTTGCTAGATGCCATCGACCCCTTTGTAACAAGATGGCTAATGGTGTCAGGATGGGGAAAAAGGGATCTTGAGGGCCAATGGCGTCTACTAGAGGGTCGATAACGTAAGGGGTTTTTTTTCCAAGGGCCGATGACATCTGCTAGGGGGACGATACCGTAGGGATTTGGTAATGATAGGTTGTATGTTTTGATTTTTCACTCTAAAAATTGATTTTTTAGAGTTATGATGTTTTCTTATTTTATATTTTTTTATGGATGCAAGTAGAGCACATGATCTTCCTATGGTAGAGTGTAGATGTAGCATGTTTTAGTATGATGATTATCAAATTATCATAGATGGAAATTACCCAATTACAGAGTTAGGGATCTAGGGGCATCATGTAGATGTCAAGGATACCATTGGACATGGATTTGTTATAGATGTTTTTGGTTACATGGGAAACCTAGTCTAACACCTATTGGTTGTGGATATGACATGAGATGACGGAGATTTCATTGACATTAGAGGATGTACATGGGATTCTGGGGTTATGTATTGGAGGCACCCGCATGTATTTTGATCTGATACCTGATGCCGCAAAGTAGAGAACATTAGCCATATGGTCTATAGGGAGTAGTATAAATGATGGGCGCAATGTAGGTAGTAGGGATTCCAAATATTTGGAAGGTGGTGATAGGATCGGGGTGGCACATATAGTGTGCCACAAGGAAGATGGAGCCATCATGTTATTTTTTTATAGTAGTATGTAGATATTTAGTTGATCATGGGGTCTTGTTTAGCTGGAGCACCACCATATGGGTGTAACTAGTACATGATCTATAGAAAATTTGGTGTAGAGGCTAGGGGGTCATGGGATCCACCATTGTATTGATATTTTGGATCTATAAGAGTTTCCTTATGTATAGGCCAAAACAAACACCATATGTAGTAGTGAAATATGCCTCAAGAGTACTTTAGTGTGAGCAAGGATTGACAGTGAGATAAATTCAAGTATACCAGTCATTAACACAGGTGGGTCCTAGTGAGGTGATATGGTAACCCTAAATAGGGAATGTGGACATGTGGCTCAGTTGGCCTAGGTCAGATTTCTTGGATACTATGACCGTGGTGACATGGCATTATGTTTATTGGGTGGAGACCCACATAGTGAGTAGGGTCCCGAGACAGTTTAGATGACTAGTGTTAATGATGATACTATCATTTCCACCTTATTAGCATTGTCAAGCTAGATAGGTTTCCAGAGTAGATATATGAGTATCAGCACTTCGACCTCATAGGATATATGCATTGGGGACACTTGGTTGGAGGAAGGAGAGACACAGTGGGGATGTTCAAGGCCCACTACAGGTCATATTAGATAGTTATTCAAAGGAAGGTGTTATGCCTTTAGTCTTATAGCTTATATTAGATATGTAGTGCTAATTTATGGCTTGCATAATCTCTCTTCTTGACATATTTTATTCATTTATACTTTCATATGTTTAGTAGGTCGGCCTTGGTGTTGGCCATATCATATGATTGGTATATATAGTTGGTAGTGAGTAGTTAATCATCATATTGATAATTTGAGTCTTATTGTATGGTTTTGAGGTTACCCCCTCGAAGTGGCTAAGCTATTATAATTGCATATTGAGATCATTTATCTAAAATCTTGTGTTATTTTGTGTTTTATTACTGCTAATAATCATATTTATACAAGTAATTTCATTACAAGTGGTATCAGAGCATGATCTCGGCCAACGTTGTATCAAACCCTAATTGTGAAGGTTTGGCTATATCTAAATATTTGTAGTGATTTTTTCTATAATTTTTATTATGGTGTGTAGAAATCAAACAAAAAATCTACTCGCAAAAATTTAAACCTTTTTGAATTGTTTCGCAAAAGTTATAGTGGTTTTATGTTTTATCATAATTCGGCTACCTAGGTTGCAATTTTTGGAATTTTTCTAAGTTTCTTATATTTTCGGAAATATTTCCAACAATTATCTATGGTCTCTTCTTTATAATTTCCTCTATTCATCCAGTAAATTTAAGAAATCCAAACCCTAAAGTATTTCCCTATTTCATTTACCCCGAGTCCCAAACCCTACGTCATGACTGATAGATCAACTCAAGGTCAAGGAAAAAGTCAAACAACTCTAGGAATGACCTCAAATAAGGAAGATATGGATTTAGATTCTTCTTGTTTGGGATTATCTAAGGTAGTCAGCGAACTTTAGGAAATGGTAAATAATAAGGTAAGGATGACCTCAATAATGAGATTCTTTGTCTAAAAGGTAGCCTTAGGGGTGAACTTCATATTTATTTTCAATCAATAAAGCAGGAGATGTTGCTCACTCTTTCAAAAATAAATCCCAATCACAGTCATATGTGTTCCTCTAGAAATAATCACATATATACAAATCACTCCAATCAAGGATGATCCTTTACACATTCAGGCAAATATCCTCACCATTAATAGGGAATTATTCCAAAAGTGAAAATGTGTAAATTAGATGGAAAGGATATTCTCAATTGGATTATCCAAATGGAGAATTTATTTGATCTCCATCAGATCTCATTAGGACAAAAGGTGATCATGGCATCCTTATGTCATATCACACATTTTCATTTCATGATTTTTACAAGATGGGTTAATAGAGAAAATTTATTCACAAAGGTTTGGGGATGAGAAGTGTGAGTTGACCAGTATCATAGCTAGGTGTACACATGTTTACCCTGAAAAGGATAAACATGCTTACATATAGTTACAAAGTTGACTATGTGACGTTGTTAACCACCAAGCATTCGTGAGTTACATTGTGTTAATATCCTATTTTGTTTCTTGTGAGATGATTTTTTTATCCTACCATGTTTGATGATTTCGTGTTTGGATGCTTTGTTATTCATATACCTACTATTGATATGGTGACTTACTTTTCTAGCTGGAATAAATAACTTGCAAGTATGGTTAAAATTATTCATATTTTCAATACATTATTTCATTATGTGAAAATAATGATGATTGTTAAATGTACTAACTATTTAGACATTGATGATCATTGATTGAAAAACATGAAATGACATTCTATCGAGACAAGTAAAATGTTAGTTTCGATAAGGTACAAGTATAAGCATCTTAATGTCATAAAAAAATGTTGATTAATCTTACTTATTAAAGTGTTTTATAATATGATCATAAAGTTTTTATTTTGATCATTTCTACATACATTTAATGTGTTGATTTGTTAAATTTCTTAGACCAATTGATATTCTATATGCAATAAATACATTGGTAGTAACAATGTTATTATTTTATAATGGCTTATTAGGATGTTTTTGGTTGTGCAGACGTAAGTGTGTTTGGTTATTGGTAGTTGTGTATAGTTTATTTTTAAAATTTTATGGTCTAAGACCATATTCATATGATTTTTATTTATTTGATAAGGTTTATTCACCTTATATGAAGGCCTTGTTTTGTTTATATGGATCATACCAATTGGACTTTAGTTGACTCGTTATCGGTATTGGTTGTACTATGAATATTAAATCAAACTATAATTTGAATGGTCTTTGGGAAAAGTTAATAAATTAAAATATGATTGATTCTCAACCCATGCAAGTTATTGTTTAAATTTAATACTACGATAGTTCGTACTCATTGCATTGTTAATAGAAGGAAACTGCAAGTTGGAAATGGGGGTAGATGGGAAAGGCCACTCCGTGGCACCTATAAAAATTAAATGCATTTAATTAAGACCCACGTATCTCAAGGAATAAAGAGGCTTCCTCCAGAAGCTACTATGAAAATTAGTTTTCTATTTTTAATCTTTTCTTGCATGCATGTCAAGCTCTTCCCTCTCCCCTTCGAGTTGTTGCATGCATTTCTCATCATATTAGCTAGGTGATATATTTTTAGATGGACATAATAGAGGATTTAGTAGTTATAACCGTGGATGAGTTTGGGTTATTTCTTTCTTTGCGTTCAGGTTATTCTTTTGGGTTTTGGAAAGAAGATTTGGAGGATCTTGCATGGAGCTTCAAGGTTTTCATAGAGTTTAATAGGCATGGCTATATTTCCCATGTCTGGATATTTCATTGAGAAATAGTAGAATGAATATTGATTGTTAAAATGCTTAATATTCTATATGTGTGCTTCATTTCTTGTTAAATATGCTTATTTCCTTGTAGTTGGGTTGATATATTGCTTAAGGTATTTGAATTCATCCTTGGGTATATTATTTTTGAAATCTATGGTTAAGACATTCAGTTTGAGCATTGAGCTCTTCATGTTTTGTTTATATTATTTGTTTCAAGTATTGTTTTACCTGTATACCTATCTATTAAGTCATTAAAGGTTGATGTGAATCTTACATTAGCTAGGGTTTTAGATAAATCTATAGGTTTCTTGATATTAAAATTAGTAGAGCTTTCTAAGCCCAAATCACCACACTATTGGTGAAAATATGAGACTATCCTCTAAATGAGTCAACAAGGAACTCAGCTCAGCTTGTATCGATTCAATACGACTCTATTACTGATATGGGTCTCCATTAGTTTGAAACTTGACCTTGGTTTGGATATTTTTCTTTTGGATGATAACTTCTCATTTTCTAACCCATTTGGGTACCTCATGTGTTGATGATGGTGTGTTTTGGGTCTGTACATTTTGATGGGGGCTTAAGAAAGAGTAACGGTGACTTGCAATTCACTGAGTTTACTTATTTGGTTGGGTTTGAATCAAACCCAGGCATTGCGACATAAATGTGTGTTGAAACACAATTGTGTTAGTTACATGGTTGATTGTGTCAGTGTTTACAAGGAAATGTGACTCTAAGTCATTGTATTTTGATTATTTTAGTTCAACACAAACCCAGATACTAATAAGGGATTCTTTAATTCCAAGACAGTATTATGTCAATATGGACTATTCAGTCCCAATTCCCTTTACTTAATTGATAATTTTATAAGGGTGAATTTTAGGAATGTTGTATTCCTTCAGGTGTAAATATGGACTCTAGTTTGATTATATACTTCGAATTTTTGGTAAAATTTTGTTTTGATTTCAAAGGCTTAATATCGCGAAATTATACTAAATAGATCTTTGGAAAACTTGCAATATAGATTGTTAGTAGATTTAGGTTGGCATGGGTCTATTCGAAGTAGATTCTTTCTAGTTTTTGAAAATATTAATAGTGTTATTAGAAGCCTGCACAAATGTGGTCTTAATTCTCTTCTACTTGTGTATCAACTTGAGTAGGATATTGATAAGAGAGTTTGATCATTCTTGAATTCAATTTTTTGAAATTTTATTTCAATGATTGATTTACTATTTTATAGTTTCATTCTTATTGGTTAATTAATCAGTACGGAGGGGTAAATCATAATACAATTTGATTTGAATATTGTTGATGATAGTAAAAGTTTAAATCCATGTTTTGAAAAATGAATACTTGACTGTTCACATTCATTTTGACAAATTAAATAAAGGCATTATTATGAACTTGGATGGTTGATTGTTATTATCATGTTATCTTAATTAATACTTTTAAGAAGAGAATCCTGAAGGATCATTCTAATGACTATTTATCCTTTCTTATAAAAGATTGTGTAAGTTTTATGGTGTTTATTGCATCTTTATAATTTTTAACTGAAACTTTATGACTTATAAATTTTGATACTGGTATAATGGCATTAAGATAGTCAGTATAAATTCAGTTGTTTCATAATTAAACATCTAGGTAAGGAGATATATAACCATGGTAGTTTGTTGAACTGACCATGTGAATCTATCATTTTTATCTTTCATATTCTATAAAGGATTAAGTATTACGAGGAGATATTTGGATATTTACATGCATGATTGACATGTGATATACTGATTATCTAATTTGTAAACATTTATTTAATGTATATGTTAAACTTGGATCGCGTAATTCCTATCGAGTGAAATTTGTTTTGTGATATTGTAAATGTTCGTTGGCCAATAATATCATCTTGAAAATAAATATTGTTCTTTTAAATCATGAAATTATTGTACTTTAGTTCATGTTAAACCTTATTATTCTTATGAGATGAAACATTGATGTTTTTTATTTTTCAATTGTTTTACATAAAGAGATTGTGAAATAAATAGGAATTTATTAATTAATTGTACTTATGACATCATTTAATATACTTTATTAAATGATAGTAATGATAATGATGATATCATTAATTAATGATTAATTAAAGGAGTACACAAACAACATTGTTTAGGACAGTGGTACAAGAGTTTTGAAATACATTTATATTTCTAAGACTCGATAGTAATAAGATAAATTTAGTAATTGTTTCATTACACATTACAACTAATTAATAAGTGATTTGCTAATGGTATTGGATATGATACTAGATAAATGACATAATGATGACAAAATAAATTAGTACAACTACTAAAAATCAGTAAATATGATTAAATTAGTAGAATAAAACTTAATGCAACAACACTAGAATTATTCAAAAGTAATGGATTACTTGGTTAGACCTTGTCATGAATGACATGAAATTATCAAGTAAGGATTAACATGACTATCTATTCCTAATAATATAATTAATCTGAAATGATACTTAACAAATAAGGTCATAAAGTGATAATAAGAGCTTTGAAATATGAAACAACATTAATGAATGTGTTATTAATTATTGTCGTCAAATTTATAATCTGATTTAAATTCTTATCAATACACTTAACTTATAACATCTTAGGTGCTAAGGTGGCATGGACTCTAAGTCCTTATTCTCGATCTATATGTCTTCTGACCATACCATCTTAGGATGGTTATGAGAGGGGTAATGATCATCCTTTGACATGAGTCAAGGGTAATCATTATCTTTCTCATATGGGTCCTAAGCTGAGATAACAATCATACACATATATCGAAAGGTAAGTCCTAGACTTTAATACTTCTTAAAACATGGGATTAATAAACTTAAATATAAAGATGAGTCTAGGTAATTGTGTGGGATAAATGAATGGTGATGGAACAAGTTTCATCTGACTTGTGTGCAGTCATGAAACTAAGAATGCAAAGCATAACTTGAAAAATTTGGCCTAAGTAGTGTAATAGTTGAATACATTATCGGATCACCTAGTTCCTTAATAATAGTGTGAGATGCCGATCGAATTTTAGTAAGTTGATTTTCAGGTAGACACTCAGAAATTACATCAGTTCACAAACCTAAATAAATGAGTTGACCAATTGCATACAAGTTATGCATACTCAAAACAGTAAGATAAAGGGGGGATCGGGTATATCTAAATGACCATTACATCTACACATGGTTTTTAAATGTTAGCGGATGGATTGTAAACTGGATTACTTATTGTATTATTATTATTGCATTATAAAATCATTGAAGACATGTAATGGGGTTAAGGGGGTTTTCTTTAAAAACGTTTCTTAATCTAGAGTTAAATAACATTGGGTGTTACATTTTGGTATCAGAGTTGTAGGTTAAAATAAATCTTGGACATAATGGGTCCTTACGCTAAAAATAAACTTGTCTCTTGTCTAACAGAACAATATGGTTAGAACAAGAGGAAATGTTGCAAACAATAAACCAAATGGGGCTGAGGTTTTCACAACCTAGAAATTGGATGAGATACTTGTTGTAATGTAAGAAACTCAAAAATAGAATTGTTGTTTTAGAAAAATGTATATTGATTGAGGATGATGACATTGGAAATGAGGAAAATGATCAACCTGAGGGTTCACCAATCAATAATTCTATAAATAACAATGTAAATGAATCAAATCACAATATTACGAACCATGATGTACATGCTACAAATAATAATGATAATTCTGGAAACATTAATGTTAATGTTACATATCCAAATGTTACGAACTAGAAATAGCTTGAAAATAAATGAGCACGTAATTCTGGAAACATTAATGTTAATGTTACATATCCAAATGTTACGAACTAGAAATAGCTTGAAAATAAATGAGCACGCTTGGTAGTATGATCAATTACAAGGGGTATTCATGTGCACTTATTCTCTATGGTCTTGACCACTTAATCATGAGAATTGCATGGAGGAATGTATCATTTCATTAAATATTATGTATAGTGAGCAAATGAATTAGAATTATGATTGTAATGGTGTTTATTCTATGTGATGAAAATTTTAGTGCATTAGATGGTTGATCCCTCTCTACCCTTATTAGTGTGAGGATTCACTAACGACTTGAGGTTTTAGTGTAATGGTTCATTACATTTGGTATCAGAGTAACCACCTAGGTTCAAGTCCCAAAAAAGGTGGCTATGATGACATTGCAATGTTTACCCAAGGATCGTATAGGGTTGGGCATGGTCCCACTATACGTGTGCAAATATAGTCTGGGGTCTAAGTTACGGAAGCATTGTGGGATGTTATGATCCTAGTGTGTGAATTGACTAACACCTCAAGGTTTTGGTGTAACTTTTTCATTACAATTTGTTAGTATATTTCCCCCACCTTTATAGGATTATAGAAGTGGAGTGGGAGTGGAGTGACTAAGCTAGTGAAGTGGAGTCTAAGCGGAGGATAAATAGGAAAATAGTTTTAATTATATTTAGATAAATAATTTAATAAGTTATAAGGCGTGAGTAGGAAATTAAACATTTAATTAAATAAATGTTTAATTAAATTAGCTAAAGGGTATGGGAATTAATTTAATTGAATCCATAAATATAATAGAATTAATTAATTCTAATGGGATGGAATTAACCTAGTTAACTCTGAAGTGATGCAAATATGATATGAATAATCCAAGAATATGCTAGAAATAGGTAAGTATTTTAGGGTGTCCACATTTCCCCCTCTTTAAAGTGTTATTATGAAGTAATATCATTTTAAATATAGTAGACACATTTAGATAAGTGATCAGAAGATAGTAAATCTAGTGAATCAATTAGATGCCCCAGTGAGTGTGGATGTGATGGAACATTGAAATGCCACAACAAGTGTGGATACGATGGAACATTGAGATTCCCAATGAGTGGGAATTATAAGGGGATGATCCCTCAAGTGGATGGGTGATGGAGTAAAGAAGCGAACATCCACTTGATAGGTAGAAGGGAAAGGTAAAGGAAATGGAAGGGAATTTTACCCGTGGCAGGAAATTTCATTTAGAGAGTGAAAGTTAAAGCAACCTTATTTTGTCATTAAAAAATAGAATTTTCACAGTGATTATGAAAGAATCATGATATTTAACTCGTTATGTGTGTAAAACAAACACACATACAACAAAAAAAAAAAGTGAAAAAGGAAAACAAACCCACTATACATAGTAGGTGTAGGCACCATGGTTATAAATGAGCTGTTGAGCAGAAAATATTGTCCTAAGGAGAAGACACACCAAGGATGTGCGCACAGAAACAAGGCGTACTTGAAGGCATGGAAGGATAGGGAAGGAAACGCGTGCCAGGAAAAATTGATTCGGGATATAGCCATTTTCATGGATGTGGGCTATTTTATGAAGATAACATGTAGAGCACACATTGGAATGGAGACTTACGCAACATACAAATGCTATTTTGGGAACATCAGAAAGAATCCCCATTGCCAGGACGATATTGTACTATTGAGTTGTGGAGCTTAATTACTTTGAATTAGCATGCAATGTGAAACTTGCTATAAAACATAGTAACCGTCATCAATTATGGAGGGACTAGCATCGGTCACCTATGACCAGCGTCGTTCATGCAAGGAGGAACTAACATCGGTTAGGGCTAACTGACACAAATTACCTTTGTATGAGTGTTTCAATTAACTCTCAAGAATTAGATCTATTTTTAACATTAAAGCATATCTATTGATTGTAATTACATGGCTAAGTGCCCTATGTTTGTATACGCTTATATAAGCACGAAAACTAGGGTTTAGAAGTAAGAATTAAGAAGCACTTGCAAAAAGTTGATGATTATTGTGAGAGAGAGAATTCTTGGAGAAGAAGCAAAAGCTTGATGGAAAGAAATTACCGTACATCTGAGAGGTGTGGAAGATTGTAAATCTTCAATTTTATATCTTGTCAAAGCTTTGGATAATAGATTGGCTTGTTTCTTGGTGGATGTAGCCCACACTGGGTGAACCACATTAAATCTGGTGTTGATTTATATCTCTTGTTTTGTATATTTCTTCTGGTAGAATATTCACTTTTATTTGCATGTATACTTGGATCTGATATATTGTCTTTATAATCTGGTGTGATAACCCCCAACAACTGGTATCAGAGATCTTTGCTTCGAGGGTTTTTGTGTGTTGATAGATTTACTCACAGAGGGGTTTTTTTGATTGAGTGGGAGCATACAACAATGGAAAAAAGAAAATAAATACAAGGTAGAGAAATTTGACGGCTGAAATTATCAATTATGGAAGATGCAGGGTTGTGGATTATCCATATCAAAGAGATTTGTATCTACCGTTGGAATGAGAAGTCTAGACCTACAAAGATGATTGATGAGAGAATAGAATATTCTTGATAGAAAGGAATTGGGATCTATAATATTGATCCCGGTAGCATTCGTGGCTTCTAATATTACAGAAGACAGCTTCTATGGTAGAGTTAGTGAAATATCTTGCCTAATTTATATGAAAAAACCTAGTGCTTCAAATAAAATTTTATTTGATGAAGAAACTATTTAGTTCTAAGATGCATGAAGGTGGATCTGCATCTAGTCATTTGAATGATTTTTGATCTATTGTAAATCAGTTAAAATTGGTTGCTATTCCATTTGATGATGAAGTAAAAGCACTTTTATTCTTATGTTCTTTGCTTGATAGCTGGTATATACTTGGTAATGGTTGTTATTAATACAACATATACTAATAATATTTTGAAGTTTGATGATGTGGTTAGTATAATATTGGATAAAGAAATTCGTAGGAAGAGTATAGAGGAATCATCATCTGGAGAATTATTTGACTGTAGAAAGTAGGGGCAGGCAAGAAGAAGAGATCCAAGAGTAAGAGTCATGGGAAATCAAAGTCAAGGGGATAATCAGATCTAAATCCAAAGGTAAGGGAATTACTTATGCTGGAAATGTGGAAAGAAAGGACATGCAAAGAAAGATTATTGGTCAAAGGATAAAGAGAACTATACAACCAGATAAAGGTAAATAAGTAAATCTTGCTGCAGTAGAGGTAATACAAGATGCTCTTATTCTTTTTGTAAATAATAGAATTGAATCATGGGTTTTAGATTCAGGAGCTTCTTTCCATGTAACCCCTAATAAGGGTTATTTCAGAAATTATGTCCAAAGAAATTTTGGGCATGTTTATTTGGGTGATTATGAACCTTGTAGTATTACTGGTAAAGGGGAAGTTCATCTAAAATTGTAGATTGGAAATACATGGGTATTGAAAGATGTGAGACATGTGTTAAGCCTCGGGAGAAATCTTATTTCTGTAGGGAAACTAGGTGAAGCTGGTTGTATGGTTACATTCATAGGAGACTCTTGGAAAGTCACCAAGGGTGTTTTTGTTGTGGCAAGAGGTAAGAAGGTAGGAACGTTATATTTATATACATGTGTTACTGATTCATTTTCTACTTTATCTACTTCAGAATCAGATGCATGCATATGGCATAACCGGTTGGGCCATATGATTCAAAAATAAATGTAGATCTTAAAAGATAAGGGTAAGTTATCAAATTTTAAAGATTTATATCTTGATTTCTATGAGTATTTTGTCTTTGGAAAGCAAAAGAGAGTGATATTTCTCAAAGTTGGGGAAAATAAGGAGTAGAAATTAGAGCTTGTACACTTAGATGTGTGGGGACCAAATCAAGTAGCTTCTCATGGAGGACCCCTGTATTATGTTACTTTCATTGATGATGCTATAAGAAAGCTATGGTTTTATTGTATTAAAAGTAAATATGATGTTTTTGAGACTTTTAAAAGATGGAAAGCCCTTGTTGAGAATGAATCAAATTCTAAGTTAAAGTGCCTTAGATTTGACAATGGTGGTGAATACTGTAACAAGGATTTCAATGATTATTGTTCAGTGAATGGGATACGTAGAGAAATAATGGTTCCAAGAACACCATAGGAGAATGGTGTTGCAGAGAGAATGAAAAGGATAATCATGGAACACGCTAAAAGTATGAGGATATATTCTAGATTTCCCTTGTAGTTTTGGGCAGAAGCAGTTGATACAGTGGTTTATTTGATTAACTATTGGTATTTAAGTTCACTAGATGGAGGAATACTAGAGGAAGCTTGGACTGGAAAATAGGTAGATATTTCTTTTATTAAATTTTTTTGTTCATAATATTTTGTGCATGTTGATAAGGAAAATAGGAAAAAGTTGGATGCAAAATCCAAGAGATACACTTTCATTGGTTATGGATCTGGTGATTTTGAATTCCATTTTTGGGATTTAGAAAATTCTAAAATTATTAGGAGTCATGACATTGAATGGAATGAAAATAGAATGTACATGGATGAAATTTTGGTACCTAAGGATGAACCTGTTGAGAAGTTTGTGAATGAAAATGAACTCTCATATTTAAAAGTAATACCAACAGGGTTACACAGTAACCAGTGTCAGTTGACCCCTGACTGAAATTGGTCAGTAGAACTGGTATCGGTTACATAAGAGCCAAACTGACATCGGTTAGCAGAACTGAAATCAGTTATAGGCTTCGAGCACAGTCAGATTTGGATACAAATGTCCAGGAGGTCCAGATTGAGCCTCCGGTACCCCAAACTCCTATGAGAAGGTTACAAAGGGTAAGTAAACCTCTAGAAAGATTTACACCTTCTCTATTTTATTTATTATTGACTGATTATGGTGAACCAGAAAGTTTTGAAGAAGTAATGAAGGATAAGACCCACGTCCAATGGGATCATGAAATGAATAAGGAGATGGACTCCTTGGAACAAAACCAAACTTGGGATTTGGTTAAGTTTCCAGTAGGTAAGAGGACATTGCATAACAAGTGGGTTTATAGGATCAAGGAAGAAGAGGGTGGATAAAAAAGGTACAAGAAAAGGCTTGTAGTAAAGGAAAGTAGGTATTGACTTTGGTGAAATATTTTCTCATGTTGCAAAGATGACTTCTATTTGTACTGTATTGAGTATAGTTGCAGTAGAATATTTGCAATTAGAGAAACTATATGTGAAGACGGATTTCCTTCATGGTGAATTGGATGAAGATATTTATATGTAGCAGTCGCTTGGGTATGAAGTCAAGGGTAAGGAGAAATTAATGTGCAGGTTAAAAAAGAGTCTATATAGGCTCAAACAAGCTCCAAGGCAATAATACATGAGGTTTGATAGTTTTATGCATGAGCATGGTTACTTGAGATGTGAATCTGACCATTGTGTTTATTTCAAGAAGCTTAAAAATGGGAGCTATATTATTTTGTTACTATATGTGGATGATATGTTTATTGCAGGATCTAGTATGTAAAACATTGGTGTGCTTAAGGGAAAACTAGCTCACACATTTGTTATAAATGATTTAGGAGCTACAAAAATAATCCTTGGCATGTAAATACTCAAAGACAGGAAGAACAAAAAATCATATTTTTTCAGGAGGATTATATCTACATGGTGTTAGAAAGGTTCAAGATGCAGAATGTAAAACCTATTAGTACACCTATGGCTGGACACTTCAAATTGAGAAAATATCAGTGTCCTTCATCACATGAGGAGGTCAAATACATGACACGAGTACCATATGCTTCATAAGTTAGGAGTCTTATGTATTCCATAGTTTTTACTAGACTAGATATTACACAGGCAATGGGAGTTGTGAGTAGATATATGGCTAATCTAGGTAAAGAGCATTGGAAATCAGTCTAATGGATACTTAGGTATTTAAGAGGGACATCTAGCATACAATTATGCTATGGAGGTTCAGATATTTCATTATGTGGCTATGTTGATTCGAATATGGCTGGAGATTTAGATGGTAGGAGGAGCACTACTAGATATATTTTCACAATAGGTGGGATGATATTTAGCTAGATTTCAAGATTGCAGAAGGTTGTGGTTTTGTCTACTATAGAGGTAGAGTATGTTGCAGCTACAGAGGTTAACAAGGAGATGATATGGATGATTAGGTTCATGGAAGAGTTTTGAAATGAGCAAGATGATTTCAAATTGTTTAGTGACAGTCATAGTGTAATTCATTTGGAAAATAACTCAACATTTCATTCAAGAATGAAACACATTCATTTGAGGTATCAATTCATACGACATCTATTAGAGGATGGACAGTTGAATCTGAAAAAGATTCATACGGGTGAAAACCTTGCAGATATGCTTACAAAGCCATTAGCAAAAGAGAAGTTAGAGATACACTCCACTTCTATTGGTCTTTGAGTTTGGGACTTGAAAATGAAGAAAAAAAGCTAAGGAAGGATCTAAGAATGATGATGTACATGTATGGTGCAGTATAATCTACAAGTGGGAGATTATTGAGTTGTGGAGCTCAATTACTTCAGATTAGCATGCAATGTGAAACTTGTTGGAAAATACAGTAACTGAAATCAGTTATGGAAGGAACGACATCAGTCACCTATGACCGACATCGGTCATGCAAGGAGTAACCGTCATCAGTTAGGGCTAACCGACACCGGTTACCTTTGTATAAGTGTTTCAATTAAATCTCGGGAATTGTATCTATTTTTAGCATTAAAGTAGACCTATTGATTGTAATTACATGGCTAAGTTCCATAAGTTTGTATATTCCTATATAAGCATGAAAGCTAGGGTTTAGAAGTAAGAATTAAGAAGAACTTGCAAAAAGTTGATGATTATTGTGAGAGAGAGAATTCTTGGAGAAGAAGAAAAAACTTGAGGGAAAGAAAGTACTGTACATTTGAGAGGTGCGGAATATTGTAAATATTCAATTGTATAACTTGTCAAATATTTGGATAATAGATTTTCTTGTTTCTTAGTGGATGTATCCCACACTGGGTGAACCCCGTTAAATCTGGTGTTGATTTATATATCTTGTTTTGTATATTTCTTTTGGTAGAATATCCAATTTTATTTACATATATGCTTTGATCTGATATATTATCTGTACAACCAGTTTGCTAACCCAAAAATGTAATTTAGTGTGGGGTAATGTTGAGAAGACAATATTATCCTAAGGAGAAGACACACCTAGGATGCATAAGCAAGAACAAGGTACACTTGAAGGCATGGAAGAATAGGGAAGGAAATGCACACCGAGACAAGTTGATTAAGGACTTAGCCATTTTCATGGATGCGACCTATTTTTAGAAGATAGTGTGTGGAGTACACATTGGGATGGAGACTTGTGTGACACACGAATGCTATTTTGAGAACAAGAGTCTGATAAGCACCATGCATGAGTTTAAGATAATAATATCATTACTTCTTCCAGTTAACTATATGATGTCTATTATTAGCACACTTACATGTATGCATGTTATTGTAAAGGCGCATGGCTATTATCAACATGCGACCTATTTTTGGAAGTGCGTAGGGTGAAGGGAAATTCCCCACCCCTATAAATATGTAGTGAACTGTGTAGTTAGGGAGAGTGAGAAAAAGGAGGCTGAATAGTGAATTATAGTAGAGTTATGTTGTTGGATCTAATACGCGCATAACTTATGGTGATGCTTTGTAATGTAAGAAGCTTCTATGTAATTTAGTGTTTAATATAATGGAATATATAAGATGGATAATGGTTGTAGAGGGTTTTTTCATGGTTAATCTTATTATAGTTATCGTTTAATTCAATATTCTCTAAGTTCTAGATCTGCAATATTCTATGTGGACTGTTTATGCTTATTTATGGTTTTGAATATGTTGTATCTTCATTACACTAACATCCTACACAAACAAATCTAAATAGGGACCTGGTACATTTGTGTGCTTTGAGTGAGCACTCACATAAGGTTGGGTGATGTGCTAGCACGCCTAGATTTTATTGGGTTTTATATAGAAGATTCTAGGCTAGATCATTGGTTATATTGTCGATACCTCTTTTTTAGTTGTTTTAAGGATGTTTTGCAATGAAGACGTACCAGTTGACCTTAGCAAGTGTTGAGGAGTGGATAAAGGATCTGGAAGAAGACTACGATCGAAGATTCAGCACTGGATCTGAGTTTGACACATGTACGTGGGTGGAGTAGAATTTGTATGACTATTTATATGAGAGATTCTTTACTATCTTTCCAATAAAGTTGTACAAGTGGCTGGTTACTTATGCATCTAAAAGGAATTAGAGGTATCGCTTGCTTGTCTAGACGCAGGAATAATTTTAGGCCCTTTATGATGCTGATCTAATTTGGACGTGCGTTGTGGATACTTGGTTCTATAGTGTTTTGAATAGCTATATTTTGGAGTACTTAATTTCCACTTATTCTTTCCTAGAGGTAGCTGAGTTCTAATTTTTATGCTATCCAAGGGGAACTTATTTGTAAGGCATTCCATTAGCAATCAAAATATTGATGATAACCCTGAACTTAGAAAAAACAATGATGGCTAGCTAAACCCCACCACATGCGGGGACATGAACAGGTTTGGTGAAATATGGTGGACCTAGCGAAAAAGAGACAAAGAGAAGAAAGGTGGCTTGAGTATAATGAGGCATGTGAGAGGGAGATAGAGAAGTAGTGTGATATTGCAAGACGGATGGCGTTGAGGAGAGAGATGGCTCGTGAAGGATTTGTAAAAGCTCACGCAGAAGGCATGGAGCTAGGGCATATAAACTGCCCCATTTGGGAAATCATAATAGGGAACCCTCCTCCTCCTCCTCACATGGGAGCGCATCAACATAGATGACATGGGTCGCGGGCGCGCATCTGAATCTACATGGCAACTTAGCCCTTACGCTTGGATTTCTAGTATCTAGTACAACCAGTAGTCAACAAGCTAGTTTGGGTAGTAGAAGAGTTAGGATTAAGTCAGATAGCAAGTACATCTATGGAATGGAAAACATATTGTTTTACTATTTGGAGGTACCTTTTCAAGTGCATCGTCAGCACAGAACTCAAGCACATAGAAATTTGGACTCACTTCTAGGAGTAGTACGCATTTCACAGACTGTAGGAGTTCACACTTTAGTACCACTATTGGGACACATAGGCAGTACATCCACTGGTCCAACTTTCTGGCTACAGGTGAAGGATTAGGGGGCATAGGTGGCTCTAGTTCTGGTGGATTTGGTGGTTCTAGAGGTAGAGTTAACATAGGAGGTTCTGGATCAGGTGGGAAGGGTCCGCACCAACCCCAGAATATTTACATGGAGATGTCCCTTCATCTTCCAGAGTATACGGGCATAAAATATGTTGTTGAACACGTGCACATGTGTGAGATACTGTGGCACACAAAAGGAGTTATAACTTTTGAGTGCAAGGCAAGTCAGTTTGTAACTACATTATAGGGATGCAAATATAGTTGGTATAAGAAGATTGACCGTGATCAGACTTGCGTAGTTTATGTAGCATTAAAGGAAGATTTCAGTTTCATATACCTCAGTTTGAGAAGAAGAGTATAAACTCGCTCAAGGATATTAAGCATGACACTACTAAGAGCATTTGGGAATATGATGTTTATTTCAAGACACTATTGTCTAAAATTTCATATGATATTCATGCAAGCCAGCATGCACAATGGTTTTTTGGGAACTTGATCACCCCTTGTAGGAGGGTGCTATAACATAATAATTATATAGACCCGCCTAAAGCACTTTAAACAACCTTATGCACTGAGGAGTTGGGATTATAGACACTAGAGTGAGCCCATTCCTGGAGGCACAAATTTTAGCTATGTCAAAGAAGTTGGAAACACTATTGGTAAACTCAACACATGAGACATGTGCTAGGATTCAGTGTACAGATTGTGAAGTGGAAGGGCAGAACAAACATAGTTGTCCTCGCATATTAGTGTGTTCATTGCTGCTAGACTATGAGATATTTCATTTGGACCATGATGCAAGTCGTTGCCTATTATTACAATTACAATGCGTGATAAGGAAGAATCTATCTTGTTATTGTAAAAAAAATTGGTGCATGACTCATGATACAAAAGACTATAGGTTTATTGGTCAGATCCATGATGCTATAGATATTGGTGTGTGATAGACTGAAGTATCAAATAATTTTAAAGGCAAAAGTGAGCACCAAAATCATGATCACACTCAAGCGCGCTATGATATGAATGAAGGGAATTTTGAAGGAGGTCGTGGAAGAGGTCGAGGATACCATGGTGGATTCAGGGGCCAAGGCCATGGTGGATTCAGGGGCCAAGGCCATGGTGGTGGAAGATGTGAGTTCCCTCGAGAAACGTGTTTTACATGTGGATATCCTGACCACTACAAGCACAAATGTCCTCGAAATATGACTTGTTTTTTTGTCGGAAGAATCACAGCTATGAGGAATTCCTAGACTTATATGAGCATCTTAGCAAGTAGCATAAAAAAGAGAACAAAGGCACGAGGATGGTCAGAATACAACACACTGTGGAAAATCAATGGATGCTAAAGATGACACCAAAATCTGAGGTATTACCTATGAAGATTACTACACATGCTAAAGTTACACATATTAGAGAGGCATTACAGTAGAAGCCTACCATCACCAAGGAGGAAGTTTTACATGTAAGGTAACCAAATCCTACACATCAGAAGGAGGTTTATCAGGAAACCATGGAGGTACTCATAAATCTTCAGTGTGAAATACAATTTTTGAAGAAACAATAACAGAAGTTAGAACAAAAGAAGGCAGCAGAGATAGTTCAATTGGATATTGATGACTTGAAAGAGGTATGCAAAATATTGCACCAAGAGAATATCATTCCATTACTAGGGAATTCGCTAAAGGGAAACACTCCACATGCAGGCATAGAGAATGGATGGCAAATCCTACATGTTAATCTTCCCCCTCATAGCTTGGATTATGATAAGGAGATCACTCTTAATGTTGTTGTGGATGGGTGGCTCTTGATTAATATATTGATTGATATAGGTGTGGAAGTGAATGTGCTTACTTTGGATGCATGGGTATACATGAGAAGACCTCCATTACATCCATCCTCTAATGTATTGTTCATGTCTAATCGAATTAAGGCCACTCTCATAGGAGTTTTAAAGGATGCATCCATTAGTATACAAGGGGCTAAGTTCAATGGATACTTTGAGGTCTTAGCACTTATAGAATCAGATAGCTTCCCAACTTTACTTGGGTTCCCTTGGTGTTATGCAAATAAATTTGACTTACGGTTCAACAAGGGGTATATAATTTTTTAGAACAAGGAATAAAGAGTGATTATCCCTTTGACAAATAGGAAATTTTTGCCTTATGTTGAACCTTTGAGCAAAGAAGACATGAAAAAATTTTATGTACATGTCATTTGGGACCCAGAAGAACTTGAGTAATCTAAGGAATCCTCCAGTGGGAAGATGCACAGTCTATCAATGATACTACAAGTAATTGCTTGTGACAATTGGGCACATGGCACCTATGAGATGGTTGGACGTGATGTACAAAGTGCATTTGCATGGAGAAGCATACCTCAATGTATTCAGAGGATAGGTAACAACCCTATATATGGGTACACTGGAGAAGGATATCCTATGGTATTCTTGCACGCCATGGAGGAGAAGTGGAAAAATCAAGGGGAAATAAGGAATATGTTAATATGTACCTTGGGTGGGATAGCAACGCGCTAGTGGATGGTTCACATGGATAATCTTATGGAATGGAGTAAAGTCAAAATTACTCTAACCACTTGGTTCTTCATGAGCAATGCGCTTACTATAATTTGCATGTATCATGGTAATCAACCTCTTCAGCACCACGTTCAACAGTGTGAGAGACTCTGGATAGAGGGGTAGGAAGCTTTACCACCTTCACTTTGGGTGCACAAACTTTATTCCACTTTACAAGGCTACATACGAGCCTGGTATGTTTATGCAGAGCTACATAGGGAGACTAGAAATTGGTAGGAATTGGTTGCAAGAATGACATAGACTTTTGACTACTTCTCTACTAAACCTCTGGTGGAAGATGCATTAAGGGTTATAAAGCACATAACTATGGGAGACAGTGCAACAAATGAAGAACTCATTCAGGAGTGCATTTTGATAAAGAAGAAGAGACAAATGCCACACTACTTAAGCATGTTTACTGTGAGAAAGAAAAATAAAATTTGGTCTACATAGTGGATGATGAAGAAGTAGAAAACCTAGATATAGATCATTCAGTAGGTATGTGCAAATTTTTAGATAGTGTGGATAAAAATGCACACGCCTATCATGAACCTATGAAGACCAAAAAACTATTGTCACAGATGCTAAACCTAAGGAGGCAAAAATTGGGGATTATTCAGTTGAGTCTGAAGTGGCAAAGATAATTGAGTTACTATGGGATTTTCAGGAATTAGTTCCTAGGGGCTACCATGAGTTAAAATGAGTGCATGAGTCATTAAGATAGATGAATATTAAGCTAAAGGAAGGAGTGTGCTCGGTCAGGAAGAGACCTTACAGGATGAACCCGAACATGCACTTCAAAGTTAAGGTGGAAATTGACAAAATGTTGAAATCTGGCATCATCAAGCCCTTAGAGGAATCAGAGTGGGTTAGCCCCATGGTGATTAGTATAAAGAAAGATGATCAAATTAGGATTTGTGTGGATTACAGGGAACTGGATGTTGCATGTGTGATTAATCTTTTTCCTACACCTTTCATAGAGGAAATATTAGAAGACATTACAGGGTGTAAAGTTTATTATTTTACAGATGGATTCTTTGGGTGTCATTAGGTTAGAATTACACAGCAGGATCAAGAGAAAATGGCTTTCACCATTGAATGGAGAAGTTTTGCATATACAGTGATTCCCTTTGGTTTTAAAAAGGTGTATGTTGTATTTTCACGCATAGTTATTCAAGCATTACAAGATTTTATTCACAAACTCTTGTAGGTTTACTTGGATGATTAGATAGTGTATGGACTTGTTAAGGATCATATGACAATTTTCACTCAATGTTTGAAAGATGCAAACAGCTAAACATCTCTTTAAACATCAAGAAGTGTGTGTTTTCTACACCTTTTGAAACTTTTTTAGGGCACATCATCTGCAAGGAAGGTTTATTAGTGGATCCAGCTAAGGTTGTAGTTATTGTAGGCCTAAAAGAGTCTACTGTTAAAATTTGAGGATTCTAATAAATATGGATTTAATCAACTTACATATTACATAATGTTACAATAAATATTTAAATAAAGATTACATCATAACACAAGTAAATAAAGAAATACTTATAGCAAATAAATAACACAAGTGACACAATATTTATAGTGGAAAACCCCAATAGGGTAAAACCCCACTTTGAAAATAACCTTTTACTTCAGAGAACTTATTTTACATCTAGAAATATCACCTCCTTCTTTGAAACCCTATTTACCAAGGGTAAAACCAAATCACTTGATTTTCACACATTTGATATATTTCTCTGAATATATCAAATGAGGACCTAAAGTCCTTTTTATATAAGGTGATCGGGTATATCTTCCTGACCCACCTTTTCAACCTAAAAATGGTTGACACATACACCTAGGTTTATAATATTTAATATTATAAATATAATAATTTCATGATATTAAATATTTAACCTAAAACATATACCTAGGTTAGCATATTTAATAATAGAAATAGAAATATTTCATATTATTAAATATTAACCTATATATTAGTAATGGACCCATATACATTAAGGGTTGGCCAGACCACTTAATCATTATGTTCCAACACTCCCCCTTAATGTTAAGTGGGATAACATAACATATGTTAATAGATTACCTACCTGTGGTACACTACAGGATTTACAATCCTTAAACCATAAAGGTTTTAGGATAGCATATTAGTTTAAGGAATTATAACACCTTCATCATACTCAATTTACATTTTGGTACAAAATAATTTAGAATCCCAAAGATCATCCCATGATCATTGGCTAAGTGTGATTCGTAAGTTTTATATGTTATCACAGGTTCTCATAAAAGGTTATTGAACCCAAACATATAAGAGCCTTTTACAACCAAGAACCTCCTTAACAATATGCTTATACTGGATGTTTACTAGTAAACTCAATAGTATTAAATAGTTTACTGAAAACTGTCTTGAAGATCTTTCTACACTTCTTTCTAAAAAATAATTCGAGGAGGTATACATGCCCGAAGGTCTTTTTACACTTTCCCGAAGGTATTTTTTACACTTGCTCAAAGGTCTTTTACAAATGCCCGAAGATAGTTTTATAAAAAATAAGTTCCATTAGGAGGTGATATTGTCCATGCATAATCCCTCTCAATGGAAACTCCAAAAATCTAAGCTTTTCACGAAAGTGACAAAACTTTGCAGCACTTAGGGAATTTTGTGAAGATGTCAGCAACATGCTCTTCAATTAACATGAACTTGAGATTTATCTGATCACTTTGCACCTTCTCATGGGTGAAGCGTATATGTATTTCAATGTTCTTCACTCATCTAATGTTGAACTGGATTCTTAATAAAGAGTAATACAACTCTAAACCACCACATAGAAGAAAAATACTTCCTTTAGCTTCCATGTGTATCTCTACCAATAGTCCATTGCATAGTCAACATAGACTTCTTTACTTCTTCTATTTTACTTCTCTACATCAGTAGAAGAAATGGAGACAATTGATTATATTTTTTGTTCTAAGTAATGGTTCCTACACCAAAACACTTGAACACATATCTAGTATATGTTATAACACAAAATCAGTATGGTTAGAATCACAAAATCCATATAAGATAGCATTTTCATTCTAATTATAATGCAACCCATAATTGATTGTTCCTTTCAAATATGTAAAAATTCTTTTTGACACAGATTTCTAATGATCTCTAAAAAAGGTTCCTACATAAAAATTGAAGTAATTCCTACTATATACTAAATATCTGATCTAGTTATAGTTAGATAAATCAAACTATCAACTAACATCGTATATAAAATATGATCAACCTTTTTCATATGCATATTTATGATCAATATTTATTCCAACTTCCATTGAAGTAGAAAATAGATTTACAATCAATCATAAGATAACATTTTTCAATATAATGGTTGCATATTGTGTTTTAAAAAATAACAATAGAATGAAATACAGTACACACAAATAACATGATGTCAGAGACCTAACTCATTCATTTCAAAGTACTGCTTAAATTTCTCTTTAATCATATGAATTAAATTATAATTTTCACCAGACATAAGTAAATCATCAATATATATACATATAATTATAATATGTGAGCCTTATTTCTTAATGAATATATCATTGTTAGAAGAACAATTAAGAAAACCTAATAGTTTGAAGAAGGAATCAAAATTCAAATATCTAAGCTCTAAGAGCTTGTTTTAAACCATACAAGGATTTCTCAACTTACATTTACATAGTTTTCTTTACCAGTTTCTTCAAATCCTTTAGGTTGAAACATATAAAATTATTCTTTTAAATCAGTAATTCAACAAAATCATTTTTCTTATTCATTTAATGGATTTCCCGCCCAAATTAAGTGGAAAATTGCATATAAGGCCCTAACAGTACTCATTTTAGCTACATGAAAATGTCTCAACATAATCAATACCAGGTTTCTGAGTGAAACCTCTAGCAACAAAACTAGTTTTATGTTTGTTAATACTACCATCAACATTATATTTTACTTTGTATATCCACCTAGACCCTATAATACTTTACGGCTTAGGTTCATATAAGGTAACTAAAATGCATGGTATATATGATGACTTCTGGTCATTTTCCTAAGGTTAATAGGATTTGAATTTTCTAACATAGATTGAGTTTAATTTAATTTCTTATCTAGGAAGTTAAGAGTTTCAGAAACATCTATAGCATTAAAACATCAACATGACCATTTACTAAATCAGAATCAAAGCTATCATTTAAAAGCATTTAATGAAGTAACTTAAAGAGAAGAAGACAACACATGTAAGCCTTTTACTAGATTATATCTAGACATTTCATATAATATTTGATAATTAACATGTCCTAACCTTTCATGCTATATTTTTTAATTATTCAAACTTTGAGATATAAAAAAAGTTATAGAAGAGAAATCATTAAAAATATATAGATTATTTCTTTCAATTCATTCAGCTATTTTACTCTTATTATTATCATTAATATACCAAATATCCTTCATGCATAGATTCTAGTTGTGTCCATACCTCTTTCGGATGTTCGATATTACCAATGTATTGAAGGTACTCATTGTTCACATTGCGTAGAATCATAGAAAGAGTCACCTGCATTCGTTGCAAGAATGTATTCATGTTATCTACAGTTTCTTGACAACCGGTGGGAAAAACCTCAAATCCAAAAACAATCATCTAGAATTTTTTCACCATAAATTTTATTTTGACCCAAATGTTGTCATTGGTTTCATCCAAGATTTAGGTTTTGTCAAGATAGAAATAGTTAAATGTCATTGTTTTCCTAAACTTGTAAAACACACCCCATTATAATATACAATGTACCATAGAGTTAGATACATATTCATTGATAATAAAAACAACACTTTTAATAGAATCAAATCTAAATTTTATAGATCTAAAGAAACTATTTGATCATAACTAATTCTATCATTACAATGCATATTAATTAACCTCCCATGATCAAAATAATTACTCGCAATATAAAAGGATCTGTATTATACCCCAGATCTATTAAAAAATATTTCTGACCATATAGAAGTAAAGAAGAAACCCCTAAGAATGCATAACAACTTCAAATTTCAAAAAAAATGTAGACAAAAATCCAGCCAGCTTACATTTGACGTCTAAATGACTGTCATAATGGCTTATTTTTTGGTCTGTCATGACGATCATTTGACCATCAATTTTAACACAATGAAAGTTTCTTGCAACCTACCAGCTTAAATTTGATGTCAAAATGACCATCATATTGTCTTATGCTTGGTCTACCATGACGGTCATTTGACCGTCAAATTTAATGAAGCCAAAACTTGTAGTGTATTACCAGAATGTGAAATTCCAAAATTTCTTCTTCTATATAATATTAGAGAGGTTATATTTTAACACATTATAATAACCTATTATAATTTATAATGTAAAAATATATACACTTTTTTAATAAAAAAGAGGTATATATTATATAGAATGTAAATAAAAAATAACATATAGTTCATAAAAATTATAAACTATAGTATATTATTTTTATATAAAAGAACACATAACCCTTATTAAAGGGGTTTAAAGGACATAGACCAGGTTAATTTTTTTTATCTGGTGTAAGCTAAAAACTTTAAAAAATTTATGTGGCTATAACTACCAATATTTTAATAAATATTTACCACACTTCACGTGAGCCACCAATAAACTAGCCTTTTTTTTTAATTCACCATTTATATCTGAGAATTCCATATTATACCTATTATCCCATTTCATTCTCCACTCCCACTCTTATATAAAAGAAAACATTTAAATATGTTTATTTATATAGTTTTTATAAACTATAAGATATAAATGAATGGAGCCGCCCCCTTACATAAATAATATAAATGGTTAGGGACACATGTTAGGTTTTATTTAATAAGTATTAAGGATTTAAAAAGTAATCCGTTCATGGCCAAACAATAAACACAGGCCCTCTTATTAAAAAAAGTAAGCATTTAGGTTTTTTTTAAAGACCAAATCTAATAAAATTTATATTTTAAGTGGTTTAAACTAACCATATATATAAAATATGATTCAAACTTAGGTTTGTTTCTTCTTCTTTTAAACTATATATGCCTAGATTTATAAGTTAATTTTAAATATGATTTAAACTTAGGCTTAGAATATGGTCTGTTGACTCTTCCCTCAATCCCATGTAATTTTAATATGGTTAAAGACTTTTAATATATAATTTTTTTCTAAAACTATATAAATTTTAATATGATGTTTACATAAATTATTATATACACGTTATTATATATATATATATATATATATTTAAAAATAATAATATAGTTTTAAAATTATATAGGATATAGTTATAGATTAACTATAAACTATAGTTTTTCAAATTGAATCTTTTTAGAGGGGACCAAAGCAAATATTTGAAATTATAGAAAACATGAAAATTATTTCATATAGTAATAAACCCTTTCTTTTTCTATATATGATTTTCACGCAGGTAAATATTTGAAGCCCCTTTCACTTGTGCACACATCAATCTCCAAACAAACATAAATTCCATGTAATTTACAAAATATAAATGAAAGTAAGAATCATATCATATTACATTCCCCCCTAAAAAAAAAGGATTTAAAATTAAAAACCTTAAAAATTTTACCGAGAGTTTAATTGCACAAATATAATGCCAAAATAAATTGGGGAAAAAAAGAAGGGGACCAGATACTTTTAAATACCCTTTCAAGTTGGTTGAAAAAACCCTTACAAATTAAATAAATAAAATACACAAAATTTGATCTTAATTAATTTAATTTAATCAACTTACATATTACATAATGTTACAATAAATATTAAAATAAAGATTACATCATAACATAAGTAAATAAAGAAATACTTACAGGAAATAAATAACACAGGTGACACAATATTTATAGTGGAAAACCCCAATAGGGTAAAAACCACTTTGAAAATAACCTTTTACTTCAAAAAACTTATTTTACATCCAGTAAGATCACCTCTTCCTTTGAAACCCTATTTACCAAAGGTAAAACCAAATGACTTGATTTACACACCTTGATATATTTCTTGAAAAATATCAAATGAGGACCTAAAGTCTTTTTTATATAAGGTGATCGGGTATGTCTCCTGAACCACCTTTTCAACCTAAAATGGTTGACACATACACCTATGTTTATAATATTTAATATTAGAAATATAATCATTTCATGATATTAAATGTTTAACCTAAATTATATACCTAGGTTAGCATATTTAATAATAGAAATATAAATATTTCATATTATTAAATATTAACCTATATATTAGTGATGGACCCATATACATTAAGGGTTGACTAGACCACTTAATCATTATGTTCTAACACCTACTAGTCAGAGTGATGTGTGTAGATTCTTGGTCCACATAGGGTATTATAGAAATTTTATCAAAGGATATGCAAATATTGTCACGCCGTTGGAAGAGTTACTAAAAGGAAAAGGGACTGTCTATTGGGGAGAATCACAGCAGTGTGCATTTGAGGCGTTGAAGGAGAGACTTACAACAATACCTATTCTACATTTAACTTCATGGAACCAACCATTTCATGTACATGTGGATGCCTCTGGCATAGCCTTTGACGTGGTGTTAGCTCAGCCTAGAGAAGGTATTATAGATTATCCTATTTATTTTTCTAGTAGAAAGTTAACTCCTGTAGAGTATAATTATACATCAATAGAGCATGATACCTTGTCGATGATCTACACGCTGCATAAATTTAGAAATTACTTGTTAGCAACACCTTTTGTATTTTATACTGATCACATGGAATTAAAATACTTGGTAAATAAGTCCATTTTACAAGGGCACATATGTTGATGGGTGTTCTTATTTCAAGAATTTGATTTCACAGTTGTGGTAAAACAAGGTAAACATAATTTTGGCCTAGACCACTTATCAAGGATTCAGTCAGGGGAGGACGTGTAGATAATTAAAAATATAATGCCGGACATACAGTTGTACAGGTTACATCACGCACCTTCAAAATTAAGGATGTTGTTGTCTTTTTACGCATGGGTATGATGCCAGAAGGAATGAAAGAATTGGAGAAGAAACAACTTACAATTCGTGCAGTACCTTTTATGTTGATCAGTAGATATTTATACAAACTAGGATGAGATGAAGTATTGCATTGGTGTGTAATGGAACATGAGCACACAAATATCATGGAAGAGGCTCATGGTGGTATTACAGGTGAGCACTATGCCGGTGATGCCACCACATGTAAGATTATACTCATTGGATTATGGTGGGAGACCTTGTACAAGGATTGTAAAGAGTATTGTAAGGCGTTTGTTCACTATCATCACCTTGGAAAAACTAGACAAATAGATGAAATGCCTTTGATGCCTATTGCTAGTGCAGAGCCATTTGAGAAATGGGTTATATAATTTTTAGGTCTTATTTCACCAGCCGCGTATAGAACTAGATCGTGTTATATCATTACTTAGACAATTTATCTTACAAGGTGGATAGAAGTAGCACCTACAAAGGATTATACATCAGCTATAGAATCTAGGTTCTTATGGGAAAATTTTCTTACTAGGTATGGATGTTTGCTGAGCTTGACAAGTGATATGGGTACACACTTTTTGAATGAGAAAATAAGGAAATTACTGGATGAATTTATGGTTACACACCATGAGACTACACCCTATCATCCTCAGTAAAATGGTACTTCTAAGGATTTTAAGAGGATATTAAGATAGACCTTGACAAAAATTTGTGATGTTGGAAGGAAAGATTGGGATCATAAAGTTTCTGTTGTACTTTGGGTGTATAGAACAACCTACAAGAGGTTGAATAAGCCACACCCTTTCAATTGGTGTTTGGCACAGAAGTAGTTCTTCCTATGGAATTTACATTACCTTCTTTGAGTATTACGCGCGTTGAAGGTCTAGCTGATGAGAAAGCTTTACAAGAAAGGATTGAAAGGTTAATACATTTGGATGATAGGCACGCCATGGCATGTTGGAGTTAGAAGTAAGAAAAGGCTAGGTAGAAGGCATGGCATGACCGAAACATCAGGGAAAGGAAGCTTGAGGTTGGGCAGATAGTACTACTTTATGATTCTAAGTTTTTGTGCCATTCAGATAAGCTCAAGGTGCATTGTTTGGGACTGTATGTTATCACTCATATACTTGACTCAAGTGCTTTCTAGTTAGAGGCACTTAATGGAATGCAATTACCCAGTTACTTTAACGAGGGTAGGTTGAAGCCCTACTATAAATAAGTCTTCTTGGTGTTTGTAATAAGGTAGTATTACCATTTAGTATAGTTTTTCTTTTCCACATTTCCTTTAATGTATTTCCTTCTTCGTCGTTATGGTTTTTCAATTTAGTTTGGTGTTTTGTGTAATAAGCACGTTTGCGCACTAGAAGCTAATTACAATCTGAAGTATTTTTATGTGTAGAGAACTATACATACCATTGGTGTGGGGTGGTTGTTATTTATTGTTCACAAATGGGTACATATGAGAATAAATTGTTACATGTGTTATTCAAGTATGGAAAGGAGTTGTTAGAAAGGAAATTAATTCTAAAGACCATAGATGGAAATGAATGAAGGGACAATATAATGTGAGGTACGTATATGTCATGGAAACTACTATGAGAGGGTGTAGTAGCAAGGTACTCGGCGCATGGAAGTGCTCAGAAGAGAAATTTGTAGCTAGAGGTTAGGAAGGTGCGCTAGAAGGTTATAGCTAAGGTGTGAAATTATACTGCATAGAAATTGTTTGGGAATTTTTAAAATGGTCAATTAATGAGAGGATTAGTGGTAGGTGAAGGATTAATAAATACACTAAAATTTTGAAAATTTATGGAAGGAGGTGATGTGGATTCATTTTACCTTTGTAATCACAAGTATTCAAGTGAGCTAAGTGCAACCAAGCCAAGTGAATCATGTTGAGGTGTGGAGAGTTGGGAAACTAGACGTGGAGAGCAGATTTAAGTGCATAAAAGTCTTGCATCCCGATTAGTGAAGGGTTTGAATGAAGAAAAATCATTGAGAAGGAGCTAGGGAACATGGATTCGATCTAGGGCACACAATTTTGAGCTAGGGTTTGAACTTACTCGACACAGAAGATAAAAGGTGGGATTTTTACGATGGCACCAAAGAAAGAACCTGTAGTAAGCACGAAAGGAAAGAAAAAGGTGGAAGTTGAGGTTGAAATTGCTCCCAAGAGAAATTTTTTAGAGATGTAGTACCATGAAGGAGTAATAGCTAGGAAAGATTGGGATTCCCATATCCGCAAATGAAAAGTAAATGACTACATTCACCGCACCACTGATAATAAGGGAGAGTTGTAAGCTTTACTAAATAAGAATACCAACAAGTGCACAGTGAAAGATATGCCAGTGTATGATGACGTTGGGGAAAATTTTCTTAAGAAGGTAGGAGTTTATCAACTATATGAGCTCCCATATTTTGGAAAGTATGAACCATTATACCAATGGATAATGAGTAAAGCCCATGAGGAATTATTCTATTTCACCAGATGAAGGGTTAGGCTCACAGCGGCCCTAATTGTAATGTTAACAAGATTAAAGGGCACAAGGATAAACATTTTTAGTGATATAACTAATAAAGTAGTGGCTATTTCCATGGGAAAGGAATTGGGGTATACCAAGGGTTCACACGGAATGGACATCTATAGATTGAGGAAGTACCCGATGGTGTAGGTAGCCATACATCTTCTCACCAAGCTAAATGATCAAGGGCAATGATCACAGGTAAATAAAATGTGGTTTTATGTTGCAAAGAAGATGTTGGAGGGAAAAATGTACAACTTGGTTGGATTTATTGCAGAAACCATTGTTGAGGAGGCATGCACAAATGAAAATATAAGTTTTGGTGTCATCCTCTTATCTCTGGTCTTTGTAGAAATTGGGGTGCCCAATGGGCTAAAGAATAAAATTTGGGAATACCCTGCTGAGAAAAAACCCTTGTGGAAAGGTTCAAGAAATATTTATGTGAAGGATCAATGAGTGGCCCATTCAAGCAAAGGGTATAAATGTGGTATGATCGATTTTGTGTGGCATTTGAGGAGGAATGGCTCATTCTAAAGGAACTACCTTCAGCAGTAGGCAAGGTAGTACAGTTCGTGGTGTATCAACACTTTTGCATCGTGTGGTTTTCCATGAAGGATGGGACATGGAGTCCATGGTGAAAACTATCATATGCCTTCACAAAACACTACTTCCAGGATTTAGTTCATAGGTTTTCTTATGTGCATTGGCTGAAATTCAACGCAGACAAGGTAGATTGTGACTACCAAAATCTCAGGAAAACATATGTATATTTAGGTCAGTCTACCTACATTGAGAGACTCATTTCAGAAATCATAAGTATGAAACCAGTAAGTTTGGATATTGGGGATAGTGGATCCGCACTTATATACCTTCAGCTCAAGTCAAGGCTAGAAAATAATAATTATGTGAAGAACGATTTCTTGCTCCCAATCCCGCCTAAGGGCAAGCACACAATGGAGAATGTGCCAGCTCCAAATCCTGTTACAACCATACAGATAGATGAGGAGGAAGAGGAACAAGAAGATAATGGAGGCTTGGATCATAGAGGCCGAAGGCATCCCACAGACAAATTGGAGAGTCAGCACGCATATACTCCACCACAGGTGCACAATGGAGATGAGGAATTGGATGTGGATGCAGTCCCTGAAGAGCGCCAGTTTAAGAAGGTATTTAGAAGAACTAGAACCCAAGACGTGAGAACACCACATCCTATAAGAATATCACCTAAACTCTCCCCTTAGAAAGAGGCACTTGAGAAGAAGAGAAGGAGAAATTTGAAGTTGGATGAGGAGGCAGAGGAGTCTGAGGAAAGTGCGTTAGGGAACCCAATACAACCAAAAGATATGGAGGAACCTAGAGATGAAGAAATGAAAGATGAAGATGAAGGGATGAAGGAATCATAAGAGATGGTACAACAGAAACCAAACACTCATGTTACTACTCAGGAAGAAGAAGGGCAACTACAAATCTTGGCGCTTAGGTTCCTAAGGGGCCAAGAACAAAGAGAACAAGTGAAGAATATGTTGTGCCAAGTATGGGATATGTTAAGGACACGAGAAAAATTGTTCACACCTGGTTTCAGAGCACAATAGGCCTTAAGGAATTGTATGGATGGGAGCTGATGGATCCAAACATGGAAACCACGCACACAAGGAAACAATTATCCTGGTCCATGCAAACCTATATGGATGACCCATATTTTGATGTATGTGAGGAATCTTGTGTGTCAAGGAGAGTGAAGAAGACACCCCAAAGTAGACACATAAAATTCAAGCCTACTCTAATGTATGATGAGAAGGAGAGAAATGCTTTGGTTAAAGTATCTACAGAGGTGCCACGGAGGAAAATTGATGAGGCTTCCACCATTAGAGCACTACTTTAAGATAATAAGGCAAAAACTACAGAAATAGTGTGTTTAAAAGGATAAAAGGACCTAGAAAAGAAAAATAATGAGGCATTCATAAGCATGGTAGAAGATATTGGTGACTACATTATGAAAGCAAGAACTTCTACTTAAGTCTAAGGTACTTGAGAAGTTTCCTTCAGCTATGCATTATATGCACACATTGGTCGATCTAGTGCTAGAAGATGGACCAATTCAAATGCCAGTGCCAAAGGATCCTGAATAAGAAGTAAAAAGAGAAAGGGCCTCTGTGGTTAGGAAAATTACAAATTGTGAGGCATTACTCCAAACTCTAAAGGATGAAATGAAGAAAGCCAACCAAGCTCTGAATATTTGTGCTGCACCAAAAGCGGTGATAAGGTCAGAACTATGGTTGAAGATAATGATGTTCTTAAGGCCATAAAAGATGAGACACTGGGATGCGCAAAAAGATTGACACTAGTGAAACAGAAGCACAAAGCCCTTACAACAGCTCAAGACCCACATAAGTAGAGAATAGATGAGATTGGGAAGCACATAGCACATAAGATGGATCTTCTAGAGGTAATGATGACTGTTATGGCCAATGTTGTCCAATTATTGCAAAACGAGAAGGAAAATATTAATCAGGATGAATTAGAAGCCATTGCCACAGACATTCCAGAGAATACAAGGACCGCGCTAGATGACTGGAAGACATTGGAGGTTGAGGTTAAAATAGAATATCTGAAATCAATCCTCCCAGTTTAAGAAGAAGGTATTGTGCAGTAAGGTTTATTATTTTTTACAGTGATTCATTATCCTTTCCATTCTTATTCTTTATTCTTTGGAAACATTATAAAGAATCCCCATTGTCAGGAAATCAATGTACTATAGTTCGAGGTAATGTTGAGTAGACAATATTTTTCTAAGGAGAAGATACACCTAGGATGTGTGCATGTGAACAAGGCATCCTTGAAGCAGTAGAAGGATAGGGAAGGAAACGCGCATCGGGACAAGTTGATTCCAGATTTAGCCATTTTCATGGATGCGGGCTATTTTTGGAAGATTACGTGCAAAGAACACATTGGGATGGAGACTTGCGTGACACGTTAATGTTATTTTGGGAACAAGAATCCTGATAAGTGCCATGCATGAGTTCAAGATCATAATAGGATTACTTCTTCCAGTTAAATATAGGATGTCTATTATTAGCGCACATGCATGTATACATGTTATTGTAAAGGAACATGGTTATTATCAGCATGTGACCTCTTTTGGGAAGTGTGCAGGTGTTAAAGGGAAAGTCCCCACCCCTATAAATATGTAGTGAACTATGTAGTTAGGGAGAGTGAGAAAAAGGAGGCCTAAGAGTGAATTATTGTAGAGTTATGCTGATGGATCTGATACGCGCATAACTTATGGTGATGTTTTGTAATGTAAGAAGATTCTATGTAATTCAGTGTTTAATATAATGGATTATATTAGATGGATAATGGTTGTAGTGGGTTTTTGCATGGTTAATATTATTATAGTTATTGTTTAATTCAATATTTTCTAAGATTTAGATTTGAGATATTCTTTTTGGAATGTTTATGCTTATTTATGGTTATGAATATGTTGTATCTTCATTACACTAACATCCTACAAAAGCAACTCTAAAGAGGGGCATGGTACCTTTGCGCACTTCGGGTGAGCGCTCAGCTCAAGCTGGGTGATGTGCCAATGTGCCTTGGTTTTGCTAGGTTTTATATAGAAGATTATAGGTTGCATCATGAACCAAGATGTTAATAAATGACTTATAATTGGTCCAAAGTAAAACAAGAGAAAAAAACCAATATACACTGTAAAATTATGCATTGTGGAAATAAAGGAGCCAAGACGGTAATGAAATACATGAAATTGGTCCAGAAATAATAACAAAAATGCAACAAAACTTTCAAATAAAGATGATTAAATTTTCCCCTAAAGTGTTCCGCAGTGATAAGTGAACAAATTTGAATGCCCCCGAGTGATATATTATAAATGCAAGGGGATTGCATCTGGTCAAAGAGTGGAGTAATCTTAGATACTCTTGTTATATCCCATTGAAGTGTGATTTGAAATTGAAAAGGGTAATTTCCCCCAAGCATAGACACAGAAAATGCATTGGAGAGAATGAGATCTGAAATTTCCCCAAGTGAGGATACACATGAGGGAAATAAGTAATTTGACTTGCCCCAACCTATGATTTTGACATGCAAGGTAAAATAGTACTTTTTATAGTCGTAACATTATTAGAATGATCACTAGGGTAGGAATGAAATGTTTGATTTCATTGATATGTGTTGATTTGTTAGTAATTTGTAATTTTTTGGTGTTTGTGACTATTTGGAGTTTTTGTGATTTTTTAAGTTGTGAGTTTCACATGTGTTTGTTTGAATTTTTGATATTTTTCTGAATCAACTTTATCATGGCATGTGTTAATTAACACCATGATTATAATAATACACAAAATAAATTATAAAACAATGACAAGATTGCAAAACAAACCCTTATGAATACACTAATACATACCCACCGAGATTATAGACATACCAAGATGCTAATAAGACTACTTACACAAGAGTAACATATAACAACAACAATGTAACACAACTGATAAAAACAACATGTGACTATTCACCTAAAATGCTCCACAATGAAGAATAGGAAAAAATGAATGACCCCAAATGATATCTTAGAATCGTAACAGGATTGAATCAGGCTGAAGATCACAGCAATCTTAGATACCTGAAAGACAATCTTGTTAGATCCCATTCTAGTTTGATCTGCATTAGATTTAATCGAAGTGTGGCCTAAGTAATGTTAGAGTGTGAAGGGTTAATTAATTGTTTTTCCTATGATCATATATATACGCCATAATAAATAAAAGTGATAATCGTAAGATAATCTGGAATGATCAGTAGGATTTCTGTCAAATGGAGATATTGTTGAACTGTGTTACGTAGTTGCTGAGATTTTGTCAAAAATATTCTAAATGCCTAAGATGAACATTATTAAACTTATTAGAATAATGTGGAGAGATGATGATTTCATGATTAATACATCTTCCAATGGATGGAACAATTAAAATTGTTTTGTAGATGAATTAACCATGCAAGAGGCCTCCCTTAGTTTGGAGAGCACCTGTGGATAAGATGTTTTTACTTCTACATTTTTTATTTTCATATAGTACATTGATGATTGGTTTGATATGGATTTTTATTCTCTATTTACGCTTTTTTATTTTTCTAATTTTTTGCAAATTAAGGTTTGTAATGGACTCATCATCATGGAAGAAGTCCATGTTTAGGAAAATTGAATGGTATTGATTTATGAGACTTGGGCAGACAAGCTTTGAGTCATCGAAGTAGATAAACTTATTTTCAATGAATCTATGATTTAATCGGTTCTAATTTATTGGACTTAGGAAAATAAAATCCATGTCAATGGAGTGTATAGAAAGGTTGTTGATGAACCTATGATTTGATGAGTCTTAATTTACTAGACTTGCACATATGAGATCCAAGTTAGCGGGAAGAAAATTTTACTGGTCATGACATAGGATACTTGGGAGGATGAGGTCCAAGTCGATTGGTATGTGACTGGATAATTTTATGATAATATCATAAAACCTATGTGATGTTAGAGGAAATTTGTCAATGCAGAGAATATGGTGGAATTCATATTCCCCAATAATTTTATGAATGATTTCCAAGGTAGGTTGGATAAAATATTTAGATGATTGGAACTTTACAAGAATCTTTACATCAATATGACCCTCATTCATGAATGTAATGATATGAGGGGTGAAGTATTGATCCATAGATGGGAATCCAAGGAATATTTTAGGTTATAAAGATAATATTCAATGTTTATCCTTTTAGGCATGGGATTAATTTGTTTGAAGATAGATTTGAAATTAAAGCTCAAATTTATGGTTGTGTGAGGATATTCCTAGGAATACACACCTCATGGAGTGCATGTAGATGGATGTCTTGAAATTTATATATCATCATCGAATGTTTAATAATATTTGTAAAACACAAGAATAATATACATTGAATAACTATTTTGAAACATTATGAAATTTAATGTTCACCATGTGAGGTATTATGAACATGGAAGGTTGCATTGTTGTAAGTTTCCAAACTTTTTTTTGTTGTGTTTCTACAACAAGACTATGAATTTCATGCATAGGATCTAACATTGAAAGGATAGAATTAAGCTCAAAAGTGCTTAATGATTGACCATCTTCTTTACATTCTTCGTTTATGTCATGGATTGGAACGGAGTCTTGCATCATGTTCAAGTTCTCATTCAATGTTTGAAGATATTTTTCTAAAACACTTTTAATTTCCAATTGCACTAATAGAAGAGCATATGGAGGAGAGATTGATTGGTTTTGGTTTATAGATACTTGGCCCTTGTCTTCTCGATCTCGTTGAGCTTTATCATGTAAATAATTTTGGACAACATTCAAATCTTCACTAGAAGTTGTAGTAGTTGACATGGTTTTGATTTCGATATCTTCATTGTCGGTTTCTATTTTGATGAATCCATCAACTAAGTATTAGACGTAATGATGAAGACTTGAACACCGATTAGTAGAGTGGCCTTCAATGCGGTGGTATACACAATATATTTTTTTTCATACCACTTAGTCTTGGGTTCCCATTAAAATAAGGGTCTTGTGATTGGATATTTGATCAATTTATCCTTTGCCAATTGATGGAAAGGGTTTTTGGTTGATTGCTCACTTTTTTGGGAAGCTATGTGAGAGATTTGTTTTATAATCACATGAATTTCTTTGAGTAACTTGTCGTTTGATGTCTTGTGTGAACCCACCATTTTGTATGAAAGAGGGGGGATGGTGAAAAATGTCTTGATGTGCTTATATTTTAGCAAAGTGAATGCACAAATATGATACTAAGAAATTTAATTGACCGACTACTGATTTTATAAAATATGTATATTTTTATTAAAATCTAAAGATCTACTATAAAAAATAATAAAATATAAATGTTAAACAATTTATTAATTTTAACTATGAAAGGAAATGAGAGGGATAAGGTACTTATCTGAATTTTTCTTATCCCGAAGTGAGTCAGACCTAGAAGATGTGATGGGATAGGAGCACAAACCACTATAATTAGGTCCAAAATAATAGAGATGTTCGTGATTCCTGGACATGGGTGCCTAGGAAAGGATAGGGCACCCACAGGTACCCTAGACCTCTTTGTGGGTGTTGGAGTCTACAAAAATGGTCAGAACCTAGTTCTGAAAGTGTCACTAGGGCTTCACACTTATCCACTTTTGTTTTCCTTTATGTCACACTTGGATCATCGAGGTACCTATAAATCTGCACACAAATATTCTCTTGCAAAACCCTAAAAAATACATCAAATCCTAAAAAATAAAGATGTAAAATGAGGAGTTGGATTGTCCTCATCTATCACAACAGTGAACTTACCACTAAGCGCTACACTACATATCATACCCAACGTAGTTCTATGTGTATTTTGTGTGCAATATTACTCCTAGGTCTCCCTCGTGCCAATGACACCAAGATAACAGGTGGTAACTAGATAAAATGCAAATGTGTGGATGGAATAGAATGAAATCCCCTTCCTATGCAGTGTGTATGTAGAGTAATGTGCCCAGATATAGTCCCTTGATATATGTAGATAGATATCCCTCGATATTAATTTCCCACCCTTATTATGGTCTGTATCTTGTGTTTATATAGGGATCTCTTTCTTGAATTTTGACACTAATGACCCGACACGCCAACTAATACCTTGGGATATGATAAATAAAACTGAAAATACTGACCTCAAATGTCAAAAATAAAATCAAACATGAAGAATACATAGGTGCCTAGGATGGATAGGATCACTTGACGCTAGTGTTTAGTCCTAGGTACTAGTGTCCAGAGACAAGTGACGCAAAATGAGTGAAGACTGACAGACATGGATCCCTATGACCTTACCAAAACTGGGTGTATGAGTGACAGGTGTGAAAGATAAAAACATTAGAAAACAAAAAGAAAAGTGAATGGACTATGGAATGGGTCACCAATGAATACTTTTATTATGTAAGATCCATATATAAAATAACATACTTGGCGGTATAGTAAATAGTATTAAGTGTGTGATTTTGTGTCTACATTTTCCCCCACATTATGTTCCTGAGGGAAATCTTGATAACATAAAGTAGATAAAGATGCATACCTAAGAAAATTATGGAGAATCCCATGTTACAGAAGTACATGCAGATGTGGTAGAAGTATGTGTCAAATGAGAACACATAGTGTGGCAAACCATGGATCAGCATATCAATCCATGTGACATAACGAGAGACGTGCTAGCGTTATGAGGATAACTAAGTAATATTTATGAATAAAGTGTTGAATGATTGGATATTTCAATTTTTTCTTTGATAGAGATGTGTTGGGGTAAGGATTGATCAATTCCTAACCATATTATGTGTGTGAAAAACTGAGGATTTGGGCGTCCTATCGCTAGAGGAAAAGTATAGGGAGATAGGTCTAGTTTTACTAACTTTAACTACATCCTCAAAAGTTCTAGCCACTACAAACATAAAAAGAACGGATTTGGTTCATTTGGATCCATTTTTTTTAACGAGAATAACTCATTTAGGAGCAGTATAGGAAAGGAAATTATGTCTCATTTCCCCCACTTCATGGGTTTTAATGTAATGTGTATCAGATAGATTCCATGTTAGGTCATTTGGAAGCATAAAAAAATGTATAATAACTTCCCATGTTAGGTCATCTAGGAGGATAAATACATTGTAATGTGTCTATTATTTTATGTGATTTAGAATAGTAGAAAGTTTTTGTTGTTAAGAATTGAACGCATGCAATTGATTGATTAGTTACTCATGGAGAGATTTTATGCTTGTTGCCCCCAGATTATATCATTAGGGGGAATAGCTAGAAAGTGGTGTGAAATGTCACATGATGTATGAGAAAAATTAGAATTAGGAATGTAGGATGATCACATAATAGTGTGAAGGGGATTATGGTATGCCTCGAATGTATGCCCCCTTTTGGCGAAAGGGGGAGTGATGATGAGAATGAACATTGAGCTAAAAGTAAACATGTAGTAAGGTAATGAAGAATGTATGATAGATATCGCAAAAGTGTGTGTATATCTATTTGTAAAAATTTCAAGGAGGAATATAATGGTTGCATAATGTGTATGATATGATAGTAGGTGTAATTATGAAGAGAAAAATGCAAATGAGATAAAAATAAAAGTAAGGATGAAAAAAATATGATCAGAATCATGTAAGGTGTATTATTGTGAGGGCTAAGTGTGAATAATCACTATAATGTGGTAAGTGATGGGAAGTTACTATAAATAGTAAGCATGATTTTTTTGAAAAATTTGTTGGTATTAGTCATTTTTGATGAATTTTTGCAATTTTTTTGTTTTTCATGTTTCTCAGAGTTTTAGACCTAAAAAAAGTGGTGAAGGAACTAATGACCTTCTGGACACCAACACCCAAGCATGAGCTCCAATGACCTGATCCTGGGTGCCCCAGTCCTGCCCCTAGGTGTTGGCATCCCAGAAGACTTGGGTTAATCCCAGAGTGATGTAGATATGAAAATTAATGATTATTGATGTTATAGGTAGGTGTATTTACATATATATGATCTAATAATGTCATGTTTTTTTGTTGTTTGGTGTTAGGAAGAGGGACATCCATTTGAGAGAGTTTTGTGGTGGCCTTCATTTGAGTACATTGTTAGAATCAGGGTTGTCAGATGAAAAATGGGATGTTCTAAACCATGTTGGCTTGTGACACATAGTGATGATGGGGGATGTGCCCCATAATATGCCTATGGTCACAATGTTTTGTGAGAGCTAGTGTGAAGACACTTGCACCTTTTGGTTACCTACAAGGGAGATTATAGTGACTATAGAGGATGTGTATTACATATTGTGATTACCCATCATTGATGAGAGGGTTCAAGTGATGGTTGTGGATGATTCACAAAGGAAGATGAGGGCTGCTAGATAGTATTTTATGGGGACTTGGGTTCATATTGAGGTCCACATTAGCCTAAATACTATTATGAGATCAGGGGTTCCGTGACCATGGAAGTTCATTTCTATTTTGATTACATCATTGGTTGTAGTGGAGGGTATTTGTGTAGGCATATTGTATAATATGCATGACATCTTCCTTCGGATAGAGGATGAGGGCACGAGATATGCTTGGGCACGATGTGTATTGGACCATCTGTAAAGATATCTATATAGGTTTACATAGGAGGAGCATGGGGGTGGTATTGGAGCTACCAAATTATTACATGTATGGGCTTATGAGTATATTATGATATTGAGGCCAGTTGGTGGACTGTGAGGAGAGTGGGCGAGGCCAAACATATTTTCTAGGAGATGGGTAGGTGTTTGTGGCAGGAAGATGGATATAGATACCTACAGAGTGATGTTAAATCAGATGGGGCCATAGGATGTGATATGGAGGCCATATCGGGACTATGGAGGATGGTTAGAGGATGCAGTAGAGCTATGATGTGTACGAAAAACTATGTGGTTAAAGGATCAGTTTCTAGGGGTGACCGATATATTCTAGGAAGAGAAAGTCTCACAATAGTTTTGTATGGCCCAAAATGTGCCCCTAGAGCCATATATATGGGTTAGGGCCATTAGGGAATTGATGAGTGCTGGAGATAGACTAGAGCCCACAAGAGTGCAACTAGTACCCCCAGGCTCGTTGAGGCAGATGCAACGATAAATCTGATAGATGTAGACGATGCAAGGTGCATAAAGGCATACCATGCATGGTAGGCATCACATCGGTGGGTATTTTTTTCCTAGTTTTTATGGATGCAATGGTAACACTGCCAAGAAGAGGAGCAGAGAGGCAAGCACATGACGCCGATAGCATAGTGATAACAATAACAAAGGGTGAGTATTTGTATAGTTATTTTTTATGATTTTTTAGTTGGTTGTATAATTTTCATGGTATAATTATCATGCATGAGCGATCAAAAGAAGTTGTTAGCTAGATAATTTTCATCCCTTAAGAATAATTTTCTTGTATAATTCTCTTCATTTGGTTGTATAATTCTCATCTGTAAGCAATCAAAAAAGTTATTAGTTGGCTAATTCTCACCCCTCACAGATGAGAATTATATAACCAAAGGATGAGAATTATATAACCAAAGTATTCTTAAGAGATGAGCATTAACCAAATAACAACTTCTTTTGATCGCTCACGGATGAGAATTATACAACTTCTTTGGATCGTTCATGGATGAAATTATACAAGAAAAGTATGTTTTGTGAATTGTTAGTTTGTTGTCTAATTATACAAAGTATTCTTAAGGGTTAAGCCCAAAAGAGTTCCATAACATTTGTCAAGGCTGCCAAGTTATCACCAAGATATGTTGGACCTTTTGAAGTTTTGGAAATCATAATTCTGATAGAATATCATTTTCCATTGCCTTCCACATTGTAAAAAATACATGATGTTTTTCATAGTTACTTTCTTAAGAAGTATGTTTTAGATGTATCACATGTACTTGATTGGAATGCTTTGCAAGTTCATGGTCTAGGGATTGTGGTACTTGAACCAATAAGAATTATAGAAACTCACAAATTGCACTTGAGAAATAGAGAAATTACATAATGCAAGTTATAAAGGGACCAATGCTCAGATGAAATTGCAACCTGGGAGGATCTTGAAGAGATGACAAAAAAATTCCGTACATGTTTCAATCCTAAAAATGATATTTTTCAATTTGATAAGTTAAATTTGATACAATTTCATAAGTTTGAAGTTCTAGAATGACAAAAATTTGTCATATTTCAAACAATACAAAAAAACTGGATAATTTATAAGGTTGTTACAACCAATAAATAGATGACAGATGAACTGAAAATATGAAAAAATTCAAAATTTGGATGGAAATGCATGAATATTTTCACTTTTTGTATGATATAAATCTTTTTTTGGTTTATCTTATTATTATTAGTGAATAAATCATCATGACAATGATTCATTAAGGGGGGAATTATGTCATATCTTGCATTTTCATTTTATGATTGTTACAAAATGGGTTAATAGTGAAAAGTGATTCACAAAGGTTTGGGGGCAAGAAGCGTTATCCGACTAGTATCACAGCTAGGCGTACACACGTTTACCCTAAAAAGGATAAACATGCTTATGCGTAGTTATGAAGTTGACCATGTGACATTGCTAACCACCAAACACTTGTGAGTTACATTGCATTAATATCCTTTTTTCTTTCTTATGAGCTGAGTTGTTTATCTTATTGAGTTTGATGATTTCCTTTTTGGATACTTTGTTATTCATATAGTTTTTATTGATATGGTGAATTAATTTTCTTGCTGGAATAAATAACTTACAACTACGGTTGAAATTATTCATGTTTTCAATATATTATTTTGTTATGTGGAAATAATGATGATTGTTAAATGTACTAACTTTTTGGACATTGACGATCATTAATTAGGACAGGTAAAATGTTGGTTTTGATAAGGTACGGGTATAAGATTCTTAATTTCATAACATTTTGTTGATTAAGCTTACTTATTAAACTACTATATTTTATTATCATAAAGTGTTTATTTTGATCATCGCTACATATATTTAACGTGTTGAGTCGTTAAATTTCTTGGATCGATCAATATTCTATTTGCAGTAAATACATTAATAGTATTAACATTATTGGTTTATAATGGCTAATTAGGATGTCCTTGGTTGGGAAGATGTAAGTACGTTTGGCTATTGGTAATTATACATAGTTTATTTTTAAAATTATATATTCTAAGACCATGTTCATACCAAATTTTCTTTTGATTAGATAAGGTTTATTCACCTTTTATGAAGGTTTTGCTTTGTTTATATAGATCATACTAATTCAACAATAATCGACTGGTTATTGGTATTGGTTGTATTATGAATATTAAATCCAACTATAAGTTGAATGATCTTTGGGAAAAGTTAATAAATTAAAGGCTGGTCAATTCTCGGCCCATGTAATTTTTTGTTTAAATTTCACTCATATGTATCGAGTTGTCAATTGAGGGAAACTGCAAGTTACAAGTGGAAATATATGGGAAAGGCCATTACGTGGCACCTGTAAAAATTAAATGCATTTAATTAAGCCCCATGGATCTCGAGAAATGGAGACGATTCTTCCAGAAGCTACTATGCAAATTTTTTTCCATTTTTAACCTTTTTTTGCATGCATGCCAAGCTCTTCCCTATCCCCTTCGAGTTGTTGCATGCATTTATCATCCTATAAGTTGGTTGAGGTATTTTTAGATGACCATAATGGAGTATTTAATAGTTATAATCGTGGATGAGTTTTGGTTATTTCATGTTTTGAGTTCTATTTATTCTTTTGGGTTTTAGAAAGAAGATTTGGATGATCTTATTGGGAGATTTGGGATTGTGGTAGAGTTTGACAGGTATGACTATATTTCCCCCTACTTGGATATTTCATTGTGAAATAGTAGGATAAATATTGACTGTTAAATTCATAATATTTTATCTGTGTGCTTCGTTTATTTTTAAATATAGTTATTTCTTTGTAGTTGGGTTGATACATTGTTCTGAGTGTTTGATTTTATGCTTGATAGTATCATTTTTAAAGTTATGGTATAGATCTTTGGTCTGAGAGTGAGTTCATGTCTTTATGTATATTATATCTGTTGGGTATTGGTTACCCATATACCTAGCTACAAAGTCATTAAATATTAGTATGAATCTTACATTAGCTGGGGTTTTAGCTAAATTTATAGGTTTCTTGATATTAAACTTAGTAGAGATTTCTAAGTTAGAATAAGCACGGTGTTGGTGAAAATATGAAATTGTCCTCTAAAATACTCGATAAGGAACTCAGTTTGGCTTGTATCGTGTCGATATGACTTTGTTACTGTTATGAGCCTCCTTTATTTTAAAACATGACCTTAGTTTGGATATTTGGCTTTTAGATAATAGCTTCTTATTTTGAACCCATTAAGGTACCTCATGTGTCGATGATGGTGTGTTCTAGGACTAAAGCTTTTGATGGGGGCTTAAGGTAGAGTAACGATGAATTATGGGTCACTCAGTTTCCTTATTAATTTGGGTTCGATTCGAAACCAGGCATTACGACATAATGGTATGTCGAAATGTAACAGTGTTTGTAACAGGGTTGACTGTGCCAATTTTTGTGATAAAAAGTGACTCTGAGTCACTGTATTTTAATGAGTTGGGTTCAATATGAATTTAGGTACTAAGAAGGGATTTTTATATCTCAAGCCATTGTTATGTCAATCTAGACTATTTGGTCCCGATTTCCTTTATTTGATTATAATTTTATAAAGGTGACTATTTGGAATGTTGTATTTCTTCAAGTGTAAATGTGGACTTCAATTTGATTATATTCTTTGAACTGTTGGTCAACTTGTGCTGTGATTTAAAATTTTAATAACCCAAAATTATACTAAATAGAGCTCTAGCAAACTTGTAATGTATATTGTTGATAGAATTGGGTTGTTATGGGTTGTTCAAGGTAGAATCCTTGTTGATTTTTGAGAATATTGATAGTAATATTATAACCTAGACAAATGTGATCCTAATTCTATCCTACATGTGTAACAACTTAAGTAGGATGTTGTTAAGAAGGGTTTGAACATTCACAAATTTAGTGCAATGAAATTGTTATAATTGACTTAGTATTTTATAGTTTCATCCTTATTGGTTAATTAATTAGTAAGGAGGGGTAAATCATAATACAACTTGATTAAATAACATTGGTGATAATAAATGGTAAAATACAAGTTTTGAATAAGGAAGACTTGACTGTGTTATATTAATTCGACAAATTAAATGAAATCCTCGATACAAACTAGGATGGTTGATTGTTATTACCATGATCTCTTGATTAATATTTTAACAGTTGAGAATGTTGAAGGATCATTATTACAAACTATATTATCTTTTTTATGTAAATTGTAAAGAAAGTTTTATGGTATTTATGTTTCCTTATAATTTGTAATTGAAACCTAATGATTGTAAAGTTGACACTAGTTTCATGGCATGAAGACAGTCAATATAAATTCAACTATTTCATAATTAAACATCTAGGCATGGAGATATATATCTATGTCAGTTCATTGAACTGGCCATGTAAATCTATAATTTTTATATTTCAGATTTTAGGAAGGATTAAGTATTACAAGGAAATAGTTGGATTGTTACATGAATACTTGACATGCAATATATTATATCTTATTCGTAAACATTGATTTAATGTATATGTTATACTTGGATAATGTAATACCTATTAAACTCACTGGATAATATGCTAGGGAGAAATAAGGATAGACATGACCGCAATATGGCCATCTTCAAATCAACAAGTGAGTTTCTTGAACAACATGTTAGAAGCATCACATTGTTGAGTGGAGTCCCTGAGGATATTTGGGGTACTGAAAATGAGAGAAATCATGTCATCTCGTAGCTAAACGTTAATGACACAACACATGTCACCACTCTGGAATTTTTTACCTCCCTACAGATGATCAAATCAAGGATTGAAAGGGCCTTGAAGAAATAATACCTCTTGGGCAAGCTGGATGAGTTTAAGTTGTTTTGTTTCTGATAGTTTGCTATTATTTGTTTTTTAGTTGCAGTTATGTCCATGTTTTACTTTTTTTAGTAGCTTCTTTTTTACTATTGTTAGAATTTTCATAATATCTAGACTCAGATCCCATTTTGATGCTTTTTCATGTTGATTTGGTTGTTGAGCCTTTGTTGTAACAGGGTATAGTCCCTTCAAAACTATTTTCCTTTAATAAAAAAATGTAATACCTATTGAGTAAAAATTATTTCACGATAATGTAAACGGTCGTTGGCCAATCATATTATCTCTAAAATAAATATTGTACTATTCAATCATGAAATTATTGTACTTTAGTTCATGTTAAACCTTATTATTCTTATGAGATGAAACAATGATGTATGTTGGTTTTTAAATTTTGTACTTAAAGAGATTGTGAAATAAATTGGACTCATTGATGAATTGTACTTATGAAATAATTTAATCCTATTTATTAAATGATAGTAATGATATTCATGAAATCATTAATTAATTATTAATTAAGGACGTAAACAAACAACATTGTTTGGGACAACGATGCAAGAGTTGTGAAATACATTTATATTACTAAGACTCAATAACAATAAGATAAATTTAATTATTACTTCATTACATAGTACAAATAATTAATAAGTGATTGTAAAAATGTGCTTGATATGATACTAGCTAAGATTCATAAAGCTGACAAAGTACATTAACACAAATTATGCAAATCAATAAATATGCTTAAATAAGTAGAATAAATCTTAGCGGAATAATGATTCAATTATTCACAAGCAATTAATTACTTGGTTAGATCTTTTCGTAAATGACATGACATTACCTACAAATTATTCACAAGTAATTAATTACTTGGTTAGACCTTGTCGTAAATGACACAAAATTACCTAGTAAGACTTAGGATGATTACCTAATCCTAATAAAATAATAGTCTGAAATGATACTTAACGAAAAAATTAATAAAGTGACATTAGAAGCATTTAAACAAGAAATGAAATTAATGAATGTGATATTAATTATTTTCATCAACGTTATAATCGATTTAAACTCTTATCGTTATTCTTAGCTTATAACATCTTAGGTGTTAAATTGGCATGGACTCTAAGTCATGCTTCTTATTTTTTTTGTACTCTGACCATACCATCTTAGGATGGCTACGAGAAGGGTAATGATCATCTTTTGACGAGATTCAAAGAGTAATCATTATCTTTCCCATAGGGGTTCTAAGCTGGGACCGTAAGAGTGCACATATATTGAGAGGTGAGACATAGACTTTAGGCCCGCTTAAAACATAAGTTTAATACACCTAACTATTAAGATGAATCTAGATAATTGTGTTTTATAATTGATCAGTGATGGGACAAATTTAGTTTGAATTTTTTGTGGTTGTGAAACTAAGAAGGCAAAGCATAGCTTGAAAATTTTGGCCTGAGTAGTGTAACAATTAAATACAGTGTCAGATCACCTAGTTCCTTATTAAAAGTGTGAGATGTCAGTTGAATTTCAGTAAGCTAATTTTCAAATATACACTCAATAATTACATCAGTTCACAAAACTAATTTAATAAGTTGACTAATTACACACAAGTTATGCATACTCGAAAGAGTAAGATAAATGGGGATCAGGCAGATCTAAATGACCCTTACAGCTGCACATGGTTTTTAAATTTTATTAGATGGATTGTAAATTGGATTATTTGTTGGATTATTATTACTACATTATAAAATCATTGAAGGCATGTAATGGGGTTAAGGGGGTTTTCTTTTTTTTTTAAATTACCTTAATCTGGAGTTGTATAACATTGGGTGCTATATCTAAAGCCTAACTAATTTTCTGGTATCAATTGTTATGTGCTCAAAGGTAGAAGAATGGTCTACATGTCACATGGATAGTTTTCACTCAAGAGATTCAATTACACTATAGTTCTAGTGTGTCAAAGAATTACTTTAGCCAATTAGAAAATTTATGACAAACGAGTTCAGTAAAATAGTATGACCGTTAATTCCAAAATATTTCCTTGCATGTGGAGGATATTACAAAAGAGGATATAAATGACCTATTTCTTGGGGGTCTTAAGGACCATATTGATCATGCAATGTGCATGTTTAATGCACTCAAGGTTTCTTATTCTATTATTATGTCACGTAGGGAAGATGAAAAATTACTTTCTAGTAGAAGGCAGACCTTCACTAATATAAAATATCGCAGCACCTTGCCCCATTGTACCCTCATCCAGTTCGATTGAAACCTCAACAAATTGAAGAAAAAAGAGAAAAAGGGTTCTATTTTAACCGTGACAACAAATATGGACCAGGTCATAAATGTGCTGAGAAAAAATTGTTTTATATTGAAGGGACTGATGATGAGGAAGAATATGAGGAAACATCAAGTAAGGAAGTGGAAAAATTGGAGGAAGAATATGAATATCCCCAGCCCACTATCTCATATCATTCTATATTAGGTATTACCACTCCAAAAACCCTTTATGTTATGGGTTATATTGAGAAGCAGAAGGTGATAGTATTTATTGATTCGGGGAGCACACATAATTTCATCAATCATAAGTTGAAAACAAGGCTCAATTATTTCATCTACCCAACACCTGAATTTAAAGTAATAATCACAAATTGTGGCACAATACAATGTTCAGGTAAATGGCATAAATCATACTTATGATAGGTGACTACACATTGGAATCTATGATGATTGTTATTCCTAAGGGTAGAGTTGGTATTGTCTAATGTGTTCAGTGGCTCACAAATTTAGGCACTAGAGAGCTAAATTTCCAAGAATTATTCATGCACTTTCATTTTGAGGGTATTTTTTTTGAAATTCAAGGACTAGAGGAAAAAAATCCTCATGTGGTTATTTCTAACCAAATGTAGAATATTTTTAAAAGGGGGGTTGAAGGTTTTGTAGCATGGTTTTTCTCCATGGAATTTCAACCACCAATGATGTTAGTGCACCCTAATCTTCAGAAGGTTATTGATCAACATGCAATTGTCTTTAAGGATCCAAGAGGATTACCACTTGAAAGAGATCATGATCCTACAATTTAGTTAATTCTGGGAATCCAACCCCCAAACATTAGGCCTTATAGATACCCACATGTGTAAAAGAGTGAGGTCGAGAAGATGGTGGAGGAAATGTTGGAAATGGGTATTATTCATCATAGTCATAGTGCTTATTCTATTCTAGTAGTGATGGTGTGCCACAATGACGGAAGATGGTACATGTTTCCAAACTACATAGAACTAAACAAGTACATTATCAAAGATAAGTTTCCTATTCCTGTCATTGATGAATTATTAGATGAGTTTCATGGTACAATTTATTTTACAAGACTATATCTATGTTCTGGGTATCACCAAATTAGATTAAAGAAATAATATATTCATAAGAAAAACTTCAAAACTCATCAAGGGCATTATGAATTCCTAGTGATGTCTTTTGGTCTTACTAGTGCACCAACCACATTTCATAGTTTCATGAATTCAATATTTAGACCATTCCTATGAAATTTTGTCTTGGTATTTTTTTATGATATCCTCATCTACAAATTATCTTGGGAGAAACATTTACATCATTTCGATACCATATTGGAAGCCCTAGAGAAACATCAACTATATTCTAATCCTTCAAAGTGTTCTTTTCGGGTACAAGAAGTTGAATACTTGGCCCGTATTGTCTTTGATGAGTGTGTTAAGGTGGACCCTCACAAGATCCAGGATATGGTGGAATGGGAAGTCCCAAGAAACCTCAAGTATTTACAAGGTTTCTTAAGTATCATATGGCACTATCGCATATTTGTAAAAAAAATATGGCAATATAGTAGCACCACTTACAAAATTATTGAAAAAATAGTACTTTCATTTGAATGAGGAAGCTTCTAGGGAATTTGAAAAATTGAAGGTGGCAATGTGCACCACTCCAATATTGGAAACGATTTATTCAAGACCTACATAGTTGAATGTAATGCTTCAAGAAATGGGATCAGAGCAGTAATCATGCAAGAAGGAAATCCCATAGCATTTGAGAGCCGAAAACTAAAAAGAAAGAATTTTTTAAGCCCACCTATGAGAAGGAAATGATGGAAATAATACATGAATTCAAACAATGGAGACCATACTTGATAAGTAGAAACTTCAAGGTAAAAACTGATCATTATAGTTTGAAACACTTCTTGGAGAAAGGACTATCTTTAGAAGAGCAAAAAATGGGTCACTAAGTTACTGGGGTATGAATTTGATATTATTTATATGAAAGTGATGGAAAATGTTGTTGTTGATGCTCTATCTAGGAGGGATGAGTCCACATAAGCATTGTTATGTGTCATCTCTATACTAAAGGTAGATTGGGTACATCAAGCAAGGGAAAAATGGTAGAAAGAAGCAATAACCCACACTATCATTCAGAATCTCCTGACAGATCCAACCATATAGAAACTATTTATATGGAATAAGGATACATTGTGGTACAAATATAGGTTATATTTGGGTAATAACTCTACACTTAAACACCATGTTCTTTCAAACCTCCATTCTTCTCTACTAGATGGCTATTATGGGTTCTTGAAAACTTATCATAGAGTTAATAAGGATTTATTTTGGGAGGGGTTGAAAGGATATTATCAAAAAATTGTGGCAAAATGTTTAGTGAGTCAACATAATAAGGGTTAGACCTTTAAGACACCAGGTATCCTCTAACCCTTGTCTATTCCTAGCGAGAGAGAGGAATATGTATCAATGGATTTCATCATAGAATTTCTCAAATAGAAAAGGAAAAAGCATCATCATGGTCATGGTGTATATTATTGCCAAGTATGCTCATTTTGTGACATGGATCATCCTTTCACATCTAGTAAATTTTCCATCTCATTTATGGACACAGTTCAAAATATCCATGGCACGCCAAAAATTATAGTAAGTGAAAATGATCTGATATTTACAAGTAATTTTTGGACTGATTTATTCTCTTGTTTGGGTACACAACTGGCCCAGAGTTGATCTTATCATCCTTAATGAAATGGGAAAATTGAGGTGGTAAATAAATGTGTAGAGGGATATATTAAATGTTTTACTTCAAATAAAAAAGAATGTTGGGTGAAATGGTTGTCACTTGCAGAATGGTTGTATAATACTTCATTTCATACCTCCTCCAAAATTTCTCCATTTATGGTACTTTACGGATACCATCCTCCATCACTCTTCTCTATCTTGAAGTTTAAACTAAAGGTGAGAGCAATTGAAGATCATAATCAACATCAGCATGAGGAACTCTTTAGTCTTAGAGAGAATTTGAAAAAAAAAAAAAACCGCATGAAGTAATAGGTTGATCAACATCATAGTGAGCGACACTTTAAAGAGGGAAATTTTTTTTGTATGGTTGCAACAATATAATTAGTTATCATTAAAACAATAGAATAAGGATAACAATTTTCCTCCTAAATACTATGGTCCTTATCGAGTGTTGTAGAAAATTTGTACTATGACATATAAGTTGGAGCTCCCTCCAGGAAGTAAAATACATCCAATCTTCCATGTTTCTTTCTTGAAGAAAGTTATTAGGTAGCACATTTCCACCCAGTCAGTGCTTCTTTAACTAGATGAGGAAGTAAGCATCATATTGGAACTTGGATGTATTCTTCAAACATGCACTAAAATATTAAGGACTAGATTCATTATCGAGTACCTAATCAAGTGGATAAATATGAATATTGAGTATGCATCATGGGAGGATGAAACATTCGTGTAACAATATCTAGGTCTTCCAAACCATGGGGATAATTTTAATTTGAAGGGGATGGGCATGCTACGCCCCTTATTCCTATATCTTTTATTAGATATGCAATGTCGATTTGTGGCTTACATAATCTCTCTTCTTATTGTATGTTATTCATTTATGCTTTCATATGTTTAGTAGGTTGGCCTTGATGTTTTACATAGAATAGGATTGGTATATATAGGTGGTAGTAAGGATTAGTTAATCATCATATTGAGCATTTTAGTCTTATTGTATGGTTTGGAGGTTTCCCCCTCAAAGTAGCTAAGATATTCTACTTGCATATTGAGATCATTTATCTAGAATATTGTGTTCTTTGGTGTTCTATTACTGCTAATAATCATATTTATACAAGTAATTTCATTACAGAAGGATATTATGGAGGATCCGCAGATGCAAGGTCATAGGTTGTAGCACGTCCCATTATAGTAGGGGGAGCCAAAAAACTAGTACCATGGATTTGAGAGCACAAGATGTGATGGCCAAGAAGAGGATTTTTGATGCTGTTTGGAGATCAAATGACTGTGCATATGAGACAAAGGCCCATACCATAATGGTAGGGATATATGATCTTGGTTCCCAAAGATAGGTGGGAAAAATATGTAGGAGCCAAACCTCGTCATGATGATGAGAAAAAGGAGATATTGAGAGGTCGCAGAGACATCAAGACCATTGTAGAGAGACTCGGGAAACTAGGTATGAGTGGTATCATGATAGTTAGATTATTTATATAGACGTGTGTGGTATTATTTTTTACGTGTGATGGTTTTTAGTTTACTAAGTAAGGAAATAGAGGAGTGGCATTTGCTGATCGAGAGTGTCCACCATGAGATCCTAGAATATGTGATATATTTCTAGGATACTATAGCGATGGTGGATCTAACAACATCGTTGATCGAGATCATTTATCTAGAATATTGTGTTCTTTGGTGTTCTATTACTGCTAATAATTAGATTTATACAAGTAATTTCATTATAGAAGGATATTATGGAGGATAAGTAGATGCAAGGTCATATGTTGTGGCACGTCCCATTATAGTAGGGGGAGCTAGAAAACTAGTACCATGGATTTGAGAGCAAAAGATGTGACGGCCAGGAAGAGGATTTTTGATGCCATTTGGAGATCAAATGACCGTACATATGAGACAAAGGCCCATACCACAATGGTAGGGATATATGATCTTGGTTCCCAAAGATAGGTGGGAAAAATATGTAGGAGCCAGACCTCATCATGATGATGAGAAAAAGTATATATTGAGAGGTCACGGAGACATCAAGACCATTGTAGAGAGACTCGGGAAACCAGGTATAGAATATATGATATATTTCTAGGATACTATAGTGATGGTGGATCTAACAACATCGTTGATCGAGGATTCAGTGAGGTCCTTTCATTGAGTGGGTGAGGCATCCAATACACTAAGGAGATATTAGGATGTGCGGGTGTAGGAAGTTGTCGATAACATATATGTGATACTACAGAGTCTATTGTAGGATTAAGCAGCCCTAGCATAGTATCAGATCACTCTCCTAGAATATGCCTAAAGATCTATGATGTGAATTATGTCACTAGAGACACAGCTGATGAAGGCACAAAGATAAGATTTTGGATCCCAATCTAGGGTGACATCCCTATCTCACGCAGTGAGAGAAGATAACATGACCGTATCGGCCCAAATCATCCACAGACTCCCCATAGGGGAGAGGGTGTTTGAGCCATGTTGTAGGTGGGCCACAACCATTTTATATGATTTTTGTTGATGTATACAAATTGGTTCGATATATATATATATATATATATATATATATATATATATATATATATATATATATATGAGTTTTGATGGCATTTGGTGATGATTGGATATTTGGATGTTTGACTTATTATTTTCCCACTTTCCATATGTATATATTTGATAATACCATGGTACTTAGAAATAATGATAATGTGATTAGATAGGTAAAGCTGACAAGAAAGGGATTGTGAAGATATCCCAAATCACACAATGTGAAGAATCCAAGAGGTGGAACAAGGCCAAAACATCTACTGGTGGGATGTGAGGGTACAAATGGTGATGAATCCAAGCAGAGCAAATAAACCTAAGACAAGGATGTGATGATATATTGAAGATAATGTGATAAACCCAAGGGGGGATCAGAGATCCCAAGAAAAGATAGACGATGTTTGTGTAAAACCCAAGCGGGGGCCAAGAGCCCAATAACCAACATACGAGGGATCAGGAAAAAATAGAGAAAGTAAGATGTAATTAAGGTATTAAATAGGTAACTAGCCACAAAGGGAAAAAAGATCACAGTGTGTTGGTGATAATTTTTTCAAATTGATGTAAAATATAGATTTGGGAACGAGTCATAAGGTCCTTGATGGCATGTTTTGTAATAAAGTCTTCTTGATGAACTTGAGACCATGTGGAAAATAAGGTGTCATTGATCCAATCCTCTATTTGGGTGATAATATCATGTTGAATCAAAATCTATGGTGGGATGAGGATTGTAATGAGGTAGAGTTCTATAGATAGGTTTTGGTCTAATTGGTCTAGGGGAAGGTGGTTCAGTTCTAATAGGAATTGGTCTCCACACTTCTATATTGCGAGATGGAGTCTTATTGGGACTGGGATGCTTGTCACATAAAACCTAGAAAGTTGGCGTCTGGTGTACGCGCGATACCCATGATGATGATCAGATTAACAAAAGAGATGAAGCAGGAAAGATATGCAACCCTGTTGGTTTGGTCACATGTTTGACCTCGACTTCAAGCTTCTTCATGTGGCATTGATAGGCTCTATAATTGGAAACTTCATACCCCGAGAGTCTCGTGCCATGTGTAATATGGCTTATTCGTACAAGACTAGTGAGGAGCCATAAGGGCAATAGGTAAGGGAATATGTCTCGTAGGTTGTAGAAGGGAAAGTGGAATTGTCTTATAAGGTTACTGATGTGATGAGTGAGAATGGCGTCGATGGAGAAATGTGTTTTCCCAATTATCGAGGCATAATAAATAGGATATGTGCCACCCATGATATCATCAAGTTTCGTACTCAAATTTGGGAACTCAATCTTCTATCAAAGATAATTTTTCGGTTAAGTCTATAATAGTATGTGTAGGTGTAGCTAGTGGAGCAATATGAAGGCTTGGGCAATAGGGTTAGAGGTAAGCATCAACGGTATTTAGAGGTTTGTATTTGTAATAGGATAGCATTTTACAGCCATGAGTAATTTTAGTGCATAAGGTTTATTAGTAGCGCAAGACTTCCCTATCGCGAATCTGGGCATAGCTATGGCCAAATGACGGTCATATAAAGAATAACAATTATCTTTGTAATTTAATATGAAAGCATCCACTTTGCAAGAGTCTGACTATGGTTTTCAAGTTGGACCAATACAATCCTGCGTAGGGGCTATGGTGCCTGTGAGATAACTATAGGAATTAAAGGCTCTTTATTTTGAGGTTGCAAGGAAGGATGTAGCTAAGATATAATGAGTTCATAAATGTCAGAAGAATTTATTTTGAGTGTGAATTCATCATGCTCGTAATCATTTGACTCCTAAGATACTTGGGAGGCATGCACCCGAGCAACTCATGATGACTGACATTGTCCACGAAGGGTATCTATGGGGCAATTAAAGCGTTTATATTCCCGAAAGGGGATTGGTGATAGTTCATCATGCATGGAGAGATTGTGTGTCCCCTTTTTCTGACAGTGTGTCATGATCCTAAGGCTTAGTGTCCCCTTTAATCCTATAAATAACTCCCTCATGAGCGAACATCACAAATTGACATACAGAATAAGTGAGGGCACACATATGATGATTCTAAGATCTTCCCTAGGAGAATATTTTAATATAAGGGGAAATTGAATACCATAACTTTGATGCGTGGATAGACCTATGGGGAATAGTGATGGGTAAACCAAATATACACCCCATAGGAGGTATCTGGTGGCGATCATATCTTTGGCAAGTAATTCATGTGTATTTTAGGTTATTAATAGAATAACTAATGATCTTTGATGAAATATAAAGAGGCTACACAATTTGCATGCTCCATCATCAATGAGAGCATGCTTAACTGAAGTCTATCTGATATGAATTGAAATGAAGAGTCGTGAAGATCATATAAATAAATAAATAGGTCATCTGGAATCTTAGAAGCGATGGGAAAACAAATTCATGAATGCGTATAATTCGTGGTGAGATCAGTATGAATTGAAGAGTTACTCACAATTATTGGAAGATGCTTTCTACCGATCCATACAATGTAGGACTGCTTCCCCAAAGAGGGAGGAAAAGGGATATTCATGTCAAACAACACAATCATGAGATTCTCACAATGGTGAGGTGAATTATGCAAGAGTTCTGAAAGAAGGGAAATAAACAAAGAATTTAGGTAAGTGCTTCAAGGGGATCCCACTCATCATGACTGGACTATGCAGGAGGTTGTTATTGCTGGGATTCATCATAAATAGAGCCAAAAGGAGCACAGGGGTACTTAGAGAGACTTTTGAAACTGATTTTTTTCTCGGTTCCTATGTCATTGGCCCTAAAAGTTTGATTTTCACATGGGTCGATGGTGTCTGCAGATAGATATGCGGATCCATACATAATCGGCCTTGTAGGAGAAATTTCCATAGGGGGCGATGACATCTGAAAGAAACATATTTTTTATTTGTGGAGATTTATTTTGAGGCACATAAGGGTGTATGACTATGTGGGTTTGAGGATGGAATACCATAGGGTATTATTAGTTCTAAATAAGCTATGGCAAATGTTGTACATCATAGATTACAACCGTATTTTTAGGAAAGTAATCCGTGCATCGCCTAAATTTGCTATTAGCATTCTCTTTCTTCTTAGAAATTTTAATGACTTTATGATAAGGCATAGGATTTGAAAATATTTTAATTTTTTCATTAGCATGGTTGATGGCTTCATGACGATCCTTATTTTAAGTCATGTCACAAGCCTTTACTTCTTCATTCAAATGCTCACAATTGATGGCATCATATTCAAAGTTGGTCCTAAGAAGAAGATGATGACAATCATTCAGACTGCGCAACAGTTCTCATGTGAGTGACCCAAATTAGCATGCCACAAATAAAACTTACTCTCATCATGTTAATGAGGAACATGTAGAGAAGGATATAAAATTATGGTAAATGGCTTAGAAAAATGATGCTTCAACTCTTCCTTACTCAGTGGTTGATGAAAGTTAGGTTGGTTTTTGTTGTTGTTAGGTTGTTGGTCAATGTTGAAAATAGTTCTATTTGAAGAAGTGATAAGAGGAAGAGTATTTGAGACTCTGTCATCCATCACGTTCTTATTTTTATAAAATTGTAGGATTTGGACTTACTTTTTTAGTTTATGTACTTGGATAGGAGCCTTCTCAAATTCCCTCATGATATAGCCTTCCCTTTTGGCTTGCCCGAAGGCCTCCTCTTCTAGGGAAGTAGGAGAAAAGGACCTCACCTTGTATTAAAGGTGAGGTTCAAGGGCTCATAAGAAAATTTGAAAGAGGCTATCATTGGGCATGTTATGTTCTTCCTGCATGGATAGGGTCTTCCAATGCTTAATGAAAGCTTGTGTTGATTCATTCTTAGATTGTTGACAATTGATGAAAGCATTGATTTTGTTTTCGGGTAGTTTGTGATATTAGAATTCAATAACTAAGGCTATCACTAGGGACTCTAGCTCGACTATGGATTTAGGAGGAAAATTATGGTGCCAATCTAAAGCATATCTAATAAGTGTATTTATTAGGAGTTTAGTGGAATTGTATGAATTGGTCCTGATCTATTCTTTATAAAGGTTTTCAAAATCCTTATTATGAAGGATAGGATCAGTAGACCCATCGTAAGAGATAGATGGAGCAATGCCACCAATATCCATATTAGAAATATAGGGTGCTAATGGTTCTTATTGGAATTTTTTCATGACATTTTTCTAAATTTGGGTTGATTGATGGGCACCCCATTAGGCCTACTGGAAAAGTAGGGGGTGTGGTGCCCCAAGATCTTGTTAGAGGAAAGTTAACTAACTGAGCCATGTTGGATTGCATTTGGAGAAATTGAGTTGTCGTAGTGGATTACAGTTGGCTCATTTTGTCAATGAGTTGGAGAATGAGGTTAGTATGGTCATAATTGGAGGCATTTTTAGATGAACCTATTTTAGCGAGATTTCCCCTTTTCTACCCTATGGTCAAGTTGTTCAGAGACAAATTCAAAAAGGATGTTTTCCAAACATTTCTTTTGATTCTCCTTTGTATTGGGGAAATTGAGATAGAAATTTTTGAATCTCAAGAGGATGGTCAAAAGTATCATCATTTTAGTTTTCTTCCTTCTCATCCTCATGTAGGCCATTACAACGGGTAGAAGGCTTCTTTTTAGGTGCTCCTAAGACACAACAATCCATACAAAAGGGGAATTATACTTCCAAATGATATGTCTTAGGAAAATTCTACACATCATAATCAAAGGACCATAGGCCTAGATAATCCATGATGAAGTGTTGATTTTACTGAGAAAAGTTCCAAAAGTGAGGGCTAATGACATAATCATCCATACAAAAAAATGTACACATGGGCTAAAGGAATATGAAAGGAAATATGGGAGAATAAATAGACTCAGCCATGTAAACAGGTCATCACAGGGGCTGAAGGCATTCAAATATAAGCAAACAAAGGTAGAAAAACTCACTCAAGGGTGATGGTGTATGTGTAGAAGGGTTATTAAGGTTTTTTGGATTTTTGGATGTTTAGATGAGGTCAAATTGAGAGATGGATAATTTTAACAAGCTACACTCAATCAAGAGGTATGTAAGATTCACGTCAGGTTAGATAGATATGTATGAAGAGAAAAATATATTTCTCAATCAATCGTGATCTCTTACTCATCCGTTAAACTAGGGTACTTGAGGAAATAAGTAGAAGACACACTTTAGCCATTCGATACATATGGATAGACTTAAAATGGCCTATTATGAGCGTCATGGTCACATATCCAAAGGGTAGTGATACATATACTAGGTAAATCTAGGGTTTCCAAGGCTTGCAATTGACAAAGAACAAGGTACCCTCTTAAGATATCCGTGAATAGATGGTGTAATATATAGATCGATGGATGAAGAAGGGGGGATTTGAGGATATAATTTAATGAAATACTATGCTATCTAGTATTAGTATGCAATTAACACTTAATAAAATAGGTCATAAATACAAAGAAATGAACTAAACTATAGAAAAAGATGTTACTGGACTCAACTTTACCTATAGGGTGGTTTTTGATGCATCTATCTCTCTTGAGAAGCAATACCATAGAGAGAATCGCTATCAGGTGGACTAGGGGAACTTTTCCTACCCTAAACTCACTATGGTTGACCCGGTAGTGCAAGAACTCCATCTAAGAAGGGAATTTTCCACACTAATCCAAGAAAAGTGTAAGATGAACCAAAAGCTAAGAAAGAAAATGCAAAGTTGTTGGAAGACAATGAAGCAAGTGGCAGTTCAGATGTTTCTTCGATGTTTTGTTTTCTTGTGACGGTTTAATGATATGATCTGATGATATTCCAATTTTTTGTGTATATATAGGACATAATCTCCTATGGATGATGAAATTTTCTAGGGAAACACCTAACATTGACACAATTTCCCATGGGTGATTGTGTTAGCTTAGGATGGGAACATAGAGTGATGTGTCATGCATGTAAAAAAGAAGGTGTTATGGATGATGATAAAATGTCAGGATGTAAATATAGTGTCAGGTGACAAGGATACATAATGTAAGAGTAACTAAGGATGGGATGAATGAATGATACTCTCTGTATGTTGTTTCTAACCCATAATGATCACTTGAATAATCATTCCCCATTCCCGCTAGGCCCCTTAAGGAACCCACTCAATAAATAGATGCATAAATAACTCTTATCTACAATTTTTTTACATGGATCATGCACCCATTGAATCTTTGAGTGATCACGTGCAACGTTGGAACATCCCTAAGGTATGGGACCTTGTCGCCTTGGGATGAACCTCTGAATAAGGTTGGCTTCCTTTAAAACTTGGAGCACTTGATTTAAGATCAATATGCAAGGCTAAAACATTTGAAAATAATTCTAATCTACTCAACTGATGAGCTTAAAGTCAGAGATAAAAAAAAGGTGATGCACCAAGTATATTGAACAAATAGACCCAATTAAATGCACAACCAACTCCTCAGAATAATATATGATATGCACATGTCTTTCAATCTTCCTCTATCCATGACTATAAATAATAATGAAAATTTATCATAGAAAGGAAATAAATTTTCCACAACTGATATCAAAGTACCTACATAACTTTTCACATGAATTAAAACAAGATAACTGGGATAAAGGAAAATTAACCAATCACATCAAGGAATTAAACATTCACAAGTTATAAATTGATCAATGATTAACACAATAAACCAGAATTTTCATGGAAAAATATTGTTCTGAATATAACTGAAAGGCTCAAAGTATATGAAGCACTCTTCTAATCTTGAAGAGTAACTTATCCAAATGATCTATCTATATCTAAACTTAATGCATTTTTAACTATTTATAAGTTCTAAAGGTTGAGCCATTACAGCTGAACCTTAACTAACAAATTACTAAAAATAGAGTATAATAAGTTTAAGGGAACAAGATCCCATAAAAATAGTAAAGTTGTTGCAAAGGTTTGAATAAGTCAACCCTGCAACTTTGATTGATTCAGAGCTTGGAACCATCCCAATCATGGCCACCTAGCTTAGCTTGGACCTGCATCATCTTTCTTCTTGTTCGGTTTTCCCCTGATCTTCTTCTTCCCACATAGCCATTTGGTGTTTGTAGTCAATGAAATGTTTGATGATTCCATGTACCTCCCCTTCCTTTGGTCTATAAGCATAATGATTCACCACATCCACTGTATCAATCTCCCTTGTAACCTTAGCTAGAAACCTTTTCAACTTATTCACCACTTTCTTCATTTGACTTATAAAATTCTGGCACGAGACCAACCTGTCAATTGAATTGCTATTGAAAGTTTTAGTTATTTCATCATCTTTCGTTACCAAATCTTTGAAATTTGATTTAATTTGGTCCACTGGAAGAGCATCAATATTCTCATTGAAAAACTTGTAGTCGATATTATCAAACTCTTCTAAAATATCATTTAGACCGTCCATTATTTCCATGCATTTATCATCTAATTTCTTAATCAAATCCTGCAACACTTGGGATCTAAATTCCATAGCCTTTTGAAACTCAAACAATTTAGAAACATAATCAAATAGTACTTCTTGAAGGAGTAAATTTGGGTCCACATCTCTAATCTCACTCCATCTAGTTAAATTCAGATTCAAATTATTGTTATCCTCAGAGAGAATTTCATCTATCATGTGAATAGAAGTCCTCTCAGTTTGTAAATCATTATACAATTCAACAGTTATTTTAACTAAAGGATTAGCTTCTTGAAGCATACGTTCTATCCATCCATCCATTGATCTTCCCTTCTGACCTATCTTCTCAATTTCATGATATGAAATATCATCCAAACCGGAAGAAACTGTTAGAGCAGTTGTAGTTGAAGGATCCGTAGTTGGAGTGGGTTGTGTTACTTTCCTTAATAGATTAGTGAGTTGTTCAACCTTTGACTTCAATTCATCTTTGGAAGCTTTATCTTTATCATACTTCTCCAACAAATTTCCAAGGGCCACTTGAACATCCTGTTTGGCATCTTCATGTGTTTCCTTCCCTAGTGAAAACCTAGAGATCTGATAATCTGCTGCTGTAATAGTTTCTTTAGTTTTCCCCTCAATAGGGGTAGCTATTTCCATGACCCTTTCTTATGATTGGTTTATTGATAATATAGAGATGATCTTTGGCTATTTGGCATGTCTCTTCATAGTAGGTTCCAGCATGCTCAGATCTATCACATCTACAAGAGGCACCTTCTTCTTTTACTTTGGGGTTTGGCGATATAGCCACTCAGGTATAGTAGATGTAGATGAAAGTGGTATGGTTGGTATGGCACTTGGAGCACTAGATAAAACAATAGCACTGGTAATATCAGTTGGCAATGAAATGGAGGTGGTAATGATAGAAGGGGTGGAAGTGAGAATAGCCTCAGGAGTGAATGTAATGAGACTGGAAGTTGAAATGGAAGGAAATGAAAGATGCTGAGACAATGGAGTGGAAACTAGAGACCCAATCATTTCCCCTACTGAGAGGACAGGAAGGGATGAAAACACTTAGGCCATGGATGGAGATGGAAAAGAAGAGATGAGTGAAGGAGCAGTGGATAATGATTGGGAAAGTGGAGCTAAAGATAGTGACAATGGTAATGAAGAAGGGGTGGAAAATCTTGTGACACAACTGGAGAATCACTAACTTTGAAAACTTTTGTTACTTGTATTGTAGAGGACACAACCTTGGAAATGGGAAATTTTGGAAGAGAGGAACTCCCAATAACAAATGAGATCTTTCTTAGAATTATATTGTCCTTTTGAGTAGACCTTTTACCTTTTGTGTGTGTAGGGAGGCTTAGTGTTGGTTGGGATTCTATTCTTATAGATTGATCTATCCATTTGGGTGAAATTCCAAAGGTAGCCAACCAATAATATGTTCTTTGAAGAATGGGCCCTACCATTTCCTTGGTATTACAATGTTCTTCCTGATACCAATCGATCCATGGAAAGGGTTGATCAACAACATTATTTTTCATGTATATTGGATCCAATACTTCATCATCATCCTCCATTCCTTCCATAATATCCACAATACTAAATTGTTTAACCTCATTCAAATTCAACCTTTCATATTCTCATTGTCTGATGATAACCTCATCTCGAAAATGAATCCAAATATCCTCTAACTGAGGCACGTGAGAACTGGCCAACCCTGTTTCACTGAACTTACCCCAGTAATCAAAGTTGGTTCTGGGATGGAAAGTTCACAAAGTAACTTCAGACATTTCTCCATCCACATTCTTTTCTTTATAAATAATGGCACATGTATACCTTCCTATTGAAATAGGAAACTAAACTCCCACCTTATGTCGTTTGTTTTGAATTTTTTGATAATCCAAAAATTGCCGAACTAATTCTAATAAAACCCATTTTTCGGTAGGACATATTGGTAACTTTATTGGGGATACCCAAGAAACTAGGAATCCTGATGTATGTAAATGTTGGGAACTGAAGATAGATGGCTCCCCATTCCCATACCTCTTTAAAAGCTTCATCAGAAATCCTTCGATTATACAAATCTTTATCAAAATGATAAAGGAGGAAAACAAAAAAAACATCATTGACTCCTACAAAAATGTTTGTTTCCTTCTTCCATTGTAATTTGAGGATAAAAGTGATAAATTTGTGACACACTTCTGACACCTTTTGTGTTCAAACCATTGAATTCCCCCATGGCAGTGGCAACATAAACAAGGAAGGAAGTCACAAAGAAGTTTTTAGAAGTCAAAACATTGCTCAATTGAAAACAAATTGAGTTGCTGATATGTTCCCCCCATCGTATGAATTCCTTATTCTTCTTGATAGTAGTAAATATAGAGGAACATCCATTCTTGAAACTCCTTTGGGGAAGCAAGACCTGAAATTCTACTCAACAATACAATAAGATCATTTACTTCCTAGATGAAGTCTGAGTGGAATAATGTTTTAGGAAGCTTGATGACACTCTTGGCCAAGTAACTCTTCATTATGACCTTTGTGCATAGTTCAGTTTCTTTATCCCAATGTTCTACTATGGCTTCTGGTGAAATTTTTACATATCCCTCAACATCTGGAAGCTTAAATAAATCTTCAAATATATCAGCGTCCAGCCTGAGTACAACCTTACCATCACCATCTTTTATCGATTTAGAATCCTTATCAAAATGGGATGCTGTAACTAATAAAAAAATCAAGACAATGCATGGATGAAGGAAAACCCACATCGAGAGTGAGCCCATTGTTGAATATAGCCTGCATCCAAGGCTTCTTATTAGGGGATTTTAATCTTTCCTAGAAGTCTGGAAAATCTATTTGTCCAAGGTTAGTATCTCCAATATTCCCCAAATCTGAAGATAGGAATGAGTGAGGAGAAACTCCTAAGAATGTGTACTTCATCTTTCCCTTTCCCCTTGATGAGGAAGTTGACATTAATTCAGAATTCAGAATTCGAATAGTCTTTGGAAATTTTGTAAGAAACCATAAAGGTTCCAAAATCCCAAAGTCTGAAAGTCTGAAAATGGTAACTCTAAAAAGGCTTCAACTCCAAAGTACAAACCTCTGAAATCCTGAACTCTTCATAGTCCCAAAACCCTGACCATCGAAAACCTGAAACTGCAACCTCTGAAATCTCGAAACTGCTACCTCCGAAATCCCAAAACTGCGACCTCTAAAATTGTTGAAACTGTGACCTCTGAAAATTTCAAAACTACAACCTTTGAAATCTTGAAACTGCAACCTCCAAAATCCTAAAACTGCAACCTCCAAAATTGTCAAAAGGCAAAGAATGAAAATTAAGGAAATGGTTTTATAATTCTTAGACTTGATAAAACTAGATTCCTGCATGAATTGAAGTTTATAGTATTGAGAAAAGAAATAGATGACATGGTTAAAGGAAGAATGGTGGATGATAAGGGTTTCCATGTCAAGCAAGAAAAGAAGAACAGATAAAAAGGAAAAACAAACAAAACAAAACCCTGATCAATCATAACCAAAAAGAAATAACTTTAAAAAATTTACCTTGAAAATGATGCCTTGAAAGTACAAAATGGTGCAGTAAAAATAGAGTGTCAAAGAAAAAGCCAGGTGAAAATGACAGGTAAAAATTCAATTTATATAGGAAACCTTGGAATTAATGCTCGGAAGCTGACACGTGTGGGGGTTGTTAGAAATTAAATGTTTGTGGAAGGTCTGAAATTTGAACCCTTAAAACTCTAAAATGAAGTGTGATCATTGCAATGAAACCCAAAGTTCAAAACCATGAAAGTCTGAAGTTTTGAAATTTTGAAACTTCAGAGTTTTGGACTTCAGAACTCCAAAGAGAAATTATCCACAAAAACAACGTGAGACTCAAAACCTGAAAGTTTGAAGTTCTGAAATTTTGGAACTTCGAGCTTTTGGTGGTCAGAACATCAGAACTCTGAAATGGAAATAACAAAAAATGCTAAAGAGGATTCTGAAACCCAAAATTCTGAAAGTCTTAAATTTCATACTTTTAGGATTTCAGAGTTTGGAACTCTAAATCAAAATTTTATTTTGTAATCAACAAAACTCTGAAAAGTGAAAAATCCCCAAAATCCAAAATCCAAAAATTCAAATTTCAGAGTTTTTAAAAACTTCAAAATTTTAAAAGCACATTTTGGCAAGAAGAATTCAATAAGGTTTAAGGAATTTTGACAATTTTTTAACAACACCTTCATGTTAAGGTAAATTTAAAGGTTAACATTTTTGGTGATCTCCAGGGAATGCTTTCCTACTAAGCTTTAGGCCAGTAGCCTTAAACAAACCATTGGGAAAAAGAGTCCTAAAATAAAATATTCAAAATACACACAAAATGAAAAGAAACAAATCAAACATCACAATGTGTGAAGCACTTAGAGGAAATACCAAAACAAAAACTATACAAATGTAGAAATTACCATCAAAAGCAAGCTTTGAGATGAATATCATTCACATGGATGGGAAATTATTCTCCATCGAGTCTTGATAAGAAAAATGATTTTTCTTCTTTGCAACTTGTGATAATATATGGTCTGCTCTAGAGGGATTCAAATTTAGCATGCATACCTAGACTTGGCTGTTTCAGCATCCCATTTGAGAACCAAATCTCCTTCATGGAACTCTTTGTTGGATGCCCTTTTGTCAAAATATATTTTAACCTAAGATTGATGTTGTTCTAGAGTCTTCATTACTTTATTCCTTGTTTCTTCTAGCTCCATTAGTTTGGAATACCTGACTATCATTGAATCACTTTCCATGAGTTCCAGTTGATATGCTAATTCCAAGGAAGGAAGTTCTAGAGATAGTGGGAGCTTTGCTTCCCTTCCATATACTAGCATAAATGGTGAATTTCTAATAGCCCTTTTGGGTGTGATCTGGTCCATCCACACATATGGTGGTTTTAATCTGAGTGTGCCAAGTTCTTCTATTGGTTTCCATTGTACGCTTGATGATCTATATGATATTTTTGTTATTGGAATTGGCTAATCCATTTCCCTGTGGGTATTAATTTGATGAAGTTTTTAGATAAACCCCATTCTTGATAGCCCATTGAGTTAATTGAAAACCCAGAAATTCCATTGCATTGTCGGAAATTATTGTGAACGGAACACCCAAACGTGTCATTATTCCTTCCAGAAAATCAAGAACAACCTTTTCATTTCCTTCTTTCAATGTCATGGCTTCCATCCAATGAGTGAAATAGTCCATTGCAGTGATAACCCATTTATTTCCATCACTAGATTGAGGATTAGATATTCTAATGAAATCTAGTCCCCACTAAACAAAAGGTTGATCAACCTGAATTGGGTGAAGAGGAAGGGCTGCCAATCTCTGTTTTCCTCTGAAAAAGGCACATTCCTTGTATTTACTTACCTAGAAATGAGTATCCTTGAATAAATTGGGCCAATAGTATCTACCCTCATGATATTTACCACAGTAGTCTTTGCAGAGTAATGCCCTCCAGAAAAACCATTGTGAAATTATTGCAAAATCCTATTGGTCTATTCTGGTCCTATACATCAAAGTAGAACACCATTTAAATCTCTACGAAAAAGAACATTATTGACCAAAACATAAGGAATGGATTGAAGATAGAAGCTTCACCTTTGATTTTTATCCATGTCAGCAGGATATACCCCTAACAGGAGAAATTTTTTCATCTTTGATAACCAATCAACCTGGTCATTTTCCTGAGGTTCATTCAGGAGCACTGTGTCTTTTTCAACCTTTGTCTCCAAATCTATAGCCAACTATTGACATAGAACCTTACCCCTAACGAGCTTAGTGACCTTAATGTGTACATCATATTCAGCAACTTTAGTAACCCATCTGACACATTTTTCATTCATGTCTTTATTTAGAAAAAAGTCTTTAACTATGGGATGAGACACCATCAAATGTATTTTATTATTGGATAACATATGTTTTAACTTCTTCAAAGCTTGAATGACAACAAATACTTGTTTCTTAACAAAATTATACTTTAGCTCATAATATTTTAGGGATTGGATAAAGAAGATAATTGGTTATTCCATCGATTTGTTATTTTGTTGGGTGAGGATACCTGAAATGCTCTCTTGACCTGCAAAAGCATAAAGAATAAAATATTTATCAAACCTAGGGTTCATCAGTGTGGGAGCTTGAGAAATTGTTGTCTTAATGGCTTCAAAACTCTCTTTCCCTTCCTTTTTCCATGAGAAAGGCATATTCTTCTTCAACATGGTTGTCAATGGTTTAGCCAATGTCGTGAATTGAGGGATGAATCTCCACAAAATTTATGGTTCCAAGAAAACTCTAGAGACCCTTCTTGTGACTTGGGAGAGATAAAGACACAATCAAATGAATCCTGGATGGATCGATTGATAATCCTTCCACTGAAACAACATGCCCTAACAACTTCCCCTTGTACACTATAAAAATAACATTTCTTAGGATTGAGTGAAACCCCAAATTCCCTACACCTTTGGAAAACCTTCCTTAGATGAGTGATGTGGTCTTCTGCATGCTTAGAGTATATATTTATATCATCAAGGTAAACCAAGATGATATCATTGATTAGCCCCTAAAATTCCATGTCCATGGATCTTTGGAAAGTAGCACTAGCATTGGATAATCTGAATCAAATTTTATTATAAGCATACGTACCCCACTTAGTAGTGAATGTTGTCTTGAATTGATCAAATTATTTAACCAAGATTTGATTATATCCAAAATATCCATCGAGAAATGAAAAACTTTGCACTCCTGCTACTGTTTGGAGAATCTACTCCATCGATAGAAGAGGATAATGATCTTTCAATGAGGCACAGTTCAAATCTCTGAAATCCACACATAGCTGAATTTCTCCGTTCTTCTTCCTTACAGGGACCAGATTGGCCACCCAAGATGAATGTTTGATAGGAAAAATTATACAGGCCTCGATGAGTTTGGTTAGCTCCTTTCTCATTAGTGGCTCAATTTTGGGATTAATTGGCCTTTGTTTATGATGAACTAGCTTGGCGTGAGGATCTAGTTTGATAGTATGTTGTGCTAGACCTGGATCAAAACCACGTAGGTATTTATAGCTCCATGCAAAAATGTCATGATACTCTTGAAAAAGTTTGATGAAAGCTTCTTTTTCTTCGGGAGTTCATACTTTTCCAATCTTTAGAAACTTTTCATTTTCTACCTTGACTTCCTCAAAATCTTCTTCTTTGACCACCATGTTAGAGCTTTGTCTTTTGGCTTGATCATATGAATTGAAGATGGATTCCAGAGTAACTAAACCTTTTGGTAGCTTGTTTCTTTTCAATTGTATTATTTGATCACCATATGCTTCTTGCAACTTAGCTTGACCTTTTGTGGAAAACTCTACCTCCACTTGTAGAAATAGAACAATTTTTTTGTCACTATCGAACACTTTTTCCAGCTACTCACATTATCAGGGACTACAGGTCGAACCACCATTTTGATAGATTTCTACCCTTCTTTCGTGATATCATCCGATATGTCCTATTACAATCCAATCATAAAAAGCCTATCAACATCTTGATTTTGATTTCTAGGAACCACATGGATCCCAAAAGCTTCAAAATATTCAATCAAATCCCATACTTGGTTCTTGTATGATCTTAAAAGATCATTTTTGGATGCACTGTGTATCATCACTTGATGAACTACTAACTCACTGTCTCCAAAAATAGTCAAGGCTTTGATCCCCTTCTTTTGAGCAAGCTGAATTCCTTGCACAAGGGCCTCATATTCTGCAACATTGTTAGTGCAACTAAATTGCAATAAAAAAGATGAGAAGTATTTATCTCCTTCTAGAGAAATTAGCATAACACCATCACCAGATCCATTCTTACTCCTTGAGCCATCGAAGAAAAATTTCCATAGTCCTTCAGGATTGCTTTGTGTTTTGACAAGTTGTGGTATGATTGTTCCTTCTTCGTGGATGTAGTATATGCCCAATCCCATCTCTTCCAACAACAGCAAACCAACTTCTTCCTCTACCAACACATCAGCATAGGGATTGTACTGATGGTCTCCACTCACTTCATCCAACACAGTATCAGGGACTTCTTCCACAAGAGTGGTTGGTTCATGATCAACAACTTCTTCCTCTCGATCATGGATGGTATAATTCCCATTTAGTAGGACTAGCAGTGTAGGGTTCTAAATGATTATGGAAGATTGGTTCTGCCCTTATAGTTACTTTGGTTATGTATCGAGTCCTGAGAATCATATGTGACCAATCAGCTAATAGATAACCGCCCATTTTGATAGTGAAATCTCATGATAGGCAGATGGAAAAGAGAGGAGGGAGATCAATGACCAATATGTCTTGGGTGAATGACAAAATTGGGAATGTATGGATGGTAAGTTGAAGTCCTCTGATGAATCCAACAACTTTAACAGTTGTGCCATCCAGCTGAAAAAATCCTCTTGCAACTGGTGTATATTGTATTCCTAACACATTTGTAATTTGCTTGGGCATAACTGAGCTACTGGAACTAGAATTGATCATGTATTTATGTACCAATTGATCACTAATGATCAAAGAAATATAGAATGGTGGTGGTTTATTTTTATTAGGAATAAGTTTCCCTTCCGGTTGACACAAACTCATTGTAGTTGCTGCTCCATGACCTGATGACCCATCAATTGTACTAAAAATATTCAAAGCCTCTCATAGAAAGTTTCTCTGAGAAGGAATTGAGAGTGTGTCCCACATATTAACACTCAGGTTGGTCTTCTTCATTTATTCTACAATACTGAAGGGAATTTCTCCTACTTTTCTGACGTTTCTTTGAGCATCATATTTTGGAAAGTGTTTGTTGGGTACTATGATGCCTGAAGATCCATCTTTCCTTACAACTTGGCTAGCATGTGTCTTTGAAGATTTCTTTCCTACATATTTATCAATAGCCTTTTGTAGCTTGAGGCTATGAAGTGGATGCTTGATCAGATTTGGAAGGTTGAGATTCCATTGCTCTCTTTTTGGAATGAGTATTTTTGTACCACTGATGAGGAATCTATATTCAACCCCGCAAAAATCTTCTGCTTTCCAATTTAGCAAAGTGGTTTCTTCATGTGCATGTGGTTGATCTATTATTTCCTTGTAGATGAGTTTTTTATTGGCTCTGAAGGGGCAAATACGCTTTTAACCATAAGGGTGTGGCTAAGAACTCCATTGGGGAAAAGATTTTGATTATGAGATTGAGAACAAGGATATCACCATTCATAATCTTAAACTAGATTATACTGGATGGGTATAATAGCTTTAGAAGAGCTAGCAAGAAAGAGGATTCGTAAAATTTCAGAGGCCTGACATTTGTAGCTTGACCAGCTTGACTTGTAGCTTTTTGAGGCTTGATTTTTCCCTTGAAAAGGAGGACGGTTAGCCTGATACCTGCTGATTTTGTGGCTAGTATGGATGATTATATTGAATTTTTTACCTTTTGAGTGCAATGAGCTCATTCCCCAAAAGTTTATAGAAATGACTTGACTTCAAATATATCATTTAAAGAGGTGGGGATAGACTAAATTGGTTGATTGGAAGCTGTTGGAATAGGAGCAATGGTAGGATGAGTGTTTGTAAGATCCAGAGACAATGGCATTGGCATTCATGGAGCTATCTTTCTAGCCTGAATCAAGGAATTATCAACTCTTATGGGAAATTTGTAAGCATCAGGAAATATAGTCTCTCTCATGGACTAGATCATAATTGCTACATCGTTGTTCAAGGCTCAAAAATATTACATGAATGTGTTGTTTAAAGAAGGTTTTATGAGTGTCGGAATCCTATTCCAAGTCCTTTAGAAGTGGAAATTGAAATCACTCGTGTATTCTTGGGGAGCTCTCTTTATGGTAGTGAGTTGTTCTAAGAGTGATAGGTGATCACTCTTATCTTCAAACTGCTTATAGATCTTCTCCCTTAACTTGTCTCAAGTAGTAATATTTCCAGCCCCTAAACCATGAAACCACTAAAGCACTTTTCCCTTGAAGGAAGTATCCAGGAGTTTGACCGCAACATTCTCTTCTGTAACATTATGAACTGCACAAATGTTGGCCACATTAATAATATGTTCCACAAGCATGATATGAGTTTCCCCTATGTAAAAGGGTTGTAGACACCTAAATTCCACTTTTGCGATCTTATTGCCAAAATGCATATAAATCACTCTCATTCTTGCCAATTCTGTTATAATTAGTTTTCTTTTCTAATTAACTAACGTTTCTTACCATTTTATCCAATTAAGACCACGTTGTTGATTCCATAACCCCTTTCACATTCAGGGTGCCATTTTACAATGAATCGTAAGTCAAAATCCTCTTCAAAATAGACAATTTGCGTTTATTAGCTAATTAAGCCTATTTTACCCTTTTTTTGGTCAATATACTCTAGTATTGACTCAAATCCCTCTTCCAACCATCCAAAATCACCCCATTCACCTCTACAATGTCTCAGTGCGCTTTAAAATTTTATCCTAGCCCCCTATTTAACCCTAAGTGGTTGATTAGGGCTTCACACATCTTAATCACTTGGTAATTCACTAATTGTGATTAGAAAGGCCTAATCATGATTAGCAATTCTAATCTAATTTGGGGCTTTTAGTCCCACATGCACCAAATGCAAGTTTCTCCCAAAAGGAAAACTATAAAAAGGGTGCACCTCATTCCTTTATACTTTACACCATGCTTTGATTTGCATCTCATATAACAAATATGATATATTGTCAAGTTCAATCCTTGCTTAAATCCTTCAATGGGGTTAGTATGTGGATATCCAAAATGATCAAGTAGTCATTGGGAGAGGCCATTTCACCTTATTTGGAGTAGCAACCATAACCATTTGATTGCCTTCTTAGGCCTATTTAGGCCCATGTTAGGTAATTCAAGCATATTATTAGGCATGTTTAGTTAGATTTTGTATTATTTTCATACTAGTTAGACATTCTTTTAAGATTTTATCTTAATGTTACATTCCTAAACTTAGAACCTTTGGCTAGATGGATGGCAATGGTGTTAGCTCTCCTTGTTTAGTCATGCAATTTTCTTTGTAGAAGTTTAGGGTGTCAACATTTAGCACACCGGGTGGGAGCATACCCCATTGCATATACTTTTTAAAGCTTTTTAACTTAGTTTCAATTTTTTTCTTTTCAAGTTTATAGATTAGTTTCAAGTTTCCTAGTTTAAATTTCAAGCTTTCTAGAGTACTTTCAATCTTTTTAGAATATTTTCTCAAGATTTTTAGATTAATTTCAAAGTTTTAGAGTAATTTTCAAAATTTTGTATATTAATTTCCATTTTTGAAAGTTTTTTCAACTAGATTAGTGGTAGAAGTTTTGTTTTCTAATTTTTTGCAGAATTTAACGAGGCGAAGCCCTGTCAAAATTGCCAAAAACTACCAAATATTTGGCATTTTTGAAGAAATTCTTGTACAAACTCATATTTTTGCCACTTTCTAGGGAAGGGTGCGTAGGCACAGAAAGGGGAGTGCAAGCATCGGAAAGGGCACACACATGTTGAAAGGGGTGCACATGAATAGAAATTGTAGTGCACACGTCCCTTAGGAAGCGCACATGTCAGCCTATATTTTTCAATAGTATGTCGATTATTTTTCACATAGGCGTGCACACGCTAAAAGGGGGGCATAGGAATTTTAATAGGTGTGTAAACGGTGGAAAGGATGCACACATTTTGGCTAGTACTTTTCAACACCATTGTCAGTTATTTTTTGCAGAGGCGCACACACGCTGAAATAGGTGCGCAAGAGTAGAAATTATAGCACACACATCTCTCGGGAAGTGCACACGCCACAGAGTGTAGGCATCAAAAAGGGAACACACACACTAGAAAGGGTACACAGGTATGTCTATGTAAAATTTTCCCGTAAACTAAAAATTTCCATTTCTAGTTTTTAGGATTTTTGTTAATTATTTAGAGGTTTTTTATGCTATTTCTTGCCAATTTCATAGATTTTGAGTAAGTTTTCTTATAAAATCACTTAGGGTTTGAATGAATTAATCTTGTTTCCATGCTTTTATGAGTTTGGGCTAAGGTGTGTATGGTCTTCTCTTGCTCTTCGTGTGATCTAGAGTATCAAAATCACTCTTAAACCTTCTTTTGTTATCATTAGAGTAAGTAGGAAACAAAAACCAAGGCTAGAATTTGTGTATGCTCTTCCCGTGCACCTAGTGTGATCTTGGGAATCAAAATCAATTTTAGTCTCTTCACTAAAAACACTTGGATAAATTGGGAATAAACCTTGTTTAATGTAAAATTTGATGGTAGTTGGTTGATTTACAAGCATTTTTCATGGTTATTTTCTTATGATATCGTGAATCTATTTTTGAAACTACTAACCATTTTATGAAGGACCTAACGCTAGCCAAAGAAAGGAGGACATAAAAAAAAAATTAACTACACGTGTGATTGTAGGTTACCAAAATGAGTACAACAAAAACCACATTAAGTCTAAAAGATAAAAAATACACCACAATCATCATATTGTATTTGTAGGTTTCATGTTAAGAGCGACGACTTGTCCACTCAGCTAAGACATAACCCCTTTGGCATAAGCCTTAAGCTACAACAAATGGTGTGGTCCTAGGAACCCTAAAGTAGTTCACGTAAGAGGGAATCTTGTGAACATAAAAGGTAAGTTCTTCACGCTACCGACTTGTCTAGTACACTTTGGTGAGATTAACGTTAAAGATATCTGTATCGTGACCCTAGTGAAAGTATAACTGAATGCACTTCGGTGCCCATTATATTGAAGAGGTTAAAGTAAAGCCGAGATAATCCCATTTTAGTCAGTATGAATTTTTGGGTAAATCAAGCTCGCTCCTAGATATCTTGTGACACCTAGAGAGAGAACCACCTAGGAATATTGCCGGCTTGGAGACATTATTTTTATCTTAGATAATATCCTTGAGAGATCTCACAAAGTGACAACTTTGTTAGATTAAAACTCTTCTTTATCAAATAAGGGAAATAATCTCTTAAATTTGAAACCGTGTGACATTTCATCACGAAATCTACTTCATGTCATTTTGTCCTAGTTTTTCACTTGTCTTAAGACAAGGAAAAACTCTACCAAAATAACACCAAGTTTATTTCAACACCACTTGGTTTAAACCCTTCTTTTATTGTTGCCCATTTTTTTAAAAAAGGAAAAAACATATATGGATACCACTAGATATCGCATGTCCACCACTTTTGTAGTCTACTTGTGTGACTAGGTTGCGATGTCAGAGTGTAAGTGTTGAAAAAGTGCCCCCTTGTCTCAAAAACCCATATTTGAGACTTATTATCATTGTAGTTAGGATATTTCATCCTTATATTCTTTGGAGTTGTTACACTTCCCACATTATAGCCATACAATTGATATATTTACGTCTTGTTTCCATTGTGAATTTAGTCCTAAATCTCTATATTGTAGAGTTACATTGTTCGCATGCATACAAATTTATTGTTATACCTAGATATATTTTTTACATCCTAACTTTGTCTTGGGTGTTGTGAGTGTTGATGATACATTGTTATCATCGCTATTACATCATTTTGACACTAGAAATCTTGCTTTTCTGAAATCTTGGTTCACGTGTCCAAATAGTGTCATTACATTTCTCATTATTATCATCCATTTTACAAGACTTGGACTTTGTTAGTGTTTAGAAATTGGATTTTAGTATATCTTGTTAGAATATTACGTCAACATTCTCTTATCATTTAGGCCTTGTTTGTTTAAAACTCGACCTAACTGGTGATGTTTTTTTGTCACTATTTGGTTGCAAACCTATCTAGACATAATCTTAGAGAATAAACTATTTAGTGTAAACTAAATTATGAGCGTTGTACGTCATTGTATATTCTAAGGAAAACTTGTTTCATATATTACCTTTCTAGGGTAGCTTGTTCATTATTATTTGGTGCGTACGTTCACTTTGACCTATCACTTTTGTGGTTATTCTATAGTCACCTTGTTTTAAATAACTTAGGGTTATTGCACTGCACAAATTTGGCCATGGTCCCTTATTAATAAACCTTAGTGGAAATCTTTCACATTGTACCTTTTATTCTAAGTAATGCCTACTACGAGAATGGGCTCATGAAATTTGGCAGCCAACATCTTTGGAGGTGATAACTCACTTATGGAGGATAATCTCATGGTCGACCATAGTGGTGGAGAGGAAGAGTCTCCTCATGTGGATGTAGAGCTTCATTCCACCCATTTTGATGGCTACATTTTTCATAACAAACATGAAGTTCTTATGTTGGTTTTGGAACTAGGAGCCAAATTACCTTCCACAGTAGACCCTTCTCTTATCGCTAGCATGGTTCGGGGAGAAGAAGAAGTAGACCTCCCTTATCACACTCTTAATAAAATTTTAAATCCAAAACATGCCTCTACTTTTGCATGGCATAATAATGAGGAGATACCATTCGAAGATGATGAAGACTATCATTTCTTCCTATTAAAAATCATTACGAATACCATAAAGAACATGTTCATCATGCACAACCTCCTCCTAATGAAGATCCTTGTGAAATACCTATTAAAGAGGTTACATTATAAAAATAGGTCCAAGCCCTCACTCGTCAATTGGCAAGTTTGGCTTCACATGTACAAAAGCAACAACCAAAAGTTGTGAAAAAAACTATACCAAAGACAAAACCTAAAGCTTCATTTTATGAATTCCCAATAAATACTCCTTGACGAGAGGCAAAAAGAGATCCTTATGAAGAGATTATCATAACAAATCAGGGTGAGCATACACCTAGGCTTAACCCTTTATATAGACCTACACCGCCACCCACACAAGATCCACATTTTAATAAATATTGGTCAACAATGAAGAATGCCCTCCAAGCGTTACAGGAGGGCCAAACTGATAGCAATAACAAGAAGTATCAGTTTGATGAGTTATGTCCTTACCCATTTGACAATGCCATGTTGCAAGTACCTTTCCCAAGACATTTTGATTTTCCAAAATTTAATAAATATAAGGGAAAAGGTGACCCTCGTGATCATATAAAATACTTTTATATGGCATGTCAAGAGGTGGCATTCAACGACAATTATCTTATGCACTTGTTTCCATGAAGTTTACGGGCAATGGCACTAGATTGGATTATGCATATCCCTAAGGGATCCATATCAACATGGGTAGAACTAGCATAAAGTTTTGTAGGAAACTTCTCTTTCAATATAGAAAATGACGTTACCATGTTAGATCTTCATAATGCCAAGCAACGAAACAACGAAAACTTCTCTTCATTTTTACAAAGATTGAGAGGGTTAGCTAGTCACTTTCCTTGCTCCCTACACATAAAGTAGCTAATAGGCATATTTTTTCCCAACCTCCATCTAGACATTACATTCCACTTGCAAATGCATTATGGTAACACATTCGAAGAGGTAATAAAAAAAGGGAGCCAAATTGAAAAGGCATTGTTAGCTAGGAGGTCTCTGAAAAATTTCTCCTATGAACACAACGATTCTAAATCTAATGCTAAAACAAATTTTATTCCTAATAGAAAAAAAAATTGTTAGTGATGGGATAGTAGACTCTAAATGGGTGCATACCGTACAAAACCACACACCTTTGAAACTTGCAAGGGGTAATCCACCTACCGAATATAAACGCCACACTTTTACTCCTCTATCTAAATCCATATCATCTATATTAAAACAATTGGAGGCCATTAACATGGTTAAGTACCTTGAAATGCAACCCTATGGGGATGATACACCCAAACAATCATGGTTTAGGGAGAATGAATTATGTAGGTTCCACCATGTAAAGGGTCACAAAACTGACAAGTCTTTAAGATTAAAGAACTATATTCAATACCTAGTCAATAATGGTGATATTGAAGTAGATTTTGCTGCCATTGCAAAGTATCCAAATGAAAACTTAGGGATCTTCAAAGAGCCTTTTCCTAATCATGAAGAAAAGAAAAATCCGGATAGGGGAAAATCATCTCAGAATAAAAATAATAATTATATGTCAAACAAATACCATTTTTATGCCTTGATAGGTTGCGGTGACCCACTCATTGAGAAGATCAATAAAATTATAATTAAGACAAGAGATTGCGTTGTGGCAACCCGATGGGCTCACCTCATTATAAATTCTGAAACTACTCCCCCTCCCCCTCAAGAGAGTCATTATGATGTGTTATATCAACTAGAAAAAACTACAACTAAGATTTCCATCTTAGACCTTCTAAAGATATCTAACGTCATAAGGATATACTTTACAAAACCTCACAGGGATCAAGAGCATCCATTGATGTTGACCCAACACATTTGTAAGCCATGGTAGCACAACTTGTTCCAAAGGAACACATGACCTTTAGTATTACAAAATCCTTAGTTAAAGATCCTTCACATAACCTACCATTGCATATTAAGGTTATCATTAAACATAATAAGGTTAAAAGAGTGCTTATGGATGGAGGATCGGGTCCTAACATATGTACTCTCAAACTAGTCCGCCAATTAGGCTATATAGAAGTTGATCTAGAAACAAAGGTCATCACCATTAAGGCATATAAAAATGAAGAATGAAAATCAACTGGAATGATCACTTTCTTATTAGAAGTGGGTCCCATAACACATGATATGAAGTTCCATGTCTTGGACCTGGAACTCCCTATATTATCTTGCTCGATCACCCATGGATTCATGCCATGCAGGTCATGCCATCAACATATCATCAGTGTTTAAATTTAAAATATGAGGGACATACACACACCATACAGGGGGACCCTCAACCTTTTCCTCATTATAGAGTGTTGTCAGGATTTTTCCCTATAACCTATGAGTGTCCATCTACAAATATAGCTATTTGTATCCAGTCAGAGGCCCTCACTTCACGAGTTGATACAAATACCCTGTCTAGAAATGACAATGGAGCTTACACCTCAAAAAATCCTTTGTCTAGATGGGAGATGAAGGTCAAACCAAGAAGTTGTGGAGATTATGATTTACAACAAGCCTTAATGGTTCACAAAGGTCCGCTATCAGCCTAAGCACATGATAAGTTATGTTTCAGAGATCGAGAGAGGCTTTCCCTTTCAATAATTTTACTCCTGGCGGCTTGCTAAAAGACAAAAGGTTTATTATGGACATTGTATTCCATCTAGATGATGTTGATATGGATACATGCTATAAATCACCTAAATATCCCATTCCTAATCAAAGGGCGATGATCGTAATCTTTCATTATATGATAAGTGACATCATAGAATATTACGTAGATGATATATTGGCTAAATATAGAACTCACGAGGAATACCCACAAATTTTATGGTGTATATTTTAGAACCTAAGGGATTACAAAGTCTGACTTAACCCAAAGAAGTGTTTCTTTGGTGTGCTATCAGGGAAGTTACTAGGATTCATTGTGTCATGGAAAGGGATAAAAGTGGACCCTGAAAAGGTCATAACTATAATAGAAATGCACCCCCCTAATAATATCAGATAGTTGTGTACCTTACAAGGGAAAATTTAGGCCATTAGATGGTTTATTTCACAGCTAGCTGACAAGTGTCATACATTTACACATCTCCTTAAGAACGATGTCAATTTCAACTAGGGACCGGAACAACAACAAGCATTTGATTTTCTAAAAGGATACTTGGCCAACCCCCTGTTCTCATGCCACCCATGGCAAGAGAACCCTTGTTACTTTATATCTCTGCTACACACTTTGTAATTGGAGCACTACTAGTTTAGTATGACAAAGAACATAGAGAAAATCCTGTATACTATTTTAGCAAGACATTGGTATCATATGAGTTAATTATCCACAAATTGAGAAGGATTACCTAGATGTGGTGTTTGATTTCCAAAAGCTACACCATTATATGTTTAACAATAAAATCAAGATAATTTCAAAAGTCAACCCTTTGAAGTATTTATTGTCCAAACAACACTAACCAGAAAGATGGCTAATTGGAGCATCTTATTAAGTGAGTTTGACATTGAATACATTCATCAAAATTCAGTAAAAGGATAGGTGTTAGCAGATCAACTGGAAAAAGTTCCACTACCATGTACTAAACCCTTGAGTCTAGAACTACCAGATGCATCCATTATGTACCTCAAAGAATCTACAGTGTGGAAAATGTACTTCGATGGATCGTTTACCTTTCATGGTTAAGGTTCTAGAGTTGTGCTAATAACTCCCACAGGAAACTTGATTCTACAAGCATTTCAAATTGGATTCCCTTGCACGAACAATATAGCAGAATATGAAGCCCTCATTACAGGAATGAAGATGGCCATAAAATGGGATATCATATAAGTAAAATTCATTGGTGATTCAATGCTTATTATCAAACAGGTCATAGATGAATATAAAATTAAAGATGAGAAGTTACTTCCATACAAAAGAATGGTTGATTCCTTGAAATAATTATTTGACAAAATAACATATGAGAAAATACCAAGATCTCAAAATAGAGTGGTAGACACCATGGATTTGGTAGGATCTATGTTGAGCATCCTTCTAGAGAGAAATGATACGCCATTCTTTGTTGAAAATCTAAGAACAATGACATACGACATACCAAACTCTTATTTAGTATGTGAATTTGTTGGTCCCCTTTCATCGTGGTACACTGAAATATTTGATTATCTCCATGATGGAACCTTCCCTATAAACATTTCCCATGCTGAAAAGTGCAACCTCATCTAGTGTATATCCCACTATACCCTACTTGGGGGCACCCTCTTTTGCCAAGGCTACAATGGGAGAAAGTTGCGTTTTTTAAATTTTGACAAATCTATCCAAGCAATCAAGGAGGTGCACAAGGGAATTTGTGGAGCTCATACTAATGGGATTTTCCTTTTAAAAAAGATACTCATATTAGGTTATTATTGACCTACCATGGAGCATGATTGTTGTTAACATGTAAAGAAGTGTGTGGATTTTCAAAAGTACAACAATTTGATACATGCACCGACATAATCCTTACAACTAATCATGACACCCTATCCGTTCTCAAAGTGGGGTCTTGATCTAATAGGGAAAATTAATCTTGTCTCCTTGTATGGACACAAGTTCATTATAATGGACACTGATTATTTTACAAAATGGGTAGAGGCAGTTCCTCTTACTTATACAGAAGGTCCCAAAATTTTGAAGTTTATAATGAATCATATCATTTATAGATATGGTATCCCTTCTTCCATTATCATTGATAATGGTAAGTCATTCAAAAATTAAAATGTGAAGGAACTCTACAAACGCTTTCAAATTTCCCTTAAATTTTCAACCCCTTATTACCCTCAAGGTAATGGGTAGACTGAAGCTTCCAACAAAACCTTAATTCACATTATAGAGAAATGGTGAATACCACAGGCCATAACTGACATCTGTAAATTCACCCTACCCTCTAGCATTCAGAACTTCTATCCTCACCCCTATAGGTGCAACTCCATATTCTTTAGTGTTCATCTCAGAAGTCATCTTACCTTTAGAGATTGAGATCCCTTCTTTGTGTATCGAGCTAAGGGATTACCTAAATGAAGAAGAGGATTATAGAGTATCCCAACTGACAGAGTTGGCTCTATTGGATGAGAAATTCCTTCACACCCTCAATCACCTAAAATTTTATCATGATCAAGTACGAAGGAGCTACAACAAGAAGGTCATACCTCATCAGTTTGAATTAGGAGACATGGTGTTGAAATAGAATCAGAAGAACACTAACAAAGATCAAGAAAAGAAATGGAAATTTGAGCCCAACTGGCTAGGACCATACATTGTGGTTGTCAAGTTTGGTTCAGGTGCATATAAGTTGGCCTATTCATGTGGCCAAGAGCTTTGAGAACCCATGAACACAATACATCTTAAGCACTTCTATGCTTAACTATGGGGTCTCTGCAAAATACCAAGAAAAGTAAAGAAAAAAAGTATAAAAATAGAAAAAGATAAAGATAAATAAACATGTACATCCAATAGACAAATCCATGCAATGGTGGCACTTTGGACAAGTCCTTTGGTGAAATCCATCTTTTGGTGCCAAGGAAGAGTCCATTATTCACAAGCATTCTAGGTTTAGGGAGTACGACAACTTGGCCTGAAGTTAATCTTTGCCTACGTCTGAGCGCATTGGGAGCCTATCCTTATTTACCCTGATCTGGATAATCTAACCTTATGAGTACGGATAAGTTAACATTAAATGAACTATCTCATGCCTTGGGCCTTCGCAGAAACACTTGTAGCATATACCACATGGCATTCTTCCCTTGTACATCCCATCTCACACTGGGGGCATCCACATTTCTTTATTTTGCTTACACATTTTCTTCGAACCATGGTTGGGAAAATGTCAAAAAAATTTGTATAAATTTTGAAATACCCAAAAAATATAGATATGTGCTTTGGAAAAATAAAAAACATTCAAATGCGTTTCTTATAAAGATCCAAAACAATAGAAAATTGTCTTGGAAATAAAATAAAAAACAGTGAAAAACGTCCCAAAACTGTTCCACAAAAACAAAGTAGTGCTTCACTTAATTTTAGTTGGTTTGAATGGTTGTTGTTGCATTATTTGTTTGTACTGCATGCTTTAAATTGGATTCAATTGCTTACTTAGATTGAATGTCACTTTATTTTGTAGTGTATTGTATGCTTGTAAATAAGTGTTTTTCTTTGATTAGAGTTGTCTAAATTTTTTTGTGTTAGTTTTTACTTGTGCATTGTGTTGTCACTTCCTCATCATGTCACACATATCCGTCAAATCTATACACCATATATCATAAACATGCTAAGTCTACATCAAACATGTATACTAAAAGCTAATCATCAAATACCGTATCACCAATAGGGCAAGAAGGGTTGCGCATGATCACAAATCTATCCCCCCACACCAATATCAAAAATATAAACATGTTTCTCAAAGGCATCTCATCAAACATATAAGTATGATATTAGATAAAACTATCTCATAAATCTAACAAAGTAATACAAAACATATAATAATAAGAAATTGTTAAAATCATTAAAAATCCAAAAAAATTTGTAAAAATTTAAAATTTTACAAAAATTGGTAAACATCATATACACAACTAAGGCATGTGTCAATTACATCATCCTTGAACATTGAAATATGTCTTACAAAACCATCTTTCTATGGTTCTTCCTTGGTCTAGTCTCAAATGACATGCGAATCATTGTGATCTACCTCCATTAATAAAATATCGGTTGCATACTACTTCGATACTCCCATGCAACAATGAGTTTCCAGAGACCTACGTGCACGAAGGTTTTTACATAGGACTACTTGTTTCCTCCATTTTTCCCTCACATGTGTTATTTCTTGGGGCATCATTTTTAACCCTTGTCATTACAACACAAACATTGAGGAAACTGCAACCTTATAACAAAAACATTGGTGTGACTGTCTTAAATGATATTTGATTGAGTAAGTGTGATTGTACTGGTTTCTCTGTTAGATTAGTGGGTTTATATTCTCGTATTGCATTGTATTTTGTATGTTTCATGGAGATAAATATCATTTTACTTTCTCGTATTGCATTGCATAATGTATGTTGCATGAAGTTATGTATTTTTGGCAACAGACAATTGTTAGTAATTTAGCTTTTCTTGTTATCTTACACATTTGTTTATTTTCAATAAAATCTGATGATGTAGACCTAGGGGAAAAATGATATAAACCGGTTGCTTATTGAAAGGGTGGATGTAAAGATTGGGCTTGTCCTATATTTATCCATTAATAATTTCTTCTATATTATCATTTATTAGCACTACTAATTTTTCTTCCAAATCACCTGGGGTGATAAAAAACCACGTTTATCTCTATCATTATTCCTTTTCAAATACCTAAGGGTTTCGCGCCGGTTCTGACCTATTTTCTTCTATCCATTTCGATCATATTTTTGATCGTCGATTGAATTCTTCTATCACCCACTGGACACTCAAGGGGGTATCCTTCATCTTGCTAATTTTTCTTCAAAAATTTACCTATTTTATGCTTTTCTACTATGTTTGAAGTGAAGTCACTAAATTCACCTCAAACATGGGCAAATGTAGACACCTAAATTCAACTTTTTCAATCTTATTTCCAAAACGCATGTAAATCACTCTCATTCTTGCCAATTTTGTTATAATTAGTGCTCTTTACTAATTAACTAATGTTTCTTACCACTTTTGCCAATTAACACCATGTTGTTGATTGCATAAGCCCTTTCACATTTAGGATGCCACTTTACGGTGAATTGTAAGTCAAAATACTCTTTAAAAAAGACAATTGGCATTTATTAGCTAATTAAGCTTATTTCCCCCTTGTTTTGGTCAATATACCCTAGTATTGACTCAAGCCCCTCTTCCAACCATTCAAAAATCACCCCATTCACCTCTACAATGTCTCAGCAAGCTTTAAAAGCTTATCCTATCCCCCTAGTTAACCCTAAGTGGTTTATTAGGGATTCACACCTCTTAATTGCTTGGTAATTCACTAATTGTGATTAGTAAGGCCTAATCATGATTATTAATTCTAATATAATTTGGGGATTTTAGTCCCACATGCACCAAAATGAAAGTTTCTCCCTAAAGGAAAACTATAAAAATGGTGCACCCCATTCCTTTATACTTTACATCATGCTTTGATTTTCATCTCATATAACAAATATGATATATTACCAAGTTCAATCCTTGCTTAAAGCCTTCAATGGGGTTAGTAGGTGGATATCCAAAATGACCAAGTAGTCATTGGGAGAGGCCATTTCACCTTTTTTGGAGTAGTAACCATAACCATTTGATTACCCTCTTAGGTCTATTTAGGCCCATGTTAGGTAATTCAAGCCTTTTATTGGGCATGTTCAGTTAAATTTTGTATTATTTTCATACTAGTTAGACATTATTTTAAGCTTCTATCTTAATGTTACATTCCTAGACTTAGAACCCTTAGCTAGATGGATGGAAATTTTGTTAGATCTCCTTGTTTAGTCATGTAATTTTCTTTGTAGAAGTTTAGGGTGTCATCAAGGGTAAAATTTTGAGTGCAACAGCAGGTATAGGATCACATTGGGCTAATAAAAGAGGGATACCCGCATTGAATGCATGAAATATTTGGTTCTTGGCCATTCTATTGAGAGGTTTATTATTCCTAGGTGAAGGGAATCTTCCGTAAGGAGGAGTAAAATTACCCCTACGTGGTGACACTGTAACTGGTGAGTTTGAAATGCCTCTTCTTGGAGGAGGAGGAAACAAGGATAAGTCAATATGCTGATAATTTCCTTCTCATCTCACAGAATCTCCTTTATGAATTCTTTGCATATGTTAACACACTAAGATATGAAATTAGGATATAGGGAGTTTTCAGGTACTTTGATTCAAGTAAGTTTGAAGAGAAGTACCAACTCTCTCTCCCATCGGGCGTGCCGAAAACTTTTATCACATGGATCATGCACCCGTTGAATCTCTGAGTGATCTTGTGAAATGTTGGAACATCCCCATGGTGTGGTACCTTTTTTCCTTGGGATGAATCTCTAGATAAGGTTGACTTCCTTTGAAACTTGGAGCACTTTATTTGAGATCAATATGCAAGGCTAAAACATTTGAAAATAACTCTAATCTACTCAATTGATGAGCTTAAAGTCAAAGATGACAAAAATAATAACGTGATGCACCAAGTATATTTAAAAAATAGACCAACTTAAATGCACAATCAACTCCTCACAACAATATATTATATTCACATGTATTTCAATCTTCCTCTATCCATGACTATAAATAATAATGCAACTTTGTAACAGAAAGGAAATAAATTTTCCACAACTGATATCAAATTAAATACATCACTTTTCACATGAATTGAAATGAGATAAGTGGGATAAAGGAAAATTAAATAATCACATCATGGAATTAAACATTCATAAGCTATAAATTGATCAATGATTAACACAATAAACTAGGCTTTTCATGGAAAAATATTGTTCTAAATTTAACTGAAAGACTCAAAGTATATGAAGCAATATTCCAAGCTTGAAGAGTAACTTCTCAAAATGATCTATCTATATCTCAAATTAATGCATTTTCAACTATTTATAAGTTCCAAAGATTAATCCATTACAGTTGAACCTTAACTAACAAATTACTAAAAATAGAGTATGATAAGTTCAAAGGAACAGGCTCCCACAAAAATAGTAAAGTTTTTACAAAGGTTTAACTAAGTCAACCATGTAACCTTGAGTGATTCATAGATTGGAACCATCCCAATCATGGGCACATGGTTTAGCTTGGACCTGCATCACCTTTCTCTTGTTCTTTTTTCCCTTGATATTCTTATTCCCACATAGTCATATGGTGTTTGTAGTCAATAGAATGTTTGATGATTCCATGTACCTCCCCTTCCTACGGTCCGCAAGCATAATGATTCACCACATCCATTGTATCAATATCCCTTGAAACTTTAGCTGGAAACCTTTTCAACTTATTCACCACTTTCTTCAGCTGACTTATAAAATTCTGACATGTGACCAACCTGTTAATTGAATTGCTATTGAAATTTTTAGTTACTTCATCATCTTTCGTTACCAAATCTTTGAAATTTGATTTAATTTGGTCCAATGGAAGAGAATCAATATTCTCATTGAAAAACTTACAGTTGATATTATCAAACTTTTTTGAAATTTCATTTAGATTATCCATTATTTCCACTCGTTTATTGTCAAATTTCTTAATCAAATACTACAACACTTAGGATCTAAATTCTACATGGCCTTTTGAAACTTAAAAAATTTAGTAACATCATCAATTACTCCTTCTTGAAAGGAGAAAAACTAGGTCCACATCTCTAATCTCACTCCATGTAGTTAAATTCGGATTCAAATTATTGTTATCCTCATATAGAATTTCATCTATCATGTGAATAAAAGTCCTCTTAGTTTTTAAATCATTATACAATTCAACATTTGTTTTAACTTAAGGATTAGCTTCTTGAAGCACACGTTCTATCCATCCATCCAATAATCTTCCCTTCTGACCTATCTTCTCAATTTCATGATATGAAATGTCATCCAAACTGGAAGAAACTGTTAAAGAAGTTGTAGTTGAAGGATCAGTAGTTGGAGTGGGTTGTGTTTCTTTCCTTCCTTAATAGAGTAGTGAGTTGTTCAAACTTTGACTTTAATTCATCTTTGGAAGATTTATCTTTATCATACTTCTCCAAAAAATTTCTAAGGTCCACTTGAACATCCTGTTTAGTGCACCTTCATGTGTTGCCTTCCCTAGTGAAATCCTAGATATATGATAATCTTTCTGTTGTAATGGTAGTTTCCTTACTTCTCCCCTCAATGGGGGTAGTTATTTCCATGACCCTTTCTCCTAATTGGTTTATTGATAAACTAGACACGATCTTTGGCCATTTGGCCTATCTCTTTGGAGTAGGTTCCAACACACTCAAATATATCACGTCTACAAGAGGCACCTTATTTCTTATGCTTTGGGTTTTGGTGATATTTCCACTCAGGTATAGTAGGTGCAGATGAAAGTGATATGGTTTGTATGACACTTAGAGCACTAGATAAAATAATAGCACTGGTAATATCAGTTGGCAATGAAATGGAGGTGGTAATGATAGAAGGGAGTGGAAGTGATAATAGCCTTGGGAGAAAATACAATGAGATTGGAAGTTGAAATGGAAGGAAATGAAATTTGCTAAGACAATGGAGTGGAAACAAGAGATCCAATCATTTCCCATACCGAGAGGACATGAAGGGATGAAAACACTTGGGCCATGGATGGATATGGAAAAGCATATATGAGTGAAGGAGCAGTGGATAATTATTGGGAAAGTGGAGCTAAAGATAGTGACAATGGTAATAAAGAAGGGGGTGGAAAATCTTGTGACACAACTAGAGAATCACTAACTTCAAAAAATTCACTTACTTGTATTGTATAGGACACAACCTTGGCAATGAGATATTTTGGAAGAGAGGAACTCCCAACAAAAAATAAGATCTTCCTTGGAATTTTATTGGCCTTTTGAGTAGACCTTTTAGATTTCATGGGTGTAGGGAGGACTCAGTGTTGGTTAGGATTCTATTATTATAGCTTGATCTATCCCTTTGGGTGATACTCCCAAGCTATTCAACCAATAATATGTCCTTTGAAGAATGGGCCTCGCCCTTTCCTTAGTATTGCAATGTTCTTCTTGATACCAATCCATCCATGGCAAGGCTTGATCAACAACATTATTTTTCATGTAAACTGGATCCAATACTTCATCATCGATCCTCCATTCCTTTCTGGAATATCCGCAATACTGAATTTTTTTAACCTTATTTAAAGTCAACCTTTCATATTATTTTTGTTTGATGATAACCTCATCCTGAAAATGAATCCAAATATCCTCTAGCTGAGGCACATGAGAACTGGCCTACCCTATTTCACTGAACTTACCCTAGTAATCAAATTTGGTTATGGGATGGAAAATTTGCAAAGTAACTTAAAACATTTCTCCATCCACATTCTTCACTTTATAAATACTGGCACAGGTATACCTTCCTATTGAAATAGGAAACTAAACTCCCTCTTTATGTCGTTTGTCTTGAATTTTGTGATAATCCAAAAATTTCTGAACCAATTCTAATAGAACCCATTTATCAGTAGGACATCTTGGTAACTTTCGTGGGGCACCCAAGAAACTAGGAATATTGATGTATGTAAATGTTGGGAACTGAAGATATATGTCTCTCTCATTCTCTGTACCTCTTTAAAACCTTCATCAGAAATCCTTTGATTATATAATTTTTTATTAAAATGATAAAGGAGGATAGTAAACAAAAGCATCATTGACTCTACAAAAATGTTTGTTGCCTTCTTCCATTATAATTTGAGGATAAAAGCGATAAATTTGTGACACACTTCTGACAACTTTTGTGTTCAAACCATTGAATTCTCCCATGGCAGCGAGCATCATAAATGAAGAAGGAAGTCATGAAGAATTTTTTAGACGTCAAAACATTTCTCAACTAGAAAACAAATTGAGCTGCTGATATGTTCCCCCCATCGTATGAATTCCTTGCTCTTCTTGATAGTAGCAATATAGAGGAACACCCATTCCAAAAACTCCTTCATGGATAGCGAGACCCGAAATTCTACTCAACAATATAATAAGATCACTTACTTCCTAGATAAATTTTGAATGCGAAACAATGTTTTAGGAAGCTTGATGACACTCTTGGCCAAGTAACTCTTCATTATGACCTTTGTACACAGTTCAATTTCTTTATCCCAATGTTCCACGATGGCTTCTGGTGAAATTGTATGCATATCCTTCAAATTTTGGAAGTTTAAATAAATCCTCAAATAAATTGGCATCCATCCTTGATTACGACCTTACCATCATCATCCTTTACCGATTCATAATCCTTATCCAAATTGGTTACCACAATCTAAGAAAAACTCAGTGACAGTGCATGGATGAAGAAAAACCTACAGTGAGAGAAAGCCCACTGTTAAATATGGTCTGCATCAAATGCTTCTTATTAGGAGATTTTAATCTTTCCCATAAGTCCAGAAAATCTATTTGTCTTAGGTTAGTATCTCTAATATTCCCTAAATATGAAGATAGGCATGAGTGAGGGGAAACTCCTAAGAATGTGTACTTCATCTTTCCCTTGCCCCTTGACGAGGAAGTTGACATTAATTCAGAATTCAAAATCTGAATAGTCTTTGAAAATTTTGTAAGAAATCTATAAAGGTTCCAAAATCCCGAAGTCTGAAATTCCAAAAATGGTAACTCTGAAAAGGCTTCAACTCTAAAGTACAAACCTCCAAAATCCTGAACTCCTCATAGTCCTGAAAACCCCGAAAAGTGAATCTCTAAAAACCTGACTACTCGAAATCCCAAAACTCCCAAAAAGTTGCTAATCTCTGAAACCCCGATCCTACCAAAATCCTGAAACTCTGAAAGCACTGCAAAAACTCTGAAACTGTACAACCTCCATGAAAACCTGAAATTGTGACCTCCTAAAACCTGAAAAAACTATTACCTCCAAATTTTTTGAAACTGTGACACTCCAAAATGTTCTGAAACGCATAGAATGAAAATTGAAGGAAATGGTTGCACAATTTTTAGACTTGATAAGACTATATGCCTACATGAATTGAAGTTTACAGTATTGAGAAAATAAACAGATGACATGGTGAAAGGAAGAACAATAGATGATAAGGGTTTCCATGTCAAGCAAGAACAGAAGAACAAATCAAAGGGAAAAATAAACAAACAAAACCCTGATAAATTATAAACAAAAGAAAAATAACTTAAAAATTTTACCTTGAAAATGATGCCTTGTAAGTACAAAATGGTGCAGTAAAAACAAAGTGTCAAAGAAAAATCTAGGTTAAAATTACAGGTAAAAGTTTGAGTTTATATAGGAAAGCATGGAATTAATGCTCAAAATTCGACACAGTTGTCGGGGATAGTTGGAAATTAAATGTTTGTGGAAGGTCTGAAATTGTAACCCCCGAAAACTCCAAAATGAAGTGTGATCATTGCATTATGTGAAACCTGAAGTCTGAGACCCTGAAATTCTGAAGTTCTGAAATATTACAACTTCAGAGTTTCAGACTTCGGAACTCTCAAAGTGAAATTATCCACAAAAACAATGTGAGACTCTAAAACCTCAAAAGTCTGAAGTTCCAAAATTTTGGACTTTTGGCATTTCATAGTTTGGAACTTCGGAAATCTGAAACGAAAAATAATAAAAAATGGTAAAGAGGATTTAGAAACCCAAAATTCTGAAAAATATAAAATTTCAGACTTTCTAGGATTTCGGAGTTTCAAAACTCCAAATCAATTTTTTTAATTTTGCAATCAACAAAACTCCAACAAGTGAAAAATCCCCGAAACCCAAAATCCAAAAATTCAAACTTCAGAGTTTCAGAAAAACTTGAAATTTTAAAAGCACGTTCAGGAAAGAAGAATTCAAGAAGGTTTAAGGAATTTTGACAATTTTTTAATAACACCTTCCTATTAAGGTAAATTTAAAGGTTAACATACACAAAGAAAATTGTTAGTAACATGTATGCAAGAAGAAAAGTGAAAAATCAGGTGTATACAATGTAAGGAACCAAGTGGGGTCCTATCATCATGAAAAATACATGAATGTCTTAATCAAGCTTAAGATATAATGTGAGTGTATGTGTGTAAATATTAGATATGTTATATATCAAATAAATGTGACAAAATCATGTATAATGTAACAAGCTAGCCAAGAAAACTAGAATAGGTCCCAATTTTTTATTTTTGTTCATATTTGGATGCTTTTATATTATATGATTATTTGCATGTTTTTGAAGTTTTTTTAATGTAGTTACGTAAAAAATAAGGATAACATAAAATCTACCTAATCAATGTTTCACGTGGGGGAAATATGATCCCCAAACATTAAAGGAGGCATATTCATGTAATATGTCATTGTAGAGGAGTCATAATATGATAGAAAACTAAAGAAGGATAAAACTAATAGAAGTAGTGTGATAAAAAAAATTGAGCTAGATTTGAATTTGAGTGATATTGATATTGATTTCATTGTGGCATCAATTATAATTGGATTGTTTTGATACAAAATGTGATAACTAGGGATAATATGAGTAATATTAGCAAACATATTGGAATTATGACCCTTACCAAAGTATGTACTGGCATATATAGTGCAAGGAAACCTATTATTAGGAAAGAAGGGAGATTCACATATGACCCTAGGTATTTAGGAAGGGATTATACATTGGTTAATATTTTGTAACCATATATAGAGTAATAAAATGAAGCCACTATATAGAAGCACATGTCATATAATTGTATTTATAGAACCAATTAAGGGAAAAGACCAATGTAAGCTATGTATTCATTGATTTTAGGAAAATCATGGTGGATATGAGAAAGAATGTTAGATCAATCAATTCAAATCCCAAGAGCCATTGGGGATAAGGAAAGAATCATCACCGTCAAAGAGAGGGATATTGACTTCACACACAGGCTCATTTGGCATATCAATTTGTTCATTGTCACTGACATTAACATCAGATTCACCTCTCCTGATGGGATTGAAATCTAACTTGTGCATATAAAAAAGATCATTATATTTAGGATCATTATTAATTGCATTATACTTGGCATCTGAATCGATATCATCATTTGTATTAGAGAATGATTTTATTCATTCATGATTACCATCATCATCTATAATATTATCAAGAAGGAAAGTAAAAAGATTATCCTTGGGTAATTGTGTACAACATGCCTATATACTCAAAAATGCATCATCATCATGTTCAATTGTATTTTTTTTTTTCAAATTAGTATGAGGTATTTCATTCTTATCCTATTTTTGTGTAGGTGTTTCTTATAGTATATCCTAATTCATATCATTCATTATCATACTAGGATTTGTAGCTCTAGGAACCCATGTAGACTTAAAGACTAGAGGTGATTTGATTATATTGAAATTTTATCACAATGTAGTGTATCAAAGGAAATAAAACCCTTACGCTCAAAATGTTAGATTTTTGGTTGTAAATTATAGAATTCATTTTCATGATGTTCATTAATTAAATGATAATTGTAAAATGGTTGACCATTGGTTTTGTAAAACTAATAGTGCAAATAGTAGTACATAGGTAACAAAGTGATTAAGTTATTAACAAGTAGCTCACAGAGAATATCATTTTGTCTAGCATTATTCTCAAACCAAAGAGGTGGTTTTTATTGTGGTTGTTTTAGTATTTGATATTGTGCACTTGTAACATACACATTGTTTCCTCTATGTAGGAGTTTCAATTCACTTGTATGAGTACATGTATCATGTATAACATTTATATCACATTTATTTTTGGTAGTCTTAGAACCATATTAATCATGATACATAGAGATATTATGGATTGGAAATGAGAGGAATATTTTAGAAATGTTATCTCATCCTTGAGAGATTTGATATTAGTAATCATAACTTGAAATTGGACTTAAAAGCCATGGTGTAATTATTGAATAAAGTCTAGGACCACCTTATGAAAGGTTTCATCATTACTAATATAAGGGTTTGAAATACGTATCAAAATAAAATACGCATGGGAAGGTGTCATAGCAAAAGGGAACATTGTTTGTAGTAATACTTCTATTATAGTATCTTTGTATGTATAATAACATAGAAGTAAATCATATAAGGAAACTTAGGAATTATTGACATGGGCCATTATGACATAGAATGATATAATAGCCTCCAATTAGATGATATATAATGGTAATCAGCACATGGAAGGAAGAAAATCAAGAAACCATAGAGGATATGACCCAAAAGTGATGTTTAGTAACAAGTGATAGCCATCAACTTATTAAAACAACCATATATGAAGAGTAAAAAATGAATTGAATGAAAAAAAGTTAGTTTTAAATCTAGTTATGTGGACTAAAAACCTCCAAGGATTTTTCTAAAAAGTGTACACTTTTATGATTATTACCTAATTACTAAAAATAGTAATTTTGAATTTTTGAAAATTGTGCTACTAAAATTATGCCAACCAAAAATATGCTTTCATTAAATATATAAAAGTTAAAAAAATCCTTAGAGGAAATTTAAAATATACTTTTTATGTTTGAAATTTGTGACAAATGGTGATTTGGCAATTAGGAATCCCTAAAAAGAGATCCAAAGGGTAGGACCAACCACGAGACCCTAGGAAAAATTGTGGAAACTAGAATTAGGGCATGTGATAGATGAAAATCAAGGTTGGATCTAAATATACAACACATAAATGGACCATAAGGTAACTAGGGTTTTAAATAAGGTGTAATGTTCAATCGCTTGTTGGGTTCACCAAATGTTTACACCCTAATTAATTTTTGTATTGTGGAAAGTATACAACACTAAAGAAGGATGTAAGGGTTTACAAAAGGTGGAATATTATGTTCTAATTAAATTCCAAAATTAATTATATAAAATTAGAATAATTCATTCAAAATTGAAATGACTCATAAATAATAAGTACTTTATCAAAACAGAGGGGGAGGTAAAATTAATTATTCATGATGATTCAAGAATGATCTCGATGTGTAGGATAATGAAATAGGGTGGTATGTAACTACATAATTGTACATTGGAAATTATGGAACTCAAAACCAAGAATGGATAGGATTGTACAATATAAGATTGAACTACATGGTTCTAGCATAGAGTTGTATAGTTTCGAACACTTTAACATTTTGGATATGTAACTTTTTGTGTTCTTTTCTTATATGGAAATGATAATAATTGTATGTTTCTCTTTCTCACACAACTTAGGGATGACTAGTGATGATATAAAACAAAGTAGAAACCTTAACAACCCACACAACCCTTCATCAAAGAATTAGAAAATGAAAGGAGAAACTATGTGGGTGTTTGAGGTTGGAAATCCCTTAGAGGTTAGAATCTCAGCTAGTGATCCAATCCACGTATCACACTACATTCCTTCATGGTGGGATCAAACATCATATAGTTCTCTTAGGTTATTATGTAAGCGTGTATAGCTAACTAAATATTAGGGGTGACCTCATGTATTTTTAGACTAGGATAATACGATAACTATATAGTATAGAATGTAGCTAGCATGGTAGTAGTGAAATATGGTGTGACTTAGTTATGTGGCCTAACCATTTGTTGATTAAAACCTTTGTGTAATGCTTGGAGTGAATTTTATCTTTCTATAACATGTCTCTATGATGTTTACATTCTTGGAAATCAGTGAAGCTAAACTCCGTGACTTGATTCACTACTTCATATTTGTAGTCGAGATTTATCTATAGGATGTGCAAATTATTTAGGAAGAATTGGGAACCCTTTTATTGGAGAGATATTTGTAAAAGTATCTTGTATGAATGTCATATGAATTATAAAGTGATAATGAATTTCTTAAATAGCTTTATGTATGTGAGATATTCTAATAAGGCCAACCATAGGAAGATGAAAATTACCCAAAGAATAATTTAAAATTAAAATAAGAGTTAGTGATTGTGAAGGGGAAAGACCGTATATGTCGAACAATACCAGACCCAATGTATTGACACTTATGTATAGTTTTTTATCAGAGAGATGAAAAGATAAACTGAATTTTTTTCCATGAATATCAAATGTTTTATGCTACTTTGATTAATGATATTTTTAGAATTAGTGAAAAATAAGAGTGCAAAGATAAGCAAGTTGTAGAATGGCTAGAGAGATGAGGAGATTGGAGTTCAAATGAGATCATTTATCTTAACAATGATACATGGTCAAATTTGGTATTATACAAAGACATGTTACTAAATTTTAGTGTCTGCAGGGGTTGGATAGTTTTTGCACAAGCACGTAGGAGAATTTTTTCATGATAAATTTCTAGCATGAAAAATTTAAAATTTTGGTTATGACAACCAAGCCCACATTTGAAAATCCCTCTCTTGGTCAATTTAAACATTTCCTCTAACTAGCTCATTTACTGTGTTACCCTCATAATGGCTAAGAGGAATGTGATAATTTTATTTTCAAGTGTGTTTCATGTGTAGGGAGGTGATCCATGGATTCATTAAGAACCATTCCAAAGGAATTGCTCTCGAAGGCCCAAAAAGACCTGTTTTAAGGTTTTTTCACACTGTTGGACACCCCTCAAAAGATGATTGTTGAGGAAAAAACCACTTTGTAGTTGTGTAGAGGATATAAAAGATGCACCGAATTGGTTTAGGAAAATTTAAGGAAGATTTGGAACCTCGAGAAAATCTACTTCAAAATCGGGCTATTTTTAGCCGGTGATAGGGATTATTTTTTCCTAAAACGTAGATTGTTAGGTTTCAGATAGTTCAGGAGCCTCGAGAGGATTTGTAAAAACAATAATATACTAATTGGAAAGATACGAGTTTATAATTCATTGTGAAATTTTTTTTCAAGGGATTTTGATGTGTAAATTTGTAGATATGGTTTGGTATTACAGATAAAGACCTTCGATCCTAGTGAAGATTCAATTAAGGACTATGGGATTTTCAAGGTGAGTTATAAGCTAATTAAAAGGAAAACTTGGATAAAATTATACCCTCTATATGGTCTATAGGTTAAGTTATACAAATAACATATTTTTCTTCAATGACAGTTTGACCTTCCAGGAACCGCTAGTGACCAGGATTAAAAAAGGTCCTAAATTTAGAAAGAAGAGGAATAATAAAGTCCTAAAAATGGTGGAATTATATTTATTTGGTTTTTTCTACTAAAAATGATATAAGGTTGGCCCAGGAAACACCAAGGGAAGCTTTAGTGAAAAAAGGCACTTCGACAGGCTATTTTTAACAGTGCAATGATGACACCCAACTTCTAAAAATAGAAAATGTGCACTTGGAAACCCCTAAGGTCCCTTTTAAAAAATTCAATGGGGATATAGGGGACACTCAGGTGCACCACCAAGGAAGGATATGGATAATTATAAGTTTCATCACTTAAGTTGCAACTTAAGGTGTTAGAATGCGTCTTCAACTCACTAACAAGTTTTGGCCCCTTTCTCATGATGAGATGGACCTATGTGCACTTCTAATGGGGTAATTTGCATTTTTTACTTTTATAAAGGTACATGGGGGACACAATAATGCACCACCAAGGAGGAGGAAGAGTTTTGTCACTTAAAATTCATGATTGTACACTATGCAAATGTTTTCAACCTCACAACTTAAATCATTTGCCCCGTTCTCATGATGAGGCTATCAATGGAACATTTTTACACCCCTGATGTCCCTTTTTCAATCACTAAATGTGGTAAGGTACGTGAGGTGGTATGAGACCCATTTAGAATGTTTTAACCCCATCTCAACCATGGTTAGTCAACTATGGTCAACATTCAAATTAAAAAAACAAGCAAAATGGGGGGAAAACATGTTTGAATAAAAAGGTGAGTATAAAACCCAAAATTTTCCATTTTTCCATATTTCTCCATGATTTTCAAAAACCCTAAAAAAAATTTATGACTGTCATACCTTCCAAAAAAACCAAGCATCCACCATAGCCAAAACACATTTTTTCTCATTGCATGCAAACCCCACCTCTGATGGCCCTGAATCTTGGATTGTGGCTTCCCCATGAGAACGCATGTAAGAAGAGTGTTTACATGCCCTAATTAATTATATCATACATTTTTTACATTATCCCAAATTTTTCATCCATGGAAAATGTTTTTGTTATCCAAAATGTGCCCCCTGCTCATTTTGTGGCTAACTCCCTTTCATTTTTTCTCTCTTGTGCCTTAGTCATAATATTTTGCTTTTCAGGCACTCAAAACCTTCTAGAAATGACACCATTGGATAGAGCTCTTTCTCAACTTTCCAGAAAGGTAATTTTTTCCTCCTAACTCCATGAATTTTTCAAGTTATGGCTCGATGGAGTTTTTATGGGAAATTTTCCCCTAGAAGGCCTGCAGCCAATCAGGACGTCACCACGTGTCCTCAGGCCAAAAATATCAAAGCTGACCTGATTTGGCCCCGTTTTGCCCTAAAACTTCAAATCGCCATATCTTTCGATCCAGAGCTCGGTTTTTCGCGTTCTTTATATCAATGGAAAGCTGGTGAAATTATCTACAAGAAAACTGAGGTCAATTTTGCATTTTGGTGGAGTTTACAGATAGAAAATCAAAAAAAATGCTTCTGGCACGTGGTCATGAACAGAAATGATGTTTCAACCACCGATTTTAATGAAGAATGGCTCGCATTCTCTCCCAGCATGGTTAAAAATGTCAAGGAATGGGTTTTTCAGGTCACCCATGTTGTTTTGATGGCATTTTAGTCAATGGTTGAATCCCTTCCACGTTTTCCCGTGTTTCTCTCTCCTGGGCTCGTCCCTTACACTGTAAAAGCCAGATTTGAGCTCATTTTTCATTAGGTTGAGACACTTTTTGTGCTATTGCAAGGTCCCCTTTCTTCCACCTTGGAAGTGATTTTGGTGAAGAATATTAGACCTTTTCTAAGTAGCTGCAGCACTTTTATTTTACCTCTCAGGATCACTGTAATGCAAGTGATTTTGATGATCTAAAATAACAATACATGCCTCTGTGATTAAAGTCCCTCAATCCTCTGTCATGTGTCTACATTGGTTAATTTATGATCCTTCATTACAATTATCAGCATCTGTGCATGACTTTCTGTGCTATTGCATTTCCTTATGGATTGTGTCATCTGCAGAAGTAACATCAAATGCTCTACCACTCCTTTGGTGCATCACCTATTAGCATTAGTTCTTTAGCTTTTTTTGCATTCTCTATCTCTGTCTCCTTTGGAATTTAGGGTAGGGTTAGGAATATAGACCTTTGCAACTTGTGCAAGTGATAAATAGCTGACCAGAGGAATTGAGGAACCAGCCTCTAAACTGGAGATTCTTTTCTCATTTTGCAATTCCCACACTTGGGGAAAGGATTCAATGTTGTGCAATCACACTGGATGTCTAAACTGATCAAACTAGAAATCTGATCAACATCCAGGGGGTGCTGTTGATTTGCAACAACAGTTTTGGCACGCACTGGTGGGACCTTAGAGGTCTTCCATTTTATCTTTGACAGGTTAGTGTTTTCCTGTTAAGGATTCAGCCTTTTGGAGGCACTTTCAAAAGCACATCTGGCGACTCCATCTGGTAAACAACTCATTCTCTAAGTTGCAGACCTGTTTTTCCATTCATTTCCATCCATTCTTCTTTCCATCATTTTCATTATTTTCCATTCCATGAAGTTGTGCAATCATGACTTCATTTCCATCATGGAATTCACATTTACAACAGCAGTATATCACACCTCCAACATGTTTTACAAATCCTCCAAATCAACATTTTGATCAAATTCAAAATCAGCATGTCTACCCATATGAGCAGCAGTGCCAAAGTCAGTTTGGATATGAAGCATGTCAAGCACAAGGGTATGCTGGTTGTGAGGGCAGTCAAGAAGAAAATGCAGATCTGCTGGAACAAATCCAAAAGATGGAGGCAAAGATGGTGCAATCAAGAGCAACAGCTCAAATGAAAGCTTTCAGAATTGGTTGCAGGACTCCTTGTCCATGGGGAGGCCCTTTTCCAAGACACTTCAGCCCTCAGGAGAAGCTGGACTTCATGATGAAGATGCTGCCCCAACTTGCACAATGGACAGTAGAAATAGAGGCCTATACACTTGGTGTTGAACAACCTTGTCAATGGGTAAGTTCTACACCATCATCTGGTTTTTCTCTTCCCATTACTCAAGCAACATCATCTCATTTGGAATTTCAAATTCTAAATCCAGTCAATGCTGCCCCAGGAGTTAATTCCATTTCTCCATTCCCTAGTCTTCCACCACATCTCAATTATTCCTTCCCCTTTCCTTCCAAACAGTCATCACCTCCAAAAAAAGCTAACAGAAATACCATCTCCTCCAAATAAACAAGATTTTCTACCTCCTCCACCACCATGAAAAATTTCCGAGCCATTTGAGTTACAATCCACTTCTCCTCTTGCATTCCCAAATCCATGTTGGGAGGATAAAAATCAGAATGTCTAGTCAAGGAAAACAACAGCAAAAAGAAAATCCAAACAAGGATAAAGAAATTCAAAGTCTCAAGAGTTAGACTCTTAAATTTGGGATGACAAAGATCCCCTTGATGGTTAAGCCTTCAGAAGAGGTTGCAGTTGGAGAAGAGGTGGTGGTTAAGACTAATTTTGCTGGCAGCAGGAAGAAGAGTGAAAAGAAGAAGCAGATCAGCAGTTAGTTTGATCAAAAATTAATGTCCAGTGTTATCACTCTATTTGAAGGGAATGTTGATTCAATTCAAGTTGCACAATCAGCCATAGAGGAAGAAAGCTCAGAAGAAGATCTTGCAGTCCCAACTTGTCCTCTAGAGCAGCAGATTGAAGAGTTTGACTTGACGAACTTCGTGCTAGAGGAAGAGTTCTATCAAGAACAGGATTGTCTTCAAGTAATAGAGGAGGAAGAAGTTGCTCCAAATCCAAAAGAAGAGGAGCACATTCTAGTTGTGGAGGAGAAAATTGTAGATCCAAGGGCTTTAAGCGCAAAGCAGGCTACAAGAGAACCTTCAATTCTTCTTTCTAATTCATCTCTCTTGAGTTCTAGTGCTAAAGAAGAGTTTGATCTCTCAAACTCAATGTTGGAGGATGAAAGAAACCATGATGATCAAGTTATAGATCAAGAGGATACCGTGAAGGAAGTTGAGCATTTGCAGTAGGACAACAATGAGGTAGTTTATCTGTCAGATTTAGAGGACTGTTTTGATAAAGAAGAACCAGTTGAGTTTCCACCATTCCTTCTTTCATCATCCATGTTCCAAACACCTGAGCCTATTGTCATGAAGGAGAGCACCCATTTGCAGCAGCCTGCATCTTATAGGAGCTCTTTCGAACCAAGATTGGAAGATTTGAATCTTTCATGTCCTTCATTGGAGGAAGAGAAAGGGAAAAAAGGTTCTACCTTTACTTCTGCACACCATCCATTCAAGAAGGTCTACAAGAAGACTCCATTTTTGGAGATGAAAATCAGAGCTATGGGAATATCAAATTGATCATACCTTTCCCAATAAGGTATTTGACTTCATTAGAGTCAAAGGAGAAGTCACAACCAGTCATGCTTGCTCCTAAGCATGAGGATGAGCTACAAAGAACAAAGGATCAACTATCATACCTCTCCAATCGAAATGCAGAACAACTAAAAGAGGTATTGAATTTGTCCTTCACCTGATACCTTGATGATTTGGGTGGAATACCAGCTTCCTGTTGATTTTCCATTCATCCAATCATCCATGTTCAATGCCAAATCAGTTACATGGTTGCCAACTTTTGAAGAAAGGGAAGCTATTTCTGAACAACCAGTTGCAGGGTTTGTTTAGCTTACACTTTTGCTTCTAGTTAGAGTAGGAGTAGGTAGGTTTTCTTTCAGTAAAATAAGTGCGTGTGCACACTCTGCGTGTTCCATTTTGGAGCATGTATGACTTTTAAGTTTTGTAAATAGGTTTGGTGTTGATGGTTTTTCTCTTCCACAACTGTTTTAAGTGGCATTTTGGTGAGAACAACTCTAAGTTCAATGGGTTTCCAAGTGGCTCAGAGAAGAAGTTTTTAAGAGTATCAGGTTGGTTTGCAGGTTATTTACTTATGATTCCATACCCAATGGGATTGCTAAAAAGCAACTAGTATCTTCATCCAGCAGGCAGATGATCCCTCTGAGTCGCCAAAATTGTTATCCAAAATATGCCCCTGCTCATTTTTGTGGCTAACTCCTTGTGTTCTTACCTCTCTTGTGCCTCAATCTCCATTTTTTGATTTTCAGGCACTCAGATCTTTCTAAAAATGGCACTATTGGATAGAGCTCTCTCTCAGCTTTCCAGAAAGGTAAAGTTTTAATCCTAACTCCTCATAATTTTCAAGTTATGGCTCGGTGAAGTTTTTGTGGGAAATTTTTCCTTAGGGGCCCGTGCCCAATAAAATTTTGCCACTTGTCATCCAAATGACGGGGCGCGGGGAAATTTTGAAAATCGTTTCCAAATGACCAAAAAGGCCAAAAATATGAAAATTTTCCCACCGATCCGATTTCGACCCTGTGTTTTGCCTTCGATTTTCAAATCGCCATATCTTTCGATCCAGAGCTCGGATTTTCACGTTTTCTTTATATCAATAAAAAGCTGGTGAAATTCTCTACATGATTCCGAGGTCAATTTTTGCATTTTGGTTGAGTTTGGAGAGATAAAATCAAAAAACGCTCTCTGACACGTGGTCATGAATAGAATTGACGTTTCAACCACCGAGTTTTAATGTGAGAATGGCTCGCATTCTCTCCTCAGCATGGTTAAAAATGTTAGGGAATGAGTCTGTCAGGTCGCTCATGTTATTTTGATGGAATTTTCATGTCAATGGTTGAATCCCTTCTATGTTTTCCCACGTTTTATCTCTCCTGGGCTCGTCCCTTGCACTGTAAAAGCTAGATTTGGCTCATTTTTCAAAGGGTGGAACATTTTCTGTGTATTACAGGTCCCCTTCTCTCACCTTCAACAAGTGATTTTTGGTGGAAGTATTAGACCTTTTCTAAGATTGCTACAACATTTTATTTTGCCTCTCAGGTGTTGTAATGCAAGTGATTTTGATGATTGAAGATAACAATACAGCCTCTGTGAATAGTTTTCAGTCCTCTGTCTGTGTTGTTTGCGTAATTTCATGATCCTTTCATTACAGCTTATCAGTTTATGCATGAGGTTCTTTTTTTGTAATTTTTATGGACTGTGTCAATCTGCAAGAAGTAAAAAATGCTCACCACTCCTTTGGTGCATACACCCTTATTAGCATTAGTTTTAGCTTTTTTGCATTCTTCTATCTCTGTCTCCTTTACAATTTAGAGTAGGGTTAGGAATATTGAACCTCTGCAACTTGTGCAAGTGATATGGATCTAACTCAGAGGAGTTTGAGGAACCAACCTCTAAACTAGAGATTCTTTTCTCATTTTCACAATTCCCACACTTAGGGAAAGGATTCAATGTTATGCAATCACACTGGATGCCTAGTATGATCAAACTTAGAAATCAGATCAACATCCAGGGGGTGCTTCTGATTTGAAACAATAGTTTTGGCACGCCAGGTGGGACATTAGAGGTCTTCCATTTTATCTTTGACAAGTTGGTGTGTTCCTGTTAAGGATTCAGCCTTTTGGAGGCACTTTCAAAAGCACATCTGGTGACTCCATCTGGTAAAAAACTCATTCTCTAAGTTGCAGACCTGTTTTTCCATTCATTTCCATCCATTCTTCTTTCCATCATTTTCATTCTTTTCCATTCCATGAAGTTGTGCAATCATGAATTCATTTCCATCATGGAATTTCACATTTACAACAACAGTTTATCACACCTCCAACATGTTTTACAAATCCTCCAAATCAGCATTTTGATCAAATTCAAAATCAGCATGTCTACCCATATGAGCAGCAATGCCAAAGTTAGTTTGGATATGAAGCATGTCAAGCACAAGGGTATGCTGGTTGTGATGGTAGTCAAGAAGAAAATGCAGATCTGCTAGAACAAATCCAAAAGATGGAGGCGAAGATGGTGCAATCAAGAGCAACAGCTCAAATAAAAGCTTTCAAAATTGGTTGTAGGACTCCTTGTCCATGGGGAGGCTGTTTTCCAAGAAACTTCAGCCCTTAGGATAAGCTAGACTTCATGATGGAGATACTACCCCAACTTGCACAATGGACAGCAAAAATAGAGGCCTATACACTTGGTGTTGAACAACCTCGTCAATGGGTAAGTTCTACACCATCATCTGGTTTTTTCTCTTCCCATTACTCAAGTAACATTATCTCATTTGGAATTTCAAATTCTAAATCTAGTCAATGCTGCCCCAGGAGTTAATTCCATTTCTCCATTCCCTAGTCTCCCACCACATCTCAATTCTTCCTGTCCCCTTTCCTTTCCAAACAGTCATCCCCTCCACAAAAGCTAACAGAAATACCCTCTCCTCCAAATAAACAAGAGTTTCTACCCCCCTCTACCACCATGAAAAATTTCCGAGCCATTTGAGTTACAATCCACTTCTCCTCTTGCATTCCCAAATCCATGTTGGGAGGATAAAAATCAGAATTCTAGTCAAGGAAAATAGCAACAAAAAGAAAAGCCAAACAAGGATAAAGAAATTTGAAGTCTCAAGAGTTAGGCTCTTAAATTTGGGATGAAAAATATCCCCTTGATGGTTAAGCCTTCAGAAGATGTTGGAGTTGGAGAGCAGGTGGTGGTTAAGACTAATTTTGCTGGCAGCAGGAAGAAGAGAAAAAAGAAGAAGCAGATCAGCAGTCAGTTTACTCAGAAAGTAGTGTCCATGTTGGCACTCTATTTGAAGGGAATGTTAATTCAATTCAAGTTGCACAATCAGCCATAGAGGAAGAAAGCTCAGAAGAAGATCTTGCAGTCCTAACTTGTCCTCTAGAGCAGCAAATTGAAGAGTTTGACTTGACAAACTTCGTGCTAGAGGAAGAGTTCTATCAAGAAAAAAATTATATTCAAGTACTAGAGGAGGAAGTAGCTGCTCCAAATCTAAAAGAAGAGGAGCACATTCTAGTTGTGGAGGAGAAAATTGCAGATCCAAGGGCTTTGAACGCAAAGCAAGCTACAAGAGAACCTTCAATTCTTCTTCCTACTTCATCTCTCTCGAGTTCTAGTGCTAAAGAAGAGTTTGATCTCTCAAACTCAATGTTGGAGGATGAAAGAAACAATGATGATCAAGTTACAAATCAAGAGGATACCGTGGAGGAAGTTGAGCATCTGCAGCAGGACAACAATGAGGTAGTTATATCTGTCAGATTTGGAGGACTGTTTTGATAAATAAGAACCCGTTGAGTTTCCTACTATTCCTCTCTTTCATCATCCATGTTCCAAACACCTGAGCCTGACTATCATGAAGGAGAGCAACCCATTTGCAGCATCCTTCATCTTATAGCAACTCTTTGGAACCAAGATTGGAAGATTTGAATCTTTCATGTCCTTCATTGGAGGAAGAGAAAGGGAAGAAAGGTCCTACCTTTGCTTCTGCACATCATCCATTCAAGAAGGTCTACAAGAAGACTCAATTTTTGGAGTTGAAAATCAGAGCTATGGGCATATCAAATGGATCATACCTTGCCCAATAAGGTATTTGACTTCATTGGAGTCAAAGGAGAAGTCACAACCAGTCATGCTTGCTCCTAAGCATGAGGATGAGCTACAAAGAACCAAGGATTAGCTGTCATACCCTCTCCAATCCAAATGCAGAACAACTAAAAGAGGTATTGAATTTGTCCTTCACCTGATACCTTGATGATTTGGGTGGAATACCAGCTTCCTGTTGATTTTCCATTCATCCAATCATCCATGTTCAATGCCAAATTAGTTGCATGGTTGCCAACTTTTGAAGAAAGGGAAGCTATTTCTGCACAACCAATTGCAGGGTTTGTTTAGCTTACTTTTGCTTCTAGTTAGAGTAGGAGTAGGTAAGTTTTGCTTTTAGTAAAATAAGTGCTTGTGCACACTCTGCGTGTTCCATTTTGGAGCATGTATGACTTTTCAGTTTTGTAAATAGTTTTGGTGCTGGGCGATGGTTTTGCTCTTGCACAGCTAATTTAAGTGGCATTTTGGTGAGAACAACTCTAAGTTCAATGGGTTTCCAAGTGGCTCAAAGAAGAAGTTTTCAAGATATTAGGTTAGTTTACAGGTTATTTCTCGTTACTCCATACCCATTGGGATTACTAAAAGGCAACTGGTATCTTTATCTAACAGGAAAATGATCCCTCTGAGTCACCAAATTTGTTATCCAAAATGTGCTCCTACTCATTTTTTGTGGCTAACTCCTTGTGTTCTTACCTCTCTTGTGCCTCAGTCTCCATTTTTTGATTTTTTAGGCACTCATATCTTTCTAAAAATGGTGCCATTTGATAGAGCTCTCTCTCAGCTTTCCAAAAAGGTAAAGTTTTCCTCCTAGCTCCTCATATTTTTCAAGTTATGGATCGATGGAGATTTTGTGGAGAAATTTTTCCTTAGGGGGCCTGCAGCCCAATAAAATTTTTCCACTTGTCATCCAAATGACGGGGCGTGGGGAAATTTTGAAAATGTTTCCAAATGGCCGAAAAGGTAAAAAATTTGAAAAATATCAAAGCGATCCGATTTCCGCCCTGTTTTTGCCCTAAATTTTCAAATCGCCATATCTTTCGATCCTAGAGATCAGATTTTCATGTTCTTTATATCAATGGAAATCTGGTGAAATTCTCTACATGATTCCGAGGTCAATTTTTGCATTTTGGTTGATTTTGGAGAGATAAAATCAAAAAACGCTCTCTGACACGTGGTCATGAATAGAATTGACGTTTCAACCACCTGATTTTAATGTGAGAATGGCTCGCATTCTCTCCTCAGCATGGTTAAAAATGTCAAGGAATGAGTCTGTCATGATGCCCATGTTATTTTGATGGAATCTTCATTCAATGGGGAATGGATCCCATCCATTTTTTCACACGTTTTCTCTCTCCTAGGCTCGACCCATGCATTGTAAAAGCCAGATTTGGCTCATTTTTTGTAGGGTTGAACATTTTTTTGACATTGCAGGCTTCTTCTTTCACCTTCAACAAGTGATTTTTGCAAGTATCAGACCTTATTCTAAGAGCTGTAAACTTTTATTTTGCCTCTCAGGTGTTGCAAATGCAAGTGATTTTGATGATTAAAATAACAATACAACCTCTGTGATTAGTTTTCAGTCCTCTTGTTTGTGTTGTCTTGGTTAATTTCATGATCCTCTCATTACATCTTATCATTTTGTGCATGATGATTCTTGTTGCATTTTATGAAACTGTGTCAATCTGCATGAAGTAAAAAATGCTCACCACTCCTTTGGTGCATCACCTATTAGCATTAGTTTTAGCTTTTTTGCACTTCTCTATCTCTGTCTCCTTTGAATTTAGGGTAGGGTTAGGAATATCAGACCTCTACAACTTGTGCAAGTTATACAGATTTGCCCAGAGGAATTTGAGGAACCAGCCTCTAAACTGGAGATTCTTTTCTCATTTTGCAAGTCCCACACTTGGGGAAAGGATTCAATGTTGTGCAATCACACTGGATGCCTAGTATGATCAAACTTAGAAATTTGATCAACATCCCAGGGGGTGTTGCTGATTTGCAATAACAATTTTTGTCAAGCCTAGTGGGACCTTAGAGGTCTTCCATTTTATCTTTGACAGGTTGGTGTGTTCCTGTTAAAGGATTCAGCCTTTTGGAGGCACTTTCAAAAGCACATCTGGCGACTCCATCTGGTAAAAAACTCATTCTCTAAGTTGCAGACCTGTTTTCCATTCATTTCCATCCATTCTTCTTTCCATCATTTTCATTCTTTTCCATTCCATGAAGTTTTGCAATCATGACTATCATTTCCATCATGGAATTCACATTTACAACAGCAGTTATATCACACCTCCAACATGTTTTACAAATCCTCCAAATCAGCATTTTGATCAAATTCAAAATCAACATGTCTACCCATATGAGCAGCAGTGCCAAAGTCAGTTTGGATATGAAGCATGTCAAGCACAAGGGTATACTGGTTGTGAGGGCAGTCAAGAAGAAAATGCAGATCTGCTGGAACAAATCCAAAAGATGGAGGCGAAGATGGTGCAATCAAGAGCAACAACTCAAATGAAAGCTTTCAGAATTGGTTACAGGACTCCTTGTCCATGGGGAGGCCCTTTTCCAAGACACTTCAGCCCTTAGGAGAAGCTAGACTTCATGATGAAGATGCTGCCCCAGCTTGCACAATGGACAGCAAAAATAGAGGCCTATACACTTGGTGTTGAACAACCTTGTCAATGGGGTACGGTCTACAACCATCATTTGGTTTTTCTCTTCCCATTACTCAAGTAGCATCATCTCATTTGGAATTTCACAATTCCTAAATCTAGTCAATGCTTCCCCAGGAGTTAATTCCATTTCTCCATTCCCTAGTCTTCCATCACATCTCAATTCTTCCTTCCCCTTTCCTTCCAAACAGTCATCCACTCCACAAAAGCTAACAGAAATACCCTCTCCTCCAAAGAAACAAGATTTTCTACCTCCTCCACCACCATGAAAAATTTCAAAAGCCATTGAGTTACAATCCACTTCTCCTCTTACATTCCCAACTCCATGTTGGGAGGATAAAAATCAGAATTCTAGTCAAGGAAAACCACAGCAAAAAGAAAAGCCAAACAAGGATGAAGAAATTCGAAGTCTCAAGAGTTGGGCTCTTAAATTTGGGATGACAAAGATCCCCTTGATGGTTAAGCCCTTTAGAAGAAGGTTGGAGTTGGAAAACAAGTGGTGGTTAGGACTGAATTTGCTGCAAGAAGGAGAAGAGCAAAAAGAAGAAGCAGATCAAGCAATCAGTTTGCTCAAAAAGTAGTGTCCATGTTAGCATTCTATTTGAAGAGAATGCTGATTCAATTTAAGTTACACAATCAGCCATGGAGGAAGAAAGTTCTGAAGAAGATCCTACAGTCCCAACTTGTCCTCTAGAGCAGAAGATCGAAGAGTTTGACTTAACGAACTTCGTACTAGAGGAAGAGTTATATCAAGAACAGAGATTGTCTTCAAGTAGTAGAAGAGGGAGAATCTGCTCCAAATCCAAAAGAAGAGGAGCACATTCTAGTTGTGGAGGAGAAAATTGCAGATCCAAGGGCTTTGAGTGCAAAGCAGGCTACAAGAGAACCTTCAATTCTTCTTTCTACTTCATCTCTCTCGAGTTCTAGTGCTAAAGAAGAGTTTGATCTCTCAAACTCAATGTTGGAGGATGAAAGAAACCATGATGATCAAGTTACAGATCAAGAGGATACCATGGAGGAAGTTGAGCATTTAAAGTAAGGACAACAATGAGGTAGTTTATCTGTCAGATTTAGAGGACTGTTTTGATGAAGAAGAACCGGTTGAGTTTCCTACCATTCTCTCTTTCATCATCCACGTTCCAAACACCTGAGCCTACTATCATGAAGGAGAGCACCCATTTGCAGTATCCTGCATCTTATAGCAGCTCTTTGGAACCAAGATTGGAAGCTTTTAATCTTTCATGTCCTTCATTGGAGGAAGAGAAAGGGCAGAAAAGGTTCTACCTTTGCTTCTGCACATCATCCATTCAAGAAGGTCTACAAGAAGACTCCATATTTGGAGTTGAAAATCAGAGCTATGGGCATATCAAACGGATCATACCTTGCCCAATAAGGTATTTGACTTCATTGGAGTCAAAGGAGAAGTCACAAACTAGTCATGGCTTGCTCCTAAGCATGAGGATGAGCTACAAAGAACCAATGATCAGTTGTCATAACGTCTCCAATCCAAATGCAGAGAAACTAAAAGAGGTATTGAATTTGTCCTTCACCTGATACCTTGATGATTTGGGTGGGAAGACCAGCTTCTTGTTGATTTTCCATTCATCCAATCAGCCATGTTCAATGCCAAATCAGTTGCATGGTTGCCAACTTTTGAAGAAAGGAAAGCTATTTCTGTACAACCAGTTGCAGGGTTTGTTTAGCTTACCTTTGCTTCTAGTTAGAATAGAGTAGGTAGGTTTGCTTTCAGTAAAAGAAGTGTCTTGTGCACACTCTACATGTTCCATTTTGGAGCATGTATGACTTTTCAGTTTTGTAAATAGTTTTGGTGCTGCTGGTTTTACTCTTGCACAGCTATTTTAAGTGGCATTTTGGTGAGAACAACTCTAAGTTCAATGGGTTTCCAAGTGGCTCAGAGAGGCAAATTTTCAAGAGTATCAGGTTGGTTTGTAGGTTATTTCTTATGACTCCATACCCAATGGATTGCTAAAAGGTAATTGGTAACTTCATCCAGCAGGCAGATGACCCCTCTAAGTCACCAAAATTGTTATCCAAAATGTGCCCCTGCTCATTTTTGTGGCTAACTCCCCTTGTCATTCTTACCTCTCTTGTGCCTCAGTCATCCATTTTTTTATTTTTAGGCACTCAAATCTTTCTAAAAATGGCACCATTGGATAGAGCTCTCTCTCAGCTTTCCAGAAAGGTAAAGTTTTCCTCCTAACTCTTCATGTATTTTTCAAATTATGGCTCGGTGGAGTTTTTGTGGGAAATTTTCCCCTAGAAGGACCCACAGGCCAATCAAAACATCACCACGTGTCCTCAGGCCAAAAATATCAAAGCTGACCCGGTTTGGCCCTGTTCTTGCCCTAAAACTTCAAATCGCCATATCTTTCGATCCAGAGCTCAGTTTTTCACGTTCTTTAGATCAATGGAAAACTGGTGAAATTCTCTACAAGATTCCATAGTCATTTTTTCATTTTGGTTCAATTTGGAGAGAGAAAATAAAGAAATCTCTTTGGCACGTGGTCATGAACAGAAATGAAATTTCAACCATTGATTTTAATGAAGAATGGCTCGCATTCTCTCCCAGCATGGTCAAAAATGTTAGGGAATGGGTCTGTCAAGTCGCCCATGTTGTTTTGATGGTAATTTTGGTCAATGGTTGGACCCCTTGCACGTTTTCCCGTGTTTCTTTCTCCTTGGGTCGTGGTTTGCATTGTAAAAGCCAGAATGAGTTAATTTTTGCAAAGGGGAGACACTTTTTCAGCTCTGCAACTTCCTTTTTCTTCCTCTTTGGCAGAATTTGTGAAGAAATTTTACCTTTCCATATAATGCAGCACCTTTTCTTGCCTCTGGATCACTGTAATGTACTGTATTGGATCTGAGATGTTGATATATGTTCTGTGATTAAAATCCCTCAATCCTTTCATATATCTATCATTACTTTCTTGATCTTTCATTACATTTTGAGCATTTGTGCATGTTTTGCGCTGTGTTTCCTTGTGGATTGTGTATTTCATGTAGCATCAGGTGTCTATAACTCCTTTGGTGCATCACCTATTAGCATTAGTTCTTTCTTTTTTTGCATTCTCTATCTCTGTCTCCTTGGAATTTAGAGTAGATTTAGGAGTCTAAACCTCTGCAATTGTGCAAGTGAAATAACTGATCAGAGGAGTTGAGGAACCAGCCTCTAATCTAGAGATTCTTCTTCCCATTTTACAAGTCCCACACTTGGGAAGAGGATTCAATGTTGTGCAATCACACTGGATGTCTAAAATATCAAACTAGAAATATGATCAACATCCAGGGGTGCTGCTGATTTGCCACAACAGTTTCATCATATCTACAGAGTCGCAACAATCCAAATTGCCTCAAAACTAGAGCCGGTGATCTACAAAAAAAAGCTTTATAATGAGCATTTGCTTGCCCCATTAAATTGAGCGTTCTTGAAGATATGGATGAATTTTATTTTTTACATTATTCCCTTTCCAAATAATAAATTAAATACCTGGAAGTTTACTTTTTGGTTTAACGAAAATCTAGACAAGAGAAACTCCCAAAAATTGGAGCAAAGCATCTCGATGTGAAGTAGAATTTTTGGAGACCTTTTTCACTTTGATCTAACAACTCGGTGGCCAATGTATATGTTTAGTAAGTCCTCATTCATGAAAAATAATGGTATTAGGTCTAAAGGAAAAATTTATTCATGACACTAAGTTCATTCCCTAGGAGGAAAAGTTCTCAATAGCAACAATTCAATGAAATTGCCAAAACTAGTCACCCATGAACAACTTACTAAAAATAGCAAGTGTTCAAAAAAGGATAAAAATAGTCATGGTTCTTCATAATAAATTTCTCACTAATGTAAACCTTCATGGAATATATAATCATGCTTTCAAAACTTTGGAAAGTGGCATTGTGTCTCAAACAAAAGATAATCCCTCTTTATTCGAAGTTTTGGTCACAGTGGAGCATTATAGTCTTGGTGTGTCTCTTAGTTAACCAGAAAGGTTGATCAATGGCTTGAAGAATTTTCCATAAAATATATCACCTTTACTCATCACATGATCAGAGTTATCTTCACCTCATCTCATGGATGATCCATTTCCCCAAATCCCATGATCATCAAGTTGAATTGTGTAGGCAATGGTCTCAATTTGCATGAAGAACTTGGAATATTGGGATGCATTGCAGTTTTGCAAAGGTTTTAATGTTTTTTCAAGTTAGGTAAACCACCCTTCATTGTCTTAAATTATAAAAGGTTCATCATCACCTTTCTTTTCAATGAAATTTAAATATGCTACAAATGTGCATCATTATAGTAAGGTCTTAAAGGGGCAAAGGTTTAAATAATAAATCTTCATTAGCAGAGCATCACTATGTTGCAGAAAGTCACCATGGATCAAAATTGCATCTTCAAAATTATTGGAGTTTATCTACATCAAGTGATGAGGAATCTTCATCTATTCTTTGCAACATTTCTTCTTTTATCTCCTCATTCCTTCTCCTCTTCGCCTTTGCCCTCTCTAACTCTTTGTTGTAAGCAATCATTATATGTTGTCATTTTTCACTTAGGTGACTCTAATTATAAAAGGTAAAATTCCCTTTTGATTTATAAAAATAGGACTTATTTTCTCACTTCTTAGGAAAATGAAAAGTCATAAGTTGCATAAGGACATGAAGAGGCATGTGGAAGGTATAAAAAGAGATGAATTGTAAAGCTATAAAAGGAGATGGACTCATTGTAATGGGATGGTTATTCTTGTTTACTATCTCCCATACTCTCTCTAGGAAAAAGTTATCAAATTTCATCTATTTGAATTTTCCTTTTGTTATGTTTCCTCTATATCTCAACTATACTCCATGAGCATGTACTTATTGAAAGTTATACATTGAGACTTTGTGCTTTGTGTGTTTTGTTTCTTATTGATTCTCACGGTGTCTTCTCATTGAGTTCATGGATAATGTTCTATTTTTGAAACTCTAAACTTTGTTATACTATGTATTTTACAAAACCCCCTCTTTCTTATTCTCTTCACACCTCTCCTTCAATATTTTTCCTTTCTTGTATTTTCTACAAGACATTTTCCAAAGGTTTATGGAAGTACCCCCGTGTGATCCCTTGTTGAAAGAACACACCCAATTGATAAATTTGTGTACATAATTTCCCGGTTTTCAATAAATGGATCTACCCCATTCAAGTAGAGGGACCTAGTCCCAATACTGTTGGTGAGAGATACCTTAATTTTCTCTTGTGAAAAATTATTTCACCAATAGAAAAATACATGAAGCTTGATCTTGCACAATGGCACATAGTGTAACACTTGAATTATTTTATCATATGAGGTTGACCACCAAGGGTAGTCAATCCTTACCATACACACATGTTTTCTCCTTTTATTTTGTTAACTCTTTGATGAATGGTTTGAAAGGTTTCTACTTTGTTTCAAGTGATTATAGGGTGTCCTGAGGTTGTGTGATGAATAGTGACATATAGAAAAGGTCATTTATTGGTAAGAGAATAATAAAAGAAGTTTTAGGCCATAATTTCTAAAGTGTCCAAGATTGTGCATAACTAGGTCATGACCATATAGTTCCAGTTTGGACCATATAGTAGTTTTATAGTCTTTCCCTTTCTCATTTCTAGTTCTAAAACTTACACTAAGGAATTACCAATCTTTTATCTACCATTTTCATCCATATACACACATGGATCCTCTTCATTGTAACCTATACAACTAAATCTTCTTCTCCCCTTGCACATTTGAGCTATTAATTATTATTTTATCAATCGTTGCAAGTATTAATGCATTATACTGGTTATGAATGGTTAATAATAACTTAATTATATCAGAATAATTTACTATTATAAACCCTTACATTCTATTTATTATTGTTTACTTTCCCAAACATATATTAAATTAGGGTGTAAAAAAAATTATATTGGGAATGCTAAAGTTAGATATTTGTTAGAGAGAGCATAAGGATTATTTACATGCTTAAGGACTCTGAATGCTGACAAATATATTTTACCAAGTAATATGAAATGTTCTCTGAAAAATTTTCAAGTCCATCCACTCTCTTTGATTGTGAACTGTTAGGATTATATTACGTTAATTTGGTTTCAATCATGTTTTTTCCTTCCTAAGGTAATTTCTAGTTTCTAGATTAGGTGTTATTACTTTGGTAATTAGTTTCTCTTACCTCGATCAATATAGTTTTCCATTTTAATAAGAAAAATTTAGAACACTTGGTTTCACGCTAAATGACACCCTCTGAAAGATATTAGTTTGTTAAAAGGTTGAGAATCATTTTCTTAGTTTTAAAAACAAGGTGGATATCAAGTACATTGACTAATGATTAGACTTGAGTGATTTGTTTGTTTGTCTAAAAGATAATAAACTAGTTTAAAATTGTTACATGTATTTTAGAAAATCCATTTCATGAAATATAGTCATAAATACACAAAAACATAAGGTAATCCTTTGATAATTAAGATAAGAATTGTAAAATTTTACATAGGTGACTGATTCAAAATTTCATAAAAGAAAGGTCAATCTGAGTCCCAACCCTTCATGATATTCAAAAAGGGGGAAACATAAAGAAAATATTAGAATGTGTGCAACAAAAATAAACTACTAAAATCTAAAAATTATCTTAAGGGTGATTTAGGTAATCTCCATCATGGTTATGACCACCAAATAGTAATGGAGTAAGGCCTAAAGTTAGAGTAAAGGTAACTTTGTTGGGGATATTAAAACCTGGTAGGAAGTAGAGAAATACTTAACCTTTCTATGCTTAATCAAAAACTGACTTCTAGTATATTTTATTATTCTCATATGATTTTTTTTGAATAAGTATGAATTAATGTACATCTCAATTTCCAATGGGGTTCAGGTGGAGGGATTACATCATATGTTTTTTTTCGGCTCCACCCAGGTTCAAATCCCACTAAGGAATGATCCATGTTCAAGGTGGCAATGCCTGAGGTGGCGTGGCTGGTAGGATGGTTTCACCGTGGTAGTTTCTGGCTCAAGAATACCTGCATTAGATATGTGTTCAACCATGATGGCTCATGGTTCGCTAGTGGTGTGTGCATGTGTGACGGCTCATGATTCGCTAGATGTGTGTTCAAGCATGGTGGCTCATGGTTCACTAATTGTTGATTTTAATTCATATATCTTGGTTGATTGTATTCCGATTCGTAGCTCTGGTCAAAAGTGTTTATCTATCAAAAAAATGTGCATCTCACTCACTTGTGACTCTTAGAAGTGTTTTTGAAATATTATGTCATATAATGAAATCTTAACCTATGCTCAATATTCATGATGTACACATGCATTTATTATTTTACATTTTATATCTTTACCGGTTAGTGAAATTATGGATTCTAAGTTCTAAAATATTATAAGTGTTTTCCCTACAATATTCACCATTTTGTGCACAGCACGCCCTACTTTATACATAAAAATTAGGTACACACTTTAAATTTGAAAGAGCCTTTAAATCCTCATTTTATGGGAAATTGGATGTTAAATCAAATGAAATAAAGAACAAAAGAAGATAAAAAAAAGGGAGGATAAGGAAAAATCAAAATAAAAAACCTCAAGTTATTTCTTGTAAATGGTTCACAAACTCTCCTTAGGTTATTTTTGCATTCATACAACATTCTCACTATTCAGTTTTCTAGGAGATACATAAGAAACCTTGTTTAAAATTTTGTGAATATAATCCCCCATCTTGGTATTAATTTCATCTAATAATTCATTATAAATTCCATAAAAACTTTACATTATGTGACCCCTTATATATTAATTTATATACATAGTATGTGCACACATCAACAAAATTAGTGACCAGTCACGTGTTCTCAATTTACGCATAAACATCCCTCCTATTTTATTTTCTTTTGAAATCTCACAGGTTTCAAATCCCATTAAGGGTGAGACTTGGTAGAATACATCTTTCCCTATTTATATTTTCACATTTCAAAGCTTTACTTTAAATTAAAAGGTGATTTTTACAACTTTTTTTAAGTGATGAACAATTGATAAGAGGACAAGTGGTGGTATTTTTGCAACCTAGTTATTTAAGAGAGTTGTAAAGTCAAAAAAATAGATAAGATGTCAATACATGGAGTCTCATATAATGTGAAACCTATCAAAAAATAATATAATATTTTACTCGAGAGTGAATACTTGAAATTAAGACACGTGGACCAATCTCTAATCCTTGGTTTCATGATGCATAAAACAGAAAGGTCAATGAAGGTCAAAATTATTGAGTACATGAAAATCTATAAAGGGTGAAATTTGTTTCCACTCAAGTATAATATTTTATAAGAGAAAATAATTTGGAGATAAAAGACTTTAAATTCTTAGAGTACACGATAACTAGAAATTGAGACATGTGGACTAATCCAAAACATAAGATTCACAAGACATATGGACCAATCATAGATCGAGGGTTACACCAGACATGTGGACTAAAAATATATATCTCAATTCATGAGCTAGTACATATGAAATCCAAATGGGGTCAAAACTAAAAACCTGAAATGAGATACAAGTGGTCACATCAAGTGCAAATAAAAAGGGTACATTTTAAGAGCAAGAGGAGATATAATGAGGTAAGAGAAGGAGAAAAAAATGAATCAAACATGTGTCAACATCCTTAAGAGTAGAGATGGTAAAAAAGGAGTACTTAGTGTCCAAAAGAAGAAAATAACCCTAGAACATAAAACATTAAATACCTACAAATTCTAGGGTTAACACCTTAAAATTGATAGCAAAAAAATAGGGAAAATAAGGTGACATGACTATGAGAATTTTAAAATCCAAAAAATTCCATGACAAATCTCATAACACTGTGAGACCATGCACGTTGGAAAGAACTTGGAGAATGATTTTAGGATGGAGTGGGTCCCAATAGGTTTGTTGGAAAATGTGACGATCAATCCATTTTTGAAGTTTTTGGAAATCATTTTCTCATTCAATCTACATTATAAACTTGAGTTGGGGATTAAATTATAATTAAATGAAATTTTTGAGTGTAAGTTTATATTGACTGGACATGAACAATCCCCAATTATATATCATAGTAAAAAGATTCCAAATTAGAACACATTGGAATCTAAATTTGGATAAGGCACAAACAAATCAACACGAAAAATTTGCATGATCAAAAAGAGGCATAAAGTGGAAATTTGGAGACCAATAGATGATATGAGTTTGATATTCCCTAATTATAACACATAATGAAATGGTATTGTCAATTAAAGTAGGTTCAAACACATGAAGTGAATAATAATGATAATATCTAATATCAAGTTTCACTTCATGATGATATTAGTGCTCTATGAATAGTATGAGGGCTATAAATAGATCTAGAACCTGAAATTAGTTGTTGTTTGTAATTAGTTTGCATGGAGTCTTGGTGAGGTTGTGACCCACCAGTGTGTTGGTATAAAAATTGTATTTAACCATTTTTTACAAATTCAAGTAATGAGTCACTGTGGATCTTGTTAAGATATGTAACTTCTCTTCTCATTCGAGCTACTCAGACAGGGAGAGGCTTCGGTCTTTACCTCCACTTCAAGCAAGGGGGAGGGGGAAAAAATTATATAAAATATTATCGAGGTCCTAACTATGCATTCTGCCCTGATCTATATATGGGAATTTTTCCCTATATATAAGGGGTCCAATGACGTAATCTATTTATCTCTCTTTATAGATAACTATCATGTTTTTATATTGATTGAAGGGATAAAAAAATTAATAAATTGTTGTTTATTACTGAATGCAAATTGAGTATATATTCATTTTTGAAGTTGAAGAAAATTTTTTATCACAATTTATGTATGACTTATTATATTGTGCTTATGAAGTATTTGGAACATTGAATGAATTATATGATAGAATGTAATCTTGAATTGAATTTATAATAATTTTTGAATTAGGTTGAATTAGAAAAACAAGTCATTTTATTCATTCTTGTGGTTTATAAATTGTAAAGAATGAATGTAGGTTGTGTTTGCAATTTAATCTTTTACACGTAAGAATAATATTCACGCTCCCTTATACTCTTTCCCAAGATTTTTGAGGATTTATGTAGTGAACTAGGTTTGTTAAATATTTATTTTCATCATATCGTGTCGGTGGTGTTTTCTTCAGGTTAATCTTAATATAGGAAAATGTTATTACAAAAATAGGATGGATCTTGTGTAATTTATTAATATGTAGAGTCAAAAATTACAATACACAAGAGATGACACCAATTCTTATAGGAATCACACTTCCTTATCATATCCACATGTTGGCTAGATTTTTTACACATTTGAAAACCTAAGCAGTCATGAGATAAATATCCCTCAATTACCGGTGAGGCTCCCGTGTAATATTTTGTTAGTTATATATTCTAATATCTATATGTTGGTTTTGCTTTAACCGTGTAGCTCATGCACCATAGCTAGGCATTTTTGTAGCAAGTAAGCGGCGATAAGAAATGAATATATGCAAAAGAAGGAAATAGTCAAATGCAAGAAGAAGAAAAAGAAGATGTGAAGCCTAACCAATAGTTGACAAAGTTGGTCACATGCACATAGACGAAACAAATAGATCTAGAAATGTAGAATCCAAAGAAACAGAAAGTTTCAGATCCAGATCTAAGTTAACACAAAGTTTATGCAAAGATCTAAAAATAAATTAGAAACAAATGCACTGTTGACACAAAGTTCTTTGAAAGTCCACCTCCTTTGTATTCCTTAGCTTTCAGAAAGATATCAAGGGTTTCAGCTCAAAGTTTGGAACGCAAGAATGTTGATTATAACTTTTGATCATTTAACCTATAGGCTCTTCCTCTATTTATAGTGTATAAAGGGGAAATTACAAATAGGAAACTGCTACTAAAATAGAACATGTGGAAGTTGTAAAGGAAACATCTGGCAATCTTTATCCTAGAATTCTTCTCTAAGTGACATGCATATGGATATTAAATCAAAGTTTTGCACTTCTGCCTCTTATCTTAGAGAAAATTTTCAAATAACTTAAAGTAATGGAATTTAGATCAATAACTTTAATCTTATAATTTTACTCGAGAACATAAGAAAGAAGAGAAGAAAGAAGATCTGTTAGCTGTAAAACCCTATGCTTAATTTTTGTTCTGATATTGAATATACTTGTCGAACATGTTGATTCAACATTTTCCCATCTGTCACCAGCATCCTGAATGCTAATTACAATCACCATTGGTTAGGCTGGAATCTTCAAGAAATAATTAATGAATTGTGCATCCAACCTTATTATTTTCTTTCCTGCAGCATCTTGAATTTTTTGGGAAAGAGGATGGTAAGACCTTTCACATTCCATAACAAATTCATGCACACTCCATAACAAATTTAGGCAATTGAGCTGTGACTGGAAACATTGAAGCTTGAATAATCCCGCTACTTTTAATTACCTACATGAAAAATGCCCTTATGACTCTAGATCTGTCGATTAAATCAATGATGGGTTTCAGGGCCCATGTCTATATCATTGACTTCAACAAATCTGGAAGCTATGCATGATTCAGCTGATCCTTCTCTTTTATCATGCTTCAACATGGCTGGAACAATCTTTGTCTGGGTTCTTTTTATTTTAATTTTGTCGGAATCCCTTGTAATTGGATCAATTTGTGCAGATCTAGAAATTTTTTCTGATTCAGAAGAGATATTCAATGTATCTAACATTGATTTGAACTTCATTTCACTAATATGAGCACCTATGATGAATACCTGTAATTAATTTAGACAAAGATGGAGTCCATGGCATGAACACTTGATTTTTATCACCAAAATCTGCATATAAAGCCTACTGCCCTAAAATTTGAGACTTTGCTTACATGCAAAACAAGGAAAAATATTATTTAATTCACTTGGGAACTTATACCAATATGCAGACAATTAGAATAAAAAAAATTATGCTATTCCAACCCAATGTGCCAAAATTGAAAGCTTCCCAACAATGGAAAACACTCTTTAATGCAAAATCCTCCTTCCCTTGGCGCCAAAACCTATCCGGGCTGCAAAATTCATCAAAAATAATTAACTGCTTCTCAATTATGGCGTCCCATGCTTATATAGTCATCTGCATGCTATTTTTAATAATTAACATTTCCTATTTCTATAAATTTAATTAATTAAAAGTCATGCCTCTTCATCCAATTTGGGCACCCAATTTTGCATGCTTCTGATTGCTTTTTAATGAATTTATTTTATTTATTTTTAGCATGCATTTTTTACTTCTCTTTAGCTCATCCACTTGCATTTGCTTTCTTCCTATTTATGGCGCCAAACTCAACTAGATATACCATTAATAAATACCATTAATCACATGCATTAATGCCAAGGTGGGTTGCACTTTTTGGCAGGGGTATTTGTTTAAAATAGAAAGTCAAAGTGATGGGAATTTCCAACCTGCATTGCAGCTCCAAAAATCCCATCTTTCACTTAAGTGATTTGACTTTCATAATGAGAATTTTCACCCTACATTGCAGGTAAGAAATTCTCATCGCTGCTTTAAGTGATTTTATTTTATAATGGGAATTTTCATCCTACATTGCAGGTAAGAAATTCCCACATGCCTGCCACCTCTGAAATTCTCATTGCAAATTAAGTGACTTTGACTTGATGGGAAAAAGTAACCTGCTATGCAGGAAAGAAATTCCCACCTTCATGCCATTGCCAAAATTCCCACTGGCAGCTTAAAGTCTTCCTTACAAAAAGTGTGACTTGCATGAAAGATAGATCTTTTCCAAAAGTGTGAATTGCATTGTGACTTTTGCATTTAAAATTGCGTGAAAATTCATCACTGAAGGAAGTGTGGAAATTGGATGCGGAAGGTAGCCTTAATAATTGTGACTGGCATGAAGACAACATTTCTTTTCTTTTTTGGATTTTTGGTGAAGAAAACACAAGTACATAATAAAATTTGTCATTTTTGGAAAGGGTCCGAGAAGATGTAGCAACAAAAACTTGCATGTGCCATAACTTTCATTCCGTGGCTCCATTTTAGGTGTCATTTTCTCTAGAAGTGCATATTTTCTCAAGCTCTACGCATTGATGGAAATATTTTTCTTATTTTCATAAAATCCATTTTTTCACCTTTTTAAACCAAGCAACTTCTTGCAGTCTTCTAAAAGAATCCTGAGCTCTGATCGCCTATAGAAAAATTAGTAATTAAAAATATTGGATAGATTTTCAAAACCCTATGCCTGGGGAAATATATGGCAGGAAGAATCAATAGGCTACAGAAATTGCTAGAGAAAAAAAAACCAAAACACAAACAAAAAGAAATAAAACAAAACAAAAGAAGCTGGAGGCAATTGCTTGAAAAAAATCTCCAATTAGCTAATCTGTGAAAATTCTTCCTACAGGTGAATGTTCTGTGGTAATAATGATGGGGTGAAGTGCTTTATATAACCTAAATCCTCCAATTTTAGCTCAATCTAATTTTAAAAGAACTTTATTTATTTAATAAATAAATAAATAAAACACTTGCAGACAAGGTCTAGCAAAGGGATTGAGTGAGCTTTGGCATATGAGTATTTTTCCAATTTTGGTTTTATGACTCTCTGGGGTTACCTTAGAGCAATGCAAACAACTGCAGGTAAAACAAACACAAAATGACCCGTTACTTTGAAAAGAACAATTTTTTTCTTAGATTTCAGGGTGAAATCTGGGGACACCACCACATAAGGTGGATGATATATCTCCTAGATAGTGGAAGATATATAGAATTGACATATAACCCCTATTTACCCTAGCTGCCCCTATAAACATACATCTAAAAAAAATACAACAATAAAATGCTTCCACAAATATAGGGATAGATTATTATCACAAGACAATCGAGAGACAATTGAAGCAATTAAAAATTTACAATTTAGTATTCACTCAAATGGTGAATTAAGCATTGTTAATCCTAACATTCCACCCCTTAGTTCAACATGATATCTGGAGTCCTCAAATTTGTCTTGAGAAAGTGACTTTATGAAGACATCTGCACTTTGTTGGTCTATTTAGAAATAATGAAGTTATATGTTGTTGTTCTGAACATGTTTATGAATGAAATGTACTTTCACCTTAATGTGTTTGGTACACTCATGAAAAACTAGATTCTGAACAAGTTTCACTACTCCTTAATTATCAACATGTAGGCTAGTTGGATGGTCATGTGGTATACCCACTCCTTCAAGTATAAATCGAAGCCATGTCACTTCATAGATAGTTCCTCATGTTGTGTGATATTTTGATTATGTGGAGGATATTGAAACATAATTCAACTTCTTATTCCCTTATGATATTAGTCTAGATTCCAAAAATAAGAAAAAAACCTGAAGTGGATTTCTTATCATCTATGTTCCTTACATTATTTGAATATGTATATCCTATCAAGAATAATCTATCATACTTCTTATATTCTAGGATAAAATCCATGGTTCCTCAGATGTAGCTTAGTATCCACTTTGTTTCTTTCTAGTGACAAACCTTGGGTTTTTGCATGAAATAAGTGTTGACCTTAAGCCTTTATGTTATTGTGAGGGTTAAGTAGTTCATTACTTTGTAAGGATATACCAAAAATCAAATATTTAGATTAAACCATGTAATTCATCAAAATATAACAACATAATAAAATGTAATATTGGACCAAATTACTCTCTTTATATTGGATTCTTAAATACGATTATAATACATAACTCATTTCTCCTTATCACACACTCTCTCCCAATCCTTTATCTATTATTATGTTATCTTTATCTATCTCAGATCTCAAATACATTCAATGGTTCTTTTTTTCCTATTACAACAAATCACCATAAGTATGTGATTCATACAATTACCCAATAGTTACTTCCTTTGGTGGTGACTTTGTTTCTTTAGTATTATATCTATCCTTGTTGCATGAATTTTCCTTTTTTATGCGGCTTCCTTGAGATTTTGGTGGATTCCTAATTATATGTGACTTCTTCTAATGTTCTACATAATTTCCTTTCTCTGTGGCTTCTTCTAGTGGTTGGAAGACTTTTTAGTGTCTCACATATTTTTGTTCATTTTCATGGTGTATGGTTTTTCATGACTTCTCCTCTATATACTCCTTAATGTACAAAATAATGAAGAACCCTATCAACATCATCCATGGAATTAAAAAAATTATCTCATATGTGAGACAACTAGAATGAAGAACCCTGTCTAAAATTTATTCTATTACTTTTATCTTACAAGTTCTCTAGTTTACATATTTCAGTTCTTACACTGTTGTGGGTTACCCTTCTACCATCAAATTTTGGACTACTAGACATTGAATTTGGTTTTATTTGCATGAATGCAAAAGCATCAAGTTACTATAACTATAACATATCTCGTAAATAAATATTCCTTCACTCAAATAACTTGACTATATTTACAAGACATGATGGGTTCTAAAGACTATTTTTGTACACATAGTATTACATATTTTTATGGGGCTGTGAAAGGAAAATAATTAGAACATTTTGTATTTATTTGTCCTTCAAATGCATTCCATACAGAAAAGTTCTCTCGGATGTCTTATTCCCATAATTATAATTTGTTATTCTCTTGAATGAATTGATTTATCTCAACTGACGTTGGTGTATCCTTGATCCCTGTGTACTTCTATTTGGCCCCAGATAGCTCATTTTATAATCTTGTTATGGCACTGCCTATGCTTTTACTGTAGTCCTCCATATCTATAATCTTATTATCTCTTTCCATATATTTAGTGTGGTGTTTGGCCATCAACTTTTCTAAATTTTACATGCATGAGCCAATTATATATTTGCTAATATCATAGGTGGTGGATTCCTTATTTAGTTCTTCCTCCATTTTATCTAGCTCTATCTTTTCATGTTATGAAATCCTTGGACAACCCATTACGCGTGCCTAATATGATGCCTTGTTAGATATTTCAGTTTCCAATGATGTGATAACTTTTTCTAGTTTATTTTCTGCATTCCTTGTTCTTAGCTATGTTGTTTCCTATTTATGTGGATTTATAGTTCTCAACTACTTCATCATGGATTTGTTTATCCCAAGCATCATCTATTGTAAGGTGAGGTAATAAATTTTGTAAATTATTCTCTGCTCTTTTTTTGTATCAGAAGTGTTGGATTTTCTTTGTACAAAGGTTTGAAAGGTTGGATGGATGTGATCATGCACTCCATGGTATATTCTAACTCTACACATCATTAAATCTAGTCATTTTTTACCTTTCCTCTAGTATGATACTAAATTTAGATTTCTACATGGGGTTAACTTATTTACATGCATTGTGCATCCTTTCTTTGTTTGTTTCACTACCCCATGTTGCATCTAGAAGTTTGAACCTATTTACATTGTGTTAAGACCTTTTTAATGAGTGTTGATGAATCCCTTGATGGCTCAGAATGACAAATTCCATGAGATACATGAAGATTACCATCCTTTTGAGTATTTGGTGGCATATTATGTATGGGAGGAGGAGGAAGAGTTTTATAGTACCATGAATTTTTCCACTTCCGCTTCTTTCTATTTATTATTCCCCTCCTCTTGTTTATTTTTCTCTTATTATTTTTATTATCTACTTCCTATTTCATCATTTCTTTCTCCTTACCCTCATCCTCTTTTTTCTTCTTTTCTATTTATTTATTCTTCTCCTCTTCCTCCTCCTTCCTCTTCTTCACTTCCTCCTTTTTCTTTTTCTTCCTCCTCTTTTATATTTTATTCTTCCTCCTTTTTATATTCTTCTTTCTTCTTATCTTCTTCCTCCTTCCTTTTTTCAACCCAATTATCCCTTTCTTCTTCTTTCCTCTTCTCCTCTTCTCCTCCTCTTCCTTCTTTTGCTTCTCTTCCTCATTCTTTCCTCTTCTCCCATTCCTCCTCTTTTTACTCTTATCCTCATCCTATTTCTTATTCTTCTTCTCCAATTTATTTTTCTATTCTTTCTTGTTATCATCCATGGTTATTTCAATTATCTCTTGAATTTTTCTAATCCAAACCTTTTCCTTGGTGGTTTTATTTTTTATTCCTTAATTATATGAGTTATATTTTAAATTATTCCAACAAAAATCCCTCCTCTAGTTTGATTTGGATCTCTATTTATTTGAGGAGTGGGTGTGGTAATAAGTGGACTATATCTTCTAGAACCAAAGAGAAAATTTTGAGGTAGTGGAGTAGAGCTTCTACTATGGAAATTTGTTTAGTGGAACTACTTACCTCATAATTTTTGTACCTCTCGGGAGACTCCTCCAAATTCTAGGCATTACTTGTAGAACATGCAGTTGGGTTTTATGAGTTGATATTTCTCTAATGATTCAATATTACATGTAAATTCTAGTTTTTTCCCTCTTTTTTTGTTTCTTGTGCTACTACTTTTTGAACCAATGATTTTTCTTTTGTAACTTATTCACTATATGGGTTTTTCATCTCCATAGTATATTCTCCTAAGTGTTACGAATCATCGCTCTCCTCTTTTCCTCCTACCTCATGTTTATGTTTTTAGGAATTTTGTTTCCTCCTCTAGGATTTTTGTTTTATTTTCTTCTTTTCCTTAGGATTTTTCCACTTGTATACCATGGGCACTATTTGCTCTTATGTTTTATTGTATCCCTTATCCTAATATTTTAGTGGATATTCTTGTTCCTTTGATGACCTGGCCAATTATGTGGGATATGCTGTAAAGTCTTCTGGGTACTTCTCTCTAAATTTTCCCCATGTTTCTTCAATCACATCATCTATGTTTGACAGTACCATCTTTCTACTGTTAATGGGAAAATTGTGGATGGCTTGTATTGATGTTGTTATGAGTTCATCTAAAGATTCATATGAAAGAGAGGAAATATGAAAATTATTTAGGATGAGGGGCCATAGGAAGGCATAATAAATGCCTATAATAAACATGACTTCCTTTTCATACTGAATAACTATCTACTCCAAAACTCTTGATTTGTTTTCTACCATTCTCCTTATATTATTTTTCTAGGCACTTAATGTAATTATCTATTCCATCGTTGGGATGGTATTCATGTGTGCGATATTTTTTCTACAATAGGTATGTTAGAATCCCATTCCACCTTTTTTTCCTTTCCAGAGAGGTCACACGTAAAATACATTGCTAAACAGAGTAATAACGATCCATAAAAAATGTGTGCTTACCCTCCTTAATTTTGCAGACGTTTTCATGAAATTTTACAATTACCACCTCACATAGATTATACTTGTAATGACTCATAATAATTTACAGTGTTATGTTGGAACTTGTCACATGGACACCATCTTCTCAATTTGTATGATAATTTTTTAAGAATATGGCTTTTGCAACATACCTTAATACGTTGTTCTTAATCTATAAGATGTGTACCCCTATTTTGATGTTGGTTGCACCCATCAACCATGTTGCTTGTTAAGTTCCAATTTTCTTCTTTTGGAGTTATAGTTCTAAGTGCCCTTTTCCCAACAACCCATTCACCCTTCCCATTACTATCACATTGATTTGATAAGGCTAGTCAAAGTAGAGCATGTCATTGTGTAGTTGACTAAGCACAACCCTAATCGTATTTTCTACCAATGAAAAATATGGAACCATGTTTTAGGAATCTAGTTTTAATTCTGAAATCACCTTTGCATTCTCCTTATATACTTTTATTCATGTAGTTTCATCTCTATCAACAATGACTTAAGGTCAATATCTAATCTTGTGTGGTCATACTTAGTAATGGCAGAATGAATATATTTTTGTGTGCCGTGAGTATAAGGAAAAATAGAATGGGATATGTGAGAAATCTTCTGCTGGATTTTTTGGCATATATTTTAGTGTTCTATTCTAGATTTTTTGTTTTGGTGGCTAAAATTGTGGAAAAATGATAGGAGTCACCATTTTTCCCCTTTTTACTCTATCACCCTAATTTTCTTAGGTACTCAATTTGTACAACATTGCTATTTAAAAATACTAAGCTTTTTTCCTTCTCCTATACCTATTCTTTTATAGTATTTCTCATTCACCTACAATATTTATTGGTTTTTTTCATGGTTATGTCTTACTTTGTTTAGTATTTCACATATAGCCTTCTTCTTTCACAGAGTCTCTTTTGTTCATGGGTGTTTTTAATGTATCATGGAAATTCCTTCTTTTTATTAATGTTTTGTGACTTTCTCATTTCTTTTCGTGGGCTATTTTACTTTATTTATTTCATGGGGCTAGGCATTATCCCTTAATTGCATGAAGTTTCCTTTCTTCTTCTTTATATGGTCTTTGATTTTCCTTTTTCTACAGTTTTTTTCCATTACCCTTCATTCCATGATTTTTGTCCTCTTATTTTTTATTCTATAATTTTTTTCTTATCTTCTTTGTTCCACAATGTTGGTTGGATTTTATTTCATTGAATATGTCCAATGGAAGCACATAAAGACTTGAAATAGTTAGGAAAATTCACCTTTCGACAGGGTGAAGTTCCTCTACTTTAAAGAGGGCGGTTCCCTCGTATGATGGGATTTTTTTGTATTTTTGGTGATTTTAACTAGAAAGTGCAAAAGGGAGGAAAATTTGGGAAAGGAAAATAAGGAGAAAAGGGGAAAGAAGATAAAAATGCAACAATGTAAGCATCTGGAAAGACGGATAAATTTGGGACACAAAGTTCTATAAATATATTTATCTAGGATGCGGAGTTCCTTTTTGGTCATATAAGATATCCATACTTACAAATTTGGAAGGATGCGAAAGGGAAGTACAAATTATAAGCAAAGAACTACAAAAAGGATAAATTATTTATCTGATAGAAAGGCATACAATGAGCGTGAAATATGGGAAGCACAAAGTCTTCATCTCCTTCAGATTATGTTGATATGGAACAAAGTCCACGTACCCTAATATCAAGCACAAATTATGATCACTTGAGCATCAATCATACTATGAAGGAATAACAACATTAATGATTTAATCACAAGAAAAATGGAAGATCATGTGGAAACCAGAGAGGATGGAGTAGAAACGTGTTCTCTCCACCAAGATCACGAAATCTTGCATAAATCATAAAAATTAATAATTTTTTAATCTTTTCTAAATAACCAATGTTGTGATAGACCGACTAGATTTAGCGGTCGTGTCAAAATTGGTTACAAGTAGAGGTTCCTCTAAATTTAGAGATGAAACTCTTATTCCAAAAAAATTAATACTTCAAAAAATGATACAAAATCACCTCAATTTCCTATAAATGAGTTATATCTAGGCTGCACTCCATAAATTGAAGACATTTTGTTTCTACATGTAATCTGTAACTTGTGTTGCTTCTGCCATTGTTGTTGCTGCAACTACTACTATTGCAATATTTACACATTTGTCATTGTTGATACATGAGGTGTGAAACCAAGGATTGGGGATGTGGGAAGGTAGGTGGTTCCTATATCTCACTCAAATTCTCATATCCTCATTAACTCACTAATTATTTTACAAACCCATAGGAGCAGATCCTCCCTACTCTGATACCAAATGTTATTACAAAAATAATACAGACCCTGTGTATTTTATTAATATGTATAATCAATAATTACAATACACATGAGATGGAAATAATTCTTATATGAATTTCACTGCCTTATCAGATCCACATAAGGTGGATGAGATATCTCTCGGATGGTGGAAGATATGCAGAAATAACATATTTCCCCTATTTCCCCTAACTGTCTGAAAAATATAGGGTTAGATTATTATCACAAGCTAACTAAGAGAAAAATAAATTAATTATTCACTCACATGGTGAATCAATCCTAGTTAATCATAACAGAAAAAATTCTTCATCTCTTTTCTTCACTACCCATCCCTCTATTTTGTGTTGTTTGATGATCTAAAACTCATATTGTATTAATCATTGTGAAAACACATCTTGTAAAGATATTACACGTATTTGAAACCATTATGAATATGTAGGTTGTGTCATAGGTTAAATTGGTTTCTAACCCTCAAGTTTACAAGAGATTTAGGTACCACCTCTAAAAGGTTATTAAGGCCACATGGTTCTTGTTTACACCCTAATTAATTTCTAGGTGTTATGGACATCTGAAACAAATAAGAATGATGTAAGTGTCTACAAAAGGTAGATTATTCTAATCTAATCAACTTCTAAAATTAATCATTCATAATTAGAATACTGCATTCATATATGTAAAAAAATAATAACTGATTAGTAGATTCTCAAATACACAAGAGGAAAGAAAAACTTAGTTGTATATGGAAAAATAGGGATGATCTAGATGTGTATGTGTAGATCAAGAATTTCTGCGCTTGTTACCTATCCAAGTTAATGCACCAAACTAAACACAAAAACCTTGAAAAACTCAAATAAAGTCGATACTTGATTAATTGGAAAATATTTGAAGACGTAAATAGAGAGAAAGCCTGATGGAATTAAGAGGGGCGCACACGAGCAATCCTGCGGAGTAGATCCAAGAAACCTTCGAGGCATGAATACTTGACAGAAAAAGATGACGTTAGAAGATATAAGTGTGAAATTCCCAGAGAGCGGGTCTAGGAAGAGATTAGCTTCCTTGGTGGATTTCAGTTCACGTTTTTAATCAAGAATAAAAGCGTACATGATAAAAGATGTAAGAAAATGTTTAGATTTTCTAATTTTAAGTTGCAAACAAAATGTAAAAATAGCAGCAGAAACTGAAAGAAAGTAGGAAACTGTAAAAACAAAGATGAAATTGTGTCACCTAGATTTTATAACTTTCTGCAGACTAGTCAGCGTCGATTAGACAGTGATCAGCATCGATGGTTTGGAACGACACCGCTTTGGATAAATCAGTGTCGATTGATGATGGGTCATCATCAACTAGGAAGAAATCACAAAAATATTGACTAATGATTGATGATGATCGGATTTTGGAGACCCGCAGGAGCTGCAGAGATGTGGAAAAAGTTCCACCTTGGCTGGATGGAGAAATGGAATCACCCAGAGGTTGAAGAACCTAAGCGACATCGATATTACGCTGGCAGAATAATGGTGCACCTCTCCAGGATTGATCTGGACATAATTCTCTCTCTCAATTGATAATTTCAAGATTCACTCAAGTTTTTTAACTATTTCTCAAGTCTCTACCATCTAGCTAGAACTAAGTTCAAGTCGTGTATTTATAGTCGGCACTGACCGAGATAAAATCGATGTCATTCCAAAAAATCAGTGTTAATCGAGGAACGGTCGGCGCCAATCAGGGAGTATACTCCTAAAGTGGCGAAAAGGGATGAGTTGTGAGGATAAGAATATTATCCCTCCAACTCAAATACGAGAAAAATCCCGCTGCACGGTTCCAAGAGAGGAGAAATAGGTGGGATGGATGGATAATAATGGCATGGGAGGTTGGGAAGTGATATGGGGTGAATAAGTAGTTGGAATAAATGTAAAAGATAGTATTACAAGGTTAATGTTTAATTATCCATGGGTGAAATGTAATGAGGTGGAGAAAACTTAGGATAGGCCTATTAATTAGATATTTAATTAATACCCTAAGAGAGAAGTAGTGATACAAAAGTGCACCGGGTTACCTGAGACTAGAATAGGTAAACAAACACAGGGCACATTAAATTGAGTAACCAATTTTAGGTGTCTACATTTGCCCCTTTTTGTCAAGTAACTTGCAATAAACAATGCTACAAGACAAAAATAAGGAGTTGGAAGAAAACGAAGAAAATTGACAATGTGCCCCCCCTCAAACTAGTGATGGGGTGGCCCAAAAAAGCCAACCGATCCTGAGTTTGAAAAAGGTAGATAAAAAAGAATAGAAGAGAGGATTCCCCAGCTAGATGTCTAGAATATATTTGATCATTGATGACACACATAAAAAACAAAAAAGGCAGCGACCTAAGGAACTCACATTGGTAGGGCAGACTAGACAGTCTTCGTATGAGATGACATTAGTGGCTACAGAATGGTGAGTTAAAGGTGACTATAAAATAGTAACAACCAAAGAGTGACACATTGGTAGGGACAACTAGAAGGCCTTCGAACGAGACGATGTTAGTGCCTACAGACCCACTATCTTTAGGTTGCACAAAATGTGAGTTACCCATGTACAAGGAGAAAACGTGGAATGGGTGATAACACCGAATAAATGTGCCTAAAGGAGAAAATAAGGTCATAACAACGATCAAATAAACAAGCCAAGAATCAATGCTTAGCCAAGGAGGATGAAGTGATGGCCTCGAGAGGAGAGCTACCATGGAAATTGAAACATGGCCACTATAGTGGACTTTGCAATAAAAATGCTGCCAGACTAGGCAGAACAAGTGTGCTAGGGGTGGCACATGCGAAAGATATAATGATGAGATGCCCCAAGTGGGGAACGACAAGCAAAGCCATGCTACGAGTGACACATACATGGGGCTATGCAAGGTGACAAGGTACAAGTACCTGAAATAAAGACACAATGACAACAACAGTGTGTTACAGGTGACACATGCGCAAGAAAAGATAATCAGATGAGAATGAAGCACGTCCTGGTGTGATGAGATGAGAAAATATACTAAGATCTACCTGATCAGCCCCGATGGGAGCCAATAGGTGTCAACTCATACCTAATTGATGTCGACCCAAAGAATCGATGCCGACCCAAAGAATCTGTGCCAACTGCCCCAAAAACCTATAAATAAAGAAAAGGTGAACGGTAACGATTCATTTGCATTGTGATGATTGATTTAGAAAAAGTCAAAAGCTGAATTTGAGCAACGTGGAAGCTTCTGGGAGTGGTCAGAAGAGGAAGAGGACACGGCCAGGGGTAAGTGGTCCTTCCTTAGCTTTGTACTATTTTGTAATTTTGTAGTAGGAGGCAAGAGGGTGTTTTTAGCACTCTGCCTACCATTCGGCGTCGATTAAAAAAATTGACACTGACTAGTAGTCAATCGGCATCGATTGGAATACAATCGTCATCGACTGTAATGTAAATGGCGTAGATGGAATAAGTCGGCACATTTGGAAGCTGTGAGAAACATTTGGATGAAATTTTAATGATGTTGATTTTGATAAATATGAACCTAATGATGATTTTTGATGTTGTGGATGCAGGCACGAGAGGTCCTACACATGTGGGATGCTATTCCTGAGCTACTAGAGTCTATATTTCCAGATGTGACAGATGCTGATTGGTGCCATTTGGAGTTAGCTGGACTAGGGGGTTTCTATTATTATCGATGGGTACCCCAAGACTTGGAGTTGATGCAGCGGTGGGATAGCCAGACAAGAACTTTTTGGTTTCAGATGGGTGAGATGACTATCACCCATGAGGACATCTATAGGATCCTCAAGTTACCTATCATAGGGGACCTTATAGAGATTACTCCACGGGAGCAGCAGAGGAGGGCCCTGGTACGGTTATATGGGGATAGGGCATATGATTCAGAGATAGTGTTTGGGGCTATGAGGATAGCCTCACAGTACTGGCAAGATGACCCCAGGAGTAGACTGATAACATTGATCCAGATGGCTATCTCATATTATGCACTACCAGATTCTGGAGGTGGATGGTTCCCACTGCTCCTACTTGACTGTGTCTATGATATCCTAGAGTTCATGCAGGTATTCATATTCTCCAATGCACTTTTAGCACAAATATATCATGAGTTTTGGATGTATTCCACAGGCATACGAATTGGGATTGACGCCATTTTTGTGCTCCATTGTTGGGCTTATGAGCATATATCAGTGATTAGACCATCCAGACTTCCATGGATGCCAGGAGTAGAGAGAGCCCTTGATTATGGGTTTCAACGATGGCAGGCAGACATGGCCCCTAGAGATACAGGGAGATCGTCAGAGTGGTATTCCCAGAGATTCAGGACTCTTACACCATCACAGGTTATATGGAGGCCATACAGGGTCTATCGCACATGGGCCGGACAGGATGCCCACTTAGTGGAGCTCAAACGCAGTAGAGTGGTTAAGGGCCACAGGATAGAGATTTTAGAGTGGGTCTCATTTTTACGGGTGATAAGACAGTTTGGATTAACATAGATTATTTTAACTGTATATGTGCCATATAGATGGGATAGCAGGGAGACAGATCTACCAATATTGATCCCAGAAAATCCACTCAAGGAGACCCTTCCTCCCATAGATTATGATAATGATGCAAGAGTGGATGAGGGTAATGAGGCATGGTATCACGAGGAGCTACCATGGAATCTCATAGTGTCTGTGGAGTTAGACGAGGAGGATACAGCGGCAGAGCTAGAGAGACTACAGGGAGAGCATGCTGCCTTGGTATAGACACACCAGACTACTCTGGAGGAGATCAGGACTCTGAGGGAGGAGAGGGACACTGTGATATAAGAGAGAGACATCACTCGCCAAGAGTGGGATACAACTATCCAGCAAAGGGATCAATATCATAGACACAGAGAGGCCCTCAGGGCCAAATATGGTGATACAGGCACCACATCAGAGTCAAGGGCACAGGGTACTGTACGTACCCAAAATTGTAAGGTATTGTACTTCGGAACAGTGTAACAAGTGCCCCAATGATGATATGGTCTCCTCACAAGGTGTTCGGGATCTGGAAAATATCTCGGAGCATGCGTTAACATCCCGCATGCCCCGCCTAGCCCCCACGCCCTTTTTTTTTCCCTTTTTTCTTCTTTCCTTGGCCTTTTGATCTTCAGTGACGAAACCGCCGCCCTGATCAGGGTAGCGGTCCTGTAACCGCCACCCTGCTCAGAGCGGCAGTCCTGTGCGCATTTTCCAGAATGTTCTTTTGACGCGACTCGCATGAAATATCACGTTTCATCAGCTTTCCTTGCTGACTTGAGCATGCATTTATGTTTTTGGTCCCCTGGAATAGTTTTTTCCTTTGTTTATTGTTTAGGAGTTCCGTTTGGTTTTGATTTTTGGGTGATTTAATTCCTATAAATGCATGGCTTGTGCTCAAACCAATGGGCCTAATTTGGAAGACTGATCTTTTCTCTCATCTCCTCATTTTAGTATTTTAGCTTGTTATCTTGTTTAGAGGCCATAGTTTCAATTCACTTGCATCTTTGGTTAGATTGCTCAGCTATTGGTAAGCCACATACCCATCTTGTGCAGGCAGTGCTATCATTTCACCCAATCTGGTCTAAAGTTTGTCTCTGAATTTCTCTTTACATCTAATTTAGCTGTTATTTTGCTTAGAGTACTGGTTTTAGTTCATTTACATGCTCATTTAGCATTGTACAACTGTTGGTAAGCCACATATCCAGCTTGTGCAAACAGTGTTGTTGTTTTATCCAATCCATTGGAATAGAATAGCTTAGGAAGCCATTAAAGTTGCAGGTTTTGCTCTTCAAACAGGATAGTTTCAGGTTCTAGTCACTTTGTGTTGCATGACTCACAGTAAAATCCCGCTAGGAATCGCATAAGCCAAGCTCTGTACTCTTGCGCTATCCCTCTCCTACTCGCATTTTTGGTCTGCATTCTGAGCTGTCCTTGTCCCAATATCTACTCCTGCCCATGCTAGCATTACACGCTTTTCTGGATCCACATGAACATGAAAGAACGAGGAGATCACACTGAGGGGACAAGATCGCACATGCCATCGGATTCGCCACTGTTCTGCGGAATCCAGGTTTTAACTTTCAAAGTTCTAGTTAGAATCATATCAAATAGAGTAGATAATCACTTCATTTCAGTGACTTTTATTCTCGATATTTCCATGGAAGCTGTGAGGATTGATAGTTTCTGAGAAACTATGATTCACTCCTCACTTCTGAGGTAGGATCGAGAATCTTTTGGATAGATTAGATGAGCTATTTTATTTATTTAGAATAAACCTACAAATTACACAGGCTGATAACTACACTCGGTTATTTTGTCTGTTTTAAATTATTGTTTAGTTGTTATTTCTAGATACGCTTAAAATAGTTTTCTTTCCATTGTATTCTTGAAAGGTTTCTTAGAAGAATAGAAGTTATATATATATTTTAGATTTATTCCACGTAGTTAGAGTTTACTTAGTTACAATTAGATTTACATTTTATTTTGTATGACAATCATGGGACCTCAGGAGCCCAGGGAATATATATTTGAGCCAATCGTGCCTCAACCAAATCTCATCACAACAATAGTTGACATAGACCAAAATCTCAGAATACAAGTATTCCGAACAACAACAGATTTACAACTGATCAGTTCTCAATTGAGAGGGTTAAACATAGAGGACGACCAAGCACACACGTTTTGGTCAAACCAACCAAATTACAGATTGCCCTAGGTAAACACTCACATGACTGTAGAAGGGTTCGAAAGAGAACAAACCTTTGGTTGTGATCCTTTGGTCCCACAGCTAGGTGCAGGAGACACTCTCACAGATATAGATATCAGTCTAAGGATCCAGGTTGCACGAACGCCTGTGAGATATTCTGAGAAAATCACACAGTTGTTGGTCCTAAACATAGGAGCTGAGAAAGCATATGATTACTGGATACTAGGAATTATAACTTGATTTCACGCATGACCATAATAGGACCGCAACAACCAAGAGTCTATGGTTGTGATCCACAAATCCTACAGCCCAACGAGTCCACAAGTCAATCAGATATAGACGCTGACTTACGCATACTAGTATTCCAATCCACTCCAATTCCACCCATCATCATCGAACAATTTTCCTTACTAGATATAGCGGCTAATGAAGCTAGAGAATTCTGGACTAGGCCAGAGAATCGTCCGTAGAGTCAATTGTTTCCACCATCCACCCTATGACCTTATCTGGAGACATACACGAAACTATCCCAGGTCATTTTCCACGTATTCTGCAACCCATAGATCGAATCACGCCAGAGCTCGATATTGATTGGAGCCTTCGAGCAGTCATCCTTACCGATCGATCTATCACACCAGTCCAAGTTAGAAGGGCCTTCTTTGCCTTAGATTCACAAATTCCACTAGTGCGTGTCAAAGACATTAGACTGCCTAACTAGTTTGTCTGAATCCAACACATATTCTACCCCCACCGGCTGTCTCGGCACGACCTCGAGAGGTCGGGTACGTGGAAGAGTCACTTGTAGATTCTCACGCTCGCCTGTTGCTTTTCCGACGTACAAAATTGGTGAACCTGACATGAACAAAAAAAATTAGTGAAGCTGACGTAAAACTTCCTACTTTCTCGTTTGGAGTCATAGTATCACGTGTTCTTTCACAAATCACCTTTATTCCTTCCCATTATTCTATGGGTATTCATATACCCCCCGAATATGTCAGGATTCGATGAATATGGCAGACCCCTCTTGGGTCTCGAGGCATACTACGCCCAACAAAATAGGCAATCATCACCCTCGCTCTCAGTATGGGGCGACAACTATTCAACTAATCAGTTGTCAACACAAACCCCAAGAAACAGATATAACTCATCTTTTCAAACGGGAGAGTTAGATCAACCCCCTCGAACACAACAAACAGAGCCTTCAGGCTCGAACAATATGACGTTTACCGGAGAATCTGGTTCGTCTCCTCAAATACTACTTAGACCACAAATTAGTAGGCAATCAGATCCATACCTGGTCTTAGATGATGGACATTAAATACGTTATCCTAGGAGTGAACAACGCTCCCGGGGCATGTACCCGCCTATAGGAGGTCTACAAATACAACCCGAGATCTCTTTTCAAGAAAATACCTCTATGCCACTGCATATAGGAAATACTCTCAGAGAAACTTGGCAAGATAGCGACCAGTTCATGACAGGATATCACGTACCTATACAACACCAGGGTATACAACAAATGTCGCTCAGGCAAAGCACCGTGACTTCACCAAATGAAGTCATTTCAACGTTAGTAGAAAAAGTGAGAGGGTTAGAACTTGCTCAAGCAAGTCAAAATTCTCCGTTCATACAAGCAGGAAGTTCCAATCCTCCATACCACTCTGGCCAAGTAGATCTCCTCACAGGAGTAGGCACGTTAGGTATGCCTCCTCACTATCCACAACAAACGCCAACAAGGCCCATCATCTCTAACACCATTCCTCCTGGTCTAGTATCAAACAATCCATTCCTAGACAATACCCCGTCATACTTAAACATGTACTCCAAATCACCACAAGGAGATATGTTTTCCTCTCCCAGCATATTTTCTCAAACACAGGGGCCCCCTTATGCCCCTGCTAACGCATACGCTGCACCGTATCAACAACCCATCCCACCACCACTGCCTCAGCAACCACCATCAATGGTCGAAAGCTATGTGATAGGGACTTATTCAGAATATCTAAAGGAACCCTTAGACTTCACCATACGAAGCGTCATGCTTCCAAGACCTCTTCCTGATTTACCCAAGTTCAAGGGTGAGGGAGATCCAAATGCGCATATCAAGGCTTATGCTACAGCCATACGAGAATTACTCCCTTGGGATGGGGTTGTTGCTAAAATATTTCCCAAAACCTTGGAAGGCATTGCTCTCGACTGGTATTACAGGATACCTGAAGCCTCCATCCATTCATTTAAACAACTCGTGTTAGAGTTCATCAAGGCATTCGACATGAACAAATTGTTGAGAACAGGAATCAGGGAATTCTTGCACATCAAACAAGAACACAATGAATCCGTCGCCCATTTCATCCAGAGGTGGCGTACAGTTCTTTATTCTTCAGCAAGTGCTCCAAACATGGATCAGATGGAACTATGTGATTTATTCCTTCATTCTCTCAGCAAAGAGGTGAAGGAAGAAGTCCAGAAGTTCCCACTAAGAACTTACGATGAAGTACTTGAGAGCGCTCTTCGAATAGACCAAGCAGTGATAGATAGTGGTCGTAAGACATATGGAACAAACGGGAGGTTAATCACCTCCACTCAGAACACTACAACTATCACAAATATCAATCAAGGACCCAAAATCCTTAACAAAAATCGTGGGGTAACAACGGATGGAGTAACCGACCAGCCCAAAAGGGTAAATGTTGTTAATACTCCATCACAAACAAACAACCAACGAAGCAACAACTCTACCCCGACGATCAATACAGTGGATTTTAACCATCCACAACAACAACAACAACGGAGAAATCCCATACAAGGGCCAAGCCAAAACTCATTTGGTTATCAAAACCAAAGTCAAAACCAGAAACAACAATTCCAAAACTTTAATCCTAATAGGCAACAGTTTGATCAGAATTTTAGGCCACAATACACACCTAACCAACAAAATAGGAATTATAACCCCAATTCTTATTGTGGTTTCCACAAAATTTGGGGTCACAATACTAGAACGTGTCGTGACTACAATAAATTTATGCAACGCTTGCCAGAAGAACAAAGACAGTTCTTCACAGATTTGTTTTTGGCAGATCCTTGTCTCATCATCACCAAATACGCTCGCAGGGGCAGTTTCCCCTCAGAATGCTCCCCTCAAGATCTTTAACGATCCGCTCCCAAATCATGATAGCAATAGGTTGAATCCAACTGGAACAAACAAAAGTGCAATGACAGGAAACAATGATCACGAAGCCTCGACTTCATTAAATCCATCAGTTGCACCATAGTTAGGAAGTCAACCGAGACCCAAGATAGTCAGTTTGGTAGAATTAGACGCTGAACTACCTATCGAAGCTATAACAAGAATGCAAGAATATTTCTCTCAACCGAGCTCAAGTCATCTGCCAGAAACAGATAAGAGTCAGCAAATAGTAGAAAAACCCATAGGTGCCTATGATTTAATTAATGACCTAACAAAGACCTTCTCGCACATCTCATTTTTAGATTTACTAAAGAACTCTCCTCCTCACAAAGCTGCTCTTTTAGAAGCATTAGGTCTAGGTCATCTAGTTAACATCACTCCACCTCCTGAAACACAAGTAAATCACGTAGATTTTGATATCCACCCTCCGGGGCAGCCGGACAAGGATGTCGAATTCATATTCGAAATAAGTAAAATTCCCACAGATGCTGAGATCGCACGCCGAGGTGACCCAGCCTTACACTTACAAGTATGGGTTTATAATAACTACGTAAAACGGGCAATGGTTGACGATGGGGCCGCAATTAACATAGTCCCTTTCTCTTTCCTCCAAAAACTTGGATATGGGGAAACAAACTGTTCCACTACTCGAAATACATTAAGAGGCTATGATAGCCTTAAAGCCACTTCGATAGGAACTATAATACTGCCAGTCACCTTAGGGCCCAAAACAATCCTGACTGAGTTTTATATTATAGATCGGGAAACTAATTATAATATGATACTCAGCCGACCATGGATACACCGAATGAAGGCAATCCCTTCTACATTATTTCAAGAAGTAAGATTCTTGCATCTAGGGAAGGTATTTGTAGCCAAAGGTGATCCAAAACCTTTCGATTTGCACCTAGCTGATTTAAAGAAAAGACCAGGGGTGCACTCAGAATTTGAACTTCCAACAAACCAACTTAATAAACCCACTGACCCAAAACCAGAGGAAAATTTGGTACCTACGACGGATCTTGAAACTATCAGCATAGCCAAAACAATTCCAACCCCCAAAGATAAAACTAAAGAAACAGTATCATTAGGGACTACTGCGAAAATCGTTGAACTAATAGAACAAGATTCACCAATGTTCTTACCATTTGATTCAGTAGGCATAGGATATTCCCTAGGTGTTGGTTCCCTTCCAGCAGAGGACCTCTGTATGGTAGAAGTAGAGTGCGCAAATGCAGCAAATGCCCCAACATCTATACTCCCGACTAAGTATTGGACTCTCCATTTCGATGGAGCTAAATACCGTTATGGAGCGGGGGCAGGTATAATTCTTACTTCGCCCGAGGAGAAAGTCCTCCCATTCACTTTTAAGTTAAACTTTGAATGCACAAACAACGGCGCTGAGTACGAAGCCCTCCTCCTTGGCCTCACCTTAGCCAAGAGAATTGGTGTTGATAACATCAGAGTCTTAGGAGACTCGCAATTAGTGGCAAATCAAGTTTCTGAAGTATATGAAACCAAAGCCGAACACTTGCAGCTTTACAAAGAAGCCGTATTAAATTTAAGCAAGGCATTTAACTTCATATCCATTGAAGCAATCCTGCGAGAGAAAAATCTTCTCGCCGATTCAATAGCAACTTCAGCATCACGTTTTACTCCAAGTAATGAGTTAGAAGATACCCAGTTCACGGTGTCCATTCGTGATGAGCCATTGATAAAAATAATGACAAATCCCCTTTCAAGTGGAAGTGAATCTACCACCCCAGACCACGTCGATAATAATATGGCCACTTTGGAATACTTAAATGCCTATGCGGCATTACATCTCTCCTATCATATGCTAGATTTATCTTTAATTCCACATTCATCTTCCTATTTCGGGAATCCCATGATGGATTTCCCCTCACAAATGGAACCTAGCATATACGCAGTAGACAATGGGGAGGGTTTGGATTTACCTCCAGCACCACCTGAGTTCGAAGAGGGTAACGCCTCTTTGATCGAAGAAACAATCGATGTCAACATCGGGACAGAAGATGAACCGAGAATATTGAAATTAGGATCATCCTTAACCCCAGAAGAAGTGGAAATACATACTCAGATTCTCAAAGAACATCAGAAGGTGTTTGCATTTAATTACAAGGAGATGACAGGAGTCGCACCCCACATTGTGGTGCACAACCTCGTCACTAAATCAGATGCAAAGCCAATTAAACAAAAATCAGGACCCATGAAGCCCAAAGTAGCTCTCATGGTAAAAGAGGAGGTAATAAAACTCCTCTAGGTAGGGTTCATCAAACCAGTTGACTACTCCCAATGGGTATCTAATATCATCCCCGTTCTCAAGAAGAATGGAAAGATACGCATCTGCATAGATTTCCGAGATCTCAACAAAGCGTGTCCTAAGGACGACTTCCCATTACCATCCATAGATGTTATCATTTGATGCAACAACTGGTTTTGAACTTTTGTCTCTCATGGATGGATTTTCGGGATACAATCAAATCATAATATTTGAGCAAGATCAAGCTAAAACCACGTTTATAACTCCTTAGGGAACCTATTACTACGTTGTTATGCCATTCGGTCTCAAAAACACCGGTGCTATGTACCAGTGGGCCATGACATACATATTTCACGATCTAATTCATAAAATCATGGAATCTTACGTAGATGACTTATTGGCTAAGACCAAGAAGTGTTGTGACCATCCTGAAGTACTCTGCATCATTCTTTCACATCTAATAGAATACAGAGTCACACTAAACCCAGAGAAATGTGTTTTTGGTGTAACGGGAGGGAAGCTTCTAAGTTATATCATATCGTCACGAGGGATAGATGTTGACCCAACCAAAATTCGGGTTGTCCTCGAAATGGTTCCACCTTCAGATGAATCTGGAATCAGATCATTTCTCGGAAAGCTAGGTGCAATTTGAAGATTTATCCTGGATTTAAGCTTCATCGTTCATCCAATCAACAATTTACTCAAGAATGACTATAGCATTGATTGAATCGAAGACTGTAATGAAGCCTTTGAAGTAGTTAAGCATTTTCTATTATCACCACCTACGCTAATGCCACCTAAGCTAGATCACCCGTTAATTCATATTCACGAGCTACCAATGTTTCGCTGGCCTATATGTTGGCCCAAGAAGACGATAACAAGAGAGAACGCGCAATTTATTTCATTAGCTGAATGCTACTCGACTATGAAACATGCTGTACATAGGCAGAACAAGAATGCCTTGCCATAGTCTTTGCTACTAAACACCTAAGACATTATATGCTGAATCAAGAAACGAAGGTCATGGTAAAAATGGACCATCTACGGACTTTTCTCACGCAAGGGTCATTGTCTAAAAAGGATGGATGCTTTATAACCTTAATGGGAGAATTCAAATTAACATTTGTAAATCAGAAGTCAGTTAAAGGGAAAATCATTGCGGATTGGTTAGCTGACAACCCATTAGATGGAGGTGATCTAGTAGATTTAGACTTTCCAGATGAATGCGTATACTACATCGAAACCCAACCCGCTATCTCTGAGTGTCCCTGGTATGCTGACATCATTAACTATATCATGGACCATACGTATCCAGAAGGAGCTACACCACAACAAAGAATACGGCTACGCATAATTGTAGCTAAATATGTTATTATAGAGCAGGTTCTCTATCGAAAGGCATTCGATGGAATGCTCCTAAGGTGTGTCGAAATAGAGGAATCTAAGAAGATTCTCCATGAATCTCACAGCGGTATATGTGGAGGCCACTTCGGTGGCCATTCCACCGCTTGAAAAATACATCAAATGGGCTATTTCTAGCCCACTCTAGAACGTGACGCGATAGAGTTTACACGCAGGTGTCATAAGTGCCAAGAATTCTCTCATGATATCCACATGCCAGCACAAGCTCTGCAACCAATCGCTACTCCATGGCCCTTTTCTACATGGGGTATAGACTTAATAGGGAAATTCTCTCCCTCATCCACAGATGGCCATAATTTTATAATCATGACCACTGAATATTTTACGAAATGGGTGGAGGCCATGCCTCTTACTACTGTACCTGGTTCTGTAATCGCCAAGTTCATTTTGAACCAAATCATTTGCAGGTACGGTATCCCGCAAATCATTATCTCCAATAATGGAACTTCTTTTAAAAATGAAGAAGTTTGTGAACTGTGCAGTAAATTTAAGATAAGCCATCATACGGCTTCCTTGTATTATCCCCAAGCCAACGGACAAACTGAAGTGAAAAATAAGACACTGAAAGCCATTCTCCTTAAAACGGTGAAAGAAAACAAACAAGATTGGTATTTGAAGTTATATCCGGCCTTGTGGGCCCACCGAAGCTCAATAAGAACACCAACGGGAGCAACTCCTTTCTCACTAGTATTTGGGGCAGAAGCAGTTCTCCCACTTGAGGTCGAAATACCCAGTCTCCGCATTTCATTACAAGGGATTTTGGATGAAGATGCTTACAGAGAAGCACGTCTTTCACAACTAGAAATCCTAGATGAAACTAGGTTAGATGTTGAGTAGTGGCATAGAGCTTATGCTGACCGAATGTGCCAGCAGTATAACAAAAAGGTCTATGAACGTGATATATACGAAGGTGATCTAGTTCTAAGACTAGACAGCCGGATCGACAAGAAGACCAGCGAAGGAAGGAAATTCCGGCCCAAATGGTCGGGCCCATACCAAGTCATGAAGGACTACAGAAATGGTGCTTACCTTTTATGTATGCTAGAAGGTGAGGAATTTGGTGAAACAGTCAATTCCCTGCACCTCAAGTAATTCTACGCATAAGCAACTAGCACTACTTGTATAATTATCTACATTGCATCTTCATATAGATTTAGATCATTTTGTCCACTTGTTTCTTACATAAATTGTGATCAAGGAATCTATTCTCAAAGCAATTCATTACAAATTCATGATGTTGTTAGCATTAAGATCTTTAATGATATCTCTCCATCTTCATATACCATCGAATCATCTTGGAATCTTTTATCAAATAAATCAAACATGACAAAGTCTTAACGGTAACCATACCAAGATATGCATGTTTGTTCTCACTTTGATTTCTTCTTAGGATAGGTGTCTTGCCTATGGTCTATTCTAGAAGCTTCATGGTGTCACATCTATCCCATATAGACATCTCTTTGGAAATAAGCATATACTGACATTTTACTCAAATAAGCAAGTCAAAAAGTGATTAAACAGAAAATTTTATTTTTACACATTTCCTTGCCCCACCAACCTTTGGTGATGAGCTTGCGTCTCTTACTAGTGACGTAGGGTTGGGAAAGGATGGAAATTCCCTTACTCACCTATGCCTTGCCCACAGTGATAAACCCACACTTCTTACTAGTAGCATGGGGCAAAGTATAGGGGGTCCTCTTGACACAGCAAATGTTAAAAGGTCATAAACAAACAATTCGAACTTTGAGTCGAAAACGAATGAATCAGATGTTCAAAATTCCAAGAGAGTTAAAATCCTAAAAACCCAGATCTTGTCTACTATGTGGCCATCTACGGGTCTATGTCTAGATAAAACGCAAAACAAGTGCATTCTAAACTATGAAGTCATTCAGGTAGAGTAAGCTTGTAGCTTCCAATTTGGTTCCGCCAAAGCTTTGTCTATCTTTCATCACTATCATTTCACCACATTTCTTAACTTGCACCCTTCTTGGCTCTTGGTGATGAGCCCTCACATCTTACTAGTTGCATGGAGTTAGGAGTGGGGCAAGTTAATCTGTTCATCATACTGGTTATTTTCATCACTTTGCCAAAACAAGCAATGAGGTATCCAAATTGCTCACAGAAGTTAGGATTCGAAATCACAATATATCTGCAATATCATATATCAACATCATGAAACACAAAAAGAAAGTAAACATTTGCACCATCTGTTATCCATTGCATACATTCTAAAAAGCATACAAACATACATCGTAGTATACACAAAGAAGCTGGAAATAGAAAGGAAAACATGAGTGACAAGTTTTGATCCAAGACAAATGCATATATATAAATAATAAATGTTTATATACAATGCCATCATGCTCTAAGCATGGTCAAAATTCTCAAAGAGCCCGTGATATACAAATAATATATAGCACAAAATAAACAAGGGCCAAATGGCCTCTCAACCCCTACGCGACCCCTCCGAAGGTGCACGCCCTCACCTAGGACTCTGGCTATGCCAACACTCTGAATGTACGGAGGGTTCAGGGTCTCGAGGGGCAGCTGTGGTCTCACCACGAGAATGGCTCCTCATAAGGCGCTCAGCCATCCTGTAGCCCGCTAGCTCGGTGCGAAGGGTCGATACCATCCTAGCCACGTGCCAAATAGGAGCGAAGACATCAGTATGCCTACCGGCTGTTGAGGGCTCCCCGACATCTATGGATAACTCCGCGCGGGTCCTATCCATGGGGATCATCAGGGAATCGGTACATACCCTGCGGATCAAATCCCGCCACTCGTCAATAGTCTCTTCAAACAAAGGAGAAAAATGAATCTAAAACCAAGCAAGAGGCTAAAAGATACAAAGGATGTGACTAGATGGTGCAACATGAGGCACACGCGATATACGAAGTATGCTAGCTCTCTGTAGTGTATCCTCCTTGTCTTGTGAAAGGGCATCCAGTACCCCTAAGATCCAATCACACTCTCTCTCTCTGCTCCATCTAATATACTCCTCTCTCGCCTGTATACACCCAAAAACACACAAAACAGAGCAAGTTAATATCTGAACAATACCAAGAAAGTCATAAAAATGTGTAGAAGTGTAAAAAAATACAAACACCATCTCAAATATAAGTTCTTTTGCATTCTGTGCAGAACCGTCACCCTGAGCAGGGAGGAGGTTTTGTAACCGCCACCCTAAGGGTGGCGGTCATGTAACCACCACCCTAAACAGGGCGGCAGTCGTGTAACTGCCGCCCTGGCCAGGGCGGCGGTCATGGTCCGAAAACCCACGCGGGTTTTTAATCCTAAAAATCCTAAAATTAGCAAAAACTGACCATTTGACCTAAAAATGGAGCCTACCCAGTAGGCGCCCTCCCTAGGTGGACCTTTTGAACCTAACATTTTCAAAAATAACCCCCCCATTATGACAAATTTAACATTTCAAATTTAAAGGGGGAAAAACACAAAATTGAAGAAAACCAACCTGTGATCAAACAAGACGGTGTTCCACACGTGGAGGCATGATCATGATCTCACTGCGGACGTTTTGACTCTACTCACGCAAGAAACCATCACCGTGGGTCCCAGAGCTCAAAACCAATGAAATCAACTCACGCAAATGAATAGGAAAATGGGCCCACTTTCATATATATAGCGCCCTGATTCATTTTAAAAGACTTTTTCACAGCTTTTGGAGCGCCGACGGAGGTAAATTCCTATCCCCACACAAATGGTACGTTCTCATTCCCTATATTTTTAGCATTTGTTTTCTAAATTTATTGTATCTATCTACACTTGAATCCTCTTTTCATTTTGCAGGTAGCGTGACTTTTGGATGGCGTAATTTCAACACACGGACGTGTAAGGTATAACTTCTAACTCCCCATTTTGGCACTGCCATACTCGGACCCACCATTTTATGCCTCTTCATGGCTAAAACACTTCTCCAAGGGGGCAATATGTACGTAACTAAAATTGTAAGGTACTATACTGCGGAACAGTGTAACAAGCACCCCAACGATGATACAGGTCTCCTCATAAGGTGTTCGGGATCCAGAAAAGCTCTCGGAGTATGCGTTAACATCCCGCATGCCCCGCCTAGCCCCTGCGCCCTTTGTTTTCCCATTTTTTTTCTTCTTTCCTTGGCCTTTTGATCTTCAGTGACAAAACTGCCACCCTGCAGGGCGGCGGTCCCGTGACTGCCGCCCTGATTAGGGCGGCGGTCCTGTAACCGCCACCCTGCTCAGAGCAGCGATCCTGTGCGCATTTTCTAGAACATTCTTTTGACATGACTCACGTGAAATATCACGTTTCACCAGCTTTCCTTGCCGACTTGAGCATGCATTTATGTTTTTGGTCCATTGGAATAGTGTTTTTCCTTTGTTTATTGTTTAGGAGTTAAGTTTGGTTTTGATTTTTGGGTGATTGAATTCCTATAAATGCATGGCTTGTGCTCAAACAAATGGCCTGATTTTGAAGACTGATCTTTGCTCTCATCTCCTCTTTTTAGTATTTTAGCTTGTTATCTTGTTTAGAAGCCATAGTTTCAATTCACTTGCATCTTTAGTTAGATTGCTCAGTTGTTGGTAAGCCACATACCCATCTTGTGTAGGCAGTGCTATTATTTCACCCAATATGGTCTGAAGTTTATCTCTGAATTTCTCTTTGCATTGAATTTAGCTATTATTTTGCTTAGAGTACTTGTTTTACTTCATTTACATGCTCATTTATCATTGTCGAGCTGTTGGTAAGCCACATATCTAGCTTGTGCAAACAGTATTGTTGTTTTATCCAATCCATTGGAGTAGAATAGCTTAGGAAGCCATTAAAGTTGCAAGTTTTGCTCTTCAAACAGGAAAGTTTCAAGTTCTGGTCACTTTGTGTTGCATGACTCACAGTAAAATCCCGCTAGGAATTGCATAAGCCAAGCTCTATAATCTTGCGCTATCAGTCTCCTACTCGCATTTTTGGTCTGCATTCTGAGATGTCCTTATCCCAATATCTACTCCTGCCGATGCTAGCATTACACGCTTTTTTGGATACACGTGAACACGAAAGAACAAGGAGATCACACTTAGGGGACAAGATCGCACATGTCATCGGATTCGTCATTGTTCTGTGGAATCCAGGTTTTAACTTTCAAAGTTCTAGTTAGAATCATATCAAATAGAGTAGATAATTGCTTCATTTAAGTGACTTTTATTCTCGATATTGCCAGGGAAGCTGTGAGGATTGATAGTTTCTGAGAAACTATGATTCACTCCTCACTTCTGAGGTAGGATCGAGAATCTTGCAGTAGATTAGGCAAGCTATTTTATTTATTTAGAATAAAATCTACAAATTGCACACGCTGATAACTACAATCGGTTATTTTGTTTGTTTAGTTGTTATTTCTAGATATGCTTAAAATAGTTTTCTTTCCATTGTAATCTGGAAAGGTTTCTTAGAAGAATAGAGGTTATATATATGTTTTAGATTTATTCCACGTAGTTATATTTTGCTTCGTTACAGTTAGATTTACATTTTATTTTGTATGAAAATCACGGGACCTCAAGAACCTAGGGAATATATATTTGAGCCAATTGTGCCTCAACCAAATCTCGTCATAGCAATAGTTGACATAGACCAAAATCTCAGAATACAAGTATTCCGAACAACAACAGATTTACAACTGATCAGTTCTCAGTTGAGAGGGTTAAACATAGAGGATGACCAAGCACACACATTTTGGTCAAACCAACCAAATTAAAGATTTCCCTAGGTAAACACTCACATGACTGTAGAAGGGTTCGAAAGAGAACAAACCTTTGGTTGTGATCCTTTGGTCCCACATCCAAGTGCAGGAGACACTCTCACAGATATAGATATCAGTCTAAGGATCCAGGTTACACGAACGCCTGTGAGATATTCTGAGAAAATCACACAGGTGTTGGTCCTAAACATAGAAGCTGAGAAAGCATATGATTACTGGATACTAGGGATTATAACTTGATTTCACGCATGACCATAATAGGACCGCAACAACCAAGAGTCTATGGTTGTGATCCACAGATCCTATAGCCCAACAAGTCCACAAGTCAATCAGATATAGACGCTGACTTACGCATACTAGTATTCCAATCCACTCCAATTCCACCCATCATCATTAAACAATTGTCCTTACTAGATATAGCGGCTAACGAAGCTAGAGAATTTTGGACTAGGCCAGAGAATCGTCCGTAGAGTCAATTGTTTCCACCATCCACCCTATGACCTTATCTAGAGACATACACAAAACTATCCCAGGTCATTTTCCACGTATTCCGCAACCCATAGATCGAATCACGCCAGAGCTCGATATTGATTGGAGCCTTCGAGCAGTCATCCTTGCCGATCGATCTATCACACCAGTCCAAGTTAGAAGGGCCTTCTTTGCCTTAGATTCGTAAATTCCACTAGTGCGTGTCAAAGACATTAGACTTCCTAACTAGTTTGTTTGAATCCAACGCATATTCTACCCCCACCGGCTATCTCGGCACGACCTCGAGAGGTCGGGTACGCGGAAGAGTCACTTGTAGATTCTCACGCTAGCCTATCGCTTTTCCGGCGTACAGGTACCGTAGCAGGAGGACCACCAGCAGCAGCACCATTGAGAGCACCTGGAATGGTGAGTCTGAGTACCTATCAGGCTCTCCTTGCCAAGGTGAGATACTACGAGGATGCCTTGACACAGCATGCCCCCGATGTGCCTCGTTACGGAGTGAGGAGGAGGACAGTGACAGTAACTACAGGTGATGCATCGAAGGGTGCGAGCACCAAGGGAGACCAAGGAGGTTATAGGGTCACGACTGTGGGAACCTCCACCTCTGTAGGTGTTGGTCAGGAGAGAGAGCCTATGCTCGAGGAGGGAGGAGGAGACAGTGTGTTCCATTTATCTAATTTTACTATATATAGATGTGATTTGTAGAGATATACTGATGTAGCCTCGATTTGAAGGCATTTTTGATACAATGTATACGGCTCGATTTGAAGCCACTCAAATATATATATATATATATATATATATATATATATGCATCTTTGTGTTATGTGATTGGACTCATGCTTTTGATAGATACAGATAGATAGATGTGATTTAATTTTGATTTGTCATAGATGAATAATTGATTAAATTAACATGATAAGACGTTAATTCAACTAAATGATATGGATAGATGGATCCACATAATATATCATGCTTTGATGTTTTTAGATGAAGTAGATAAGATGAGCATAGACAGATGATAGATTTGATTGATTAAATTAACATGTTAAATGCCAATTTAACTAGATAAATAACAAATGAACATGGGTAATATCCATTTAATTTGATGAAAAGAAAGTGATGCAATGATCTTATCCCTTAGAAATAAAAATCACTACACCTAGATAGGTAAAAGAATGATAAGTTAGTCCCCTAACTGACCATAAATAGAGACCTTGATGGTAAGTCGAAAGACGATGCACACAAGGTCATAGACACAGATAAAATAAACCTAACACTAGTTAGTTGCAAACTAGATCTAGGAGGTAGATAAGGACGAGAGATAGGTATACATCTCGTCAGAACACATGAAGGATTAAATATGTGCTCATATGGTAAAAATAAGATCTCCATATGATCGAAAAGGTCTCACATCACAGCTTCATGACTTTTCTTTTGATAGAAAAGTAAACTGATCAATGCGGGTAGTTTGCTAGATATGGAAAGACTGATCAATACAGGAAGTCTTTCAGAGATGCTAATAAGTGAAAAAAATTGCCGAGAGAGAAAGTTTGTTACTGCAAAGACTCAAAATGCCATAAAACCTACAACCATCCTTCAAGGGAGCAGTCTGTATTTTGAATTTGATGGTAGTCATCCTTCAAGGAATGGTCTATGTTTTTTATTTATTTTGATAAGGCATGGATAGCTATCCTTCGAGGGATCATTCTATCTTTTGGGACTAGGATAGCATCTTTTTTTTTAGCTTTGGAAGAAGCTGAGTTTAGACCAGATAGATCAAATAGAGGGAAAGAAAACGTATACAAGCACGTACTCATGCCCCAAGTGGATTTGACCAAGATGAACATCTAGGGCAGATGAAGTAGTGATTAAGGTAATCCTACCATGAGGAGGAACAAATCCATAAGGAAAATTCCATGAGTAGAGCCACGGTACTCATATTTAAGGTAAAAAAAGAAATAAAGTGGAGAACCACATAGTTCCAAATCATTATGGAATGCATGACTGGTTGCGGATGGATGAAAGACCTGTTTCGTGACTAGGATCGTGTAAGATATATTTTAATAGTAGAAGGGCCTTAGATGCAAAGCATTAAGAGGTTCCATTTCAGGTATACCATCCATGGAAGACAGGTGATAAGCCCCAGACCCGTACTTATGAGTGATAATGTACGGTCCCATCCATTTAGGAGAAAACTTACCACGATGACTCTATTCTAGAGTAGTGACATTTTGGTTTTCTTTAAGGAAAAGATCCCCAACTTGGAATTCATGCTGCTGTACATTCTTTTTATAAGCATGCTTGACACACTCAAGATAGACTTGATGGTGTTCAAGAGTGTTGAGAAGACATTCATCTAACAACTCAAGTTGTGCTATACGGTTTTGACGATAGTTTTCATCAAAGATAAACTCTCTGAGAGAGACACGAAGAGAGGGAATCTGGACTTCCAAAGGAAGGACAGCCTCAAACCCATAGACGAGAGAGAAGGGAATAGCACCGGTAGGGGTAAAAATGCTAGTACGATAAGCACAGAGAGAAAAAGGGATGTGTAAGTGCCAATCCCTACCAGTTCAACTAGTTACCTTTGCGAGGATATTACGCAAAGTTTTATTGGAACCCTCAACTTGGTTGTTAGCTTGTGGATAGTATGGAGAAGAAAAGTTGAGTTTACTATTGAAGGTGTCACAAAGCTTCTCCAAATATTTGTTTTTGAAATACTTGCCATTATCTGTAACGAGTTTTTGAGGAACACCAAAGCGACAAATGATGTGTTGATAGAAAAAATCAACAATAGATTTAGCTTTGGTCGATGAAAGAAGAATAGCCTCCACCCATTTAGTGAAGTATCCCATGGCAGTAATGATAGAGTGATGTTGTTATGAAGAGCGTGGATTGATGAGACCAATGAGATCAAGAATCCATTGTGAAAAAGGCCACAAATCCGCTATAGGTTACAAAGCTTGACTAGGGATATGTGTAAGATTAGTGTGTTGTTGACACTTGACACATTTCTTGACATATTCGCAACAGTCTTGATTAAGAGAAGGCCAATAGTAACCTAAGCATAGGATGCACTTAGCCATGGCCAAACCACCAAAGTTTCCACCACAGATACCATCATGGACCTCCTGAATGGCCTTAGATGATTCAGGGGTTTTGAGGCACTGAAGCAAAATACCCTCAAAACCACGTTTGTAAAGGATTCCACCCAGAATAACATAGTGGTTTGCGCATTGGATAAAATATCTTCTGCCATTGGAATTCAAATCTAGAGGAAGCACTGAGTAGGATAATTAATCAAAAATGTGATGATACCACTCATCTTGAGTGTTAGTTGTGATGGCGTTGATTGAAGTCAACTGTCTGAGATGAGATAGTTGGTCTAGATGCTGAACAACCACATAAAGTCGTGAGTCTTCAATGAATGGAGGAATAAGCGAGGCTAAAGAAGCCATTGTATCTACAAATCAATTTACAATGTGAGGAATAGCCTGGATAGTAAATTTATCGAAACATTGAAGCTGAAAGAGAACGATATCGTGATATTTTTGAAGGGTATCATTTTTGTGCTAATAGACACTAGTGATTTGATTAACGATGAGCTCAGAGTCACCGAAGATGTCGATATGGTGAGCACTGAGATTGATGGAATTTTGAAGACCTAAAACGAGGGCTTCATATTCAGCCATATTATTGGTACATTCAAAGTTAAGCTTGTGTGTGACAAGGATAGGTGCACCCCAAGGAGGAATCATGACGAAACCTGCGCCTCCCCCTTGCTGACTTTTGGACCCATCAACGAAGAGTTGTAATTTAAAAGGAGAGAGAATGAAATCGATTTGTTGGATGTATTCATCTGGGAATTGAGTGAGGGGGACTTGAGTGTCCGGAAGAGGGGCGTTAGTTAATTGATTAGCGATAACCTAACCCTTGATAGATTTCTGCGAGATGAACTCAAGGTCAAACTCTGTCATGAGCATGAGCCAACGAGTGATACGATCATTATGATAAGGTTTTGAATGCATTGTCTTGAGTGGATTGACACTCATGATAATGTAAGTTTTATGATTAAGGAGGTAATGACAAAGTTTAGAAGTCACGAAGAAGAGAGCACAACACAGCTTTTCAACTTCGGAATAGTGAGTTTCATACTCATGAAGAGTGCAACTGATATAATAGACAGCTTGTTCCTTACCATTAGCATCTCAATGTAAGATCATGGCTCCCATAGCATGGTCAGTCATAGAAATATAAAGATAGAATGGCTCCCCCTCGTGTGGAGGTGTGAGCACAGGTGGAGAAAGAAGATAAGCTTTGAGATCATCAAAGGATTTTTGGCAACGCTCATCCCATTCAAAATGAATGTTTTTACAGAGGAGATGATGAAAAGGTTGACAATGGTTTGAAAGCTACGAGATAAAATGATGCATTGATTGAAGGCATCCTTGAAGACCAAGGAGGTACTTTAAGTTGGAAAGAGGAGGCATCTCGATGATAGCCTTTATTTTTGCGAGATCAACCTCAATACCCCTGATAGAAATAATAAAGCCTAAGAGTTTACCAGTGAGAACGCCAAACATGCATTTAGACGGATTTAGGTGAAGACAAAAATGAATGAGTCTCTTAAAGAGAGGCGCAAAGATGATAAGATGATCCTGACAATGTTTGGATTTATCAAGGATGTCATCGACGTATTCTTCTACAGTTTTGTGTAAGAGGTCGTGGAAGATGTAGGTCATTACGCGTTGATAAGTCTCCCTTGTGTTCTTAAGACCAAAGGGCATGACGCGATAACAGAAAGTCCCCTAACGAGTTATGAAGGAATTCTTGTGTTGATCCTCTGGTGTGATGAGAATTCGATTATACCCAAAGAAACCATCCATAATAGAAAGCATATCGTGACCTGCAGTTAAGTCCACGAGTTGGTTGATATTAGGTAGAGGGAAATCGTCTTTCGGGCAAGTGAGATTAAGATCCCGAAAGTCAGTGCAAATTCAAATTTTCCCAGTAGCTTTGGTTACTGGTACTACATTTGAAACCCACTGTGGATAGTCAATGGGTTAGATGAAGTTGGCGGAAAGCAAGTGCTGCAACTCTTCTTTAACAAGGAGAGCTACACAAGGATGCATCTTACGTAGTTTTTGTTTAACTGGTTTGATGTCTAGAAGAGTAACGATATTATGGACCATGATGTTAGGATTGAGGCCTGACATATCTTCATATGACAAAGAAAATTATTGGTGATGGTTGGAAAGAAAGGTGGCGAAGTCTCCTAACTCCTATGGGTTAAGAGATTGGCTGACCTTAATGATGCGAGGGTCTTAGAAAGTCCCTATATTAAGGTTAACAGTGGCTTTGTTAAGAAGCATAGATGTGTTAGAAGGAATGGTTTTAGGAAGATAAGAATCCTCTGCCCCCAGATAAGTAAGGACAGAATCATCATCTGAACAGTGGATAGTATTGATAGTAGGAGAGTCGTCTCTGACTATTTTGGGGAAGACTAATGGTATGGAAGTGGATTTTCCATTAGTCTTATAGGTCAGTGGACCTAAGGAAATGGTATTGACTAAAAAAAAGAGTTAGGCGGAATGGAAATGGTGTCATCCACATCAAGTGATGCTTTAGACCTGACGGGAGAAGATGGTTCCTCAATGGAAAGAGGCTCAGTGAGAATGGTGACGGTGGCTTTTGAGGGAGGTTTGAACCCTAAACCAAATTTTTGATGTGGTTTAAGAGTTGGAATGGACACGAGGTCATGCACACCCTGTTCATACTTTCCTAGGCCAAAGCCCTTCCATGCACATTGATATAGATAAGTTTTTGTGAACGCGGGATTCTGTAGATAATCAAACCCTACTAAATATGGTTTGGCCCTAGGAGGATAATCTAGATGATAGTGAGGTGTATCAAGACCACCATAGACAAAGTTAGTTTGTTGATTGGGCAGACCAATGGTGATGATGTAGCCAAGACTTGGTTGATATTTAGGTTGTTTTTCTGGCCTCCCATACTCATTAGGTTTGAGATGGGCATCAAAAGAGAGAAGAGGAAGTTCTCCTAACAAAAAATGTTGCAACATATCTTCCATATTTTGTAGATCTGGTAGTTTTGTTGCATGTATGGAAGAGGATGAAGAAGCCTCGTCAGGAGAATCAACGTTCTCCTTTGGAGGGATAGACCCTGTGGTCATGTCACATTGTGCGGACAGAAAAGGGTCTCCTGGATGAGTATAGATTTTTCCCTCATACTGATATTTTATGCATCGATGGAGGGTTGATGGGATGCAGTGCATTTTACGGATCCAGGAGCATCCGAGGATTATATTGTAGTGGAATTTTCCTTCGACAATGTAAAAAAGCTCGTGAAAAATTTCTTGCCTACCTGAATGGGCATGACCACAGTTCCTAAGGTAACCACCAGCTGATCATTAAATGATCGAAGGGTGAAAGGCGGTGGTGACACTACATTCTTTGGTAACTTAAGTTTCTCAAATGTGTGGGAGGAAATGACATTGAGTGTAGCACCACTGTCGATCATAGTGCATTTTAACGTAGTGTTATTGATTTGAACTGTGATAAAGAGAGGAGCCTCTAAATCCTTAGAAGAAAGGGGAGAAATTTCAGAATCCTTAAAGGAGATGGTGGTTAATGGTCTATTCAATCCAATAACCATCTTGAAAGGCTGGGGATCATCTAAATTCACTGCGATGCAGCACAGATTATCAATCAGAACCTGGCGATGTTGGGGAGATGACTAAATGAGGTCAAAAAGAGACATTTTGATTGGAACATGGGTGAGTTGTTTTATAACACTCTCCTCAACTGACATGGGAATCTGAGCCCGAGGTGAAGCACGAAAAGAGACTCAAGGTCTCAGGGCTGATGAGGAAGGAGGAACTCCTTCAAGAGTAGCAGAAATAACGAATCATGGTCAAGAGGCTGTAGAAGATGATGGATTATCTTACCGTTGTGTTCTAGTGGTGATACGAATTGCATCGATTTGAGAGGGTGGAAGATCATCCAGAGTGATATCAATAGAATTGGGGGCCTGAGTAGACCGTTCAGGCTGAGATATAGTTGGGATGACAAGAGACACTTGTTCCTCCTCCTCCTCCAAGAAGAGATCATTTTCTTCCAAGAGGCTGTTAACGACAGATTGAAGGGCTTTACATCCCTCGGTGTCATGACCTGGAGTGTGATGGTAAGCACAAATCAAATCAGAGTTGAACCATGAAGGTTTTACTCCTTTGGGATTATAGGGTTTGATTGGAGGAAGTGATATAGATGAATATTGGATAAGTTGGTGAAGGATTTCAGTATAAAATCTGGTAGACGAAGATGTGGACAGAGGTGAAGAAGGCACCTCTTTAGTCTTAGCAAACTGTTGAGGTAAAAGAGCCTGCATATCTAGTTTGACAGTATTTTTAGGGACTATTTTTCTCTTCTAAATACTAGGAGAAGCAGCCTTAGGTGCTTGAGATGGAAGTAAGTGAGGAAAGATTGATTTTAGCGGAGGAGGAGCTCCTAAGATAGATTTTGAAGATGACAAAGACATGACAAGTGTTTTAGTCTTCGGAGATGAAGAAGGCTACTTGGCCGAAATAGAAGATGATTTAGATAAGACTGATTTAGATGGGGGAGGAGCTCCCAAAATAGATTTGATAGGAGGCACAAAGGGTGCCTTGGTTTTTGGTGACGAAGATGATGGTTCTGATAAAAGAGGTGATGCCTTTCCAGTAGGTAAATCCACTTTACAAGGCACCGGTGAAGATGGTATTATAGAAGAAGACGTCTTTTCAGTGGATAAATCCAATCTTTTATGAGGCACAGAGAGGGATTTTTGAGGGAGGGCACCAAGAGTTTTAATGGTCTGAAATATTGGTTTTCCCTTTTCAGGGATGGTGACAACTTCGACCACATAAGGTGATTGTAACTGTTTCGGAGGAAGTAAATGATATGATACTGATGATGCGACCTTAGACTTAAACTCTAATTGTTTATGCTTGAGTCCAGAGTCAGAAGTGTGGGTGTCGATGCTATCTCTTGAGATGTTTCTTTAATAGGCAAAGAAGCATTGATGGTGGAAGAGGTAGGTAATGAAGAAGCAACCTCTTGTGAGGAGGGTACTTTAGATGCAGTAACTGTGGGTGTAATTACTGTAGGAAAAGAGACAAGAAGAGTTAAGATTGAAGATGCTTCCAAAGGCATAGAAGTTGGTACAATTATGGGTATATTGACCAAAGGCATGGTAGTGGCAAAAATGGGAGTGATAGAAGCAAAAGTATCTTTAGTGGAAATTTGAAGGGATGTAAATGACTCAAGCACCGAAAGAATATCTGATGACGAGACAGATGAAGATGATACTGTCTCAGGTATAGGTGGAAGATCAGATAGAGAGGCAAAGGGAGACAACTCTGTTTCTAACAATAAAGGAAGACTTGAAGATGGACCATCCGAGGATGGTGGAATCTCAAAATTTGAAGGAGCGGAAGGAAGTTCCGATTTAGTCGACATGTTTTTGGATGGCTCAGAATTAGAAGAAGAACTATCAGTAGAAATGGAGTTGATAGTATGCGTGTTTGGTTTTTGAGACCATGAAGCGTCATTGTTTGGGGAATGATTTGGAAAAGGTTGTTTAAAAACGTCAAGCGCCTGATTTGTGAGGGCATTTGGGTTATCTAGAATGAGCTCGCCTCTATTAATTAATTTTTGGATAAGATTTTTAAAGGTATGACATCATTCAATGTCATGGCCTTTGCTTCTATGATAATGACAGAAGTCATTTTCACGATACCAGTTGGTCGTTCTTGGTTCTCATCAAAATTTCTAATAGGAGGAAGTTTGATCATGTGAACTTCCAACATTTTTTCTAAGATAGAAGCATATGATTCCCCTAACGAAGTAAAAGAACGAGATGACGGAGGTCCTTTTCTAGAAGATGAAGAGTCTCTCTGAGGTGTTTGATTAGAAGTGTTATCAGATCGTGATATTTTTAATACGATAGTATTTTTGGGCCCCTGATTCTTGTCTTTGTTAGAAGTGGAAGGGTTTGATTTTGTAAACTGAGAAAAATCTGATTTAGAATTAGAGTGAAGTTTTAAATTTCCTTGTTCGATGGCATGAGACTCAAGTTTGCGTGCCATTGTAAAGGCTTCTTCAAATGTATAAAAGGTTTGAATCCTTAAAGTGGAAGAAATATGATTTGCACAAGATTGAGTAAACAACTCAATTTACTAAGATTGAGGGAGGGAGAAAGAAAATTGATTTGTTATTCATCTCCAATGAGTGAAAAAGTCTGTAATAGACTCATCATCAAATTGACAAATATTATAAATATCTGTGATCGAGATCTTATGTGCAATGTTTATTGAGAAATTTTCAATGAACATATGGGCTAATTGAGAGAAAGAAAACAGAGAATGTTGGGGTATGTTATTGTACCAGTCTAAAGCGGGCCCTACTAAAGACATAGGAAGGGTATGGAGCATAAGCTCCTAGTCCTGGACTATAAGGTAGCAAGCATTCTTAAATGCTTGCAGGTGTTGTTGAGGATCCTCTTGACTATGAAATTTTGAGAACTTAGGAAGTTCCCATTGGGGAGGATAAGACTTAAAAGCCACTGATGGATGAATCAATTCATTACATACTTCTTCAAAAGAGTATGAAGGGTGAGCCCCTTTGGTGGAGGCTTCTAAGTCTATGATTTTCTTGAAAAGAAGTTGGACAACATCAGATTGAGGAGGGGGCATGTTGGTATGTCCCGTATAAGAAGTGAATGGTATGTTTTGTTGAGGCGTTAATGAGGGATTCATCTGCTGATTAACAGGATGATAAGAGGAATAACCAGGTGTTATGGGTGACGCCTGGTAAGGTATTTGGTGTGAAGGATCCTGAGTATAAACAGGTTGTGAGATGACAAGTGGTTGAGAGAAAGGTTGTTGAATAAAAGATGGAGCCTGTGATTGGTGGGTTCCTACACTTACTGACTGAATCAGAATGGATTGAGGAATGTGGGTATTGATTTGATTTGATATGGTTTGTGACGTGGGAAACAAACTCTAAATGAGGCTTTTGACTGTTGGATTAGTTATTAAGGGTGTCGACGCCAAAGGATGGGCAAAATTCACTGTCGCTAGAGCATTAGAAGAAAGATCAATTGGAAGATGAGAAAGAGGAATTGGCTGACTCATAGGAGGGGGTTGGCTCAAAGAGAGATGCTAACCTTGAGATGTAATAGACGACATAGAAGAATTGACAGCAATTTTTGGGTGTGTGGATGCACTCATCATAGCTGAAGAAGAAGGCCTCTCGAAAGTAGGTTGTGCGGTAATTGAGGAAACTGCTACACTAGGGATAGACAGTTTCATTTGAGAACCAGTCGACATGGTTGGTGGAAGAGAAAAAGGAGGCATAGATGCACCACTTTATTTCATGGTTCGAGGTGAGAAGAAGCATGCTAACTACTCTATGAAATCCTAGAATGGATCATGAGGATAATCGTAAACCTACTAGATCGGTGGTCCCTGATCAGATATTCGAGTAGAATTATGCACTAAGTAATCCATATGAGCTACCGGGTTGTGGTCAAGGAGTTCCTGAAATTCAAGATCTCCATGAGGAACATACTCTATATCAGAAGTAGATGACACCTCTAAAGGACTAGGGGAAGCTAGTTGTGATGGGATCACTTTAGGATGATAGAAAGGATTATACGACCAAGATGGGGAACTGACTAACATTGGTCCCAAAGAAGACCCGAGGGGTGCCAAAACATCCATATTAGTGGGAGTCTCAAATGAGGCAGAGGCCAGTTGAGCCATTTTTCTAAATTGTGACCAGGTGATGACCGTTATAAACAAGCACAAACAAAGAAAGATATTAACCTAATTAATGCATAGACAATTCAAGCAGCGTAGGTGATTATCTCTTTTAAATTTTCATGCTTTTTAAGAAACAAAATGTTAGGGAAAGATTTTTAGAATGGGGACTACTCAATTGGCCAAACTAAGGATGGTTTGAGGAATGTTTTGGTGAGGAGTCCCGAAGGCACTTCAGTAAAAGACTAGTATGTGGCTTGATATAGGGGCCTACCCCCACACTTCACACACCGCTGTGATAAGGGAGTCGGGTGCTTTGCCAATATATACCAGAACTTCCATGAATTTATAGCGCAGCCCGAGTACCGTGTAGGCTCTTCCTCTTGGATGTCACTTTCAAGTAGGTGAGGTTAGGGAAGAAGTTTTTGTTTAAATGCTTTATACCTAGTGATTTTGGCTTTGTGTGCAAGGGTGAAAAATTAAAAAAAATCAAATAGTGTCACTACCGATTTTTGATCAATTTTCCAACCTATTTAGAGGACTAGGTGAAGAACATATAGTAAAGATGAAAAAGAAACTGTTCTTTTTAAGCACTAAAACTGAAGTGTTTGATTTCAATGAAGACAAGTCAAAAAAGTTCTTTCCCAATGCGATTAATTCATTTTAAGAACCAAAACTGAAGTGTTTGAGTGTGATAAAAACAAAAAAACAAGTTCTTTTCAAGTTCTTAAAAAGGAGAAAACACCACAAAAGAGAAATACCTGTAGATTTAGCTCTCCAAGGTGTGTGGACTTCAAAAAGCACATTGTTCAGCTCTTCCCCTCAAATAATCCCGCAAATAAGAAAATTGCTCTGCAAAACAGGGTTAAGCAAAACACGCAAACAAATCCAACAAGATGTATCCAGATAACTTGATACTAGTGGAAAGGAAATTTCTATTTTAAGAAACTAGAAAACTTTCAAGGAAATGACAATTTTACACAAAGAGATGAATCAAAAATGCAACTTTGAAATCAAATGAAGAATTTACTAATATTAGCAATAGAAATTGGAATTAAGATTTGCAAAAAAGAAGGGACCTAACTTTGTAAATTTAGAAATGAAAGAAGCAAGACCGAAACGATGAAAGGAAATGCTTAAGAACAACTGATGAAAATCAGTGAAGAAAAAGAACAAAGCTCAAAACTGGAAAAGAGATGAACTTACCAATAAGGGAGTTTGGTGGGATCCCACTTGGCATTCCAGAAAGTAGATCAAGAATTTCCGTGCTTGTTACCTATCTAAGTTAATGTACCAAACTAAACACAAAAACCCTGAAAAACTCAAATAAATTCAATACCTGATTAATTGGACAAGATTCGAAGACGTAGATGGAGATAAATCCTGATGGAATTAAGACGGGTGCACACGAGCAATCCTACGGAGTAGATCCAAGAAACCTGCGAGGCATAAATACTTGACAGAAAAATATAACGTTAGAAGATATAAGGGTGAACTTCCCGGAGAGTGAGTCCGGGAAGCGATTAGCTTCCTCGGTGGATGTCAGTTCACGTTTTCAATTAAGAATAAAAGCATACATGATAAAATATGTAAGAAAATGTTTAGATTTTCTGATTTTAAGTTGCAGACAGAATGTAAAAACAGCAGCAGAAACTGAAAGAAAGCAGGAAACTGTAAAAACAAAGATGAAATTGTGTCACCTAGATTTTGTACCTTTCTACAGACTGTCGGTGTCGATCAGACAGTGATTGGAGTCGATGGTTTGGAATAGCGTCGATTCAGACAAATCAGCATCGATTGATGCTGGGTCATCGTCGACTAAGAAGAAATAAAAAAAATCTTGATTGATGATTGATGATGATTAGATTGTGGAGACCCACAGGAGCTGCAAAGATGTGGACAAAGTTCCACCTTGGTTGGATGGAGAAATGGAGTCACCCAAAGGTTGAAGAACCTAAGATATATTGATATTACGCGGACAAAATAATGGTGCACCTCTCCAGGATTGATCTAGACATAATTCTCTCTCTCTCTCAATTGATAATTTCAAGATTCGCTCAAGTTTTTTCACTATTTCTCAAGTCTCTACCGTCTAACCAGAACTGAGTTTAGGTTGTGTATTTATAGTCGGCGCCGACCAAGGTAAAATCGGTGCCATTCCGAAAAATCGGCGTCAATCGAGGAACGGTCGGCGCCGATCAAGGAATAGACTCCCAAAGTGGCGAAAAAAGATGAGTTGTGTGGATAAGAATATTATCCCTCCAAATCAAATATGGGAAAAATCCCATTGCACGGTTCCAGGAGAGGAGAAATAGGTGGGATGGATGGATGATAATGGCATGGGAGGTTGGGAAGTGATATGGGGTGAATAAGTAGTTGGAATAAATGTAAAAGATATAATTACAGGGTTAATGTTTAATTATCCATGGGTGAAATATAATGGGGTGGAGAAAACTTAGGATAGGCATATTAATTAGATATTTAATTAATACCCTAAGAGAAAAGTAGTGATACAAAAGTGCACCGGGTTACCTGAGAATAGAACAGGTAAGCGAACACAGGGCACATTAAATTGAGTAACCAATTTTAGGTATCTACAGTATGATAGTGGAACAAGATGATTATAAAATTTAAATGATTCCTTGAAATTTATCTAATTGCAAAAACAATAGGGGTAGGAAAATAACAACTGCTATATGGTCTAAGTTGGATCTATATAGTTCTGACTTGGAGTTATACAATATTGTACCCTTTGACAATCTAGATATGAAACTTCACATGTTACTACTTGTCTAGAAATGGAATTAACTATATGGCACTCTTCATCACACAATCTAAGGATGACCTATATCACTTGTGATAAAGTGAAAACAATAGAAACCTGAATTAACAAACCAAAAGGAGAAAATGTGTGTGTGTGGTTGAATAATGTAGGAGAATTGTCTCTAGCATGTACATAGGGATGGAAACATCAATTTTGGTTTGTCGAGTGTGTTCATAGGTCCTAGAGGTCATTAGGATTCTATCTGTATTATTAGTTTTGCTTTGGATCTCCACCAATTTAAATGGAACATTTTCCCTCCAAAATGCAAAATTTGAATTATAAGGCCAGTTTTGGCACGGTTTGGGTGTTTTGATGTATTCTTGGAGAAAATAAGATTTATAAAGGATTAAATAACGAATAACATGGGTGTTTTAGGTCCTTTTAGGGTCTAGTATTCTAAATGAGTAATTAAAAGGTTAAGAATTGAAGTTAAAGTTAAGCACTCTAATGATTGGTCAAGAGCCATACATGTGACCAAAAGGTCTAAAGTTGTGCATTTAGTTAGAAACTGATAAAGGAGCTATAAATGAAAAAAATGTAACTAATTTTACTCATTCCCATTCGAATGTTACTCAAAGAAAACTTCAAGAAGAGTTTATATAAGGTTTCTTATATGTACATAATCTTGTGTGACTTCTATTCTTTGCATTCTTGTGGTATTGTTGAGCATTGAGTTCTATGTATACACTTATTGGGTGATTTATAGATCCCAAGAAACTTATCCTTGTGTATTGACATGGTTTTGAGTGATTCATGGTTTGAAAGAGAGATCTATGCATTTGAACAAGATTGTATAGTCATGTAGCAGGCTATTGATTGAGAAATGCAACCTAAATGATGATTTTTGGAAGAGAATGGATTAGGAAAGTGATGCATGTAAATGAGAGGAATCCATAATAGAGTTACAGACCTTATTCCACCCTTGGAAGTTGTCGAAAGAAATATTTGATTGAGATTTTCTAAAGAGCATCTAAAGAAGGAAGATACCTTGTTTGAGAAGGGAAAAACATGTAGAGTTCAGTAACTTTTAATAGAAGGTGAAGTAATGACCCTTACTGTTACATATAACACTTTCTAGAGGACAAGATAGTTGTTTAGTGTAACATCCCAATTTTAAGATACTAGAACAAGAGAATTTATTTTTTTATATACAACGTTCCCTGTTATGAATTATATAATTCAAACACACGTTCAAGTTTTAATAATTGCTCTGTCCAATTAATGCAGTTTGGATCACACAATTTCCTTTTGAAACTAATGTTCTCTGTTCACATATTTGCACTATGGAACACACATTCAGTGCCATTCAATCATATAACAGATACCATATGTTGTTGTAAATGACTCGAAGAACTACCAACCTCCCACTTTATGGCTCGAAGTTTCAGCGATCTCTCATTTCATGACTCGGCAACTTATCGATCCTTCATGTTAATTCATGCATAGTATAATGAATATACAAGGTTATTTTTCCATTTTTGGTTATCGAAGTGATCCATTTAAGAAGCCTATCTGAATATTTGTTACTGATATTCATCTGACATCATGCATCTTAAACTAGGTGATTAGGACAACGCAACCAGCACTTGCGATACTTTGGCCAAAGATTTTCACATGCTTTGCATGATCATATTCCTAGATGTGATACACACCAATGGAATACGTCCTTCACCTCACTTCGTCTGTTATCTAAAATGGTCTTTCTTGGTCTCTACCAGTCCTTCCATTTAAGGTCAAACTCTAACCCCAACTAGCAATATGAATGAGTATAGGAAGTTACTCATGGTAACTAAAGATACGTAGACATACGATGTCATTCCTAGACGACTCCGTGTATCTAGTTTCCTTTAGTCCTCTGGAGTCACTCTGTATACGTGATCGCATTCCTATCCCCAGCCAATAACTTATTATCCAACTTATGTAAACTTGATGATTTAATTCGGAAGGGCATTGTAATATGTCAGCTATAACATTGTGTCATCATGAAGGCCCCGCCTTCACGAAGACACCATATTGTAGCTGGCGTATGTCAATGTCCAATGCAATCCTCTCATCGAGGGTACACATCCAGCTCAATTGTGATTTTGTTATAATCTTAGTATTTAAGATCAACTTTCAGCAGCCATGTTGATCCTTTATCCTTTTTCTTGTTCCAGTTGTATGTAGCTAAGAGAGACTTAATCCATCTTCTAGCTTAATACGCATTTCCTCCTTCATACCGAAGGGTTTCCTATTCACTTCTTGGTTCCTTTCTTAATCTTTGGACTAAGCAGTCCATTATCGATAACTTAATAAGTTTAACCTATTAAATGTAACCAAGTTTTCCACAACTGTAAATAAATTCAGAATTCCATCTTATTAGACGTCATTTAAACAAGGTCTAATTCTAAATGAATTTATTCATTTATCCTCCTTAACCTTACTTAGTTAAGGTCTGTTAACAATAGAAATGATTTCCCATATTTTTATTTTATGAATTTAAACATCCGAAGCTATTAACGGAGTCTGAATACAAGGTTCGTCTACTCCTAAGTTATTTGATATCCCTTAGCTTTTGAACTAATCCCGAATACCTTCCAATTAGGATTTCATGTTTATCTAAATCTTTTTAATGTCAATTCAAAATTCATCTTAACCCAAGTATGAACTAATTACACATTTCAACGTAAAAGTTGCATTCAGGTAAAGAATAGATGTTATTTCCTTTTAAATTCATCCATTAACATTTGAATAATTCCAAGTCAAGGAATAATGTTATATTCTCAAACTTATTCAACAATATCAAACTGATACAGTTATTGAAAATATCACACTTTTACTTGTATTCATCCATCAGATTTACAATCTGTACATTTGCCAGTCCAAACGACTGGACTTTGTTTATATCAAAGAACATTACAACTCATAAAGATAGAAGAATGTAACTTCTTCCTTTCTCATTTCCTCGTGGAGGAATAATAGCTATCAATACTATCCATCTTCAGTTAATCAAAGAAGTATTGGAAAACAACCATGTCTTCATTTATACTCAAGTTTCATCTGCAAAATTACTTACACGGGTTAGTTCATTGAACTGAGCATATTAAGCATTTGTCTTTAAAATGAGGTGCTTTTAATTAATTGTCTAAATAAAAGAACCCCGATTTTATGAAACATTAATATGAACATCATTCAAGAATTAAATACCAAAAAGGATGAACAGCATATCAACTCAATCATCCAATAATTCTCCTAATCAGACAAAGGATTACTGCCCTCTTTCCCAATAATTATTACAAGAAGTAATTTCCTTCAACGGTTCCAGATTACAAACATCTGTAAGAACTAAAAACACAACTATGCAACTGATGTTCTAACATAAATGCTATTGATTCCATTCTCTTACAATAGTTGTGAATTCAAAAGATAGATCTTAACTAAAATCTAAACCGAATTATTGTCCCTTCCTTCATACAACTCATCTGATTTCAAGCAATCAAATGCTGACGAGAACAAGCAAACAACAATTAAATACAAATGCTTAACCCAAGCAGTACGAAATTCATTCCATAACAATTATAGATTTCCAACTGTATGAGAGAAAAATGATCATTAATTCAAATTATCCATTCACACTCTCTTTCTTTTCCTCATAGTTGTACTAGAAGTTTTTAATCCAAACGTGATATCAATCAATGATAACAGTCCAAAGAGAAATAAACGAAAATCAATAATCGAATATAAGGGAGCAAGATCATATAACCTCTTCTTACTGTCTATCCAAATACCTCTTATTTTAGAGCAGACATACTCCAATAGTATAATTCATTCAGAGTAGTATATTCAGCAATTGAAAACTACTATTACCTTTCTAAAAAGTTGACTAGAGTTCATTGCAACTGGTCAATAAACATTAGTACCAAAATAACCTCTAAACACAATCATTTCCTTTTAAATATTTCACTCTACAGAAATTCACGTCAATATATAACATGTAAGAGTGTACAGCCAGAACATATCATGCTTTCATTGTAATAGTGAGAGAATTCACTTTCCAATAGCAAAGGAGAAATCTTTTCATATTTCGTTTCAATGAAAACAATGAAAGGTTTTCAATTCGTAAATTATATATACATATATATATCCTTGAGTTCAACAAGACACAGAGTATGAATTATATTCTCTACCCAGTCTATTCTATAGACTGACTTTTCTGTTCCTATTCAGATCAGAACTTCTTTCCAAACAGTCATATATGAATACCAAGAACAAGCAGGCAGAACACCATATCCATTTAGAACAACGAGGTAAGATGCTACTATGACCTTACTGTTCCAAGGAGGTTTCATACCCCACACACTGTAATATGACAAGAGGAACAGTTAAACATGAGTCTTGTCAAGCATTTTTACGGCTTTCCTTAACCATTATAACACACAAATCAAAACAACAATTCACACATTGTTGTTACTACAGCAAGTTTGACCCATAATACACAATGAAATCCTATTATCATTATTTTCAGGATTTATAACAGTAAAAGAGATAACTCGTTTCATTAACTATTTCTGTAAGAAAACACTCATCATTCTTTTTAAAACGCAACAACTATACCCAAGTCGTGTTCGTTTTGTAATGACAGCTCAAACCAGAAGGTCCTACTGAATCCTTTTATTCTTCCACTTTTACAAGAGAGCACAAAACTCATAAAATAATACACGCGTAGCTAATACATTCAACAACTCAACTCATATTGAGTAAAGAAATGATTACCCAACATTGTCAAACAACTCACACATCAAGAACAGAATTATTTCATTTACCCATTTTTTTTTTAAATTTACCCAAGTCATGTTCAGCAAGGGAAAAACGACTCAACCTAGAAATTACTTCATTCAAATCAACAACATCATTTAACTAAAACACCCATCGTAAAAGCAGGGTTGTTTTAATGAGACGTTTAAACAAAAGCAAACGGTTTAAGGAGAAGGGCTTAACATGCCTGAAATTCTTTTTGTGGTTCAAAGAAAACCGCGTCCACATGAGCTATTTCTCTCCACAGCGTCTGCAGCAGGGCTTTCCCAACAGTCCACTAACTTCCTCAAGCTCAAAAATAGCCGTGGCTATTCCAACAACAGCAACAATAACCAAAAATAATAGCAGGTTCGACAGAACCATGGAAAAAATGCAGAGCAACTAAAAACCTGATTGCACACAATGACAAACAAATTTTTCCTCTATCCTCTTTCCAAGGTGAGCTGGTCGCTAAGACCAAGGTCATTGAATGCAATGATTTTTCCTCATTCCTCACGCTACCGCCGACTCAGGTTGGCGAGTTTCCTTTTTCAAATTTTGCATGTAATTCCTTTTTAGCCACTTAGCTAGTTGGATGCCTCCAACTTTTTCTTGTTCCCCGCCCCCCAAACTTGGCGCTGAAACTTGTAAGGACATTATTTATTGTCCTAATAAATTTCTTACCTCCCCCCCCCCTTATCCTTTCCATCCACATGGGTCTATGCGTCCCCTTCCTTAGGTTAGGATTAGTCTAGTATTTTAATAGTCCATATCTAGGTCATTCGCCTAGTTCATAGGTTAATGGAATTTATACCTATTTTCTCCCTTATGAAATCTAAAATCCATATAGGATAGTAGTTAGGGTATAAGATAAAACTTAGGGGTAGGTTAGGGTTTAATCCCCTAATATTTAATTAAGTAGTTTCCATATCAAGTCTCATTAACAATCACACAAGCAATAGTAACTTTTGTCCCAAGTATCAAGTTACAGCAAACAAGGGTCTAGATCAGCAACACATTCCTCTAAGATCAAAATATGTGTCTTAAAATATTTATCTTCATTTCTGCAGTTACAACATCATGAAAGGTAATTACCATGATAACATACAAAAATGAAGGTGTTACATTCCTCCCTTCTTAAAGAATCATCGTCCCGATGATCAAATTAACCAATTCAAGGAGTTTCTAGGATAAATTTCAGTTATTGTCCTTCCATTCATAAGTTCATACCAAAAACAGATTCACTGTTTAAAATAGTGTTTTAAGATAGCTGTAAAATAGACCAATAATTGTCTAAATTTGGTATAATTATTAGTTTTTCGAATTTCAATTTCGATCAAACAAGTATGGAAAAGCAGATCTCATTTCTTCGAGATTTTCCCAAGTTACACTTTCTTCGCTAAACTGGTCCCACTGGACCTTACATTGATTCACTTCGCGATTTCTTAAGCACAACTGGCAAGTTCCCAGCACTCGAATGGGCTTAATCACGATTATTCCTAGGTCTTGGACCTGCAAGGAATTCCAATTCAGCACATGTGATAAATCTATTATGTATTTCTTAAGAAAAGAAATATGAAAAACATCATGCATTTGTGATAAAACAGGAGGTAATGCTAGATGATAAGCTACAGGGTTGATCATTTCAATAATTTCAAAAGGTCCCATGTAACGTGGTGACAACTTGGCAGCCTTGCCAAAAGTTATTGAGCTCTTTTTCGGCTTAACCCGAAGAAAGACCTTCTCACCAAGTTTATAATTCCTATCAATCCGTTTTAAGTCTGCATAAATCTTCTGCCTATTGGCAGCCTCCTTTAGATGTTCCCAAATCATTTTGATTTTTTGTTCTATTTCCTTGAGGATTTCTGGCCCAATTACCTCTCTGTCCTCTACATTGTCCTAGCTAACAGGGGTTCTGCATTTTCTTCCATACAATGCTTCAAAGGGCACCATTTTTAAAGAGGCGTGATATGTATTATGGTAGGAAAATTCAACTAGCGGGAGGTATTCCTCCCATTTATACTGCTGGTCCATGCAATACATTCTTAACATGTCCTCTAAAACTTGATTGACTCTCTCGGTCTGTCCATCTGTCTCCGGATGATATGCAGAGATGAAGTTCAATTTAGTTCCCAAGGCCGCATTAAGCGTTTGCCAAAACCTTGATTTCATCCTCGGATCTCTGTCTGATATGATCAATTCAGGTATTCCATGCAATCTAAAATTTTCACGTACAAATCTTCTTGCTAATACTGGTGCATCGTCTTTCAAATTACCAGCAATGAAGTGTGCCACTTTGGTTAATTTGTCGACAACAACCAGAATGATATCATGTTTGTTCCTTGACATAGGCAATCCTTGAATGAAATCCATTGTTATCACTTGCCATTTGTACTGTGGAACGCTGTGGGGATACAATAATCCAGCGCGATGCATATGTTCCGCCTTAACACACTGACATTCCAAGCAGTGTGTTACAAATTTCACCACATCCTTTTTCATTCCCTTCCAGAAGTATTTCTTCTTAAGATCAACAAGCATTTTCGTAATACCAGGGTGTCCAGAAAAAGGTGAATTATGAAATTCAGTTAACAATTTCCTTCTTAAATCATTTTCCAAGGGTATATAGACCCTGTTTTTGAATCTCAGAATTCCTTCACTATCAAAGAGAAATCATTTATACTTCGCATCCTTTGGATCTGCAGCAAGTGTTGTTTTAACTTGCTGGAAATAAGGATATGATTCCAAGGCATCTTTCACCTCATCCTTAAACTGAGTTCTTAATGTTATAAGAGCAGAGATGTGCTTCCTTCGACTCAGAGCATCTGCCACTCTATTTTCCTTGCCTTTGATGTAGCTTATATCAAAATCATACTAAGACATAAATTCTAACCGTCTTCGTTGTCTTGCATTCAAATTTGGCTGAGTAAAAATATACTTCAACCCCATGGTCAGTTTTTAATTCAAAAGGTTTGCCTAAAAGGTAATGCCTCCACATTTGAAGTGCATGTACAATGGTAACGAGCTCTAGGTCGTGTGGAGCATAATTTTGTTCATGTAACTTAAGCTTTTTGCTTTCATAAGCTATAACATGGTCATTCTGTAACAAAATACCTCCAAGGCCTTCTCCCGATGCATCCGTTACAACCATAAAATTTCCATTTGGATCTGGTACAGTTAAAATAGGTGTTGTAGTTAACTGTTCCTTTAAATTTTTAAAGGCAAATTCACATTTGTCAATCCAGACAAATTTATTATCCTTCTTTTGCAGTGAAGTGATTGGGGTAGCAATTTTTGAAAAATCCTTAACAAACTTTCTATAATATCCTGCCAAGCCCATGAAGCTTCTTACTTCATGCACGTTCTTAGGCACAAGCCACTCGGTTATAGCTACAATCTTTGAAGGGTCTACAGCTATTCCGTTCTTGCTTATAACATGTCCCAAATAATGCACCTCTGCATCATAAAAGGAACATTTAGACAATTTACCATACAACTTCCTCTTGCTTAAAACTTCCAGCACTACCCTTAAATGTTCTTGGTGCTCTTCGACATTTTTAGAGTATATAAGAATGTCGTCTAAGAATACAAGCACAAACTTGTCCAGGTATTCTTGAAAAATATTGTTCATCAGATTCATGAAGGCGACAGGTTCATTTGTCAACCCAAAAGGTAACACCATGAATTCATAATGCCCGTACCTTGTTCTAAAATTTGTTTTATGAATATCTTCTTCCTTTATTCTCAGCTGATGATACCCAGATCGAAGATCTATTTTTGAATAGACTGATGCTCCATGCATCTGGTCGAACAGATCAACAATACTAGGAAGTGGGTATCGATTCTTAATAGTTGCCTTGTTTAACATTCTATAATCAATGCACAGTCTCAATGTGCCATCCTTTTTCTTTACAAAAATTACCGGCGCTCCCCATGGTGAGACGCTAGGTCTTATCAGCCCCTTAGTCAAAATTTCCTGTAATTGAGCCTTTAGCTTTACCAACTCGAGGGTGGTCATTCTATAAGGTGCCTTAGATATGGGTTCAGTTCCTGGCTTGATTTCTATTGCAAAGTCAAACTCTCACTTGGGTGGAAGACCTGGTAATTCCTACGGAAATACATCACTAAAATCCCTTAATAATGGATATCTTTCCATGAAATCATTATCATCCTCAGCATTTTCTGTCATTTTTACTGCATACAAGGTGCAGCCTCTATTTTTAGCCCTTTTTAGTTGCATAGTTGTTAGTTTCCTAACTGCAACTTCACGCTTTACACCTTGAATGACTGCTACTTTCTGCAGGTCGTCAAAACAACAAATTTGTTTTTCATAACAGTCGACCTTTGCCTTATGTTTTTCCAACCAGTTAACTCCAATAATGATATCATATGATCCTAAAGGAGTGACATACAGGTCAACTTCGGTGGAGAAACTGGGCAAGTCAAAAATTACCCCAAAAAGGCACATTTCAACTATATGGACAGCATTATTTCCATAATGCACTATCCATGTCTTATCCATTCGTTCAGCCTTTCTTTTTAATTTCATTGCAATTTTAGTAGAAATAAAGCATTCAGTGGCTCCAGTATCAAAAAGTATGACTACAGGTGTACCGAATAACTTACCCGGAACTTCTATAGGCGTAACTTGCTTTTTAGCTTGTCTGTTAGCCACCACAGGTGTATCCTATGCTGTTGATCACGATCATTCTTTTTCATAGGATAGTGACTCGCGTAATGGTCCTTTCCACAGTTGAAGCATCCTCCAACTGGCCCTTTCCTACGCTCAAATTTGTTACCAGCTTTGAAGTTATCATTCTAGCTCCCATAGGACTTTTTTCCATTTCCACTAACTTTTGCGAAGCTGCTCCGCACACCATTTGTAGGTTTGTTCATTACAGATTTCTTGTTGTTATCTACAACAATTTTGTTTTTCACACCAAACCTTTTCTAAGGCCCCCTTTTGGGTGCGAGAGATGAAGAAGAATTGGGAATCTTCTTCCTTATCTCTTATCTATGAGTAGAAATTGCTCTTAATTTATGTTCCTGTCTTATTTCCTTTTTGACAACTCCTTCCATGGTGGTTGGACCATGGACATCCACTTCACCACCAATGATGGGATTTAGTCCCATTATGAACTTTTGTATTCTGAACTTCTCGTCAGCTTGGTACTGCGGCACATACTTAAGGAGTTTAGTAAACCCTTCCTAGTATTCTGTCACCATCAGCCTTCCTTGCGACCAGTTCTGAAATTCAGTCATTTTCCTATCAAAATAGAGTTGAGGCAACCACCATTGCCTAAATTAACCCTTAAATTGATCCCAAGTTATGTCTGATTCGACAATATTCAACTCAACCTTACGTTTGTCCCACCATGATGATGCTTCATGAGAAAGCTGATATGCTCCCCATATCGCTTTGGTCTCCTCGGAGAAGTTTCTTATTGCAAAGTACTTCTCCATTTCACTGAGCCAATTCTCAGCTTCGTCCCCAAGGGTTGTTCCATCAAACTTTGGAGGACTTATTCTCTTTATGTCATTTGTAAGTTCAGTATAATCTTTCCCTTTTAGTGCCAGGGAAAAACGACTCAACCAAAATTACTTCATTCAAATCAACAACATCATTTAACTAAAACACCCATCGTAAAAGTAGGGTTGTTTTAATGAGATGTTTAAACAAAAGCAAACGGTTTAAGGAGAAGGGCTTAACATGCCTGAAATTCTTTTTGTGGTTCGAAGAAAACTGCATCGACAAGAGCTATTTCTCTCCACGGCATCCGCAGCAGGGCTTTCCCAACAGTCCACTAACTTCCTCAAGCTCAAAAATAGCCGTGGCTATTCCAACAACAGCAATAATAACCAAAAATAACAGCATGTTCGACAGAACCATGGAAAAAATGCAGAGCAACTAAAAACCTGATTGCACACAATGACAAACAAATTTTTCCTCTATCCTCTTTCCAAGGTGAGCTGGTCGCTAAGACCAAGGTCATTGAATGCATTGAATGCAGTGATTTTTCCTCATTCCTCACGCCACCGCTGACTCAAGTTGGCGAGTTTCCTTTTTCAAATTTTGCATGTAATTCCTTTTTAGCCACTTAGCTAGTTGGATGCCTCCAACTTTTTCTTGTTCCCGCCAAACTTGGCGCTGAAACTTGTAAGGACATTATTTATTGTCCTAATAAATTTCTTACCTCCCCCCCCTTATCCTTTCCATCCACATGGGTCTATGCGTCCCCTTCCTTAGGTTAGGATTAGTCTAGTATTTTAATAGTCCATATCTAGGTCATTCGCCTAGTTCATAGGTTAATGGAATTTATACCTATTTTCTCCCTTATGAAATCTAAAATCCATATAGGATAGTAGTTAGGGTATAAGATAAAAATTAGGGGTAGGTTAGGGTTTAATCCCCTAATATTTAATTAACTAGTTTCCATATCAAGTCTCATCAGCAATCACACAAGCAATAGTAACTTCTGTCCCAAGTATCGAGTTACAGCAAACAAGGGTCCAGATCAGCAACACATTCCTCTAAGATCAAAAGATGTGTCTTAACATATTTATCTTCATTTTTGTAGTTACAACATCATGAAAGGTAATTACCATGATAACTTCCAAAAATGAAGGTGTTACATTTAGGAAGAACCAAAGGCTTTGAAATCACTTTTTTATTATTTTATTGTGCAAATAATTCTCTCGGGTTTGGTAGAAACCCTACTTAGGATTTGGTGGAGACTTAGTGTTTGGAGGCTCAAATGAATTCTTTCCATAACAGTGTGTCTTAAGGAAAACTTTGTGGTACAATATTACAAGGAAATAATAGGGAAGTTGATGATTGAGTGAGTATTAGTGAAAGTGGAGACTTGGATTGGAGAGTAATCACCTAGAGAGAGTTTTGAGAGAGAATAAACAAGTTATAACCCCTGATGAAGTCTTATATTCTTGTATTTTATGAAAATGTATCTACAGTCCTATAGAAAGACTCAAAACCTAATTTGGAAGTTTGAGTAGTGAATCTAAAGAGAATTATAAGATGGAAGTCCATGAGAAATTTGGAATACATTTAGAAGCCCCAAATTGGTGCCAAGAAATGTCTTTACTTTGAATATTAAGTAAGCATAATCAAAGTTACAAGAGGAAATATGCTCAGACATGGCTACTAAGGAGCTAAACCAGTCAAAAGAGAGGTGATAATAGAAAATGCATTTAGAAAATGACTAAGAAGCCCAAATTTGACACACACCATCTAGTTGGAAAAAGGTGTTTGGAAGTGTTTTTATCTTGTAAGGATACCTTATATATCATTCCATCCATGAAATGTCCAAATCATTTCTTAAGAAGCACAAAGGAAAATTTAGTGAAAATGAGTAAGTTAGAGGCTTTTGATTGATTTTGGTCATCTTGATGGATGAGATATCTTGATTAAAGGTTCTAGAGCATGTTTGGATAAGAACAATGAATTAAAAGGTTCAAAGTTAAACCTGATTTGAATCCTCTCATCTTGGATGCAAGAAGCTAGTGAAGCCATATAGGACGGTTCGGGAGAAAAAACAAAATTATTAGGATTCTTGGATTGTGAAGAAGCACTAAGTAGATGAATGGAGCTTTGAGGAAGAGAGTCATAAAGGGTAAGTGGACAGAGTTGAAATTTTTTTCTTGAAAAGATGAAAATTTTTCTTTCTAGAATTTATTCCTTTAAAGCTAATGAAGGGAAGATCAAGATTGGTAAGAATTTTTTACTTTCTCCTATTAATGATCATTGTGAACGTTGTCATGTTGAGGTAACTAAACATTGTTAATTGATTGCAAGGTGGGGTTAAGATGAAATATCTATTTTTTGTATGTTCAAACTTGAAAGTGACTAAGAGGCATATTTGAAGTTGTTTCAAGTTAAAACTTTATTGAGTTCTTGAATTGATAAGAAACTTTGCATCATTTGATATAAGAGCTGAGACAAGGATTAATACATTACAGAAGAAGAAAGAGAAAGATTTTTCAAGAAGATGAGTGAAGGGAAGAGCCATGCTCGAAGATTTTGAAACTAGTCAAAGGACATGGATATGTGATGCCCAAGTGGATGCTAAAACTAGAGCCAAAGCAAGTGGTTGAGAGGATGGGAGAATAACATAAAAAATAATATTGGTAATGATGATGTCAGAAAAATAATGCTTGATTAAAATAAGGAAGGCATGAAAAGATATACCTTCAAGGGTTGTTAATTCTCATGAATCATATTTCATAGGTTGTTTATATGAAGAAGAAACAACAACATAGATGGTTAAGGTATTGGTAGAGCTATTAAACCACAGGGAGAGAGAAAAATAAGAGAGAGAGAGAGAGAGGAAAAGAAAAGAGGAAAGGATGAAAAAGTTAGAGAGGAAGAGTGATTTGTGGATCCATAAAGAGATAACAAAGATCAAACAAGATATAGATAAACTGATGAAATTCATTAAAAGAGAGAAATAAGTGCAAGGAAAAGAGACATGGATAGTGTTGAGAAAGAAAGCCAAGTGGCCAATTATATTTCTAGTGGAAAGGAGGCAAAGAAAGTAGTTGTATATAATGATAAAACAAGAGGAAAGATGACATAGGCAGATGGAAAAGAGGATGAATAAGAAAAAAGAAGAGGTGATTAAGGAGATGTTGTTGGGATAAGACAAGAGTGATGATGAAGAGGTCATAGAAGCATATTTATGTTCTCGTGAGAGAGATGAATATGATGAATGAATTTTTCATGTAGTGATAAAGGAAGAAGAGATAACAGGAATGCAAGTTGAAGTGATGACAAGGAAAGAAGAACCTAGAGGAGTAGTAAATCCTCAAGTTTGTGAATCTAACATTGTGTGCATATTTTTTATTTTAAGTATGAAGAGTGAACAAGAAAGATTCCAATTAGAGGCATTAAAATTTGAGATGGATGATGAAATCAAGAGGAAAATGAGTCAAGAACAACAAGTTTCAAGTGACGAAGAGAATGTGTTTATTTATGAGAGCTTAGAATAGTTGGAAATGGAGATAGTAGCCTTGGAGTATGCTATAAATATAGTGACACCATGTGAAGAGGAGACACAAACCAAATCAAAGACAAAGGAAGAAAAAAATTGTAAGAAGATGGAAGAAAAGATTGAATAGATATAGACAGAAGAGGAAAGTAACAAATGTGTAGAATTAGAGAAATGTGTATATGATGAAGAAGATGAATTCAGAGGTGAGAAATAGGGTCAAGAGAAAGATATGATAATTGAAGAAGAGAAGGATGAAGTGGGAGAATATTATGCATAACAAGACCTCACTTGTGAAGATAAAGAGGACAATGAGAACCAGTAAAGGAATATGATTAAAGACATGAAGAATGAGCAACTTGGAAAAATTTAAATTGAATAAATAAAGAGTGAGAAGGATGAAGATAGATAGAAGATAAATTCAAGATGAAGATGCAGAGAAATTGGAAGAAGAAGAAGAAAAGCAAACAATGGAGCTCAAATATTCTTACCCCTAGAGTAGGATGCAAGAACATCTTCCCTAACATGTACATAGGGATGGAAACATCAATTTTGGTTTCTCAAGTGTGGTAATAGGTCCTAGAGGTCATTAGGAGTCTATCTGAGTTGTTAGTTTTGTTTTGGACCTTCACAAATTTAAATGGATCATTTTCCCTCCAAAATCTAAAATTCAAATTGTAAGGCCATTTTTTGCTTGTTTTTGGTGTTTTGATGTATTATTGGATAAAATAATATTTGTAAAGGATTAAATAAGGAATAACATGATTGTGTTAGGTCCTTTTAAGGTCTAGGAATCTCAATGAGTAATTAAAAGGTTAAGACTTGAATTTAAAGTTAAGCACTTTAATGATTGGTCAAGAGCCATACATATGACCAAGAGGTCTAAAGTTGTGCATTCGGTTAGAAATTGATCAAGGAGATGTAAATGAAAAAAATGTAACTAATTTTACTCATTCCCATTTGAATGTGAATCAAATAAAGCTTCAAGAAGAGTTGATATGAGGTTTCTTGTATGTACAAAATCTTGTGTGACTATTAATCTTTGCATTCTTGTGATATTGTTGAGCATTGAATTCTTTACATGCACTTCGAGAGTGATTTATGGATGGTAAAAAAATTATCCTTGTGTATTTACATGATTTTGAGTGATGTATTGTTTAAAAGAGAGATAAATGCATTTGACCAAGATTATACAGTATTGTAGTAGGTTATTTGGTTGATAAATGCAACCTAAATGCTGATTTTTGGAAGAGAATGAATTAGGAAAGTGATGCATTTAAATGAGAGGAATCCATAATAGAGTTACATGCCTTATTTTACCCTTATAAGCTGTGGAAAGAAACATTTGATTGATATTTTCTAAAGATAATCTAAAGAAGGAAGATACCATGTTTGAGAGGGGCAAAACACATAGAGTTGAGTACCTTTTGATAAAAGGTGAAGTAACGAACCTTATTGTTACAATTAACACGTGCTAGAGGACAAGATAGTTGTTTGGGAAGAACCACGGGCTTTGACATTACTTTCTTATTATTTTATTGTGCATTGGTGGAGACTTAGTGTTTGAACGATCAAATGAATGCTAAAAGGTATGAAACTTGGTACTTATTATCTTAATGGTTTTATTTAGCATATCCTTAAAGGTTTTGATTATAAACTATCACCAAGTCCTAGCTTTCCATAACATTGTGTCTTAAGTAAAACTATCTGGTACAATATTACAAGGAAATAACAAGGAAGTTGATGGTTGAGTGAGTATTAGTGAAAGTGGGGCCTTGGATTGGAGAGTAAGCACCTAGATGGAGTTTTGAGAGAGAATAAACAAGTTTTAGCCTGTGATGAAGTCCTATATTCTTGTACTTTATGACAGTGTATCTACAGTCCTATAGAAAGGACTCAAGACCTTATTTGGGAGTTTGAGTAGTGAATCTACAGTCCTATAGAAAGGACTCAAGGACTAAGGACTCAATTTTTGAAGAAAGTCCCTGATAAATTTGGCATATAGTTAGAATCCCCAAATGGGTACCAATAAATGTCTTTACTTTGAAGATTAAGTTAAAAAAATCAAAGTTACAAGAGGAAATCTACCCAAACATGGCTAGTAAGGAGCTAAACTAGTCAAAAGAGAGGTGATAGTGGAAAAAGAATTTAAAAAAGGAGTGAGAATCCCAAATTTGAAACACACCATCTAGTTTAAAAAGGGTGTCTGTAAGTTTTTTTATCTTGTAAGGAGACCATATAGATCATTCCATCCATGAAATGTCGAAATGCATTGCTCATGAAACACAAAGAAGGACAATTTAGTGAAGATGAGTGAATTGGAGGATTTTTATTGATTTTTGTCATATTGATGGATGAGATAGGTTGATTAAAGGTTCTAGGGCATGAGGAAATATTTGTAAAATCATAGTGAATTCAAATGTTCAAAGTTAGACTTGATTTTAAGACTCTCATCTTGGATGTAAGAAGCTAGTGAAGCCATATAAGGTAGTTTGGGATCAAAAATAGACTTGTTAGAATTCTTGGCTTATGAAGAAGTACTGAGTAGATGAATGGAGCTTTAAGGAAGAGATTCATGTAGGGTAAGTGGACAAAGTTGAAAGGTTTTTCTTGAAAATATCCTAATTTTTCTTTCTAGAGTCTATTCCTTTAAAGCTAATGAAGGGGAGATCAAGATTGTTAAGAATGTTAGACTTTATCCTATAAATGATCACTGTGAATGATGTCATGAGCCTCATTTGAGGTAACGAAACAAGGTTACTTAATTGAAATGTGGTGTTAAGATGAAAGATCTATTTTTTGTATGTTCAAACTTGAAAATTGAGTTGTTTTGAGTGACTAAGAGACATATTTGAAGTTGTTTCAAGTCAAGAGTTTATTGAGTTCTTGAATTGATAAAATATCTGCATCATTAAGGTTACAGTACCCTTAGAGGTTAGAAGCCCAAATTTTGAAGCAACCCAAGTGTTTCACCACATGCCATCATTGCGAGATTAATCCTCATGTAGTTATAATATATTATTGTGCATGTTTGAATAACTAACCAAGCCCTTAGGGGTGCCTATACACACCAAAACATGTAGGGGCCTCTTGTGCATACTAGACTCCATGTGGGTTATAGAACAAACTAGTTGACGTAGAGGATGATGATATGATAATGGGGGAATAATAGGTTGGAGGTATAGGAAAAACAAAAAGGGTTTATCTACCAATAATATCAAGAGAGTGAGACTTTCTTAGCAAGTGAAAAAAATATCCTATGGACTTGTGTGTGGTGAATAGTACGATAAAGAATAATTGTGGCTTAGGTCTCTTGATCTATGTCATGTTTAGTGAATAAGGGAATGTTGGGTCATGCAACATGAATGAAATAGTTTTTTGAAGATAGTTGGAATTGATCCGGAAAAAGGTCATATGAAATATGATAAGGGAGAGAAAGTATGAGAGAAAAAACTCAAATATCTAGTGGGAGAAGCTATGTTATGATATGATGGATGTGGTTTTTGTCTTGAGGGGTTTCACTATCAAGAATAATGAGTTGTGGTATGATTTTTACATGATAAGTTTAAGAAGAAAATACTTCTCATGTTATTTTGGATAAGGTTTCACATTAGATATTTTGTGGCTCAAGAGGAGCAGGGATGAGAGGGAAATTTCTAATTATACATAGGAATTCTCAGTTGTCTAGATTCATTCATGATGGAGGAGAGACCACTATGTGGTGTTATCTATGATTAGGAGTAAAGCACCAAGATATCCTAAAATAAGTGTTGTGTATTTCATTTATCTTGAACAGGATCTGTGTAGATGGTTAATGATGGGTTGTTTTGGGTTCCAATCATTTAAGCAGCTAACTTGTAGTTGATGTCATTGTAACCAAGGATGTGCCAAAGGTAATATATAGATAAGGAAAGGAATATATTTGGTAAGTTTAGTTTTGTTGTTTTCTTGGGGGGAGGGGTTTGATTGTTCACTTGAGTTGTTTGCTTATTTAACTATCTATTAAAAATGACATCTTCTACTCTATTTGGAAATAATATACTTTCAATCTAATAAACTTGGAATCAAAGAAATTGTAATCTATTGAAATAAGCATACATAAAGGAAATGTGATTTGTAGAATGAAACTATTCTATAAAAATATTGTAGGAAAGGAAATGCTCAAAAAGAAAAGTTGTAAGAATTGTAAATACAATGTAAACAAAATATAGTGAAATAAATGGTCCAAATATTGTACTACTAAAAGTAGTTATTATAAAACATACTCAGAATTAAATATTGCAAGAAAACTGGGACATAAATACTAATACAACAATCCAAGTTTTTGGTTGAGTGGTCCCTTTCTATTCCTCGAATTGGTTTGGTAACAAAATATTCTCAAAACATTGCATCTTTATTGATCAAAAATAGTTTCTTACAAATAATTGAAAATAACTTATAACAAACACTCTATCCTACATGACCATCTCTATTTGATTTTATATTCTACACAATATTCCTATCTTTATCCGTCCTTATCAAATTAGTTAAGATTACTATTTTATAGCTCACCCCGCCAACATAGGCCCAAGAATTTAGGCGGATGGATATGAGGGAAATTTGAGAAGTTTGTTAGAATTCATAAAATAGATCTAGGAACTAGGATCCGAGTTTTTAACATTTATTAACTTCTTTAACTGAACCTTATAGTGGAGGAGACTGTGTTAGTTTGGATTGTAACAACAAGGAATGGTGGTTGTCATGAATTCATTACCCTACACACATCACCATATGTCTCTTCAAGGTAATTAGTCGAGAAAACCCATAATCATTATTCCACAATATTCAACAAGGGTAAAATACATTATTTCCTACTTGGACCTAATCAATTCTAATAATCTCGTGCATTGATCAATGTGTTTGTAAGAAAAAGTATTATAATTTGTGATATAATGGGTCAATCAATGGAATCATAATCTCCCCTACACCTTAGATTTTGTAAGTCCCCTTGCAAACTACTACCACATTAACATTTTCTCAAGGCTTTAGGCCATATTGAATTCTTCATACTAATCTGAATATTTATTTGAAGTTATACCCTTGAATCCTCTATGTTAATAGACATGGTTTTCCCATTCTCTAAACCATTCCTCATGTTGTGGTGTAGTTTTTTTCCATGATGTCATAAGACTAAGAACCAAGGGTGATATATTCCTCATTCCCATCCATTCATCATTTTCTTCGTGAGCCAGATCGTGAATTATTTTCACAATTGTTTATGCTGTCCTCATCTTTCATGAGAAATTTTGTGGAGGAATTACTTCCGTCCTTCTCAATGGAAGGTTTAGAGTTTCCTATCTTTCCTTACATGTATAAAGAGATTACCCATAATGTGCCCCACTATAAGAGATGAAAATTTTAAGGCATTCTTCCATGATCTATGGCTACATGCTTAGAAAATCATGTTGGTAATAGTATGCTCTGAAGTTTCTTCTCATTCAATTTACATTGGAATCTTGAGGCCTTATAAATAACCCAATGGTACTTTCTCTGTTCATTAATTCATTAGTGTTTTGATGCCATAAAATTTGATTATATAATAGGGATTGGAAGTATTTTAGCTGAAATTTTCCCACATAAAAATTGAACAAGAAATATGGCACATTAGGAATAACCATGTTACAAAAAAATAGTTCACAAAGAATATTTTAGTGTCCCATAGCACTGGTATTATAGGCATCCATAAAAATATTTTCATAAGTAGCCTCATAAGGAATATCGTGACATAATCTGGTGAGTTTCTAAAAATAGAATTGTTCCTGAAGAAATTGAGTATAAACTAAATCCATATTTCTATAGGATAGAAGTTTCTAGAATAACTTGAAAATAAATTCCAATCTTATACTCTAAATTTTTCTATGATTCATGACTACACTCAGCTATTTATATTAACATCTTATTTTTAGCAATAATTTTCTTACTTTCTACACAAATTTTGGTCTAGTCATCAGTTAAGTTAGTCTAATCTTGTAGTCCAATATGTTCTTGTTTTTTAAAATCTACAACTTCTAGACTCAAATTATAAATTTTCTTTTCTTTTTCAAGATTTTGAAAATTTTCCCGCTGAAGTTCATTTTTCAAAGAAGAGTTAAATTCTTCAATACATTTTAATTTCATCCTCAGTACTTCAATCTCTTGATGTTGTTCTCTAATTTTGGCTTTAGTTCTTGACAACATAATTACATACTGAATTTCTCTTTGTTCTTCCTATTTTCCCTCATCATGAGAGTAAGTATTGGCCTCTTCCTCAAACACAACTGGTTCATTTCCTTTTAAATTAGAAAATATGTGTCTAAAAGAAGAGGGGCCTCCTTCTTGTTACATATACTACTCTTGTGTCATTTCTGGAGCTTGTTCCTTGATTTGAGGGGAATGATTTTCTATTTCCATAGCTCTACCTTCTACTTCTAGATCTTTCCTATCCATTTTTGGAGCTGGCTTGTTGATTTCCAAAGCTCTACCTTCTATTTTCAGATCTGGTTCTTTTATTTCCAGAGCTTCCTTGTTTATTTTTGGAGCTGGTTCTTCTACTTCCAGAGTTGGATATATGGTTTGTAGAGATTCAAGTGTCTCAGTGTGGCCCAATTCTCACAATATTTGAGTATATCTTTCATTAGTCATAACATACTTTCTCTTTCTTCTTGCATAGGTTTGAGAATACACCTATGCCCTAGTTATTTTCCTTGAGATTATGGGGTTAGAATCCCTCCTTTATTTTTCCTTGTTTGAATCTTTAATAATAATTTCCTTCTTCTTAAAACTTGGGATTGGTCCCTTATTTTATGATTTTCGAGCTTCAGCAACTATTGAAGCAACCCTAGTGGTGGAAGAGGCATGCAAGGACCTTCATGTGATTTTTGCTTAACTGTTTCCCATAAATGATTCCCATGCCTTTTCCCCTTCTGGATTTTGTAAGAAATGATGTTTGTAAATTAACTGGAATATACCATGGCACTTTAGTGAGGATTTTACCTAAATTTATTTTGTGTCCATGATGTAGATGGAACTAAACAAAAACCCTGGAAGGTTAACTTTGAGTTCTAGCTTCATCTTCCCCTATTTCAAGTGAATTAGAAGTCTCATTGTATCCCCTCTTAATAAAAAGTGTTGCCCATCACAAGTAAAATATTCGATAATCAAGGGAAAAAAAAAATTGATAATCCAATAAGCAAAATATTTCCATGGCTCATGAAGAATTTCCCTCTTTATCCCCTTCTAAATTTGTTGGGGGTTAAGTATTATTTCAGATAATGGCTCATCATCATTAGGGAAGAGTTAAATGAGGTCCTTAATAGAAGAATGATTTGATATTTTGATTTCAATGTTATGGAGACCACTTATGGAACTTATAATAGTGATGATGAATTTAGATTTAATTCCTCTAACCCTTGTATGAAAATTTTCAAAATTCAAAATGAATTCTTCAACCAAATCAAAGTCATACTCTTCAAACTTTCTGAGAAAATTTAACCAACCTTCTTCCTGGAAAATTTATGCGACCACATCATTTTGGAGGAGCAATGATGACAAATAAGCCTCTAATTTATTCAATTGTCCCATATTATAGAAGTTGGCAAGGAGAAATATTTGGAATAGTAACAAATATTACACAAAACAATAACCACTTCTTTCTAGAGTGCTTACTTGTTCAACCAAATATTCATTTAATAAGGCATTGACTTAGTAATTCCAAGTGTTCTTGAGTGATGTCCCAATAACTACTTATGGATTTATATGACATGCTTCAGGGATACTGGAGTTAACTATGACATGCTTGAAATGATTATTCATGATGTCACTTCCCTTAGTAATCCATGCCTAGCTGATTTTTCATCATGTCATGATCACTTCGATTTACTTCTCTTTTTTCTCATTAATTCATTAAATCAAATGCATGGGATGCAATAGAAGAAAAAATCATGGGTAGGAGTGTTGAGTATTTTTTCATTGATGTCAAAGGTACAACATTAGTGTTGATATAAATATTGAGGTTTGAATATTATCTTAATATTCAATTTTACAACATTAGTGTTCGTAAAATATTTATCCATGTCAAAATTAGTGTGATGTCAAAATTTGAATATTTTAATATTCAACATCACAAAGGAATCATATGACACATGGTCGGATGTGTAATGGATCATTTTTTAATGAGGTAGATTTAAAATGAAGGTTAATGCATGATAAATGTTTGAATTAAAAATAGGAGTTACATTTGCATTAGTGATGAGTTATGACATGGAGTTACAAATTGATTCTAAAATCATGGAGGAGTTACAAAATTGAAGTAAAAAAGAGAATATATCCTTATGGGGTGGATTTTTTCATTTATGGAACATTAAGGACGTGTAAGGGAAGTTGGTCATATGTATTTATTGAAAAATATGAGTTACACTTGACCATGAAAAAGAATATTGCTATTTAGAGAAAATATTCATTATTTTTGTAATCGCCAAGTGATGTGGCTTCCTCATTCCAAATATGGAACATTTTTTTAAAGTAAATTTTCCCATGGTATGGGCACATGGTTTTAGGGAAACCACAAGTGGTTTTTCCTCTCCTTCTTCCTATATAAACAAGTGTTGTGTGCAGATTTTCTATGCATGAAAAAGAGAGAGCATTTTTTTAGAGTGATATGCATGTGAAGTTATTATTGTAAATCTCTTAAGTGAGTATGAGTATGTGAGAAAGAAAATAAAGAAGGAAAAAGATTATTGATTTGTATTACAGATTTTTTGAAGTGGGTGCTTCAAATTGGGGATTGGTGTCTCCAGAAGTTGGTGCTTCGAATCAGAGATTGCAAAGTCAATGGTGTTTGCATTCAAGGGCTGAATTGGTGTTTGGCTTGGAGATTGGTGTCTTCTATGAGTGGGTGCTCATACTTTGTAAACACTATTTTATTTCAGTTGGATTTGGATAGTAGATCCAAGCAGTCTCCTTTTGGTGGATGTAGCCCATACTGGGTGAACCATGATATATTTGGTGTTATGTGCATTTGATTTCTGTGTGTGCTCTCATTTATTTTCGGATTTGAATATCTTATTTAGTGTAAAAATAATTTATTAAGTTGGAGAAAATTGTTAAATTATGGAATACTGATTCACCCCCCCTCTCAGTATTCCCGTGCTTCTAATAAGGAGGAATAAATGCATCTTATCTAACCGAAAATGTATTATTTTTATTTTTGGTTCTCGATTATTGTATTTGTAAAGGCTTTGATTAGTATGAATGTTAGGAAAATCATCGTATCTTCCTTTATCATCTACATGTTGTTATTTTAGGTTATATATAATATATATATATATATATATATATATATATATATATATATATATATATATATATATTATGAATGTTAGGAAAATCATCATATCTTCCTTTATCATCTACATGTTGTTATTTTAGGTTTTATATATATATATATATATATATATATATATATATATAGTGTTTTTTTGAATCAAGGGGAGAATAGTGTCATCTAAAATTCCAATTTTATCCCTTTATTGGATTTTGAACTCCCTAATAAACCAAGGTGGAAGAATCACATTCTTCCATGAAATTAAATTCAGCACATGACTACATTTATTTTGTAAAATCATATTTACTTTGAGACTCTTGATATATCTTCATTCTATGTCCATTCACCAGTAGAGTTCTTTTGTATCCATCAATGGGTATTAATCTACCGATCCATTATCATATATTATTTAAACTTGATAGGGCCCTAACTACCTATTACTCAACTTTCCTTTGAACTACTGGTACTTTGAGTGAAATGAATGGGCCCAATCTCCTTATTTGAACCTCCTAGTGTTGATGTGAGATTAATTCCAAATATTTATTTGATGTTGGATGAGGGAAGACTCTTGATGGGCTTCCATCCTCATCTCATCTAACTTGTTCAACTAGATAATCCTATCTTTCTAAGTTTCATCAATCTCAATTCCTATTTCCAATGTTGTCCTCAAGGTCTATTATTCAAATTCTATGGGAAGTAATGGATTATTCCCATACATAGGTTCATATGGAGAAAAACTAGTGGTAGTCTTCCATGTTGTATTTTAATCCCAGACTACCTTTGGAAGATTTTGTACCCAATATTTTATGGTTGCATTCACAACTTTTGCCAAGATATTTTCTAGTTCTTTGTTTGTAACTTCAACTTGTCCATTATGTTGAGGATGATATGGTGATGATGTATAATGATATCAATATGATAGATTCCTACAAAGGATTCAATTATGTTATAAACGAATCGATATACTTTGTTAGACACTATGGCTCTAGGTGATCCAAATCTATGCATGATCTCCTGGTATACGAAATTAGCTACACCTTCTTCATTAGAAGAAATAAGTGCTTGAACTTTTTCCTATTTGGTAACATAATCAGTGCAAACTAAAAATTATTCTTTTCCATAAGTTGGGGGGTCTATTGGTCCAACAAAATGAATTTCCCATTTTTCATTTAAATGTCTTAAAACCAGTCAAGGATTAAGATTAATTTGAGTGGAAAAAGTAGGATTCCCCATCCTTTGACATGCATCGCATTTCCACATGTATTTTTTTACATTTTTATGTAGTGAATGCTAGTAGTATCCAACTCCAAGGATTTAGTGAATTGTCCTCTTAACTAAAATATTTCCTCCTCTTAGTTCATCATGGAATTCTCGGATGATGTCATGTACTCCATCTTCTCTAACACACTTGTGGAGAACCATATCAAGACCACACTTAAATAAAATTTCATTACACTGTGTATAAGCATCTTTGTTTCTAACTAATATTTTCCTTTCTTTACTTGTAAAATAAAGAGGAAAATTTCTTGTGGTTAGATAGTTGGCAATATAAAAAAACCATGGTGAGTGTGCTAAAATTTCAAATAGTTGTTCATCTAAAAAGTGGTCTTCAATAGGTTCTTCTTCACTTGAAACATTAAATATTGAAAAAAAATCAGCAACAACAATAGCTTTCCCTAGTTTATCAATTATTATATCATCAAATTCTTGCCAAAAATGTATCCATCTGATAATACTACCCTCACTATGGGATTATTCATAAAATTTCTTATTGTTGAATGGTATGTGTATATAATTATTTTATAGTTAGTAACATAGTGCTTGAATTTTTTATGAGAGTAAAAAACAACGAAAAACTCTTTCTCAGTTGTGTAATTTTATTTATAGGGGTAGATTTTTTTTATAATGAATTGGATTTCATACATTTTTCTTCTTCATCCTTTTGACCAAGTACTACCCCCATTACAGTATTGTATGCATCAGTATGGATATGAAAAGGTTTCCCCTAATTGGGTCTTCTCAGAACTATATAAATATTCAATTTATCTTTTATGTATTCAAAGGCTTCATGACAGTGAGAATTCCTTTAGAAAACATATTCCTTTGTGAGTAAAGAGAACATAAATGCATTTTTTTTGCTGAAACTTTGATAAACCTTCTATAATAATCTACATGGCCTAAAAAACTCTTAACATCAATCTAATTTTCTAGAACAGGTAGGTTAGTAATGATTTATATTTTCTTAGGATAAACCTAAATACCTTTAGCAAAGATATGCTGACCTAGAACAATTCCTTAATTAACCATAATTAAACATTTTCATTACTCAAGGAGAGTTTGTGTTACTCACATCTCACTAACACTTTATTTAAATTATTCAAATATTCTTGAAAAGTAGCTCCATGGACTAAAAAATCATCCACGCATACCTCAACACAATCATTAGTTAGATTTGCAAAAATAGCCAAAACTACCCTTTAGAAAGCAACAGGTGCATTGCACAAACCAAATGGTAAAATTGTTTATTTGGAGCTATATAAAAAAATTTATAACCACTAAATCCATCCAAAAAATAAAATATTTCTTTCCTTTCAAATTATCCAAAACTTGATCTATAAACGGCAGAGGGAAATAGTATTTCTTTGTAGATTTGTTAAGTTCCCTATCAACTATATAGATTCTCCATTTACTATTCTTATTAGGAACTATAACAAGTGAGGACACCCAATAAATATCAGATATAGGATAGATAAATCCAACTTTAAACAGTTTCTAAATTTTAGTTTTAACAATACCTTTGAGTGCTAGATTAATCCTATGTTATGGTTGTCTGATTAGTTTAACATCTTCAGTGTAAATGTGGTGTGTAAAGATGATAGGATTTATTCCTCTCATATCAATATAATACCAAGTAAATGTCAAGGAATGATCTCTCAAGAAATTAATAAGTTCATATTCTTTGATCATCATTTAGATTTGTACCAATGTTTCAATTCTTTCCCTGGCTAAATAGATACATGTTTAATATCAAGTAGGTTTTCTTGTTTGTTTTCATTCACCAGAGAATTCAAAGGGGAAAATGGGGTTGCAACATGTGGAAGATTCTTGTATTTTCAGCAGACATGACTCTAGCTAAAGGAAAAATAAAATCATTTGACATTTGCTTCTGATGACAAATGGTGTGGTTTAGATGAGCATAATTATATATATCAAAATTAAAAGAGCCTTACTATCCTTTTGAGTAGTCAGTATGGTTATTTTCATAGCCATAATGGTTATTTACAGATCTAAAATGATTCTTTTTGTGGCCATGATGGTTATTTTCCTAGTTGCAATGGCTCTTTCTGGAGCTAGAATGGTAATGTCCATAGCCACAGTGGTTTTTTCCAGATCCAGAATGGTTCTTTCCAAATCCATATTAGAATTCTCATAAAAACTCTTGTATATTTTTTAAATTTCATTCACATGGTTTTTTACCACAATCATTGCTAAATAAGAAGGGCTTATACATTCTTGATCTAATTCATCTATCCACGTATGTGCATAAGTTTCAAAGTATGGATGAGGAGGGTAAAGTGAAATGTTATTTACTTTAGAACCATTTGAATTAGTCATATTTCTAGACCTACAATCATTAAATGCAACAATAGTAGTAAGCCAAGTCTTTCCCAAAATAATTAGATAACTGGATTTATAATTTTTTGGTTGCAAGATCATAAAATCTACTGGATATTCCCATGAATAAATTGTAACCATTACATATCCTATGAATCACTCTAGTACAATAATGGAATGGTTTTCCATTTGGATGATATTTTTAGTTGATTGCAATCCTAACAAAGATAGCATATTCATTTTATATGTTGTCATTACGTCAATATCATATATTAAATCTACTAAAACATTTGATATGGTTTGACCATCTATGGTGATAGAAATGACGGGAATCCTTGGATCCCCATATTTAGGTAAGAGTAACTTCCCTGACAATAATCATCTAATTTTCCATCAACTTGCACTATCTTTGGGTACTATTTTTGTCTTCCTAGTGTCTTTATGCAGAGAGGCCTTTAATCACTTAGTTAAGTTGTGGAATATCTCTAATTACTCTTAAGAGTGGAATATCAATATTTAATTTCCTTAATTCCTACATCAATGTGGATTCTTCCCTGGAAAATCTTTCCTTCAATACTTCAAGGAAGGGAGTTGTGTGATTATTCTTTTCCTCAGTATTTTCCTTAGTTTGATTTTTAAGAACAGGATCATCCTCCATTTTTTCTTCAAGTATCTCTAACATAATCATTGGAGGGTTTTTCAATGTCTTTCCAGATCTCAAATGTAGGTTATTGATGGTATTTATTTTTATTTTCCCTTCTTTTCCAACTTATTAATTAAGTATGATTGTTGATTTTTTAGATTTGGGATAGGCTGAGATGGCAATTGGGTTTGAGTTACTTATCCTCGTGGATTTAATTTTTGTGGTGTCATCAAATCCTATTGTGGAGGAAATTTTCTTGGTTGATTAAAGGTTTATTGTTGAGACCATTGTTGATTTGGCCATGATAGCGGACTAAATAGAGGCATATAGTTTTGTTCATTGAATTGAGGCATCCATGACTGTTGATCAGGAAACTCATCCAATTATGATGTGTCCAATCAGGTTTCCCCTAAGTAGATGGAAATTTCTAGTTGGGCCACTACATCATCAAAGGATTTAGATGAATTGAAGCAGGTCATGGAGGAAATGAATTTTGATTATTTTATTTGAGGACATAGTTTGTCTCTATTGTTGGTTGAGTAGTTTTGATCAATATTTCTTTTCGTAGAGGAAGAAAGGTACAATTATTAGTGTCGTGTTAATGGAATTCACAAATCAAACACATTTTTGTGTGGTCTAAAGGATAGTCATTTAATTGGTGTAGTTTTCACACCTAAGACAATATGTGCTCAAAGGTTCGTTGACATCATTACTTTTGGCTTTCAACTCATCCAAGGTAGAGGTAATTTATTTCAAGATTTCAGTTTTCATGTTGGAGAGATCTTTGATAGACTGAAAATCATCATAGGAATTTTTCACGTCTTTGTTTTTCCTTCTAATCCCCCTTGTTCTAGAGTAACTCCTACATAGCTCAACATTTTTTTAGAGGGTAATCTTATTAACATCACCTCTTCCCATCAGATTAAGAGACTCTCTTTCTTCTTCATCAAGTCCCTAGAGAAATATTGTTTTACTTAGTTCTTCATTAAGCTAATATCCACTTATTCGATGGAAAAAAATAAATATATCTAAATAGTCTTCTAAATTTTCATCTTATTTTAATATGATTTTAAAGAATTCCTCCTTCATATCCCTTCCCCTATAATAATCATAGTAGTTTTCTAGAAATCTAGTTTCCATTTCTTCCTAAGAGTGGATGGAGTTAGGTTCCAACCCCATAAAACACCTCATGTTAGAATCTTTGAGAGTGGAAGGAAATATCTTAAGCTTTTGATTGTCAGTTTTATATTCATATGTATGAAATAATACTTTGAACTCAAACATGAATTGACATGGGTCTTTTGCTGACATTCTTCTAAAGGTGGACATAATAGATGGAGAAATATTTTTCATAGGGGAATATTATTTTTAATCTAGGAGAATTGGATAATTTAAAGTTCATCCCATGGGTATATTCCCTTGAGGAGGGTATTCTACCTGAATGTCTGTAAAGAGATTTTGCAATACGTGAATTTCAAGTTCAATGTTAGTCTTAGTCTCTATTTCCTAGGTGTTGTTATTGAATTATTCTAAGGGTTATTCAATTGGTGTTATTAGTTGAGAGCTTTTATGTACATATCTTCCATTAGAGTCTTGAGGCATGTACATCCATTTTTATCCTATAAAATAAGGGTTAGGATCACTACTAGTTATATAATCTTTACTTCAATGGCACACTTCCCCAACAACAACGTCAAAAATAACATCTTCTACTCTATTTGAAAATAAAAAAACTTTTAATCTACTGAATTTGGAATCAATTTTTTTTTAATCTATTGAAATAAACATATAGAAAGGAAATGCACTTTGAAAAATGAAACTATTCTAAACAAATCTTGCAAGAAAGGAAATACTCAGAAAGGAAAGTTAGAAGAATTGGAAATACAGTATAAACAATATATAGTGAAAGAAATGCTTGTCCAAATAATGTAATACTGAAACTAGTTATTATAAAGCATACTCAAAATTAAATACTATAAAAAATAGGGATATAAATACCAACACAACAATAAAATTCCCTAATTGTGTGGGACCTTTCTCTTCCTTGTATTGGGTTGTTAACATAATCTTTTAAAAAACATGTATTTATTGATCAAAAAGAGTTTCTTATAAATAACTGAAAACTGGTTACAAAAAAAACTCTCTCCTACATATGTCTATCTCTATTTCCTATTACACTCTACACACATATGCCTATCTATTTCCTTGTAAATTTAGTAAATATTATTGTTTTATAGCTCACTCATCCAACTTGGGCCTAAGAATCTAGGCAACTGGATATGAGGGCAATTTTCAAAGTTTGTTAAAATTCTTAAAAGAGTGATAGGAACTAGAATCCCAATTTTAAGCCTTTATTAACTTCTTTAACTAAATCTTATAGTGGAGACTGTATCAATTTGGACTGTGATAGCAAGGACTAGCAGTTATCACGAATTCATTACCTTGCATACATCACCACATGTCTCTTCAAGGTAATTAGCTGGAAAAAACCATAATCATTAGCCCAAAATATTCAACAAGGGTAAAATCCATTATGTCCTACTTGGAACTAATCAATTCCAATCATCGCATGCATTGATCAATATTTTTAAAAGAAAATATATTATAATTTGTGATATGATAAGTCAATCAATAGACTCATTAGTTAAAGGATTGAATGGGATCTATGATGATGTTTTGATTAAAGGTTTTGTAAAATTATAAAGTAACATCTTGTTATCCTACAGATAAACAAGTATCCTTATGTCATTTGAATGTTTTCTAGAAACTGATAAAACATGAATATGTTTTTTAGGTGTTGCAAATTGTTGGAATTTCTTTGGCTTATTTGGGACTAAAAGCTATGTGTTTAAGTGTACGGAGTTGAACCTTAAAAAAATTGTCCATATTTGTTTTAGTTGATTAATTTGTATTTTTTTGAAAAGATAAGATGAAATTAAAATTGATTTCTTTATGAAAATAAAAGTTTTTAGATTTTAATTGCATGTAATAGACACTAACAAACCAATACTAATTTTCATTACTCTAGTTAATGATATGAAAGTGGTTATATTTTTGTTGTTTTTGTAAGATGTATGTGATAATAAAAGTTTTAATGTAACTAAAATAAATCTACAGCAATGGATAGAAATATTTTATAACGTTTAAAGAGACTCAAATAGTGAGAAAGAGAAATAACAATCCTTCACATGTAAATTTAACTTTTATATCTTATGGGATGCAAGTTTTCTAATCTAAATGTTATTTTTAACAAATGAATGATAAATAAGATGAGATATATAACATAAATGGTGATGAATCTATCCTAAGGTTGGAGATATAATGAGAAACCTAATGAAAACAAATCTAATGGTTAAGCTTGTTTTTGGTGTTTTTATGGTTTATAACTTGTGCAATTTTTACAATCAAATTAATCTATAACCTAAATAAGAATGATTACAAATTAATATTATATATAATGTCTAATATTAGAGATGGGAATCACTTAGAGCATGGGTGATTTCATAAATTCTAAGCTACAAGCATGAAATTAAGGATGTGATCTAATCTATGTTATTTTTCCTTTCTCTTTTTAAATGTTTTTTATTAAATACAAATAAGTCTAAAAATATATATCTAATTAAATAATTGAACACAAATCCAACAGCTTTATGTGATAAAAAAAAAGATAAATTTGGACTTTCCTTGTCTACATCCTCAATAAACTACTCAAGTTGATGATCATTATGACCAATATGATGATAATGATGTGGTGGGAAGAGATCAAAAGTTGGATGCATTGTAGAAGAAGAATAAACAACATATTTATGGCTAGCTCAAGGGAGTTAGTAAACTAGTCTAGAAGCCCTTGTATTCTCTTCATGGATAATAATAACAAAAAAAATCCCTGGGGAGATTTTTATGGGAAGAAATCTCCATTGGGATTTTCCTTTCGCCCTCTCTCTCTCTCTCTCTCTCTCTCTCTCTCTCTCTCTCTCTCTCTCTCTCTCTCTCTCTCTCTCTCTCTATAAAATATAATAGTAGAAACAATGTTCTTTAATAAAAGCTTCAAACTTATATGGGCAGAAAATGAGTGCACAATTTTTATTAATAGAAAAGATTCTAGGAGATCCAAATCCTAACTCATGATTAAAAAAATATCTATGGTTGAGAATAGATCACTATGTGGTAAATTCAAGTATAATTGGGAAGGGGAAGTGAAATAGGGGTTAAAAATGAGTTAAAATGTGTGTGTGACTTAATATTAGGAAAAGAAATTGAATGCATGTAAAGAAGAGGGAAATATCGATTTTCACTTAGATAGAACCACTGGTTATAGTAGGATGTAGTGATGTAACCTTTGTGGTAGGGGATCAAACCAATAGTTGGCAAGTTGAGTTCTAGGTGTTGACATTGATGTAAAATATCATTAATGACAAAGAGTATCATGTATAAGTGTCATAAAATTCTTATTAGGATGATGACATGGAATATCAAGTGGTTTCATGATGGCATGAGGTGATTCAACAAGATTGGCTTAGTCTCAAAGGCCTAGTCAGTTGGCCTATATAGCATAGGTGAAGGTGCATGGTGGTTTGAGGAGCATGGTAGCAGTATGGAGATCATTTTAGGAGTGTGTTTAGGCACTCTCGTGAGTTCCAAAGTGCAGGTACAGGTGGAAGACCCAATTACAGGTTCTCATCTAGACTTAGTCTAGGTGCTTAGAGGCATGAGAAGGAGTTTCAGATCCATGTGATCTCATGGAGGTATGCATGGATGTCATACATGTTGTTACAGGTATGTTAGGGCCTTTTGGATAGGTTCCATGATGAGTTATATTGTTGGTTCACTTAACCCTAGTGTAAACATTGAAAAATCCCAAGGGATAGTCATGCAAATGATATGGTATGAGAATATGGAGACATATTTGAAACTTTTTGATATTAGATATGATACACATGGTTTCCTAGAGGTTTGAGAAAATTTTCAAGTCATTCTAAAAAATATATTGCAAGTTATGTTGTTTTTGGTGAAATAGGGTCAATAAGAAGGTGATTTCCAACTCGAATTGCACCTTCTGGTGCTCACCATGAATTGTGTGCTTTTCATGGGATTTTATGTATTTCATGGATGATTTTTCATTGAGTTAAGAAGGTTTGAAAAAAATAATGAGGTCATTTCATCGTCAAGTTTTTGTGAATGAATGTTAAGAAGGTAAACAACATTTTGTGTGTTTGAAACCCTAGCTCAAAAGCGGTAGGATAGATATTGATAATAAGTACACATAATTGATTTCTTGTGAAATTTTCGTGATTTTATGATGTAGAGGACTCTTCCATATTTCTATAAAGGTAAGATAGAGCATGTGGTGATGAGTGTATCCCTCTTGAAAATGCAAGTTTATGAAGAAGTCTAGATTGGGACAAGGTTGTCCAAAGGAGTTACAAAATAAATTAATGTTTTTTTTATTATTGAAGTTGTAATTTATGTCTATAATGGTTTCAAATCATGGTGGCTATTCTATATGGAAAAATTTTCCCTATTTATGAAGATTGGTCCTAAGGCAGTTTTGGGGCAGTTTCAAGAAGTTTTTAGAGATGGACTTGGCTGGAGGCCTTCCACTTCGAGCTAGAAGGAAATGTACGATGTTATGGAAAGTAGATTCATAGGTCTTCCTAGTGGTATCATATTTGTCTCATTGTTGAACCTTGGTACATTGGTTTTATCATTGATGTCAGGTGGCATAGATGGCAAAGGTGTGAGTAGTGAAGTGAGGATCAGTCAGGGGCATAAAGGTTTATTGGTAATTCCTTCTCAATCATGGTTGGTGCCTTCTTAACGGAGGTTGGTGTTTACAGAGAGGTTTCAGGATGATTTCAAGGTGCTACAAGTTTGGTCACTAAGTTAGGGTCCCACTGGAGGTATCGAGATACCTGGTGTGTTATTCTTATGCATCCCACAAGTGTAAAATGGTGTTTCAACGATGGAGAAGAGATTATGGGGTGATCATCAGGTTAGGTACTGTAAGTCACAGCTATAACTAGCCCATTTAGGCCTAATTCTATATCATATTAAGGTGTAAGAGCTTAAATCAAGCAACGAAAAGCCTAAGTAAGCATGGTAGGAGCCTAGGATCACTTCCTAGAGCATTTATGAGCAAATAAAGGGAATAATTTAGTCTTTAGAGGAAAAATTCAAAATTTCACCAAAACTACCTTTGAGAACTAGCATTAGAAGTTTAGGAAAATGAGATTGGCCTAGGTTGTACATGATAATTTATGATCAAACAAGATATTTATCATGTATAGGTATGTGTTGTAGTTATCTGGGTCAAGTTTCATCAACATTTGAAGAGGAATTTTGAAGATATTCAAGTTTTACCAAAACCGGGTAAAGTGAGAGGGGCTAAATCAGTTACCTGTCTTCCTAGCACTCAAAAAAATTTATCAAGCCTCCTTTAGATAAATCATAGAATTAATTTTGTAATAGTCTCCAATACTAAAAATTTTCAAAAAAATTGAGGACAATTTGATAACAAAAAAAAAAGTTCTATTCATTTTACTAATAGTGGGGTTCTCTCTCCAAACCTCCTTCCTAGAGTGATAAGGATAAAATGAGATGTTTATCCTCCAAATAATTTTTTCAAGTTGGGACAACCCCTCAAAAGTGTAGAAGGCTCATCCTAGGTCAAAATGGTGGTATCCTTATTCCTTATGGTTGACTTTCTCGTACATATTTGACCCTGTAGTACAAGTTTTTGACTGAACAATACTGATTGAAATGCTCCAAGCTAAACATCCTACTGTGGAAGAGGGTATGTGAGGTGGTATTAGCTATCATGAATATTTTAACAAGTTTTTTGTTTGTTTAGTGTGCATTATATCAAACTTCCAACTCTACCGATCAAGGGCTTCTCTAATCAAACTTGTCATGATGCTTGGAGACACATTGTATGAATAAACATGATATTAAGTTGAGAAATGAATGTAAACCTCTTGTATAGGCCCTATTAAAATTTTTAAAGATTATATTTTCTTTGGTAAAGTGGAGTGAAGGCATAGTTTCCATTGCTTCTCAACTACTTTGAAGGCATTGCAAAGAGGACTGATATTATAATTTGTGCTTATGTGTTTCCCTTTTAAAACTAAGCACTCAAGTGATTAGAGCAGTGTAAATGTTCTTCTTGAAGTGTTATTTCTGTGGGTGGCCCTGAGATTTCATTTTTGGTTAGAAAGAAACTCCCAAGTTGAGATTGTCTTGTGTTGCTTTAAGAACAATTTTTGCACGGTCTTACAAATGCATGTTCTTATGCCTATATTCCTTGAAATAGTGATCTCTCATGGTGTGGAAAGTAGAAAAAGATTCGGGGTTTCTAAAAAAAGGTGGTTTATATGCTAATGAAAGAGTTTCACACAAGTATAACTTCTCCTTCCTTGAAGACTAGGTCTATCCTGTTGTGACACTCAAGATAGTAAGCGCAATTGGCCCAAACCATGATATTTTCCTACAAATAAAATGTAAATGAAGGCTTGGAGTTAGTAGTAAGATCATCCTTGAAGTGATCATGCAATTAGAGTGACATAAGAGTGAAGGACAAGGTGTTGTAAGCTCTCAGATAACAAGCTAGGGTTTGATTTCAAAAAAATTAACTGTGCAACATTGGAAGAGACAAATAATTTGATTAGATGGACATAATATCACAAAAAATTATTGATCTGGGAATCTATGTAGATGTCCCATTTTCCATGGAATATGCCACTACAACCATGTTTTATTGAGAATTCTCATGAAGTAAACTAAACCATTAATGGTGCAAGTTTGTGATTAAAAACCAGTGAATACCTTGTCCAAATGCATGTGTTATGAATAATTTTAACATCTTGAGTATGATAGATGATGAAATGATTCTAGATCATTCTCTCTAAGCTATGAAAAAGTTGAATGCTCGGTATCTATGGTGTGTCAATATCTATGTTTGAATGTGACCATGCGCTCCATGACTGCGAGTTGGAGGATTTGAATAAATAGTGTGAAAAGAGCTCCATATGCAATATTTATGTTTGAATGTGACCATGTGCTCCATGACTACGAGTTAGAGGATTTGAAGAAATAGTGTGAAAAGAGCTCCATATCCCACTTTTTCATCTTGCAAGCTCTTTTGGTTGAAGTGTACCTCCTGAGTGGGTCTTGATCATGAATGCATGACCTGTTATAAGCACAAAAAACCATTCCTCTTCAAAACTCAATATTGAAACAACTAGTTTTAACACCTATAATGCTTACATGAACTCAAGTTGAAATTTGAAAGCAAAAGTAGCAAATTTTGAGGTTTAAAATGTTTATAAAGACTATTTTATTCTCATGTAACATTTATGCACGCTCATTCCACCTAGTTTGAAGTCCTAAATGTGTGATAAACACTGTCACTCACCAAATCTAATGACTGAAAAAGTGCAACAGTTATAAGAGGATAGTTTTTAGAGGTCAGAGGGTAGGGTACAAGTCTAACAAGTATGTACTTGTAACTAAAAATTATCAGACGCAATTAGGACATCAAAAGGCAAGTTATATTGAATACTTTTAATCCCCTTGCACTTATAAAATAGTGATGAGGTTGAAAATAGCTTGAAGTTGAAGAGAAAAGGTCATATTGAGAAGTTATTGTTATTTTCTAATCACTTATTTTTTGGTGATAAGTATGTTGTTGAATATCGGGAGAGCTGACTGATGTATGTGAAATACAAAGAAGAGTATAGAAGAAATAGTTGATGTTGTGTGAATAAATGGATATGATATTATCGTATGGAGTAGATGATGCATGATAAGTTCATTCTCATGAAGGATAAAACATTATTCAGTGTGATAAATCATCTTTGAAGACCTAAGGTCAAATGTGTGGTCAAAGAAGTGGATCAAGACACATAGGATAATGAATTGGTGAAGATAGAGACTTGAACATGAGTGAGTGATTGAATGTGTGAAGAGGAAAAAAGAAAAATAATGAATACTTGATCACCATGACTGTGAAGGAGCTTAGGGATATGAAGAATCAAATGTTATGTCTTCTTGATTGAGTTAGGTGCAGCAGGATGTACACGTGAAAGAGTGAGTGTTTGAGAGGGTGGTTCAAGAGAGTGTCATGAATAAATTGAGTGTGTGAAGGCAGCCTTGTATAAAAGAGAGTTGATGTTTATTAGGGGATCAGAAGAGAATTGAATTAGGAGCTGAATTGAGAAGAAGAGTGAGCTGATCTAGAGGTCACAACCTTCTGTGTAAGACAACAAAATCAGAGTGATAAAAAACTTGTAGAATTCTAAGTAACAACTTAGAAAATGGGGATTTGAAGCTTCCCTATAAGTTGAAGCTTATATAAGGTTAGTAGGTGCTGGACTAAATTTGGGAATTGAAGCTTCCTTGTAAGTGGAAGCTAGTTAAAGACTAAGTAGGTGCTTGGTTGAATTTTAGAGTTGCAACTCCATGTTGACTAGATGCTCAACTTGAGATCATTGTAATATTTACAAGACATTATTTTCCAAGTTATTGCTTTTATTTCAGTGGGTTTTTATCCCTTGAATGGTTTCCCACATTAAATCATGTCTCTGTGTGCTTTCTCTAATGTTAATTGCTTGTGGATGTTGGTTTGATTTTATCATCACAAATTACGTGAATTGAATTGTGAGTTAAATATTGAATAGACGTTGATTCATCCCCTCTCAGTGTCCTAATTTCCAAAAATTGGTATCATATCCTATTCCTCTTGAATTCAGTGTAACATCTTGGAGGAGATCCTAGAGGCACAAGAATGGGTGCATTAGCATAATCAATCCTGAAAAGGAAGTATGTGTTTTCTCATATCTGATTGATGGGCTGAAGAAGGAAATCAAGCTCATGGAAGATGACCATGGCCAAGCACTCAAGGAGATGAAATCATTTGTTGAGAATGTTTCAAAAGATATGAAAGGAAAGGAGGATGCCTGCCTAAAACATGAATAAGAATTTAAAATCTTGAAGGTTGAACTAGAAGAGGAAAATGATAGATTGAAGATGCATAGAAAACTTGAAAAGAGTTTTGAATCTCTTGATGGAATCTTGGAAAATCAAAGATAACCAAGTGAAAAAATAGGTATATGATTCAGAGGAGAACCTGTTGAAAAGAAAACAAATGACAAGGATAGTCCAAACATGCAAACAAGCATGAAGATGATCAAGAAGACAAACATAAGAAGGCTTAAGTTAGTTAGGCAACCAAATGTATCCAAGTATGAAAATACTTTCAATGGCTATTGTTTTTATTATCATAGATATGTATATAGGGCTAATGAATGCAGAAATCATATCATAGATAACCACCCATGGAGAGATAATATAAGTAAGAAGGAAAAGAACATAGTTTTTTTAATTGCCAAGAAAAAAAGTCATATTGCTAAGTACTGCTTATAAGAACCTTCAAGTCAGTTTTGGGAAGAAAAATACTCAAAAGGCATGAACATGGTAGTGTGTTATAATTGTAACAAGTTTGGACACTATGCTATGATATGTCATGATCTCAATTTCGTAAATCATAGTGAGAATGACAGTTCATGCCAAGTTAGAGGTAAGAGTAATGTCATATGCTATAATTTTCATGATTTTGGGCATTTCGCAAACCATTGCTATCACAATGAGCAATCTAAGTACAACAGTAGACACCATAATTTTAGAGGACATGTTAAGAAGGTTTCCAACATTAAGATCAATCCTATAAATGATTCAAATTCAGTATCCTCTTGAAATAAGGAGGTAAAATGGATATGCAAGGTCAAGGAAGAAAACTCAAGAGTTGAAGAAGTAATGAAGGAAAAGGAAATAACATGGGAAGATAATGAAGAACACAATAATCAATGACAATCATGGGAGAGACTAGTACAAACAAGACATCAGAAAGTGATGAAAAATACAAGAAGAAGGAACTCAAGTCCAGTGCAAATTATGAAGAATCTCTACCTCAAGTTGTGTTAGAGTAGGTGTATGAGATGCAACATGTATGTCCAACAGGAACTTGATTAGTAAGTGGGGGTTTAGAAGATGAGGTGGTCACTCCAAGGAGTGAATCCAAGAAGGTTAACAAGATCTTAAGGAAAAGAAGGGAAATAATTGATTCATCATGTTGCTTTGATGACTATCTCCTATTTTGAAGTGATCCTACAAGATTTTGTGCCTTCTCTAGGCTTGTAGAAGGAATATATCATCGTAAAGAAACAAGTTCTTCTCAGGTTATTAGTCTACTAAAATACAAATCAATTTTTTCTCCATGATGATGTTGACTGAATAGTCATACGTATCTTCTTGAATGAAAGTTTCCATCAATAGTTGTTGGTTGGAGTCTCCATCATGTTTCCAAGGTATGTAAATTTCAAGGCATATTTTTTTAGTATAATGTTGAAAAACTAGTGTTTATTGAAAGTTCTCAACTGTTCTTCTTGAGTAGTCATGCAAAGAAAGCATGGTCAATAGGTACCAAGATCTATGTTATCCTTGTCTAGGTTGTCAAGATTGAATAATTTTTTATTCATCTCTATTAGGTTGTATTCTTGTAAGAGATGTCTTAAAGAGAATGTAAATGTTGTTAAAACATGTCAAGTGTCTTGTATCCATGTCCATGTATAAGATGATCCTAATTGGCCCACAAATTGTGTCATAGAAGTGGTCACAGTCTGTTGTATGTATGATTGAGTCCCGAGATAATGTCCTTGTTCGAAGGAGTGTGTTAATGAGTGTCATGTGTTCACAAGGAGTCAAATTTTTGTGTGCCAATGTCCATCATATTACTGGACTATTATTCTCAAGCTTTGAATCATGGAACAAGAAAAAGTAGGTTTAGCGTCCTTAGATTTCAATTTGAAATCTGAGACTACCCCATGTTAAAAAAATTTGCACTTTTAAAATAATGGGTCGTTTTGTGTGTTAATTGCCAGAAAGTGTCTGTAATGTGTCAAGATATTCCCAAGGAGTCATTGTAGTTATTTTCGCCAAATACTCAGATGCCCAAAATTGTTATATCCTGTCACTGAGGTTTGCTTGCAGGAAATTTGTATTTAATTATTTTGAGCCTTGTTTGAGGCAAATTGTGCTCCGGTTTAACCCTGTTGTGATCGTACATGTCAATTTTCCCATATACCAGTAGGGTTTTAACCAGGAATGAATTATGGGCTTTATTTGTGACTTCTGGCAACGTTTTGTGTTTTTGGTGTTTTCCCGTTTCGTTTTCTATGAAATTTCTAGAGATCAATTCCTTTGCCGGTTTGGTCTAATTCTTTTCCTGGAGTATCTGGAGATCACCTATGCATGTTATGCTAGAAGGAATTTGCCACGGGAGGTCTAGTTCTCTCTGAAAATATGAAGTCGTGCACGAAAAAGCTTCTTCTGGGCATGCCGCATTTTTGGAAAAAGGAGGTTTTAAGCTACGATGGGATTTTTGGAAGCAGCAGGCAAGTGGAAGTTTTGTACCTGCCTAGCAGGGTACTTTTTTCCATGGAAGCAATGCCAATTAAGTCACAATGGTAAAATTAGAGACAACAGGCAGTCGGGAATTTCTTACCTGCCTTGCAGGGTAAAAATTCTCATTGTGAAATAAAAGAAAAATCACTTAAGGCATTGATGGGATTTTCTTACATGCCTTGCAGGGTAAATAATCCCATTATGAAAGTCAGACAGCTAAAGTGGATCATGGGATTTTTGGAGCTACGGTGCAGGGTGAATAATCCCATTGTAAATTGGCTTTTAAAAATAGAAATTGCCTATGCAAAAAAATGTGACCCCTTTTGGGAAAGAAGGGCAGCTTTAAATGTATTAAATTAATTAATTCCTTCTCCAAATTTGGCGCCCAAGCTTGTGGAAAAGTCAACAAAGGGAAAAGGGATAAAGAAAATTACAATTAGAAATTCTAAAATTAAATAAATATTATTTATTTAATGCAGCCCCTTCATGTCAAAAAGTGCACCCTATTTTGAAGAAGAATAGTATTTTTTAAAACATTAATTGATATAATTAATTCTTATTTTCAGTGGATGAGGTCAAAGCATACTGTGAAGCTTAAGTGAACTAGAAGTAGAGAGCTAAAATTAAATAAATTTAATTTATTTAATGGCAGCCATGAGCATGCACAAAATAGGTGCCCCATTTGAAGAGAAAATCTTGTTAATTAATTAATTAATTGCTAGGAATAGGAGGGGCAATAATTAATTATAGAATGATAAGGGTTATATAAGCATGCGCTGACATAAAGATGAATTAATTAATTCTTTAGCAATGAAGTGCACCGCAGGCAATTTTGGTGCCCCATTTGAAGATGAATTTTGCACAAAAGAAGGTGTATTTACTGTTGGAAGCTTCAAAATTTGGCATCTAGGTTTGAAGGAGCTTGATTTGTGTCTGAATAATTGTCTGCATAAGTGGTACAAATGCTCAAGTGAAGTTGGCAAAATTCATGCTTGCTTTGCATGCAAATAAAACATCAAATTTTGCGGCAGCAGACTTGATATATGCAGATTTTTATAATTAAAATCTAGTGTTCATGTTCCGGTTGCCATCTTTGTCTGAATTAATTGCAGGAATTCATTATAGGTGCTTTTATAAGAAAAAGGGAGCTTAAAACAATGTCCAATACATTGAACATATCCTCCAAATTTGAAGAAATATCCAGATTGGCACCGGTTGTGAAGAATTCCAGCTAAATAAAGAGAAAAAGAATTGCTCAAACAATGACAGTTTCAGCCATGGCAAAGCGGGATGAAAAAGAAAGCACAGCAGAGTCATGCATCACTTCTAAGTTTGCTAACACCGGAGACATAGATCCAGATCCAGATCTCATAATGGCAAAATCTTCTGACACAAATTCATCCTCTTATTTCTAATGCAGCCTATGTAGAAGTCAATACGTGGAAAATTCCTTCTAGGATCTTGTACATGTGCTCCCAATCTTCCAGTTGAGTCCTTCATTGAAGTTGCATTCATGTAGAGTGTTTTCCAGAATTTTTAATTACTCGTATGCAATTAAAAATAAAAAAGATGAGTTACTTACGGAAAACATTGCACTGATGCATGTATTAGAGAAGAACTACAAAAGCTTCAAGGATAAGAGGGAATACATGTCAAAGACAATATCCAGCCACTTCCAGATCCAGCCGCTTCCTGCTTCCGGATCCAACTGCTTCCAGATCTAGTTTGGTGAGAATCAAAGGAAAAAAAATCAGCTGCATGCAGAATATGAAAAAGGACAAGACTACAACTTTCATCTTTCTTCTTCTTTTTCTTCTTTCCTCCGACAAAGTAATTGAGCGATCAATTAAATTATAAAACCTAGGTGATTGGTTTAAAAGCCATTACTTGAAGAAGTCAACTACGTGGAGATAGGTGGCTTACGTGCAAAATAAAAGATTCTATCTTCAATTGAGAATCATGCATGTCATGCAAAGAGGAATTCCAGGAGGGAGATTGTCAGTTGTTTCCTTTACAACTTCCACATTTTTCAGTTCAACTAAAAGCTTCTAACTTGTAATTTCCCCTCTACATTCTATAAGTAGAGGAAGAACCTACGGGTTAAAGAATCATAATTTGTAAGGAATATTCTTGTGTTCCAGACTTTGTGTTGAAACCCTTGATAGCTATTTGAACTAAAGGAATACAAAGGAGTAGATTTCCGGAGAACTTTGTGTCGTGGTGCATTTTGCTTCTAGCTTTTTATCTCATATTTACTTATAAACTTTGTGTTATTTTAGATCTAGATCTGAAAGTTGCCTTTGCTTATAATTCTATGAGTGTAATATCTATTGGTCATGTCTATGTGTGTGCAATCAACTCTGTAATCTATTGATTGGGTTGCACATCTTCCCTCTTTCTTTCCTGTTTTTATTATTTTCCTTCTTCATTAGATATTTCCTTTCTTTAACAGTTGTTTACTTGCTGCAAAAATATACAGCTATGGTTCATGAGCTGCATAGTTAAAGTAAAACCCCCATATAGATACTAGCATATTTTATTGACAAATCTGACACGGGAGCCTCACCGGTAAATGAGGGAGATTTATCTCATGACTGCCTAGGTTTTCAGCTATGCAGAAAATCTAACCAACATTTATTGGCTACTCCGCTAGGGAACAACACAAATTAGCAGGCCAGAGATTTCTCAAGTTAGAAGCCGCAGATCCAGTCTTTCACCAGGAAGAAGAGTGCAAACACATCCAGATCCATATCATCTTCAACATAATCCGGTAGCTGGAATTATTCATTAAGTCTATTCTCAAACAAGACGTGCTCCGTTCATGATTCAGAATCAGCCACTTTCCCTTGCAACGTCTATTCCATGGGGTGCAGCGTTTGGACCATGTTATCAGCGAATTTTGACTTCACAAAATTGTTAAAAAATAATAAAAAATGAAAAATTTGAAAATTTTGAAAAATGTCACCCTGCGTGGTTCATTGCCCTCGTTGCGACCGTTTCATTTTTTATCGTTTCGGTCTTTGTTTTGTCCTTTTCGGGCGAGAACTCTTCCCGCCAGGCTTTAAAACGCGTTAAAATAATTATAATTAATTAATTAATTGCTCCTTGTTTGATTAAATTAATTTTTAAATCACTTTAGGAGTATTTAATTAAATAAATATAAATTAAAAATCATTCAACAAATTTTAATGCTGGGAAAGTAAGCTTACGCTTCCAAACTGTCGAGAAGCCAATCTGGGTTCCCGACCCTGGATTTCCCCTTTCCTGGCAATCCGCTTCAATTTTCCCGCACATGGAATTTTCTCTGCCAATTGCCAAATCATGAATTGGCTAACGGGCAAGAAATTTCTCAATTTCCCACATGGGGAAATTGAACGGGGATTGCCAACCCATTTTGCCATTCCCTTTGGCAATTGTCCGTTGTTTTCCCCATTTCCACCTGGTACTTAAGCCACTACCCGAGAAGCGAGGAAGTTGAATTAATCCTCCTAACTTCCTCCATCAAACCCGTTGGAAAAAGTCGTGCGAAAGCTTCACTTCTTATTTCTCGTGAAGGACATAGTACTTTGTCAGAACAAATAGCTTTCAACGCATTCACAGGCCAAAGAGAGACAAAAATTCCTTTTTCCCTACCAAAGAGGAGACGCCTTGTGAGTGAAAAGGAGGACAACAAAAATTAATCAGAGCAAAAGGACTAAAGGCAAATACATGCGCCCACGCCTTGGGTGAAGTTAAAGAGAGGGAGGAGAAGACAAAGAACTCAAACCCACGCGCCCATCCAAGGAATCTCTTTACACACAGCAAGAAGAGGAAATACAAAAAATGCACTGGTTTTAATAAGGCAGCAGCCCACGTGGGCAAAGGCCATGCCCAGCCAAAGAGATACAATCCAAAAGCTGCGCATTGATCAAAGGAGGCGCTTGACAAATAGTTTTCAAATAAAAGAAAAAAAAAGGAGAAGGACAGCGTCTACGCATTGGAGAAAGAAATTGATCAAAGGAGGGGCCTTTCCCATGCACCTGTCCACATAGGCCACGCATTGGCCAAAGAGGGATAAAACAGCAAAGGAAAGACCAGTCCATGCCTGACATAGGAAAAAGAACAATTAGAATTTCCCACGCAAAAAAAAGAGGAGGAGATAGGGTGGGAAGATCAACCAGGGAATGATAATCGGGTGTCAATGCGACCCGACCGCACCATGGGCAAGTATGTTTGAAAAAATGAATTGTCTTTGTGACTTGTTATATTCTGCATTTTCATCGGCCTTCAGAAAGAATGTGTAATGCATATGGATGGATCCGGGGCCCTGATAAAGCTTACAGATTAATTGCTAAAAGCTACAACAAATGAAGGTCACAAATAGCAAACATAATGCAGCTGTAAGCTAATCCTTATTCTGAACTCAGATCCATGGCAGCTGCAGGAAACAAATATTCACTGCCGTGTACGATGGATTGGAGTCACGCTATTCAAGGCTTCATAAAATTTCCCTGAATCAGGAGATGAAGGTTATTACGGTGCAGAATGAAACGATTCATATTGCTCCGCATTTTTTCCCCTAGAAATGAATTGAATGTGAAGGTCAACTCTGAAAATACCTCGTTGGTCGTTTTGTATACTACATCCTTGTTACTTGTAAATGGTCTCTTTGAGAAAATCTGAGGGCAATAGGCAATATTTAAACCCTTCCATTATGTACATCCAATCAGACAATAAAAAGTATTCTTTTAGAAGGTTCGGAGAAACTTGTTTTTTTTCAATGGACGATTGTACTGTAGTTTCAAGCTAATTTTTTATAGCTTTATTTCTATTCGCTTTGATCCATGACTAAGGAAGAATTCATATGGTTGTTACCTGTACATTTTTCCAAGGTCCTCTTGGTTGCCCCAGTTGTTCAATGTATTTTTTGAAGGGTTTCTTTTATGTGTTGCAAATTGTAACATAAAGGATCTTTTTAGTTTCTGGAAAAATAAGTATATTGTGTAGCTCACAGCTACCTTTGTAGAATGCACTGCCAAAATACCAAAGGGCTCTTTGGCCAAGAATCAGTCTTAAGGGTGTCGATCGGCATGCTGAGGGCATGAACCTGGGTCATCATCATGGCAGCATTAGGTCTTTATTGGTAATGGCATTTTCTCATCGTATGGAAGGTACAATTGTGCTTATTATGGCAAAGCCAAAACATTCTTACTACAAGTGTTATATAATAAGGAAGAACCGTGAGCATTGTGGTAAAACCATTCTTTTCAAAAATGGTGGTTTAAGCCTATGGATGAAGACCATGCTATGATTTGAATTTGGTTTAATTCTATGTATGAAGATCATAGAATGATTCATATTTTTTGTGGAGGAGATAGATCGCAACAGGGTATTTTTCGATTCAGATTCCTGAATGATGTTCATGAGTAAAATAATTCCTCTGTCACATAAATGAGAAGTTTGCATTGCCATATTGATTGATAAAAATGTCTCTTGGAATAACTATTTGACTCGACAAGAACCTTCAATTGTGTGCACGCTGACACACTGCAACTGAGTTTGTTTCCGAGATTGTTGTGAAATATGAGAACTGCTTCCATCATTTCAAACAAAGAAAATGTTATTTTTGGTGATTATTGGTGATGTTAAGTGAACCAATAAAATAATGGCTGTGCAGTGAGATGGAAGAGTCAGGTTATTCAATTTGTAGAAAGTGTTTGCAAAGCTAGACAATGCTTTCGACTTCATCAAATTAGATGTATAGTGCAAATAACTGGTTATATTTATTCATGGGGTGTTTGTTAAAGCCATGTTTTGTAATACCATTGGAGGTGAATTGCAATTTTGGCTCTTGGAGATCTTCTCAATGGCGAAAGACCAGACGCTGGATTCTGGTAAACCAAGGTGGTGTAACGACTACGGTCTCGCGACAAATGAATAATTCACCATGGAAAGGTACTCGGAGCATGTGGAGAATTGTGAATGTGAATACGAATGAAGAAAAATTTTCTCACACTAGGATATTGCTTAGATAGAGGGGTGGATGAATTGCTCAATTTTCAAGCTTAGCACTCTTGTCATTTGGAGGATTGCAGAGCACAATCAATGAGTTCATTCCCATACGATCGGGATAGGTGGACTCTTGGCCCAATGGATAAGGCACTGATCCTAGGTGTCTTGATCTGGGTGGCGCATTGTTGACTAGGATGTCTACGTGTGCGTCCAAGTCATTTAAGTGGGTCCACATGTACCCATTTCTTTTATTTATGTATTTTTCCTTAAATGACTTTTTAACTTAAGTGGTTTCTATTTTTAGTCACTTTTTAAAAGTTGGTTGAAAAAGTCAGTCACTTAAGTGCCCTATTTAATGTGCATTTAAAACTCTAACTACTTTGTAACCAACTTTTGGGTTATAAAAGAAAGTCAGAAGCTCATTTGTAAGTGTGAATTTGAGAGAGGAGAAGAAAATACTTGTGTGCAAGCTTTGTTTTAGGAAGAAACTTTGTGTTCTTTGTGAAAAACATTTTGGAGTTAATGAAATACGAACTTTGTGTCTCATTCATTGTCTCTTGAAACATTTGATGTTCTTATGTTCATTAGATGTTAGGTGTTTGAATCTTGCATGCAAATATTACCTTTGATCTTATTGTCAACATTATTAATCAGTTGTTCTAGTTCACAGTGATCAAGTTCTGATTATCTACTTGCTCATGTGTGTTCCCTTTTACACATTCTTGTTTGGCTAACTCAAACTCTGTTTTATTTGCGTTAGTTATTCATCTTTCCTCTTTATGTAATAATAGGCTCTGTGTTTACCTAACTCTTGCATGTTCTTTCAGTTCATTCCATTCCACTCCTTTCCTTCATTCCATTCCATCTCCCTCATTCACTTTTCTTTCCATTGATGTCCCAAAACACCCCCCACATACAATTTTGAATGTACAGATGTAAATACAGTTTTGGTTTTCAATAAAGGCAGCCTCACCTTCATTGAGGAGGGACTTTGTTCCCACACTGTTGCATGTCATTTGCATGTGTGCAAATCCATATGCTAACAGACCTCTAAATTTGACTCCTCCTATGCATGATCTACCTAAAGGGACGAGAAAGAATTTTCTAAAATTCTTTGGAGATGGCAAGCAGAATCCAGATGACCACTTGGCTGCGTTTTTCATATCCTGTGGAGTGCTTGTAGTCGAACATGAAGATGTATCTGTCCGGATCTTCATAGAGACTCTGCATGAATTGGCTAGAGAATGGTTCTACCGGCTAGCTCCTGGCACCATAACCAACTAGGATACTATGCAGGATGCGTTCTTGAAAAGATTCAAGATAGCCAAAAATTCCAGTACATTGATAACCCAACTAACTCCGCTGAAGAAGGAACCACATGAGCACATAAGGGATTTTATTGCAAAATTCCAAAGATTGCTTTACAAAATTCCAGCTTTTGCTTCTCCAAATGACGAGAATCAAAATGTATTCTTCAATGCTTTGCTTCTTGAAGTAAGCTATCAATTACGAAGAGCACGTCCTGCTGACTTGTTAGCAGCTCAAAACATGGGGGTTGAAATTAAAGACGACCTCCTCATGGCTGGAAAGATAAAGAGCAACACTTCTAGAGCTGAAAGTTCATCCTCTGCTACTACCTCCAATTCACTATTGCAAAGGTTAGCAAATGAGATGTTGCAGATAAAGAAACAAATGGCTCAAATGGTTTAGGGAAACAATACTGCTCCTGCTTGGAATTTCAACAACAACAACCAGAACTGCATTGTTGGTTCCCAAAGATTAAAAATTGAAGCTGCTCCCAGAAACAATGTGGAGATGAATGAAGAAGACCAGGAAGCTGATGCTGATCAACTTGAGAACGATGATTTTGTAGGTCCTGCTGGCGAATCCAACACTAATTACCTAAACTACAAATCTAAACATGACGATGAGAAGCTCCATGAAGATGATCAAGGTCATGCATATGCAGTTTTTACACAATCAAAAACTCACCAAGCTGAGGCATTGGCTGACGAACAAAGAAGGGGCAGCCCTTTACCTTCTTCTTTAGCTCCTAGAGATAAGAATGTGAGTTCTTCATTTCAACCACAAAAAACAACTCATGTATCTGAATCTATACCTTCCTTCAACATTATTGATCATGTAAAGAAAATTACAGTTGAAATGTTAGAAGTTGAATACCTGAGAGCCTTTCCTGAGTAGTTAAATAGGCTAGTCAAATATGTACAATCACCAGGACAATTCAATAAATCAAACGGCCTTTTTCCTAAGCCCAAAGTTACTCCTCCCCAGAACAACAATGTAGTTGTTAAATCCTCACCTTCTAAAAGAGTAGAACCTTTCTATGTCTCCTTATTGCTTAATGGTTCCAAGTTAAGCAATTGCATTCTAGATTCGGGTGCTTCTGACAATGTCATGCCAGCTAAAGTTGCGGATGCTCTTTGGTTTACCTTGACAAAGACCATAAAAAGGTGCTACTCCATGGAGAGACAAGTCCCTTTAATCAGACAAATCAAAGATGCACAAGCTGTTCTGACAACTTTTCCTAACAAAAGATTAAAGATGACAATTCTAGTTGCAGATACTCCTGTCTCCTACGGGATGTTACTAAGTAGAAACTTCTACAAAGAGTTGGGAGGAGAAGTAAAGATGGATTGGTCCTGTGCTCATATTCCTATCAAAGGAATTAATCAAAAGCTGGAGCCAAAAAAGAACTCCAAGTACACAGTGACAAAATCTGAAGATCCTAGATCTCAGATTCTTTTTCAGGGATTTGACCATGGTGTATACTTCGTGGAAATGGATAAAGGCGTTCCAGAGCTAGAACTTCAACCAGAGCCAGAGCTAGCAAAAGAAGAAGAAAAATTTTAGACTCTTGAGTTTAAAGGCACATGTTGTTCTTTTGGATCAGGAGCTGACGTTCTACTATCTCCTCATCATGAGATATTCCCATACTCCCACAAGTTGTTTTTTGAGAACATCAATCATATGGTGGAGTATGAAGCATTGCTTCTAGGAATGGAGCAAGTTAAAAAGAAAGGAGTACGAATCCTCAAATCCCAAGGAGATGTTGAATTTCTAATAAAGCAAGTTCGAGGGAAAAATCAAGTCAAAAGAGATGAGCTGGAGCATTACAAAGATAAAGTGCTTTTTGCCACACTGGATTTTACTGCCTTCTCTATCGACTTTATTCCAACCAATCAGAACTTCAAGGTAAATTCTTTGGCAGTCATAGCTGCACTATTAAATCTAGATAGACCACTATCCATATTCAGACAAGAAAACTATAAAGTGGAGATGGACAACCACCCCAAAGTCTCTGATAATGTTGAACAATGGTAGACTTTTAATGATGACAAACAAACATCTGCATGTTTGCATGTTGAAGGAATAAATCACCACCACGAAGAATAATCACAAGGAAAACTAATCTAGGTTATGATGACAATAGTGGAATAATCCAACCAAAATGTAAGAAAATCCCCAAGGGTTTAGTTTCCTTAGTGGAGACTTTCAACAAGCATGGTCAGTACCTGAAGAAGAACAAAGAATATGGTGATATTTCTTCCTCAGAAATGCAACAAATAAATCTGAGTACGAAGGAAGTTGATGAAGACTTACTCACCACAGAGAGAAGAAAGGATGAGCCACCACAGGATGAAGTCGATAAGGACTTGCCCAAGATATTTGACAAGAAGGCCAAAGAAAGGAAGTTTGAGATCAGAGACTGGGTACTCTGGCGAGACAAGAGACATGAACCGAAGGGCATGCACGACAAATCTGATTCACTCTAGAAAGGACCCTTCGTGATCAAAAAAGCTGCGGGAATGGATACCTTCTTCCTTGCCTATCGGGATGGAATTGAGTTGCCATTTCCTTTAAACGGGCAACATATGAAGTTGTTCAAGAACTAAAAAAGTAGGGTAAAACATGTATGTATATAAATAAAACTTTGATTGTTTATCCTTGTTTTGTTTCTGTTTTTTGTTTGTTTGTCTGACCCCGAGCCCAGTGGACAAGACATGAAACTAGAGATGTTGGGATCTCATTTTTACCCATGTCATTTTGACAGAGGCAAATATGTCCACAGACGGAGTCGACTGGTGTCCCTAGATTTCACTCTTAAATCTGAGACTACCCCATGTTAAAAATATTTGTACTTTTAAAATAATGGTTCGTTTTGTGTGTCAATTGCCAGAAAGTGTCTGTAATGTGTCAAGATATTCCTAAGGAGTCATATTAGCCATTTTCACTAAATACCCAGATGCCCAAAATTGTTATATTCTATCGCTGAGGTTTGCCTGCGGGAAATTTGTATTTAATTATTTTGAGCCCCGTTTGAGGCAAATTGTGCTCCGGTTTAACCCTGTTGTGATTGTACATATCAATTTTCCCATATATCAGTAGGGTTTTAACCATGAATGAATTATGGGCTTTATTTGTGACTTCTGGCAACATTTTGTGTTTTTGGTGTTTTCCCGTTTCATTTTCTATGAAATTTATCTGGATCAATTCCTTTGCCAGTTTGGTCTGATTCTTTGCCGGGAGTATCTGGAGATCACCTATACACGTTATGCCAGAAGGAATTTACCACCGGAGGTCTGGTTCTCTCTGAAAAGACGAAGTCGTGCACGAAAAAACTTCTTCTAAGCAGGCTGCATTTTGGGAAAAAGGAGGTTTTAAGCTACAATGGGATTTTTGGAAGCAGCAGGCAAGTGGGAATTTTGTACCTACCTAACAGAGTACTTTTTCCCATGGAAGCAATGCCAATTAAGTCACAATGGGAAAATTAGAGATAACAAGCAGTTGGGAATTTCTTGCCTGCCTTGCAGGGTAAAAATTCTCATTGTGAAATAAAAGAAAAATCACTTAAGGTATTGATGGGATTTTCTTACATGCCTTGCAGGGTAAATAATCCCATTATTAAAGTCAGACAGCTTAAGTGGATCATGGGATTTTTGGAGTTGCGGTGCAGGGTGAATAATCCCATTGTTAATTGGCTTTTAAAAATAGAAATTGCCTATGCCAAAAAGTGTGACCCCTTTTGGGAAAGAAGGGCAACTTTAAATGCATTAAATTAATTAATTCCTTCTCCAAATTTGGCGCCCAAGCTTGTGGAAAAGTCAACAAAGGGAAAGTGGATAAAGTAAATTAGAATTAGAAATTCTAAAATTAAATAAATATTATTTATTTAATACAGCCCCTTCATGTCAAAAAGTGCGCCCCATTTTGAAGAAGAATAGTCTTTTTTAAAGCATTAATTGATATAATTAATTCCTATTTTCAGTGGATGAGGTCAAAGCATACTGTGAAGCTTAAGTGAATTGGAAGTAGAGAGCTAAAATTAAATAAATTTAATTTATTTAATGGCGGCCATGAGCATGCACAAAATAGGTGCCCCATTTGAAGAGAAAAGCTTGTTAATTAATTAATTAATTGCTAGGAATAGGAGGGGCAATAATTAATTATAGAATGATGAGTGTTATATAAGCATGGGCTGCCATAAGGATGAATTAATTAATTCTTTAGCAAGGAAGTGCAACCCAGGAAATTTTGGTGCCCCATTTGAAGATGAGTTTTGCACATAAGAAGGTGTATTTACTGCTGGAAGCTTCAAAATTTGGCACCTAGGTTTGGAGGAGCTTGATTTGTGTCTAAATAATTGTCTGTATAAGTGGTACAGGTGCTCAGGTAAAGTTGGAAAAATTCATGTTTTTTTTGCATGCAAATAAAACATCAAATTTTGGGGCAGCAGGCTTGATATATGCAGATTTTTATAATTAAAATTTAGTGTTCATGTTCCGGTTGCCATATCTATCTGAATTAATTGCAGGTATTCATTACAGGTGCTTTTATTAGAAAAATGGAGCTTAAAACAATGTCCAATACATTGAACATATCCTATGAATCTGAATAAATATCCAGATCTGCACCGGTTGTGAAGAAATTCAGCTAAATAAAGAGAAAACGAATTGCTCAGACAAAGACAGTTTCAGCCATGGCAAAACGGGATGAAAAAGAAAGCACAGCAGAGTCATGCATCACTTCTAAGTTTGCTGACACCAGAGACATAGATCCAGATCCAGATCTTATAATGGCAAAAGATTCTGACACAAATTCATCCTCTTATTTCTAACACAGCCTGTGTAGAAGTCAGTACGTTTAAAATTCCTTCAAGGATCTTGTGCATGTGCTCCCAATCTTCCAGTTGAAGCCTTCATTGAAGTTGCATTCACCCGAAGTGCTTTCCAGAATTTTTAATTGCTCATATGCAATTAAAAATAAAAAAGACAAGTTGCTTACGGCAAACATTGCATTGATGCATGTACTGGAGAAGAATTTCAAAAGCTTCAAGGATAAGAGGGAAGACATGTCAAAGGCAATATCCAACCGCTTCCAAATCCAGCCGCTTCCTGCTTCTAGATCCAGTTTGGTGAGAATTAAAGGCAAAAGAATTAGCGGCATGCAGAATATGAAAAAGGACAAGACTGCAACTTTCCTCTTTCTTTTTCTTTCTCTTATTTCCTCCGACAAAGTAATTGAGCGATCAATTAAATTATAAAACCTAAGTGATAGGTTTAAAATCCATTACTTGAAGAAATCAACTACTTGGAGATAGGTGGCAGACGTGCAAAATAGAAGGTTCCATCTTCAGTTGCAAATCATACATGTCATACAAAGAGGAATTCTAGGAGGGAGATTGCCAATTGTTTCCTTTATAGCTTTCACATGTGCCAGTTCAAGTAAAAGCTTCTGACTTGTAATTGCCCCTCTACATTCTATAAGTAGAGGAAGAACCTACGGGTTAAAGGATCAGAATTTGTACGTAACGATCTTGTGTTTCAAACTTTGTGTTGAAACCCCTTATAGCTATTTGAAGCAAAGGAATACAAAGGAGTAGATTTACAGAGAACTTTGTGTCATGGTGCATTTTGCTTTTAGCTTTTTATCTCAGATCTACTTATAAACTTTGTGTTATTTTAAATCTAGATCTAAAAGTTTCCTTTGCTTATAATTTTGTGCGTGTTAATATCTATTGGTCATGTCTATGTGCATGTAATCAACTCTGTAATCTATTGATTGGGTTGCACATCTTCCCTCTTTCTTTTCTTTTTTTATTATTTTCCTTCTTCATTAGATATTTCCTTTCTTTAACAGTTGCTTACTTGCTGCAAAACTATGCAGCTATGGTTCATGAGCTGCATAGATAAAGTAAAACCCCCATATAGATACTAGCATATTTTATTGACAAATCTGACACGGGAGCCTCACCGATAAATGAGGGAGATTTATCTCATGACTACCTAGGTTATCAGCTATGTAGAAAATCTAGCCAACAAGGTTTGTCTTTGTCTTGCTATGAAAAGGTGTTGTAAAATGTCAAAACCATTCAAGTTCTGATAAGTATCAAGAATACACATCAAGTGTCTATCCATAACCACAATTCAAGACCCTAGATATTAGTATGATAGAAGGGAGCACACCCAAGGTTTTTGAAATTTTCAGCCGTGATAAAGGTCAAACCAAGTTAAGTCATGTCTGGTAGTTATACATTTAAAAACTCTACGTAAATAGGATATCAAAATCTTGACACTCAACTATGGAGGTTTGAAAATGAAGTACTCAAAGGATGAAAATGTTTCTAAGTCAAAAATTTAAATGTGTCTCATACAAATAAGAAAAATAGATGACTTGTATATAATTTTGAGTGAAGGAGAGGTTACAAAGATCATAATCATGCTCAATATGAATAAAGAACATATTATGAGTCATAATGAGATAGAATGCTCCAAGAATGGACTGCCCCAAACAATTTATTTTGAGGGTCAAGAAGGTGTGTAATAATGTTAAATGGAAATGAAAATGTGAATGCAAATGAAATAGAGCTATACAACTCACATAGAATGCTCAAAAGCTAAGGGTTGATATATTGTAGTCTAGGTACAATGTATTGGATGAAAATTCAAGGTTTGTTTTAATGATTCTAACAGAGCTAGGAGAATCCACATGCAATGGAATTTCATGCAGGTTTAGTTTGAAGACTATAATCATGTCAAAGCCTCATAAGGATCTTGCAACACATCTTGAAGGTGAGTATAAGTTTGATTATGGTCTTACAGCCAGTACAATCTTGAAGGAGTTCAAAAGAAATGATCTAGTCTGATTTTGAAAAATCACAGTGAAACTTTACACTTATTTGTGAAATGGACAATGAGATTCAATGTCTATAAAACCTAGGAGGGAGACATCAAAAGAGTAGTAGATTTTTTGAGTTTGAATAATACCCCATCACTAGGTGTTGCAAGGTACTTATTGTCTGAAACAAATACCTACAGATTTGATGAGATCTCACATAGAAGAAAGAGCCTAGATTTTTCTTTGAGCAAGAAGAAGGATAAGCTTTAGGCCAAGGTTGTTATAGTAAAGTCCAATAATGGAGTTGTCATGCATCATGTTGATATTGTTGATGATGAGTCAAAAATAGTGACCTACAGGTTTAGTAGGAGTATTAGAACAAGGGAAATGGCTAATACCGTGAAACAGTGAATTTGAGGTGGCCTAGAAGCCTAGAAAGTCTTGTAAAACACAAAATAATGAAGACAAGATGGTACACTTCAAGGTGGAGTAATCTATTTGTTCATTCAGTGTATGGACAATAAAATGCAATAGAGAGCACTAAAAAAGTCCTTTAGGACTGGTCAATTCTGTTTGATCAATTCTTATGACTTGAATGAAAGGTAAGGGCTTGATTTCTTGTAGTTTCAGAAAAAGTACGATACAATTATCCTAGGGTGAGGTGTATGATATTTTTTCATAATGTACATAGACTCTATTCATGGCAAAATTTGGGCTAAAAGGAACTGAAAAGTTGATTGAGGGTTCTAAGGTCCAAATAGCAAAATCAATTAGCTTAAGGCAGATTTGAGTTTGTTTTTTAACATGGTGAAGTGAGATATATAAAAAATGAAGAGAATAGGTTTAGGGGGAGAATTGAGGTTGATTAATAAAGAAATCTATGCATATTTTCAAGCCATTTCTGAAAAGGTAGCAAGTCCAATCCAAGGGGGAGATTCCTAAGGTAAGGTTATGCATTATCAATGCTTATTTACATGTTGATCATGCTGTCAGATGTCTGAACCTTTGTCATAGATGTCAAAGGGGAGAGAGCATTGTCAGAAACAAAGTATGGATGCCTTGAAGATGCTAGTGTGTTTGTTTTCTATCAAAGTTTCTAGTTTTGTTTTCATCAATGAAAAAGGGGGAGATTGTTGAGCATTGGTGCATTGGTGTTGTCATTGATGTCACGTGCCATTGATGGAAAAGGTGTAAGTAGTGAAGTGAGGATCAATTAGAGGCATGAAGGTTGATTGGTAGAGTCTTATTAATGATGGTTAGTGCCTTCTCAATAGAGGTTGGAGTTCATAGAGTGGTTTCAGGATGAGTTCAGAATGAGTTCAGGATGATTTCAAGGTGTTACAAGATTGGTCAGTAAGGTAGGTGCCCACTAGAGGTATGGAGATGCTTGGTGTGTTTTCCTTAGGTTTCCCACAATTTTGAAATGGTGTTTCAAGGATGGAAAAGAGCTTCTATGGTGATCATCAGGTCAGGTATTGTAAGTCACGGTTGGAACTAGCCCATTTAGGCCTAATTCTAGAGACTATCAAGATATAAGATCTCAAAGAAAGCCACAAAAATACTAATTAATCATGGTAAGATCCTAATAACACTTCCTAGAGCATTTATGAACAACTATAGGGAATAATTTGTCCTTTGGAGGAAAAATTCAAGTTTTCACCAAAACTACCTTTGAGAATTAATATTGGAAGCTTAGGAAAATGAGATTGTTCTAGGATGTACATGTTCATTCATGAGAAGACAATATATGGATCATATATAGGTATTTGTTTTAGTGCTCTGGGTTAAGTTTCGTCAAAATTTGAAGAGTAATTTTGAATATATTCAAGTTTTACCAAAGTCGGGTAAAGTGAGAAGGGCTAAAACAACGATCTGTCTTCCTAGCACTCAAACAAAATTATCAATATTTATTTAGATAAATCATAGAAGTAATTTTTGAAAAGCACTCAAAGACTATTTTTTTTCAAAAATTTTGAGGATAATTTGATAACAAACAAAAAAGTTATATTCATTTTACTAATAATGTTTTTCTCTGTCCAAACCTCCTTCCTAGAGCGATAAGCATAAAATGAGACATTTTTTACTCCAAATCAAGTTTGCAAGTTGGGACAACCCCTCAAAAGTGTAGAAGGATCCTCCTAGGTCAAAATGGTGGCAACCTTATTCCTCATGGTTGAATGTCTTGTACAGGTTTTACCCTGTTTTATAAGTTTTTGACTGAACAATGTTGATTTGAATGCTCCAAGATGAATATCATGTTGTGGAAGAAGGTATGTGAGGTGGTATCAGGTGTCATGAAGAGATTTGAACACTTTTTTTATTTTGGATTCTATCAAAATTCAATCTCTACCTATCAAGGGCTTATCAAATCAAACCTATCATGATGCTTAAAAGGTTGTATGAATAAACATGACATGAAGTTAAGAAATGAATCTAAACCTCTTTTACAGGTCTTATAAAACTTGTTGAAGCTTAGAGTAACTTTGGTGAAGTGAGTGAAGGCCTAGTTTCGATTACTTCTCAACTACCCTGTAGGCATGACAAAGAGGACTAATATTCCGATTTGTGCTAATGTTTTTCCCTTTTTAAACTAAGCATTCAAGTGATTGGAGGAAGTGTAAATGTTATTCTTGAAGTGTCCTTGCCATGGGTGGCCCTGAGATTGTAGTTTTGGTTAGAAATAAACTCCCAAGTTGAGATTGTTCTGTGTTGCTTTAAGTACTAGTTTTGCACAATCCTGCAAATGCTTGTTCTTATGCATATATTCCTTGAAATGGTGATATCTCCTGATGTGGTAAGTTGCAAAAGATTAGAGGATTATCAAAAAAGTTTGTTTAGATGCTAATGACAGAGTTTCACAAAAGTATAACTTATCATTCCTTGAAGACTAGGTATGTCTTGTTATGACACTTAAGATAATAAGCATGTTTGGCCCAAACCATGATGTTTTCTTACAAAGAAAATGTAAATGAAGGCTTGGAGTAAATAGTAAGATCATCCTTGAAGTGATCATGCAGTTACAATGACATAAGAGTGAAAGATAAGGTTTTGTAAGCTATCAGATAATGAGCTAGGGGTTGAGTTCAAAAAAACCATAACTATGTAATGTTAGAAGAGAACTAATTTGATTGAATGGGCACAATATCAAACAAAATTATTGATCTGGGAATCTATGCAAATGTTCCATTTTCCATGGAATATTCCACTACAACCATGTTTAACTGATACTTATCATGAAGTAAACTAAACCCTTAATGGTGCAAGGATGCGATTGAAAAATAATGAGTACCATGTCCAAATGCATTTGTTATGAAGAATTTTAGCCTCTTAAGTATGATATATTATGAAATTATTTTGGATCATTCTCTCCAAGCTGTGAATAATGTTAATGCTCAGTCTTTATGGTGTGCCAATATCTATGTTTGAATGTGACCATGTGCTCCATGACTATTAATTGGACGATTTGAAGAAACAATCTGAAAAGAGCTCCATATCATGATTTTTCAGCTTGTAAGATCCCGTGGTTGAATTTTACCTCCTGAGTAGCTCATGATCATGAATGCATGACCTATTATAAGTATATAAAACCGTTCCTCTTCAAGAATCAATACTGAAACAACCAGTTCTTGCACCTATAATGTTTACATGAACTCAAGTTGAAAATTGAAAGCAAAAGTTGCACTAATTCTACTTGTTTTATCCTGATTGCATCTGACCATCTCATCTATGCATGCTCATGCCACCTGTTTTAAAGTAATAAACGTGTCATAAAAATTCTCACTCGCCAAATCTCATGATTGATAAAGTGCAACAATTACAAGAGGACAATTTGCAGAGGTCAGAGGGCAGGGTACAAGTCTAACAAGTATGTACTTATAACTGAAAATTATCAGATGCAATCAGGAAATCAAAAGGAAAGTTCTACTTGGATAATTTAATCCCCTTACATGTATGAAATAGTGATGAAGTTGAAAATACCTTGAAGTTGAAGAGAAAAGGTCATATTGAGAAATTATTATTATTTTATAATAATTCATTTTTTGGTGATAAGTATGTTGTTGAAGCTTGGGTGAGATGGTTGATGTATGTGAAATATAGAGAAGAGTATAGAAGAAATATGTGATGTTATGTGAAGAAATGGATATGATATCAGTATAGGGAGCAGATGATGCATGAGAATTTCATTCTCATGAAGGAGAAAGCATTATTCATTGTGAGAAATCATCTTTGAAGACCTAAAATGTGTGAGCAAAGAAGTGCATTAAGACACCGAGGGTAATGAATTGGTGAAGAGAGATCCTTAAACATGAGTGAGTGATTGAATATGTGAAGAAGAAAAAAGCACAAGAATGAATATGTGATCACCATGACTGTGAAATATCTTAGGGACATGAAGAATTAGATGTTATGTCTTCTTTATTGAGTTAGGTGTAGCAACATGTACGTGTGAAAGAGTGAGAATTTGAGAGGGTGGATTAAGAGAGTATCATGAAGAAATTGAGAGTGTGAAGGCATCCTTTTATAACAGAGAGTTGATGTTGATTAGGGGATAAGAAGAGAAGTTAATTGGGAGCAGAACTGAGAAGAAGAGTGAGTTGATCTAGAGGTCACAACATGTTGTGTAAGACAACAAAATAAGAGTGATCAAAACCTTTTAGAAGTCTAAGTAGTAGATTAGAAAATGGGGAGTTGAATCTTCCATATAAGTTAAATCTTACAGAAGGTGAGTAGGTGTCGGACTAAATTTGGGAGTTAAAGCTTTCATGCAAGTAGAAGCTTTCTAAAGACTAAGTAGGTGCTTGGTTGAATTTTGGAGTTGCAGCTCAATGTTGAGTAGATGTTAAACTTGAGATCATTGTAATATTTACATGAAATTATTGTTCAAGTTATTGTTTTGATTTCATTGGGTTTTTCTCCCTTGAATGGTTTCCCACATTAAATCATGTTTTTTCTCATGTTAGCTGCTTGTGGATGTTTGGATTGATTTTATCATCACAAATTAAGCGAATTGAATTGTGAGTTAAAAATTGAATAGAAAATTATTCACCCCCCCCCCCCTCAGTGTCTTAATTTACAACACTCATGATGATGAGATTTGATGGGTCATCCAACTTGATTTGTGGAGAATAATATTGTTTGTTTCTCATGATAGATTTTATCCAGCTGAAAGATTGAGGTAGAAAAGGCATGAGATGGATTTTTATATGCTTGATATTAGTTGGAGAGTGAATAGGGATGAATTTTGTTCCTAGTGAAGGAATTCGGAGGTATTGAAAGTGGCAGAAAGGGTGCAAACCTATTGAGTTCCTAAAACTACCTTTTGGGTAGCTCAACTTAGTGAAGAGGATAGTTAGTGTGGTTTGCACATATGGATGTTTAACGAGTTCTAGAATGAATGGATGTGATCTCAATGTCCAAGGGATGCCAATGAGTGGTTACATACCATAGTTGAGATGTTCTTTGGTGGTCTTGAGGCTCAAAGGTGAAGACAAGTTTTTGGAAGCAGTTGTTTTGAGAAGGATATGAGCCTTCTTGAGCGTGTTATGAACAATTTGAATTGTGAAAGCTAATTAATGACCACAGGTGATGTTTTTATGTCATATTTGACACATGTGATGAATTTGGGAGCTTTACTAATCATGGTTATGGTGTTTTTTGTTTTAGCTCATCCAGATAATGGAGTTTTGAGCTTGTTTTTTGCTAGTTTGGTGCATTTGGGAATGGCTGGCCTATATGGGTCCACTATGAATATTTTTATGAATGTATTAGGATGGTTTTAAGTATTTTTGGTTTAAATTATGATGTAGGACTGACCTCATTTATGTTTATGATTTGGAGTGCATATAAAAGTGAAGTTTGAATTCAAATTTGCACTAGTTGAGAGAGAGGAAAAAAGTGCAACCCATGTGTGTGATTGAAACAGGTATAAAGGAATATATTCAGAGTTGAGGAGGTGTGTGAATTTTTTTTAAGAAATGTGTCCAAAAAAATTCGTTGATGTCAAGTTTCCATTGATTTCTAGTACTCATTGATGTCAAAGTGTCTCTAGTTAGTCTCAGGTGTCAAATCATGATGTCATGGTATGTAAACATGGTCTAAGTGCATAGTCCAACAAACCAGTTGTGTGAATGTGTTCTTCCAAGACCGTGTCAAGGTTCCATAATGATAAACATGGTTGATAATATGTGTGTGAGGTGATAATGTGTTTGTAGCAACTCAACATGGCCAAACTCATGAAGAGTCAGGTGGTTATAGGCTTAATCTTGGTTCTAATCATGTAGGTTAGCATAAAAACATGAGAAATCGATCAAGAAAGAGTATAGAAATAATTATTAGAAAAATATTATCTGGTATACCAGCCATAGGAGGATTTTTAGGTCATGAATAAGGCATATAGAGCATGAAGTTGATCATTCTAGAGTTTTTCAGGTAGGATAGGCCTAAGAGGAAAGTGAGCATGTGATGACTCAAGGTGTGGTGATGTAAACTAATCATGGCATGAGCATAATATGGTAGTATATGAGTTTTAATGGCTAAGAAGGTGAGTTGATCACTCACACAGGTCTGAATGGAACTCTGGACAAGGACTAGAGAACTAGTGTTGCACAAATGAGATGGTAAAATTTTTTTTAGAGAAAAATATGACAAAGTGGTCATTGGAATTCATGGAGGATTGAGTTTTTAAGGTGTTGTCAAAATTTAAGGACCTAAGGAGGTGTTTTGTAAAAGTTATGGAAGTTTTTCCAAAACCTTGTTTTTGGAAAATGTAAATTAAGCACTCTAACTTCTTAGATGTCAAGAGAAATTGACAAGCATCCTTCAGATAAATCATAGAATATTTTTTTTCAGGAAATTTGGATTAAAATCTAATGCAAAATGTTTGAGATCAATTGGTTAAGTATTTAAGATTTTCTAACCATTTTTCTGACCTAGTTTGAAACCCTCCAAACCTTCATCCTAGAAAAATAGAGGTAAAATGAAGTTTTTGTGCGTTAAATCGTCTAAGAAAGATATGAAACCTACTTGAGAGTGTAAAGGAATCTCTCAAGAGAATTTTGGTGGTAGTTTGATTTTGTAAGTGTGACTGTACAATATAGAGAATCAATGTTTTTATTAAAAATTACAGGTACATGTGTGGCATGAATGATTCACGAAGAAAAAATTGGTGATCTAAATATCTCATGATGTGTACTAAGTGGTCATGAAAATAATTGGACAAGTTGTATGGTTATTTTTGAAGGTACATGTGAGTTTCTCCCTCTTACTGCTAGAAGCATGTGAATGCAAGAATCAGTCATAGTGAGTTGAAGGGGTATTTGCATGAATGCCACTTGCTGAGATGTACGAAGTATGTGAACACTCTCTATAGTCCTAAAACATCATGTTAGAGCTCTTTGTTAGCATGGTCATGTGATTGATAGGGCTAGAACACAGTGTCCTAGTATGCTCAAGTAGGTCTCTCAAGAAGGTGGTCTGAACTTGATGTGAAGATGAGGTTTTTCTTGAATAACATAGAGATGTGAATGTGTGAGATGGTGTATCTTGTTGGTATTGAGATGTCCCAAGTGATGGCAGAGTTTGAAGATATGTTCTTGGTGTGTGGAGTTACGTTGTATCGAGACTAGTTTTTTGAGAACCTTGATCTTTGTGATCATGGTTGGGAAATGGAGTTAACTAAAGGGTTTCTTCCATAGCCTTCAACACCTCAAGAAGCTTGAGAACAATCATGTTATATGATACATTTCCTCACAAAGTTTAGAAGTATGAAAATGCCAAAAGGTGGGTGTTTCAACTCAAAATTGTGGACTGTGCTCTCAAGGTCTTATTTCTAAATGTGCCTTGAAAATCTTGAAGTGGTGAGCTTGTATCCATGAAATGGATTAAGTTGTGGCTTTGATGTGTTGAAAAATTCTCCACGGTACTAAGAATGAGTTATGGTATCCATGGTAAGATGATCGAATATGCAAATTTGGTCACTTTCAACATGTGTTTCCTTTGTACATGCAAAAAATGAGTATACCTTGCTCTAATGCTTGAATCAAGAAGGAATGGTGAAGTCTTGTTGACTCTTGTTGTGTGTTGAAGATGATATCCAAGATCTTGTATATGTGAAGTTAACCTACAATCCAAAAACCTTAAGTGCAAATTTGATGAGAGCTTATCTATCATGCTAAAATTTGTGATAGTTTGTCTAGTATCTAGCTCCTTTATATGATCTCATGAAAGTGGAGACCAAATGGTGAGGTATGGAGAATTGAAGTAGGTTAAAAAGAATATTTTAAGATGTTGTAATGTGATTGCATGCACTTACCACTTGGAAAATACTCCAAAAGGCACTTAAAGATAAATTAGAGCTCGCTTACTAAAGGAAAAAGTCATATTAGAAAGTTACAAAATGGAGAGCAGGAGTCTTAATGGAATTTTAACAGGTATGAAAGGTTGTCAGGAAGTTGTAGAGGCTTTAAACTTCATCATTTGTTCTCAAGGAATATTGAAATAAGTATGTAGATATGATGACATAACTGTTGCAAATGTAAGATGCAAAAAGACAAAGTGAAAGATAGTTTTGTAAAGACCTATTCATCTCCTTTATATGCGGGTAAAAGAAGGTTATTTGAAGATTCATTGTATGTGAAAATTCAAGAGTCATATTAGGAGTCATGCTTGTTCATCTAAGATCATTTTTTTAGCATGTAGTTGTTGAAAGTGAGGAGAGCTGAGTGCTAGAAAGTGAGAAGAGAGTAAATGTACCGAAACCATGAAAAATTAAGAGAGGAGAGAAAAAGAAAAGTGAGTTGAAACAATGATTACATCAGGTTGATGCAAACAACCAGGTGAAGAAGATGATCAAAATTTCTTGTATGGTTCAAGTCTGAGTTGTTTCTCAGTAATTTGAGAGTGGTGCTTCCTAGCAAGTAGGTTCTTGATTTTGTACTGGAGTGGGTGCTTCAAGGTGAGTGGGTGCTCACCACATGGTGAAACCATTGTAACTTTATAAGACAATTGTCTAAGCTAGTTCTCTGATATCTAGTGGGTTTTTGTCCCTTTATGGGTTTCCCACATTAAATCATGTCTCCTCATGTGTTCATGTGTGTTTATTTCTCTTTCTCTTTCATGGTTGGATGCTCATGTATTTCATGGTTAACCTAGTTAAATTTGATTGATTGAATAATTGGAAATTGCATCAAAATTTTAATAAGCATTGATTCACCCCCCTCTTAGTGCATAGAATTTCTAACAAAGATGATGATGCCTATTAACTGAACAGGCGAGTGCACAAGGATCAAACTGATCTCGGATCATGACCGTCCAAAACTTCAAGCATTCGTCAAAATATTCTCATGTGAATTCCACACTTCCACATTTTGCATACAAAACTAAAAAGGAACCTACAACTGCAACACCTAAAAACATCCGTCCCATTATGATTTGATGGGCCCATATTTGCACAAGCTAGGAGTATGTTGTAAAAAGTGAACTAATGGGTTTGGATGTCTATTAATTACATTTTCTTACAAGTTTTCCAAACCATTTTTTTAATTGAAATATGGCAGGTCCACGGGCTGCCTTCCCCCACGGTGAAGTGGGCATATTTCTTAGGCTAAGCGGCCAAGGACTGAGGGGTATCCATTCCATCAAATTCACTTGAGGCACGATCCCAGCCTCATCCCTTATTACGGTGCATCTCCTGACTTCGCTTGCAGTGAGAATTAAACCCTAATGGGCTCTTTAAGAGCCAAGTATCTTCACCATTGTACATATTTCATAATCATTGCATTCAATGAGACCATATTTCTTGGAGGCATTTTTATGGAATCAAGTTTTTACATTTGTCACTTTTATTTTGGATAAAAGTTTCAAAGGCCTTCTCAACATGCCGATTTTGAAAAAAACTTCCATACTCTAGAGTGATCCTCGAGAACCGAACAAACACCTCCATGCAATTGTCTCACTTATCTTTCAAGCACTAAGAAAGTAAATCCACACAACCACCACACGTTTAATTGAATTTTATCAATAAAAAGTAGGGTTCCCACAAGATATCAACACAACTAAAATGGTCAACCTAACAAACACCACCATATAACCACCATAGAGTTTATTGGCGTCATGATAAAGTTTAGAGTTTTGACAACATAGACAATGTTGCTGAGCATCTCAACCCAAACCAACAAATCCACACAACCACCAAAATTTTAATTGCCATCTTAACGATAAAGTTTAGGTCTTCCGCAAGATAATCAAAATGAAAAGAAGGTCAACATGCACACATATTGATCAACAACATGTGCAATAAAATTAATAAGCATGGGTTGTGGAACTTGAATTTCACATGTTCCTTGCATTTTCTTGAAATTTTATAAATCCATTTCAACAAAACTATTTTGTGCGCAACATGAAATCATCATTGCCCAGGAGAAAAATGTCTCTTGGGTAATTTTGTCAAACAATTCATGTGCCTTGTCTTTATTTCCGCAATTTTCCCCCACACATCCACTAGGGATGTTGCAACTACACTTCTGACCATATTCCCCTCTTTTACGCTTTGATGGATGTGTATACCTTGTTCCAAAGCTCCCATTGAAGCATAGGCTGGAAGGATACTAGAAAACGCATGGAGTTTTCTAGCAAAGGATGTGGAATCTATTGTGCACTGTCGTCCTCCAAGATCTTCCCCTTCCCACCCATCATTAAAAATCCACAACATTATGACAAGAGGCTCAAGAATTAGATAATAATATTTTATTGTTTTATTGATGTTTTCCCCCAATTCGCCCTTCATAAGATTTTTCCCTTCATTATTTTATAATTTAATTATTTTTTATATGTATATCCAATTATAATATATGTCGTTTAAACTATTACCATTATTTTATCTCTATTTTTTTTGTGTTTACTCATAACATGCTTTCTTCATTTATTAACTTATTATTCCTTTTTGCCTTTCTAAGATCTCAAAAATTTTGAGATCAAGTTCCCGATCAACTTGGGTAAATTTGCTTTGAATTTTTCATGTAAGGTTAGAAATTAATCATTTTAAAGTGGCAATTTTGCATAAAAGACATCAAAAAAATAATAACCCACTAAAAAATGGGGGTCCTAGGCTAAGCTTGTTGACTTGGTGTGGTGGGGTCGAGCACCACATATAACGTTTGAAATCTTTTCTTGAAACTCAATACAACCATGTGAAATTGTTTTTGAAATTGAGTACTATTTTCCTCCTCTACATGGAAACAAATTATCAAAAACTAAATTCTTTTATAATCCTCATAAACATCAACCATACAAAAAGTTGAAATGCATATGTATCCATCCACCTTATTTGTCTTCTAAACGCTTCTTCCAGATCACCTTAATGTCATTCAAGAAAGGCAATCATCTACATAATATTGGTAGGGCCTAATCAAGGAAAATACATTCCCATTCACAATAACGATTTTGTTCTTTTATGACCTATAAAATATTTAGCAAGGTCGGTTCACTAGATCTGGCAAGTATATATGCTTATCTCTATTCCAAACTAAATGCGAGATATATATGAAAACACTTATGAGTATGCGTATGTTTATCCTAATAAATATGAGTTAATTATTTTTACTACATATATATCAAAACAAGATGTTACATTTTTTTATTTTGTATGGAATAGAAGGTACTCATTTTCATAGGGTTTGTAGAACATTAAATAATTTTGGACACTTAAATAAGTTTATAAAGGTATTAAAATGAGAAAAATTAACATTGACTATTAAGGTATATTTCATTTACAATATTATCAACTCTTCCACAATGGGCTTATTGATTTATAACTATTTAATTGTTTAAGTAAACTATTGCTAAGTTAAAGATTAGAGGTTACAGTTTCATTTTTTATAGTATGGAAAATTTCCCTTTCTCAAAGGCATTATAGAGGAAAATTTATTGGACAAAATCTATTTTTTTAATTTTAATACCTATAAAAATATTGTCAAAATTGACATTTCCCATTCTATACGAAATTCTCAACATTGGTCCAGAATAATAATAAACCAAATGCAAATGCCAACAACTTGGCCATCATGGTCTTGCTACCTAGTATAGTTCATGGGAAGTAAAGAATCTAATGATTGGGTGGGACATAGAGTTAATCCCTTATCATTGTATTGTGTATTAAAATGTTTAATTCATTGTTACTTGTATTGCTTGTATGAGAATGCAAAGTTTAGGCAAATGCCCATTCTCATACAATATAGATGCCCATTACATAGTTGAATATTACAGGTATTCTTTTGCTATATTTCCTATAGGAGAATGTTTGGAATGGGAAGATGCTCATTCTATGAAACAATATGTAACCTCTATATTGATTGTATGAGAATGGGTATCTTCCCATTCTAAACATTCTCGTGAAGGAAACATAGAGGAAGAATATAGTATACATTTTTACTGTGTATAGAATGGGTAACTACCCATTATCATTTCCTTTACAAATGTATTAAAAGTTTTAAGTTCAATATCACTTGTATTGCTTGTGTGAGAATTTTTAAGATGGGCACATGCCCATTCTCATACATGAATTATAGACGAAGAATATGGGTTAAATTTTGTTTTATAGAATAGGAAGATGTCCATTCTCAACTTATATTTCATTATTTTAATACCTCTATAAAGTCAATGAGAATGGGAATTTTTCCATTTGATACAAAATTCCAAACACTGGGCCACAATAATAATAAACCACATGCAAAATTCCACAACTTGGCCATCATGGAATTTCTCGCTAGTAATGATTCCAAATTATCATTGGATTTTTTAAATCATTACTTAGGTTTTACCCTTGTTTATAATAGTCACATTGGATATGATTTTACTGGCGAAACCTTTTTACCATCCCATTTTACAAAATGTGCAACATTAGTCTACAACAATAATAAACCACATACAAATTCCCACAACTATATGGTTTGTGGGAGGTAAACAAAATAATGATGGGGAGTACTGCTCCTATCTTGTATCATTATTCTGAACTTAATCATCGTTTCGAATCCATATTATAATTGGAATCTTGTCAATTTTTATTTTAGTCTTTAGGAATTGAGAAACCCTAGTTGTCTGAGACAACACTAGAAAAGGGGTATGCATGGCCGTCGAACTGTTGTTAGACTTGTAGTTACATGATTTATTTTGGAGTTGTGTCAAGTTTAATCATCATTTGGAATCCATTGGGTCAAGTTTAATCGACATTTGGAATCCAGGTTATAATTAAAGTCTTGTCAATCTTTATTTTATTATTGAGGAAATGAAACCGTAGTTGTCTAGGTAAGAGGTAGAAATGGGATATGCAAGGATGTTGAGCTGATGTTAGACTTGTAGGAATCCATGTTATAATTGGATTCTTGTATAGGAAATATAGAGGAGGAATACATGTTACATATTTATTTTGTATTGAATGGTAATTTTCCCATTATGATGGGCTTTACAGAAGTATTAAAATGTTTAAGTTCAATATTGTTTGTAATGTTTGTATGAGAATGTTTAGAATGGGCAGATGCCCATTATCATGCAGACATTATAGAGGAAGAATAGGGGTTACATGTTCTTGGTATAGAATGGGAAGCTTCCCATTCTCATACAGGCTATATAAAGGAATAATATATGTTACACTTTTAATTTTGTATAGAATGGGCAGTTGTCTATTCTCATAGTATTTATAGAGGTATTAAAATAACGAAAAAATAAGTGGGATCATTTAGGTATATTTCATTTAGAAATTTATCACCGCTTGCATACTAAATGCATTTATTTAGATTTATTTAAACGTTTAAGTTGAATATTACATGTATTTTGCCTTTATATTACATGCAAGAGAATGTTTAAATGGACATCTATATTGTCTATATGAGAATGGGCATTAATCTATTCTAAAGATTCTTGTAAAGGCAACATAAATGAAGAATAAAGGATATGTTATCATGTACCAAAAAATAATTCAAAATTTCTAAGTCAAAACCAAAAATTAGAGTTTTTAGAGTCTCATTTTCCCTTGGTGAATCTATTTTTTGGAGGTCTTAGTTATTTTTTGGTCCAAACACCTCTTTTCAAGAAAATCATCTTTTGGGGGAACAAAGGAAACTATTCCTAAGTCCAATTAGGAAAATTTATCAATTTGGGCAATGTATATGATGTATCGGATCCAAGTGGAACAACAAGAACTGTTCAACCATTCCTCTTGTTCCCCATATCCCTATGGTCACACATTTCATTGATTATTGGGAAAGGTCTCTTAAGACGACACTGCATAGTACACATACAGTGGTTCCTGTGTTCCATCTTAGACCTGATTTTCTCACTCAAAGTCACCATTTCAAATTTTCTAAGTCAAAACCAAAATTTAGACTTTTGAGAATTTCATTTCCCCTTGTTGAATCTCTTGTTTTTAAGACTTGGTCTTTTTTTGTCCAAACACCTCTTTTTGGGAAAATCAAATTTCGGAGGAACAAAAGCAACTGTTCCTAATTTTTGATTTCTCCCCAACTAGATGACTTTATCAATTTGGGAAATGTATCAGATACATCGGCTCCAAGTGGAATAAGAGGATTTGTTCCACCGTTCCTCTTGTTCCCTGCATCCCCGCAATCATTTATTTCATTGAGTATTGGGCAAGGACGATTAAGGTGGCACCACACGGTACACATAGAGTGGTTACCATGTTCCACATTTCCTTGATTTTCTAACTCAAATTCACCAAATAGTGTGAATTCAATCCCACGTAGAAATCCAAGAAATATTTGATGGTTCCACTTGTTCCCCGTAAGCCCGATAAAGTCAACCAAACCTTACAGTAAGTCAAATCAAGATGATAAGCTTAATATAGATTGTGAGACAAACTATTGTAATTTGAGCAAGAATAGGTTGAGATGATCTTTTACTTGTAACAGTAGCATTCCGATGGATATGGGCTCACACTGAAAATGAATGATTCGACAATTGGGAAAGGGCCTACAACCTAGTCCATGTCAGTGTTGGCACATAGTACATTAAAGAAGGACATGGAATCATTAAAAGATAATTTTCTAGTAGTTCATAGTCTATCTAACACAAGTTTCCTTAAACCATATGGCCGCTCTCAAACTAGAAAATGTGAGATGATTTCTGAAGTATAAAACTTAAAGGTGCGCCAATAGAGATATTGAACATGAAATCAATTGTGTTTATAGCTCAAAAAATACCCTCCTAAGGGATTAATATGACTCTGAATATTATTGAGACCTAAAATCCAATCAAGGCTGAATGTGAACATTTGTAACGTATTTAGATCCATCACAAAATGGATTCCATCGACATACAAGCTATCAAACACTCCCAGGTTAAAGCATGAGATTGTGGATGTTGTTAAGCCATTGAAATAGACTACGAAAGCTTGGGTTCTTCTCTAAAGATATGATGACATATGAAAAGATATACATACCATGAATAATGTGAAAGATACGTGAAGCTCTTATAAATGTCAGAAATAATGGAGAGTGAAGCTTAGTTTCTTAAAATGGGTAGAGTGCTCATTTGGGTGATATCATCCAAGACTTACCATAAAGATGTGCAAACTCAAATCAATGTCAAAATATGATCAACAATATTAGCTGTAAAATAGAGTAGGGGGCTCAATTTTGGAAATATTTCTAGTGACTAATAAAGGTTATTTTTTCTGCTAAATGAAAGACTAGTTACTATGTATCCATTAGGCATGGATTCTTCCTCAAAAACTTGAATTATCCTAGAAAAAAAGTATGGAAACCCCTTATACCTTTCACCTCAGATATCTATCTCAAAATATGCAAAAAATTATAATCAAATACTTAAATAGTATACAAGTGGATTAGAAAACTAATATACAAAATAAAAAATCATACACATCCAAAGTGGAAAATGTAGTGTGTAAAGTACTTGTTATGGAAAATCAAACCTAAATACACCCCTAATAATGTACAAAGAAGAATTACACAAATCCATAGACTATATGGGAGAAGTAACTTCCTTTCTTGATGAACTTGGGTCATGCAATGAGCTTTACAATGGATGTGGCAAAAAATGAGAGGAGTGAAAATAGGGCATAAAAATCCTCCTTCACATTATTTGTTGTCCTCATCAAATACCCATTTTTCTAATTTGAGTGTTATTTATGAATGTGTACCAACTGATTGTTGTTGATTTAAATCTCTCCCTCTTTCTATGAAACAAGAATGATTAGTGGAAACTTTATGTTGAGATCTGAAATAGAAATTTGCCTAATAGGGAGCCCAATGTCCAAATTCACTATGTAGGAGGCCATCTTCATCATTCTCCACATAGAGAGTTCTTGTGAGCTCATCCAACTTCTCTTCCTCTACTTTATTCTCATGAAACACCTCCTCTAATGTTTTAGGTTATAATATTCCAATAATGGCATTCCATGTGATATCCATAAATGGAGATATGATCTCATCATTGTATTAATCTCTAATGGAAAACATAAGGCCTTCAAAATATTCAACCTCCATTCATTCATCTCTCTTAGCTTGGATACATATCCTATCAATCCTTATCAAGCTCCATTTGATCATCACTCTTAATGGACACCTATTAGATGAGAAAAACCGTGTTTTCATCATAAAAATTATATATGTTCAACTCTAAAATTTCATTTATTGATTTCCATTGGTAAAATTTGTCTCAACAAGACATGAAGTTGTCACAAAGGGTTAAATGTCACTTATCTTTGTAGGTAGAATTTGTTACGAGACTAGAATATCTTGGTCTTATAAGTAGTCTTTCCTTTGGAGCAGATGCTCATTTGACATGTATGTGTCTGTTTATTTGCACCTGCTTTATTAATTTTATTCACGTCATGTGGAGGGGAGAAGTCTTGGCTAGACTAGAACCTCTGTTGGGTATTATGAATGTTACGTCATGACAAGATCCTTCCATATCGCTCTCTCTCTCTCTCTCTCTCTCTCTCTCTCTCTCTCTCTCTCTCTCTCTCTCTCTCTCTCTCTCTCTCTCTCTCTCTCTCTCTCTCCGTCATACACAAACATATTTTTTAGTTTTTTTTAAGTGATTGGAAAATGGAGAAATTAGAATACACATATATACTTATTAGGGATACAAAAGTAAGTTTTGTGTTGATAAATAGATATATTTATGTTATGTTAATAAGTTTGACGATTATGTTATATTTGTCTTACAAGGCTATCAAATTTCCCAAACTGGACTCATTGATTTAGAACTATTTAAATGTTTAAGTTGAATTTCAAAATGTTAACATAGTATTATTTAAATGTTTGAGTTGGATTCATAGTTCTTTCCATGCCGAATAAGGAAGCCCATTTAATGGTAGTATAATGAATCAAACTAAATAACTCAACGTAGGACTGAAAGACAATTTCAAGTAAATAAGAGATCCTTTCATCCACAAATTATCTTCATATCAATACATCCTAGAGAGTTACATTTTGTACACGAGATCTATGTCATCAAATACAAGTAGTTTGATATTCTCTTTTCAAGACATGGGTATTCATTCTCCCTTCTCCTTTCACTTTTCAAGACATGGATATCCATTCATAATATTCTGACATATCGGTATCCATGCAATCCCTACAAGCATCTACATAATCTTTGCAAGGTCCGATCAAGGAAAATATGTTGTCATTCATAGTAACAATTTTCTTCTTCTATGCCCTGTAAAATAGTTACCAAGATCAGTTCTTCACAACTAGCAAGTAACTTCTTATCTATGTTCCAAACTACATATCACACACAACACCACACAAACACCACAACACACACACACACACACACACACACACAACCACACACACACAACGGGAGAGAGATATGGAGGGGGGTGGGCGGGGGGGGTGGGGTGGGGTTGGAGAGAACACAGACAGAGGAGAGAGAGAAACAGAGACAGAGACAAAACAGGATGACATAGACAGTACACACATAAACATGAGACAGGCGACTAGAGATACAGACAGACAGAAAATATACATGAGACATACAGGAGAGGACAGGACAGATACATAGACAGAGAGTAGAACTAGAACAGTATATATAGAGGATAGAGATATATATATATAGAGTAATAACAAGTAACATATACATATACATAAATACAACATAGTTATACATATGTCTTACATATAGTATAATATATATCACATATGATAATACATATATATCTACATATACTATATCTATATAATATATATATATATATATATCTATCTATCTACTTGATATTTAATCTATATATATATAGCTATATAATATATGTATGTAGATGTTATATATAGATATATATATATATATAATATATATCGATATATATGTATTATATACATATATATATACATCTATGTATGTATATATATACATATATATTGTGTGGTGTGTGTGTGTGGTGTGTGTGTGTGTGGTGTGTGTGTGTGGGTAGTGTGTGTGTACACACACACACTTAGGATTATGATTATTATTCGTTCTAGATTCCTATTATCTTGAGAAATATGCTATTCAACTTAAACATTTAAGTAGTTATTAATTAATCGGTTTAGTATGAGTGAGGTGATAAACTTGTAAGGTAAATATACCGTAATGGTCAAACTTATTTTTTGTATTTTAACACCTCAAACCTTATTAACATGAGATAAATATATCTATTTATTAGCATGACATTTACTCTTGTATCCTTAAAATGTAACCTTTATATTGCCTATATGAGAATGGGCATCTTCCCATTCTATACAAAATAAAAATGTAACCTTTATTCTTCCACTATATTGCCTATATTAGAATGGACATCTGTCGATTGTATTCAAATTCCTCTATATTGTTTGTATGAGAATGGGCCGATGTATCTGATACATTTCCCAAATTGATAAAGTCATCTAGTTGGGGAGAAATCAAAAATTAGGAACAGTTGCTTTTGTTCCTCCGAAATTTGATTTTCCCAAAAAGAGGTGTTTGGACAAAAAAAGACTAAGTCTTAAAAACAAGAGATTCAACAAGGGGAAATGAAATTCTCAAAAGTCTAAATTTTGGTTTTGACTTAGAAAATTTGAAATGGTGACTTTGAGTGAGAAAATCAGGTCTAAGATGGAACACAGGAACCACTGTATGTGTACTATGCAGTTTCGTCTTAAGAGACCTTTCCCAATAATCAATGAAATGTGTGACCATAGGGATGTGGGGAACAGAAGGAATGGTGATTGTTGAAACAAGTTTGTTGTTGCCATTGGATACGATACATCATATACATGCCCTACTAATATGATTGCCTCATTGGACTTAGGAATAGTTTCTTTGTTCCCCCAAAAAATGATTTCTAGAAAAGAGGGGTGGGACAAAATACACACACACACACACAACACACACAACCACACCCACAAACCACACACAATATAGCGGATATGGAGACATTACATACAAGACAGACAGAGACCGAAAGAAGGGGAGAAGGGAGCGAGGAGACATATGGAGAGAGATATATAGAGAGAGAGAGAGAGAGAGAGATAGATGAGAGAGAGAGATGAGAGAGAGAGGAGAGAGATATATTAGATATATATGATATAGATACATAGTATTAATACATATACTTAACATGGATGTATATATGTATATAAAGGTACCTATATATATTATTAATATATCTATATGGATATAGTAATACATATAATAGAATATGTGAATTATAGATATAGATGATACCACAAAACACACACATAGTATATTATATATATTATATTAGAGATTAGAGATAGATGTAGATAAGTATGTATTATAAGGAAAATAGATATTGTATATATATTATATAATCTAGGTATACATAATATATATATAGAAATTTTATATATGTATATATGATCTATATATATATGGATATTATAGATATATATATATATATATGATTACATAGGTATACATTATGTCTGCAATTGTAACATACATCCCCCCCACACACACACACACCACCCCACCACCACACACACACACACACACACACACAACACACACTTAGATTATGATATTATTCGTTCTAGATTCCTATTATCTTGAGAAATATGCTATTCAACTTAAACATTTAAGTAGTTATTAATTAATCGGTTTAGTATGAGTGAGGTGATAAACTTGTAAGGTAAATATACCGTAATGGTCAAACTTATTTTTCGTTATTTTAACACCTCAAACTTATTAACATGAGATAAATATATCTATTTATCAGCATGACATTTACTCTTGTATCCTTAAAATGTAACCTTTATATTGCCTATATGAGAATGGGCATCTTCCCATTCTATACAAAATAAAAATTTAACCTTTATTCTTCCACTATATTGCCTATATTAGAATGGGCATCTGTCGATTGTATACAAATTCCTCTATATTGTTTGTATGAGAATGGGCATATGCCCATTCTAAACATTCTCATACAAGGAAATATTCAACTTAAATATTAAATTAGTTCTACATTAATGACTTCAGAATGAGAGAGGTGAGAACCTTCTAAGGAAAATATACCTTAATGGTCAAACTTATTTTTTTTATTTTAATTCCTCTATAAATCCTATGAGAATGTGTAGTTGTCTGTTCTCTACAAAATATTAAAATAATATGTATTCTTCCAATATATTACCTGTATGAGAATGGTTGTTTTCTTATTCTAAACATTCTCATATAGGAAATATAGATGAAGAATATATGCAATATAGATGAGGAATACAAGAAATATTAGTTTCTAAAATAGGTTCTCTGCGTGAACCCATAACCATCTAGTGACGAGAATCATGTATATACCAATATATTGTTATATTGGTGTATACAGCTACTCAATAAATTATCATTTCCAACCCATAAGTGTTTTGCAATGTCTAATCATTAACAAGGAATAAATGTAAGAAGAAACTTTCATGTTAACCACTTCCTCCAAAGTACTTCCAAATGGTAATGGGTATGTGCTCCCCCTCTTTATTGTCCACTCTCTAAATTTTTTAACTAATTTCCATAAAATATTCAATGGATATTATTAGATTCTTTACCTCCCACGAACCATACTAGGGAGCAAGTAAGAAGAAACTTTCTAGTTAACTGCTTCCTCCAAAGGACTTTTAGATCCCCATAACGCCATGTAGTAGCCATTCAACAGCCATGCATACCCCATTTCCATCTTTGTCTCAATCCAACTAGGGTTTTAATACCTCAAGACTAAAGTAAAAATTGACAAGAATCCACATGATGATTAAAATTGATCCCAAAGGATTCCAAATGATGATTAAACTTAACACAATGATAAGGGGTCAAGTCCATGTCCCCCATCATTATATTGTTTACCTCCCACAGACCATATAAACGTGAGAATCTACATGTATTTTCACATATGTCGTTTTAGAAACCTAGTTATGGCACATAACTGGTTAATTTTTTAGTGTTAATGTATTTATTGATTTTTGTTGTTAGCTACAATTATTCTATTCCTTAATAATTTAAATAATGCATATACATACATATATAGACACATGTTGTAGATTCCTAATTACGGTACATGTCTAGTTAATTGCTTTGGAGTTGGAGTATTTGTGTACATAATCTCCATAATTGTAGACATAATTGTACTCCCCTATAATTGTAGACATAATCTCAATAGATAATAAATTCAGGTATCACTTATCATATATCCAAAATCTCCCCCTCACTACAAGGTTATTCAATAAATGGGATGTTACCCAAAGCTACCCATATTGTAAACATGGTATTTAAATTTTCTAATATTGATTTTGAAGGAAAATGGAACATGAGTTGAAAGGACATAATTACTAAGTCGTCATCAAACACATTGGAGAAGTTAAAAAAGAAGAAAAAGGGAATAGTTTATTATTTTGATTGAATAGGTAGATGATATTACAAGAAACTAATTGATTTATTGAATCTATTTATACCTCACTACTAAAAATGTTAGGTTTTTCAAAGGGAAAATCCTCTCCTATTCAAGAATTAACTTTTAAATTACATCTAAGCCAATTCCAATTAATTAAAATTTAGTTTCCTGTAAAAAAGGATTGGAACGTGTTGCTCAAATTATTCTCAGTTATTAACCACTAATATTAGATACTTGAGATGTATTAAATCAACGTGGAATTATACTAATCAACAAAAGGTTTTCATTAGATTCAAAATATGTAACAATTTTCATGAATATGGAATAGAATATGAGTAGGGATTGTTATGATTTTATTTCTCTTATAGAGAATTTTCCAAATCTCCACGCCTCCTACAAATTTGATTATAATGCACGTAATTTAAAAAAGTGCCACATTATTAGCAGAAATTATATGAGAAACGTATATAGTGAAGGTTATGTATTAGTATGAAACTACATTGTAAATAAAGAACCTAAATAAAAAATTGCCATCACACCTTGATGGTAACTCAAGTTTATCGTCCCTTAAAAGGGTGAGATTTACATTGAGGTATATATGAATGAGGATGATATGGATCAGGTTGAATTTGCATTAACTACAAAGAAGAAATCCATGAGCATGCATAAAGAAGATAAATATCTTCAACATCATAAGAATTTTGTTACACAACTTTCTAATCAGAATTCGGTCACTGAGGAGCAAGTATCCATCTTGGAGTCAAAGGAGGTAGCGTTAGACTTGATCATTGATATTATTATTGATCAAAACCCATTAGGTTCACATAGAAAGATAATTACATTTAAGTTCATTTGCAAGTAGCTAGAAAAATGGATGATATGATGCATTTCATCATGAATTTACCATATTATTTTGATACTTGTTGACTGATATAAGCTCAATGCACATGTTTTATACAAGGTAGAATGTACAAGAGATGAGGTGGATACATAATTATACAAAGAACAATATATTTATAGTCAAGAAGCAATTCGAAGGAGTATGAATGAAATAATGAAGGCTCTGGAAGAGATTGAAGCTCTATTAAGTTTTGAGGAAATCTAGAAAATAGAAGAAAAAAGATGGTCAACACTAGATGAAGAAATCCATCCCTAGAATGAGAATTAGAGAATGAGAAAATAGAATTAGATTGAGAATGACAATAGTGCATATCAACGGGGCACTAACAATATTCATTCTAAATCCACATAAAACTACAAAGAGGGACAACCACTGTGAGGTATCATAGCAAGGATTTTAGAATATAGAGAGTCTAGCATGTCTGGAGCAGTAAAAGTCATAGGCACACTAAACATAGCAGACTCAAACCCTAAATTGCCACAAAAGAAACTTGTTGTCCAAAATGAATACTTTAAATACCACGAATACCTTTATTTAGGTTTATTCAAAAAACTATTATCTAACAATAGAAAGTAATAAGTGAAACATCCTGGAATCTATGGAAATAAGTAAACGATGTAGTGAAGAAACAAGCTCGAAGGAGCTAAGATGCTTAAAATATCTATACAACAATGAATTGAAGTGAAACCATGAGCAATCGATGTTGCTCAATAACCTATCATTTCCAACCCATAAATGATTCTTAATGTCTAATAATTAATAGGTAAAGAAGAAAATTTCATGTTAACCACTTCCTTCAAAGGACTTCCAAATAACCATAACGCCGTGTAAAAGCAGTTCGACGACCATGCATACCCCATTTTCAGCTTTGTCCTAGTTGACTAGGGTTTCAATTCCTCAAGATTAAAATAAAAATTGACAAGAATCCAAATGATGATTAAACTTGACCCACTGGATTCCAAATGATGATTAAACTTGACACAATGATAAGGAGTCGGGTCCATGTCCCCCCATCATTATATTGTTTACCTCCCACGAACCATATAAGTGTGGGCATTCACATGTAGTTTCATGTATGTCATTTTAGAAACCTAATTATGGTAAGGAACTGGTTGATTGTTTTGTGTTAATGTATTTATTTATTTTTTGGTGTTAGCTACAATTATAGTATTCCTTGATAATTTACATAAATATGTATACATACGTATATAGATACATGTTGTAGATACCTAATTATGGTACATATCTAGTTAATTGTTTTGGTGTTGGAGTATTTTTGTTTATTCCTTTTTTTGTGTTAGTTGCAATTATCACACACACACACACACACACACACACACACACACACACACACATACATACCACATACACATATGCACATATGTTGTTGTAGACACCTAATTCTGATGTGGTACTATTTGTTTTGGTGTTGGAGTATTTATGTGTTTATTCCTTTTTGGTGTTAGGTACAATTAGCATATATAAGTATAAATATATGTTTATACATATGTCTACACAAATACACAATCAACATATTCACTATTGAGTGCCCCATTACATAATCAAGTGATCAGTTTCATAGTGGCATATAAGTAGGTAAAATTGAGCTAAAAATAACATTAGTTTTTTACTTTTGAGTCGTGTTATTTTACAAAATACCTTAACGATTTTTAATTTATTTATCTAATATGACATAGGCACCTAGGGGAGGTCAAGAGCGCTCAGGCGCTAGTTTCTAAATCTAAGTGCTGGTGTATGTGCTGAACTGAGGACCCAAATCAGATTCTGGGTTATTTCTGTAACTGTAGCTTGTGCTCATTATGTACTATGCATATTTGAGCTATAGCTCTGAGTTGTATGTGGTGACTGATTCACCTAATGTATGCCCTCCCTCATTTGGGATGCATGTGACACTAATAGGAGCATGTGGTCCAAAGGAGAGGATTTGAAACTGGTCTGAAGTGGATACCCTGTAGGGGAATGAGATGTACATGGTAGGAACCAAGGCACATGCAAACAAGAAGGCTAATAACATGTGTTAGTGTAATAAAATCTAGTATGCAAGTAGAAGACAATGTGCAATCAAGCAAGCAAGAACATAAGATATAATGCGAAAAGCGGGTTTCAGTCATGGGACATCGCTCACAATGTCACAAGACAATTAGGGTCGAAGCGGCCAAAAACATATAAGACAAAGGGCATAACCCACAAACAATAACATACAATATACGAAAATGACAAACAAGATGTAATAAATAACCATGGTGGCATATAGTCCTGCAAGGAAAATGCTGCACATAAAGCACCAGTTATCATGTTAGAAAGATACAAAGTATGCCAAGATGTGTATGTATCCCTAAAATAAGTAACATGATAGTAAGATTAGGAAGTAGTATATGATAAAATAATGACACTTGTGATGTGTAAGAGTAGAAATGTAGATGCTCCCAGGAGTCTCGGCGAGACTGGTAAAAGGTACAGTGTTAAGCATCATTGTTGCGTGTAATAACCTATAAGATTTGCATTCACAACGAGAGACTAAGTGAACACACATGTGTATATAGAAAGACAATGACATACAAAATATTCGGCAAGCATAGTAAGCAAAGTGCACTATGTAAGTATAAGTAAGCAATAATCAGTGCAATGAAGATATGCAGTATGTTGTGATGGGTGAGATGAAATGGTACGCAATGTGAATGTGATAGGAACAACGTGCCCCCTATTGGTGTGAGTGGTAATTTTCCATCTTTTATTCATTTATTAGATGTATTACGACCTCACTAGGTGAGTTATCTCACTTAGGTGTGAGCATGGATCATAGGTGTCAAGTTAGTTATGACAAATTATGTCATGGAATATGGCATGTGTAAGTGTGTGTTATAGGAGTTACATTCCCCTTTCGGAAAGTAACTCATCTTCTCCATCATGGAGGTATCATTATCTCTGCATAGGAGTTACTCAACACTCCCCTATATGTACACCTCTCTATTTGATCTATGCCCATTCCATTGAGTCTTGTTTCCCTTAATGCATGCACATTTCTTTCAAGGTTAAGTGTTTATTTGAATCCTGAAGCCACTACATTCCACGGTTAAGCGCAACTCGTTGATGTGCACGGATTCTCTCCAGGTCTTCGTCCTTCCTCCCTACGTCATGGTATCAGAGCACGGGGATCAGAATCATGTTTATCGTTACAAGTGTTACTTACCACTCTGAGTTGTAGTTTCATGTGCAAGTTCTCAAATATGTCTTGTGTTTTACTTGTATTTTTCAGGGTTCTTGTTTTGTGTGTTGGTTGTGTTACCTTGTTGGTGTTTGTTGTGTTCACGTTCATACCAAAAAAAATGCACGTTGAAGGTACAAAGTTTTTTTTTTAGTTTGAAAGGTTGGAGGGTTGAATTCAAGGACCAACTCGTCCCCATCTCACTGAGATGGGAATTGAGCTATCCAAACAACTCACCTCATTGCTTGTGAACCGAATTGTCTATCTTTGCATCTGTCGGAATACGGCCTTTCTTAAATAAGCTTCACCTTTTGCCTCAACATTCTACATGTGACTCGATTTTTCTCTTGCATTGGACCACCGGATCGGGTTTTCCTTTGGATGATGGTGCTTGCAATGAACTCGGGCCTGCTGTGATCGGATCGGGTTTTGGTTTTGCTTTGGCCTGCATCTATCTCGTATTCCATCCACGTGCGCATTAAAGCTCTGTGCATCCGTTCCCGGCTGGCTTCCACTCTACATTAGGTCTCTTGTTCGTGTTCTGGTAACCTTTCCTTCCGGCTCACCACCCAACTCTGCATTTGCATGTGCTTTGGACTCTTACATTCAGTTCCTGCTCACATTGGTAGATCCCGTCTTACGTGGCTCCGTAGTTCTCCTTCTGGCCGTTACAACTCATTCTGGCTCCCTGTTCCATAACCTTTACACCGGTAGCCGACGGTTACAACCACCTCGAAACACTCGTTTTCTGCATTCAATGACAATGAGCTCAATCTGCTCGTCAGCCATCAACCCTGAATTGGTGGAGTCTTGTTTCAGCTCGAACATACCCACTTCCAAGACTCCCTTCTCGATGGTTAAGCACGTGGATTCTGCCTACACTTGGCGTTTAACCATCTTCACTGTGTAAACACGTGGACTCACACTCAACTCGGGTACCACATCTCAACATTACACACAGCGGTCTACCTCAAAGCAGCTTAGTCTGACATAGGCCTAATTACCCTCAACTCGGTTGTCAACTCAGGCTCAACTTGCCCCGACAGACCATCCCAGCTCAGTCAACACCCCTACTATCTTGATCAACACCCCCTAAGCTAGCTCGTCAGCTCGCCGAGCCAACCCGGCCGAGATGCCCCTCCAGCTCACCCTCTTCACTCTGGGCCCCCTTCTCTCACTTCTTTTGAATGTTTTCCATTATTTTCCCCTTTTTTCAATTAATTAAGCACAATTTAAGGGGAAATTAATAAAATTCATCATTATATAGGTGAAGTACCTTTTTTTGTGCTCCATGTATAGGGTTATTGGGCTTTTCGGGCCACTTTTTTGGTTCATTGCATTGTAGAGCTCCTTTTTTCCCGTGGCTAGTGAGTGTGTCCGCCACAACCTTGCAGTAAGAGAGTCTTCCTCTTTGCGATGTGAGACGCCTTATCTCACATTGATTAGTGTTGTACCCAGGTCAAAGCACAATTCCATGTCCCACTTTGTGTCCCAAAAAAGTGAGTAAGAGGTTGGGCGGGATGAGAAATTAGGGGTGTTTGTGCGAACACCCCTTTCACACGAACCGCCCTTCGCGCGAATTCCCCTATGTGGCACATTTTGGCACCAAATCCATTTGGAGGATGATTTTATGCCAAAATGTGCCACTTAGGTGCCATGTAATTAGGGTTAACGAACTAGCAAAATTACAAAAATTTAACACAAAATACATAATTTTATCATCTTTCTAAACATATAATTTTCTTTTTAATTTTTTTTTTACTATTTAATTTTTATTTTTTGCTAACATATGGTATTTTAGGACAATCGATCATACACAATCAACCCAATTTAAAAAATAGAAAATTATATCAAATTTTTTTGAAAAAATTAAACTTACACTTTGTTTAAGTCTTCTTCTTACCTGTGAAAAAAAGAATTCAGTTTCGATATAAAATCTTAAAATTTATTGGCATAGACATATGTACGCCCTTTATTTGAAAATAGTTTTACTATATAATTAATTTTTAAAAAAAACTATAAATAAAAAAAATACGAAAAATTTGACATGACCTCAAAATTCAAATGTTGAACATATATCTAAATTTCATGGTGAAAAAATAACTTTTCATTTAAAAAAACCACTGGGGGACATTCATTCTTCTTTTATAACATAAGAAAAAACATACGAATAAAATTTTAAAAAAATACCATATTTTTTGTGAATTTTTTTTTTAAAAATATACATGTATTCTACACTCTAAACAAAACATTTCTTTAGTTCATGGTTTTTCATGAATGTGTACGGTTTTGTGGCTATTACCTTTAGAAAATCAATGAAACTAAAAATTCATGTTTATAAAGGTACAAAACATACCAAAAAGTGGGACATTTTGTTGTGCTTTTACCCACCCTTGTGTTTCTTATGCCCTTTTGTGCTTGATTGCATGTTCCTCTGCTTCTGAGTAGGATTCACTATGGCCTCTACTCTTGCATGATTCATCTCCTACTACAAGGTGATTGATCAATCATCCTACGTCATATGAATGCACCCTATTGTAATCATGCACTAATTCTAAAGTTCCAAAAACATGGGGGTTATCATTGTTTCTTTGGGTGTTGTATTACACACAATCACATTCTCTGTTGATTCTGACATCTTACCGCCTTTTCTTGTATCTGCTCACCCTTCTTCTTGTGCACCTTGCACTTCTTTCATCCACATTATGGAAGATGCTCTTTCCAGACTTGAGCGTCATTGGATCGCTTTACAACCTCCACCAGTTCTTCTTGGAAGAGAGGACTACACATCATGGTGTGTTTTTATGGAACATTACTTTTCCTAAGAGGGCCTTTCACACTTCCTGTATGGCCAGTTCCTGCACCCACTAATCATCATCGTCTTGAGGACTATCTCGACACATGTGACCATGTTGTTGGTCACTTGATGTTGCATGTCAGACCTCTCCGCTTTCACGTGGCAGACTCAAATCCTCCCCACACCATCTGGATCATCTTTCAATCTCTGTTTGGAGACCTTTCACTTACTAGTGTTGTTGTTGCTACTAATACAATTGTCTCCTCTTCTAATTCATGTGATGACAGTTCCGCTAACACAGACTCACTTGATTCCATATCTGACGACGAGAGTGCCATCCAGGACTCCTCTCCTTTTTCTCTCACCTTTCGAGAGTATGTTGACATTCTTACCTTCGCATTAGACATCGAGCAATCTCTTTCTCAGCCTCATACAATCATTGCATCTGCCTCCTTTCCACTTCTAGTGTGCGAGGCCCTTTCCACTCCTCTTCCTTCATGCATGGATGACTCGTACCTTTCAGACATCACTTTTTTTTTCAAGCCCCCTCCTTGGGACAAGTATCTTCCAGACCTTCGTCACCTTTTCACAGTGCCTACTTGTGATGCAGTACAGGTAGTATCTCCTCCTTCTACAGGTGTTTTGAAGGAGTCCTTCATCTCCTTTGTTGGGAGTTCCCCTTTTGGGAATCTTAGCACTTCCACTTTTCAGGAGACCATCATTGATCCACCCTTGCTTGTGGATCCTCTTTTTGTTGTGGGGGTGGTTGCATTATCTTCACTTCACTCGAGCATCCTTTCGGTGGAAGTTCCTCCTTCTCACTTTGACAGTTCTACGATAGTGGAATTACCTTCGGTTCCTTGGCACTCATTTGCTAGACCTATGTCACATTTCCATGGACCAAATTCAAAGTTCTTTGTAATGTTTCCTTCGGCTTCCTTTGCGGAGTGGGCAGATTTCCAGTACTCCATTTCTATCCTTCCCAAGGGTAGGAACACAATTTGGTGCAGGTAGGTCTTCTTCAGTCCAGAGGGAGAGGACCACGTCATCAAAAATCTTCGTGGAGACTTCCTAGAGTTGTAGAGTTCAAATTCATCTATGGATTCATTTGCATTCCTCTTGTCTCCTTATTCTCCTCTCTTCTTCTTCTTTCCAATAAATTTCCCTCTTATACATGGGTGCCTTATCAGGCTCCTCAGTTGTCGAGACCCATTTGTGGCATATTTCTTAGATTGTTAGAGAGTGTTTTTCATCTCTTGTGGTGGATGTTTTTCCCACTGGGTTTTCCTTTGTTGCTTGAGATCCTTATTGTGCATGGGTGCGTCATTAGGCTTAGATGTTAGGACCCATTTTTAATTCTCTATGTGTTTTTCTAACTTGTCTTGTCTCATCCTAAGTTATGATGAAGGGGGTGTTGGCATGAGTTGTAATATTCCATATTTTATTCATTTATTAGATGTATTGCCACCTCACTAGATGAGTCATCTCACTTAGGTGTGAGCATGGATCATAGGTGTCATGTTAGTTATGACATATTCCATCATGAAATATGTCATATGTGTAAGTGCTTGTCATAGGAGTTACATTCCCCTTTCATAAAGTAACACATCTTCTCCATCATGGAGGTATCATTATCTCTGCATGGGAGTTACTCAACACTCCCCTATATGTACACCTCTCTTCTTAATCTATGAGCGTAGAATGGAGCATTGAGTCTTGTTTCCCTTAATGCATGCACATTACTTTTATGGTTGAGTGCTTATTTGATTCTTGAAGCTACTTCATTCCAAAGTTGAGTGCAACTCCTTGATGTGCATAGATTCCCTCCATGTCTTTCTCCTTCCTCCCTCGTTACCCCCTAGTGGATGTGGACGAGTATGAGATAAGTTTAATTTATAAAATACCCCTCGACAGTTAAGAATGAAACATAGAACAAGAGTGCATCATCAAGAAATGGTTTGATAATGTGCGCTAGAAAGATAGATCATGAAGCATAGAGCGTAAAAGGTGAATGTGTTGAGGTTTAGTTCAGATCTAGACCCTCAACAGTCGAGTATGAACCATGGAACTAGAGTGCTTCATAGGGTAATGGTTTGAAAGAGAGATGTTAGAGAGATATAACATGAAGCACAGAGCATGAAGAGTGAATATTGTAAAGTTCATTTCACATTTAGATCCTCAACAGTCGAGTATGAACCATGGAACTAGAGTGCGTCATATGGTAATGGTTTGAAAGATATAACATGAAGCACAAAGCGTGAAGAGTGATTAGTGTGAGGTTTATGTTAGATTTATACCCTCAACAGTCGAGTATGAACCATGGAGCTAGATTGCATCATAGGGTAATGATGATACAAAGTGTATCAAGTTGTGTAAGATTGCTTAGAAATAGAAAGTATGAAGCACGAACCATAAGAGTAGAAATGGTAGACAATTGATGATGTTAGGAAGGGGGGGGGGGGTTAAACATGATGCCCCCCAAGTGTATGATGATGAGTGAGTCAACTAATGAAAGTGAAGGGCAAGGATCCTCCACCCAATTTCTGAGGAGATAAAGGCGTGTGATCATGCTTTAAGATCAATGGTGTATGAGACTAACAATGTATATGTTAAGGAAGCCTAGGTGGTGAACACCTATGTGAAGGATACCTAGGAGGTTATGAGAATCTATGTGAAGGAGACCTATGAGGTGGTGAACTCCTATGTGAAGGGGTTTCCTGAGTAGGGGACTTAGACCGAGGACATGGACTAGTAGACCGATGAGAATGAGTAGGTTGTGTGCAAATAGGAGATCTAGGTGCAGAATATGCCTTTGATTTGAGAGGCCCAAGGGGCCTATATGCTAAAACTAGTGAAAGGACATCCTCAAGAGGAGGACGATGCAACGGTGTGGATGGTGGAACACCTTTGAAAGTGACAACTTGCTTATTGTGAATGAATTTGAGACACAAATGGTTCATGGAAAAGATATCTTGAGCGGCGCGGAGCCAAGGAAGACCTAAGAGAATGTCGTAACCTTCGATTGAAGGTGCCACAACAAATGGCACAAGCATGGTGAGAGGCCCAAATGTAACTAAAAGCTTGATGTAGCCATAAAATTTGGGAATAGGATATAAAATTTTAGAGACTGGATAGTTGATAGCGACGAGGAGTGCAATAGAGTACACACCAATAAGATTTGATGGATTAATCATGGTGTTATTGACAATATGAGGTATGATAGAAGAATTGATGTGTAGTGTATTTGAAGAAAATGTAGCATGATAATCGTGATCAGAGAATATGATGAGTGGTGGAGATGCTTCAGTATTAGCAACTAGAAAATCAAGAGGCCCCGATGAAGGAGGAGGCACAACACGATATGTATGATTAGATGAAGAATCAACAACTTTCTTGTCATGCTTAGGCAATGGATCTTTGAATATTTTGAGCTTTTGGTTTTCATTGACCGACTTAGATGTTGAAGGCTCAGGGAGCTCGATTGCATTGTTGTCGATAAGATCTTGAATGAGATTCTTAAGTTTGAAACACTGATAAGTTGAATGCCCAACACATTGATGGTAGTCACATCTAGAATTTTCATCATAATTGCAGCCACGAGGGCGAGATGGATCAAGATTGAGTGGTGGTGGAAGCGTAATATGATTTCTTTCAATAAGTTGTGGAAATAATAGACGATGAACATAAGGAAATTTTGTGAATGTACGCTTTGGAGGTTGTCATTGAAGCTTTCCAGAAGTAGAAACAACGTTAACAATAGATTTTTCTTTAGTGGGCTTAGGAGATGGCTTGAAAGTAGATTTTCTTAGAAACCGATTAGAAGATGATGCCTGATCATGATATTTGAGCTTGCCCATAGATAAGAGTTTGCTTTCATGTAGCTTAAGCGTATGACATAATTGATCAAATGAGGGAGAGGTTTAAAAGATAACACTCTCTTACAATGGAGATAAAAAACTTTGGACAAAAAGATCTTGCAATTCAAAATCAACTAGAACATTGGTCATCTTAGCTAGATTGTTCTTATAGCATAATACATAGTCAACTAGATGTTCATTAGATCCTTGCTTGATTTGTGTAAGTTGAGCGTAGGATATTTTAGAATCAATATTGATTGGAAAATGTGTAAGAAAAACATCAGTTAAATGTGTAAATGATGTTACCGAATGAATAACAAGATTGTAAAAACAATGCATAGCATAATCTTGGAGACTTCTAGGAAATAACTTGGCTATTAAAGTATGACCATCCGCATAATTGAGACATACCACATGAAAATATCTATAATGCTCTTGAGGGTCACCATGGCCATTGAAGGTGGGAAAATTAGGGGTGATGAAGTTTGGAGGAAGTACATAAGTGGAAATGGCAGGTGCGAAAGGTGTGTGAAGGAGTAGGCTGGAATCAAGAGATAGAGATGCACAAGAAGTAGCTATCTAAAGTTGATGAATTTGAGTCTGTAGATCCTGATATAAAGAAGCTAAATTAGGAGTTTTTAAAGAAGATCCATGTTGTGTATTAGAAGCATTGGGTAAAATGAGTGGAGAAGTAGTAGTAATAATAGGCATAAAAGCAATAGTAGATGTAGAAACATTAAGCTCAACTAGATTGGTGGCCTCCTCACGAGCAGTGAATAAGAGCATATTTATATCTTGCGGATGTTTAGCAAGATGAGCATTGAGCTCATGAAGGTGTTCATTGGTAAAGGGTTCATAAGATTGAGCCATGATAAAAATATTGCAAAGATGCCTAGAAGCAAGGCCAGGTCCGAAACATTGGGTTCACCAAATAATTTAACAAAAATATATTCGTATTAAACCCTAATTGTAGAGTAATTTAATGTACACTATGATATGTAGATGCTAGATATACTTGTGACATAAGAAATAAGCAAGTAAACATGGAACCCTAAGCATAAGGGAGAGAGAAAAGGAATTAGCTGATTTACGAATGATCTTGAGATGTTATGAACTGAGACAACTGATGAACAGAAAGGGCAGACTATTGTAACTATGCATTGTGAAATCTGGGACTGTCAAATAAGGCTGGACTAGGGCGCCTATACTGGGGCAAGGGCACCTAGGTGCTAGAGACCTCTACTGGGCGCCTGTGACTGCGCAGGAGCTCAAAATCTAATTTTTTGAGTGTCATTGATATTTGTTGTTGATCGCCTGTATGTCACACCTTGATCACCGAGCATGCATGTAACCTACAAAATAGATGTTCACCTGCAAAACCCACAAAATCGCATCTAATCCAAAAAAGAAAGATGCAATATGAGGAGTCAAACCGACTCCTGCGGTCACCCGACAGTGAACTTACGACTGAGCGCTACACTAAATCTCAGACTCCATGTAGTTTTTGTGAGTGCGTGAAAGAATCATGCCCTAGGATGCCTTATGCAAGATGTACTGGATAACGGGATAGACTTGCTAAAAGATGCAAATGTGTGGATGAAATAGAATAGATTTCCCCTTCCTATGCATTGTATGTAGAAAATGCAGTCTCTTGTCCCTCTGATGGATGTTAGATGATTTCCTTTGAGTTCTTTGGAATCCTTTGGATGCAAGCTTAGGTGATAGTAAGTATGTTTAGAGCTTAGTCCTTTATTTTGATCACATAACTATGTATTTATATGACTCCCTTATTTGAATTTCATAACTAACAACTGGAAGGCTAACCCATTAGAAAATAAGATGCCCAAAAGATAAAGGAGGCCCAAAAAGAGTAAGGTGGAAAGAGGTCAGAGGTGCCTAGAGGGGACATGAGTGCCTAAGCACTGCTATCCTGGATGGGCGTTGGTGTGTGAAGCCATAAAAGACAAATCAGTAAAATCTTGACTAGGATGTAGGGTGTGCAAAACCAAATAGAAAATAAAAAAGATAGAAAAGAGGCCAAAGATAGTTTTCAATTACTAGTTTTCTTACTTAGGAATCATATGAATGCTAGTATGCTTTTAGGACCTAGAAATGTACCCAAGTGCCTGATTTTGTGTCTACAGGCGTAAAGACGCCATAGGTGGAGAAGTTATTATAATAGGCGATGTAACTCATAGCCAACATGGTTAGTGGATCAAGCTCTAGGTCACACAGAGGATTGGTCATGGGAGACATAACTAAGGTATCCATCATGTATTGTGGTTAAAGCTTTAGGTCATAGGGATTGTTGATGAGACATGGAACCTAAGATGGTGTCTCTAACACGAGAGGATGAGGTCTGAGGTTGTTCTTCACTAAGTTTTTAGCTTCAAACGTAAAGTTAGAAGGTGCAGGCTAAGATGAGGAGATGACACAGACAACATTAAGGTTTTTGTTAAAATAATATTGCATTGATTATAGGGAAGACACACTAAGGAAGTATCCCCACTCTTCAAAATCACTACCAACAAAATAATTCAATAGTTGTTGGTATCGAAGGATCTCCATGTTTTTATCTTGGTCATAGCTAAATTAGAATGGATCATCGATTAAATAGTCATCATCGAAATTTGGTGTAGAAACATCAATGTTAAGGGATTCAACAATGGTTTCACTTGAAAGTAATGGATCAACCTCCTTGAGCAGAGGTTGGGCTATATAAATAGTAATGGGGATTCCATTAGTTTCCTTCTTGCAAAATCATAGTAGTAAAGGGGGAAAATTGCAATGAAAAAATTAGGAGAAATGGAGATTTTAATATTAAGGTTGGCTTCATCGAGCTCGTCATCATCTGAGTCAAGAAGGTTAGGTGGGATTTTCTTAAAATTCTTGGAGATGTACATCATATCCTCAATGGAAATCAACAAGGTATTTAAATAATTGATAATCTCATAAGGGAACATATGGTAGTTCCTTGAGAGAAAGGATTTTAAGGACATTGTGTTGTTTAAATTGTTTAAAGCTCCATGGGTTTCTTCACCTTGGATTTTATACATGGAGCATAAGTGATGGGACTTGATGCATTGATACACATATCAAGAAATTGCACTCATTGAATGTGCCTACGGTTGACCAAGAAGAATTTTATTAGAAAGATGAAAGTTTACTATCATAAACTTCACTCTAATTGTGCAAGAAGATAAATGATGGGAAACCAAATACAACTTACCTGTGGAATTTACCTCTAGTCATACCCTTGATGCATGTTGGAAGTAGATTTTAGGTTATCAGTTTAACGCCCTAAAGATTTGATGAATTACAAAGAAACGACATTCTTTTAAACCCTTACTTATGAGAGTCATTTTGACTTGCACACTGCAAATATTAACAAAAAGAAAGGAGGATCATTGACACGAAAGAGTAATTCATCCAAAATCAAAGTTAATAGGAAAGTGAAAAGATAATGGTTGATTCATTGTTAGATCAATATAAATAGAAAGCTCTTTATATTATTGAAGAAAACTCTCGTTGAAACCATGAAATAAATTCTTGTCTAAAATATAGTGGAAATTAGGCCATTTTGATGCTTAGAAGAAGTCCTAATGAGCTCGAAAAAATATATTTTTCTAGGAAGATTGGAATGTTATGTGATTGGATCCCATTCATCCAAGTTAGGTTGAACCCAATGAGCCTCAATCAAAATGATCTTTGGAAGAGTTGAGAATTCAAGTTGATTAGAATTTTTATTATTTTCTAAGATCGTACGACATCAACCATGTTGGACGACTGAGGCAACATAGGAAACTACATCGTCCTTGTAGGTACATTATGGCTAATGCAACCGAGAGTGATATGTTTCATACTTAATAGAATTAGCTCTATAGCTTTAGGGTGACCAATGGAATTGAACTTAATAGTGTTTTTAGATTTCAAGTTTCCAAATATTTGTCTAAGGATGTCTAACTTGCAGGGTAGATTCAAACGTCCTTGTAGAATTTATGTGTACAATAGGCCTTAATAGTCCTATAGGCTTTAGGATGAGAAGTGGGATACATGTAATCAACAAAAGTAATCACTCATTTCATGTCGTACATATTAACCATGTTTTAAAGGTTTCTAATAGAAGGGTTATAAGTAGATTTGATTGTTTTGGATTGGGAATTTTTCTTATTATTGATTTAATGATGAGATGAATCATCCTTAAGATGATTAGGGAAATGTTGTTTGTGGGTACACGTGCACACACGTGTGTGCTTGTGAGTGGGTGTGCATGTGTGTGCATGCATGTATGTGTGTTCGCGGGTGCGCAGGTGTTTGTGTGTGTGAGTGCGGGTGTGGGTGTGTGTATGGGGGTGTGGGTTTTGGTGTGGATGTGTGCGTGGGGGTGTGCACCCAGTTGCACGTGTGTGCAGGTGTGTGCGTGCACATGTGTGTCTATGTGTGTTTGCGCACGCGCGTGTGTGCATGAGTAAGTGAGTGTGAGCGTGCACACACGCACATGAGTGTGAGTAGGAGTGTAAGTGTGCATGTGCGTGCACGTGTGTGTGCGCATGTGCGTGCGTGCGTGTGTGCGCGCGCATGTGCTTGCGTGTGTGTATCTATGTGCGTGCGTGGGTGCGTGTGCGTTGTGTGTGAGTTGATTAAAGTCACAATCAAGAAATTGTGTGTGCGCACACGTGTGTTTGTGTGTATGGGGGTGCACGTGCATGCGTATGTGTGTGCACATTCAGAAAAAAGTAAGCTAAGGTTGACTACTTCATCTGACATTTATAGTCTTGTTGATCCATACTTATTTTGATCCTTCAAAAAACTATGAAAAAGAAACATTTGGATCATCATCATCCCAAATTCCTATGACAATGTTGTAGATTCTCAACTTTTACCAAATGTCAGCCATGTTTTCATCATGAAGACTCACTAACCTGTAAGGGGTCCACCACATCATATCTTATTGTAAGACAAGGCCAACTTCCACACCAGGTGATTTTTCAAACACTCAATTTTTCAATTATTTCATGCATTGTTAAAAGCATTAGAGTCAAAAGCTTTTATAGGCGAGAGAAATGTTATGGAAGCTTAGGATATAATTTTAGAACTTATAATATATTTTAACGTAGAGTTTGTTTTTACTGTAATTGTTGTTTTACTTTCACCAACCATTTCTTATATTCCCTCTTAGTTTGTAGGATGTGTAATCACATCCCTCACTTCAAGGGATAAAATTTGATCTAGTTGAAATATGATAGGATTTGTTTCCTTGATTTTAGGATAATAAGAGTCTTATAGAAAGGCGCACAATTTCTCTTTCCAATAATGAAGATTGAAGGATTTTTTGCAGAGATTTTTGTGACACCATTTTGTTTAGTTTTCTAACAACTTAGTTATTTTCATTCATTGAGTGGGTTCCCTTGCAAAATTCCACTTCAAGGAAATTGTGTAACTTCCAAGTAAAAATTGATTGCTATTTAGTTATTCATAATTCTATCATATAATTAAGCTTAAGGATAAATCTAATATGCAATTAGTAAGATAAATAATGATTATTAATTACAATAGTGTTATGCGACTCAATTTAACTGTATTGGATCAAAACCATTTACCATTCCCCTCTCTCCCCCCCACCGTGCCATCCCCCACAACCAAAAGAAAAAAATAGGAAAAAAAGTTACCAAGTAATATTGTATTGTTTAAAATAATTATAAAAGCTTGCATATTTTTTAATATAAAAAAAATCGTTGATTGACATAGTTGTTGATATTTTTCAATCAACAATTTTTTTTCCAAATGTGTTTGTTTCCCAAAAAAAAGGGCAACATTAAAAGTAATTCATGTGGAGCCATGTGTTGAGCACTGAAACAATCCTCAAATTAAAAATGTGTTGTTGAAGAGTGGAGTGTCCAACTAAAAACATGCTCTATGTGGGGTCTTGCTCGAATCCCACATAAGAGGACATAGAAAAACAACCAAGCAAAGCTCTCAATTGACAAGTTGATATGACAACAAAGTGCACTCTATCTCAAATGGTGAAGGATAACTCACTGCATGTGGGCCTAATAGAAGAACTGTTGTAAATGATGGAGTGTTTTCTACTTCTCAAAGAGACTGCCGTAGAGTGTACAATGTGCCTCCTTCAATAGGAGTTGATGGTGATCGTGTGGTACAAAAAGTTGAAAAGACTTTTTCTTTATACAAGTCTTGAAAAGGTACCAAAGTGGAAGAGATTGGATGGAAAAGACTCATGAAAATATTCATGAAATCTAGATCATTCGCATACTATAAAGATGATTTTCGAACTATGAGATGAGAAATGGGGATAACGAAATAGGTGCAAGTTGCAAGAGGGAAATTGAAGCAAGTTGCAATTGTATTGGTTGTCCTCTTGCCAATATTGCATCAAGTGAAGTTGTGGTATGCATAAAACTATTTTCACATATGTGTCTTCTTCAATAAAGTACAAGGGCAAATGATCCTTGCATAGAATTGTTTCCTTCTCCAAAACACAATGCGGCCAAGTGTTGATCACATGTACCAAAACAGATTATACCTGACAATATGTCGAAGCAGAGATGTGTTCAAAATGTCATACCACATGATGGAAATGTTGCTAAAATATCATCCCAGGTAGAAGGGAACTTTGGGAATCATATCAACCATATGATTGACTGACTAGTCGAAAGGAAGAGTGTTGGGATCCTATAGAATTATTAAATCTAAGTGCATCACGAAATCAACACTTGCATTAGAACAAGAAAATGCTTACATTTGTTGTTTGTGAATTAGTTTTGTACTAATTATGTTCATGGATTTATTGCTTTCTGTACTTCTCTATAACTTAAAACAAGATTGTGATGTGCATACTTTGTTTGGATACTACATTTGATCATGTAAGTTTTATCATCCTTGTGTCATGTGTATGTTTGTTGAATGCATAATAGTGGGCCTTCTTATCATATTGATATGGTTTCCCAAGCAACAAACCACAACAATCCATAGGGGTCACATCACATGTGACCTTATCAACAAATTTGGGACCAAACCCAAAAAATATTGTCCAAGTGTGTGATTTGTGTCAATGAAGAATTATCCTTCCATCCAAGCCTACATGAACGAGAATGCAACTCCATCAGTAGGTGCATTTTATTGACAAGGCTCTTCACAATCTAGTTCTCCTATGTGTCATTGTCAATAATACAATTAAAAGAAAATCATGTGTGAAATGAGCTCTTGTGATAAACAAATTGTTACAACTCCCTTATGCATGGGAGTGATGTAGTAAGGCAATGGTATTTAGTCAACAATTGAGCTCATCATATGTTGGGCCATCACCTACAACTTTGATGGGAATGGAATGCATTTCCTCATCGTCTAGGTTTATAATTAAAGCTTTCTTCTTTTGCCAAAAGTTGTTATTTATCCTTTTATCGAAATGAGAAGGAAAATAACTAGAAAAAATGAGAAGAGGATGCGTGATCCTTGAAAATAGGATTGGACTATTGTTGTGGTGATGATGAATGTCTGGGTTGAGAAGCAATTTTTTCTTCCACCAATTGTGCAAGGTTGTATACCGTATGTAGACTCATGATAGGAGTGCATTCGATCTCTTAGACAAATGTGCAAGCAATCCACTTTTGAACTTCGTGATCAAGGTGTCATCATCGTTGCAAACTTTAAGTTAGATGTGTAGACAACTGAATTAGGAAATGTATTCCTATATGAAAATATTGGCACCTTATATCAATCTAATCCATTTTAGTTGCATGTCCTCCTCAAGAGAATGGATAGAAGAATACTTTCAAAGCCTTAGTCAATTGATCCCAAGTGTTGATGGGATCTTGATCAACACTTCATTTTGTAACTAGGATCAAAACGTGATCACGTATTGGCATGTCATTGTACTTGAACCAACTACCTATGTCCATGATTCATTTGTCTAGAATTTTGAGTTGCATGAGCCACCATAGATTAAGACTTTACATTTTGCAATATTATGTGGAACATTTGCTAGGTGTGACCTAGATGCTCTATGCAAGCCACTAAAATTTGGTTAACCTTTCTATCCAATGAAGCAATCACAATAGCGAGTGTTTTCAACTCGTGAAGCAATCATGATAGCAAGCTTAGCTACATGACCAATTATTGCTTGGTTCATCATCACTATGGTGGTTGCCAATGAGAGAAAGAGACATGTAGTGTTGAATAAGAAAAAGAGTTAATGAGGTTTGAGATCCACTAATAATGCACCTGTTTACAATTGATAAATGAACCCAAAAAAATTATCCTCATGGAGAAAGTGAATTCCCCTTTACTAGAGAAAACAATACCACTTTTACAAGGAAAATAGGTCAAAATCAGACAATAATTAATGTGTCTAGGTAAATAGTGCCTATATACCCTTTACAAAAATAGATACACCACTTACAATTTTTGAAATGCCCTTATAATCTAGCTCACCCTTTTACACAATACACTAGGGCCATTTCCAATAGTTCAATAGCCCCTTAAGACATAAAAGTCAATTTTTTTAACTCTTTATAGGCCCCTTTCTAACAAATGCCACCCTTTAATAGTTGATATAGGGGTCCGCTGAATTTAATATGCAACAAATTTAATAAGATAATGTGTACATTGGGGTCGGGCTCGACTAGAGCTATGGGGCCACAACGTCAATGGCGCGATCGGGAGGTGCATGAGGCCTATTGCAGGTCGGTTGGATTCGAGAAAACTAGTCAACAATCAAGAATGGTTTGTGTGGTACTGGTGTCGACAACTAAATTGAGACATGTTAGGGAAGTACAATGTCAATTGACCTTACTAATGTGTATCGAATTCATGTAATTACACTCATGGGAGCTACAAAGGGCATGGATTTCAGATGTTGTGGAGGTTGGAGTCTCGAGGGATTAGATCAGGCGAATGTGGTCACAATTGTGCGTCTAGAGCATGGCCTATGGTGATAGTCAATAACAAGACTATCAAGTGGATCGAGGTGAGATGACAGTCAACTAAACGCCGAGAATAAAACTATAACTTACACAACGTAGCTATGGTCATAGAGTCACTATGGAGCTCCAAAAATGATTTATTTATCTATTTATTATTGATTATCATAATCAATAATAATTTTGAATTGAATTTTTTGGGAATTAACATATCAAATAAAAAATAGAATAACACAACTTTATGATATAAGCACAAGTACAAATTTCATTTTTTCCCATTTCAATGAATTTGGGAACTTTAGACATTAATAACTTTGGCTCTGGGTGTCTAATTTGGACAATCCCAATATGTATGCCTATGTTTTTGGATGCTCCAGATGCATTGATGAAGCTCGTTCAACATCATGTGTGGAAAACAAATTCACGAAATGAGCTTGAACCCTAATCGACCTAAGATAAAATGCTTTGATAACATGGATGTGGAATCCCACAAGGGAAACAACTCAAGGAGTTAAAATAAACTACTAGAGAATTACACATAATTGTATGACAATAATCTCCGTAAAAGACACTTCAATCTTCATTAATGAATAGAGATAACGACCTTCATATAGAACTCACATTGTCCAAAAATCAAGGAAACAAATCATATCCTATCTCAACTATAGATCAAATCATATCCCTTGAAGTGAGGATAAGTTTGTACATCCTACAAACTATGAGGGAATCTAGGAAATCGCTGGTGAGAGTAAAACAATTATTCTCACTTATTACAATGTTCATATAGTAAAAAAAAAACTATAGGCTACTAAGCTTCTTTATCATTTGTTTTCAATCGCACTCCACACATGCCAAAAGAAAGGGTTTACAATTACACAAGGAGTTGATGTATGACAATCAACAAAGTTCTCATTGCATAACATCTATGTAATAAAATATATAAACTTTTGTAAGACAACCCTTGCATATACATCCTGTGCCTATGCATGTTTCCAACCATTTCAATCCTAATGTTATCTCTATTCCTTATGGTCATTGTCCATGCATTAAATCTTAATTACATAAACTCTCCATAATTACAATTTTAAAAACACTCGAACTATCTCCCGCACTTAGTGTCCATAAATTGATAGATAGCATACTATTAAATAAAATGCTAACATCAATCATCATGTTAATATCTAAATTGAAGTAAATTAAATATCCAATGAGATGTAGGCTTAGTTAAATGGGCGGGTTAATTCCAACTCCACCGATGTTCAATTCTTGCTGGCATCGTGATAAATGCTATATAGATATACAGCTCTGGTCAAAAGCGTGTCCCCTTCGCAAAAAAATGCCAAAATTAATTTTTTTTATTCTTCTTACCATTCATTATGTCCGAACTCATGCACATTGTAGTTAAATCATCAACTAACTAAAGAGTGCTTGTTTGGCTGATCGATATCCCACAATCAGCATACAAATCCACATCTGTTTGAAGGAACTCGTACAACATTTTTCTCATCTTTAAGCATTTAGTTGACCAATTCTAGATTTAAAGCTATATTTGCTGGTACTAAAAAAATCAGAAACATTAGTTGAGGCCTCGTGATATACTCGAATCTGAAATAGGCTTTGTAATACACTCAAATCTGAAATCCTACTCTCAAGGATTTTCATTTTGCAGAAACATTATTTTATTAAAGCAACCCAAGCGATTGAACGTGTTCATCTAGAAGAGGAGGCTGAGTCCAGTCAGAATCTAGTATTAAAAAACAGAAATGATTGCCAAGGCCTTGTGACTCAAGGATTATAGTTTTGCAGAAACAATATTTTATTGAAGTAATCCAAGTGACTTAAGCTGTTGAACGTGTTCAGCTGGAAGAGGAGGTGGATTCCAGTCAGCATCTAGCAGCTCACCATCTACATCTTCAACAACATATTCCTGAGGCACGACAAGAACAATCCAGAAGTAAGTTTGTTTTTGCATGTTTCTATATGGTATGCAAACAAATAGACGAAATAGTTGGCTTCTAGTTCTGTGAAAGTTGAATCTGTGATAAGGTTTGTTAAAATTCCTTGTAAAATATAGGGCTTATATGAGGCCATGGGTAATAAATTAATAGTTGTTTCTAAACATTTTCATGACATTTGAGTAAATTTCACCTTTGTGTAGACATCGGCTTTATCATCATACCATCTCATAGTAAAGAATGCCACTTTAATAAGCAACTGCGGTATCTAATACTTTTTATATTTAACTAAATTAGAATAGATGTTGAGGCTTCAAGTGCTAGTTCATCCCTCATCAGTACTTGTTGCCAAAGGTAACAGACAATTGGATATTGAAATTCAAATAGCACTATGAATTGCGCTTTGATACTAGTGCATAAGTGATTGCATTGTCAAATCCTTGCATTGTCCTTTATCAAGAATAAGTACGTACACTTTTATAGAATGAGTTGAGTTTGATCATGCCAAGTATCCCAATAAAACTTTACTGGAACTGTAATTCAGCAACAACAAGCCTCTGATAAAAGCATCATCAATAGGACAGAACCTTCAATTTGAATGTAGCATAGCGTAGATGAATATCAGCATTTCACATAGCATGGGTTTCTGGAGGTAAATAGTGTGACTGAACTAGGCATGCAGTCTGTAATGAGCGCCACTTATACAGATAAAAGATAGCCAGGTCCGAGGCCCACAATGTTCAACTGTGGTTAATAAATGGTGAGCCATTATTGCTGCAATTGATGATCACTCTTAATGCTTAAACCTGTGATAGATGGGGTGTAACCTACCACCCTCATGATAGCTACACACTCCCATTGCGGATTTTTTTTTTATATAAAGCCCACCTGATCAGCACAATCCCAATGATCGCAATGCCAAGGCCACTACAGATCCAGGTCATCCACTTAGTGCATATAGACTTAAGCTATGTTACTAAGGACCAACTATGAGAACAGGGAATACATATTTTGGAGGCCTTATATCAAGTATGCCATGGAAATGTCTGTACATGGAATGATAAAAATAGACATTATAAAGAAAAATAAGCATAATATCAATGCTTTGCACATAATCAACACAAAATAAACATAATGCACAATTGATAATATCGTAGGTTTAAACATTATGATTTAGATTCTATTTTCAAATACAACAACAGTCAAACTATCTTATTCGAAAACTACATAAATAAATCATTAAATTGCTGTCCATTGAAAGCAATAAAATGAACCAGATGGTGCGGTGACATTGTCACTCCTATGTATAAGTCCCTCCTCGTCATCAAGTAATGAATGATGGGCAAAGGTAATTACGTAAGTATCAAAGTTAGGTTGCTCTAAATCTTTATCCCAAAGCATACTCAAACCTTGCTATTAGTCGGCTTTCATGAGTGACAAGAGATGCAACTCAAAATGCACAAAAGCCTATCCCTATACTTTCTTTGCTGCCAGCCTGCTACCCAGTTGCACATAACTGAGTGGATAAAGAAATATACACTCCAACTCTGCCGCAGCTGAAGAGGAAGTATTAAACTGTAGTGGCAAAAGTTCGTAGGAAATTTCAATATTGAATATAATAGGTTATATCAAATAACATGTTCAAAAAATAAAATATAGAAGAGTATCGTGTTTCAAAATGTGATCAGAATCGTATTCTGGAAAATATCAAAATTCAGATGATTGAGATAATTAGTTTTACTTTTTAGTTCATGCAACTAATGAAATGCTTTGAAACATATTATTACCCATTCCATTAAACAAAATTTGGAACATAGGAATGCAAAAACATAGCAGAGTCAGGAAACAGGTTTGGAAAACCTCATGATGATTAACAACATATTGCATTGTTAATACCAAGCCAACAATCTGGATAGTCACTCACAGTTAACAGATTCAGTTACAATTGAACCTGCATGACATGTTTTGACCACAGCTAAACCCTCTCTAACACAACAGGAACATACCGGAGTGTTTGGCTACATTCAAACATACCCCATATAAGATAGTGCTCCTTTCTAAAACCAAGCGTTTTATGGGGAGACCAACAATGCTCCTTCCATCTTTTCAGTTGCTTTGGCATTTGGGGTCTTTGCCTGATTTATTTGTTTACACATTTGTATATGTATACCCCTTGGAGTCATGTATAATCATCCAAGAGGATCTAGGGTTGAAGTTTGAAGAAACTTTTGTAGGAGGATGACTGTACAGCTGGGTGAGGTAATGAAGCATATTGATTAAGCAAGTTTTCCACAGCAAGGCAAGCACGTAGAGCATGATAGAAGTGCTACAGAAAGCCCACAATACATTTAAGTCCTAACTTGAGCAGTTGGCTCGCAAATCTTCTAGAGTTTTCCCACATTGGGTTTCTCTAGGCTAAATTCGTATCTAAATCTTTCTTTACATGTGTGCTTTATTTACTTGCTTAGTTTCATTTTATCCAACTACTTCACAAATTCAAGCACTTCGGCAGACATGCTACATATTAAGTTGATTGCAAAGATGGTTCTTGTAGATAACAGCAAGTAGAAAATTTCAGCCACCAGCAATTTAAAGCAACAGCACACTTCTTTACTAAACCAGTGTTTTGTGGATTGAAAAGGTCACAAGCTGATAGCAGCATAAAAGGGGTGTTAAATCTAGTTTATAAGCATTATGGCTATGTATATGAGCAAGTACACTTTTGGAAACTGAATGATGTAGGTGGCATCCTATACTTTTAGCAAACATCAATTTTCTTCCTTATCTAGGTTAGTTTGGTAGCTTATCCATAAACTTAAAACAAAGTACTCCATAAACTAAAAACCAAATTGATATCTTGGTTCTAGTAGCTATATGTTTTAGGAGCTTAAAACAAGATATAAAATATTTACATAAAGACCAAACCCAGCTTTGATCACATACTCTCTCTCTTGCAGGAGGAGAAAATCTCTCTTCGAACACAACCACTCTCTTTTATGCAGCCAAAAAAACTTAATGACACCAATAACAAGAAAGAACAGTGCTTTATAACCAAAGGTCCAAAGCTAAGAGATGACTTTGATTATTGATACTAAGTAGAAATCTAGTGCACTATAATAAAACGAAAATGCAGTCAATAAAATAGAGCAGAAACAAGCACACATGAAATGAGGTGGATACCATGGTATGCAAGTGCTCAAATAATCCACAATAGTGTACTGTTACAATGCATGAATCCAAGATGGCCTTGATGAGAGGGGAATTGCTCATTATGTAGACTTGTACATAGAATATGCACACATACAAGTAGCGAATTCAATAAGCATGCAAGTTACAACTGAAAGATTCCATAAAGCATGCAATGCATGAGTAGAAGCATGCAAGTTACAAATAGAAGATTCCACAAAGAACGAAAAACACAAGTCTAAAATGCACGAGTGTAAGCATACAAAGATGTAGAAGATTCCTCATATGCGAAAATAGAAAAAAGAACCCCTACACAATTTAGTAACACACAGTAAACCTCATATTGGCTACTGATGCAATACCTATGTAAATGTTATCACCACCATCCCCCCTAATATTTACTTAGGAAAATGATTGTTTCCCCAATGTCAACCCTTTTGAGCCCAAGCATGTCTTGAAACTTGACAAATTTGGCTCTTGAAAAAAGTTTTGTAAAAGATGTCAGTAACAAGGATACAAAGCCTGTAGACCTTTTCCAGGAAAACCTTACAGAGGACAGACTAAATTGTTCAAGCCTAAGGAAGAAATAGATTAAAGTAAATGCCTGTCGGCTTCCGCAGAGACTGAAGTTGATACCATAGACCCCGTCTTAAACAACACAAAGGCTCTTATTGTTGTTTCAGGAACCTCGTTAAACACAGTTATTGTGGAACCAAGCCTTGTCAAGATTGAATCAGCAGAAGTGTCTAATCCTTCTCCAATTATGGAAGCTAAAGAATCTCCTGAAGTTGATACAGTGATACGAAATCAATTCCCCCCCTGAAAATTCCCAACATTAGGTCCCGTCTGAAGAAAGGAAAATACTGAAGGATGCATGTGTTTTGTTTTCCTTATGATATTGGCATACAAATGTCCTAGTTGATATCTGGTAGTTTTTATCAAATTTATATTTTTGCTTGATACTTTCAGCTGTTTATCTTGAGAATGACTGATCCAATGTAAAAAGTGCTGATTCAGCAACTCTGCTTTCTCTTTTTGTATCTTTATTTTGCTCATAAAACAAATAAATCAACATTAGTACTTGTCACTAATATCATAACCCATGACTGGTGACTAAAGCTAAAGATTATTCCCAGGTCTTATCATTGTCTATAGAATTTGATCCAACTCAACTAATACAGTATCCTAATAATTTAGACCAAAATGTTTTTCCATACTAGAAACTGAGAATCTTTCCAAAACCTGTATTCTCTATACTGGTAGTCAATTTCATCTAAAACTATACGATTGGATTGCTTAATAAATTATAAACTGTCATAAATGAGACTTCAAAAATCAATCAACTCCAGAAAATGGCTATAAAACCTCAAAAGAACTAACAAGCTGAAGTACAATCACTTTACTCACTTTTGTAAGCATCCTTTTTGCTAAAATGTGGTAATGTCGCTGCCATATCCTTTGGCCAACCATCGTTGCTACTAATACACTGTAAAAGATCCCAACCACAGTAAAAAGTCCCAAGGTTACAAGCCCTACTATAAGTAATATTGGTGCCCCTACTTCGCCAGCCCCTCCCAAACACGTACCACATTCCCCGACAGTGCCAGCACAACTTTCAAAGCATGCAGCACAGTCTGTCCACATGCAGATAGTCCCTGGTAAATGACAATCTGCACAAACGCTGCACATTTTCAAACATACCAAGAAAGGTCAATGTTCCAACAAAGAAGTCCCGTGAAACAGAAGAAACGAAACTCTTTTCAACTATTTCTATGAAATTACGTACTACGATTTGAACGATTTCAATCTCCCATACTCGTTCTCCAAGCTTTCCAGAATTTATCCTCAAAGATAAAGTCTTTGTCATGCACATTAAATAACTCTTAAGCACATAATGGTTGCTAAATTCATGCACCCTTCTCAACAAAGTCACTTATGTTTTTCATGTTTCCAACATCTTCAAGATCATGTTTGACATTATTTGGTAATGGATTTAAAAAAAGAGAGAGATGTTGATAGACAAGACCATGATCCACCTATTCAGATGCAATGTATCAACGCAAACTCATGGGACAAGATGAAGTGCCTACAGATTGACCTGACTTCCAACTAAATGTGATTTTTAACATTTTCGAAACACACATGCAGCTGAAATCGATCAAATCACCAGCATGCACAACTCAATGTAAAACTAACATTTAAAAGCATACAAAAAGGTATGATAACCTATTTAAAATTCTTTTAATCAGGTCATGTATCAAATACCAACATTATTGAATAACAGAACATGTTACAAGCAATTACATATAGGCATGCAGCTGTTATAAGATTAATGGCACGAACGAAGGAAAAAAATCAGTCTCTTGTAACATTTAAGATGAAAGGATTAAGTTGTGAAGATTACTTTTTTGTCTGCTTTACATGTTTAAGTATGATCAAACTTATTAATACCTTAAAATCTTATAAAATAATCACATTCATTAATACTTTAATGCTACAACACACCGGTATAATGTCACGAGTAACTCGTTCCCACATTTGAATATATGTTTGAGACAAAAGGGAGTGCATGATGTTCTAAAAGACATTCATGATAAAAAAAACTGCAAGATTACTTTAAAAAGGAAGTTCAATATATTTCTAAGGGTGCTTTAATAGATGGCACAATCAGATACCACACACAGCCTCAGTTTTTTGGTTTCATTCTCATTGTCTCAGAACCATGGCGGTGATTGACTGTTCTTGTGCTAGTTGTTCCATAAAGTTAGCATGTTAGAGAGATGAATCAGGCTCAACTGAATGCATAGAATGTCCATCCTTGCTGGCTTCACAGTTCCAAGTTGAAGCCTAGGTAAGAGCTGTCAATTTTAACCAAAAAAATGAATCTAATGCAGAAATCTGCAAGTCTTTGATGGGAGTCGTACAACACTTCATATTTACAATAATTTACCCATTTAGATTCAACTTCACACTGAAAACATCCTCTATGTAGTCCATGAAAAGGCTTAGTTAAATATACACAGGAAATAACTGATATATATATAGAGGACAAGGTCAGCATTAACATGTTTTGGAGAATAGTGCTCAAACTTTTAGTCCTAACCATATAAAGAGGCAATTAATTCAATACATTATATATTGGAAAACATATTTTCGATTAAATATCCCAAAAAGAGATTGTGCATCTGTCCACACTAACCTAAATTCTTATATGAGGATCAGAAATTCGTAATTCCTGGTTGATAGAGCTCACAACATAATAGGCACTGTGTATTCAAATTCCTCTCTTTTAAGAATTCCATATTGCCTATGACAGAACTCCCCTCATCATCATATGCTCCATGGTGGGAAATGGAAGCATCTAAGTCCCAATGTCTTGTTGACCCTTCCTTGTACTCTAGCTGCTTGTGGGATAAAAGGCGCAAGTTCGAATGTATGTATACCAAATCTTCAGCCCTTTTAGCCCCAACCTGTTGCGTTTCTGTGAGTGGATGAAACTATACGTACTCTAGTTGCGCTCAGAGGAAGATGAACTTGCAACCTATTAAGGCAACCCAAACTTCAAAGTCAATGCAAAGTTCAACTTCAAATTTAAACTCAAACTTAAATTTTAAAAAACTAAAAGAAAAGAGAATAAAAAAATTAATAACTTACCTGTGCCAAGACCTTGATTGCAAGAGGTTGCAAGTAAACCAATGAAGTACCATAGAGGGTACCACCACATATGAGCATCCATCTTGTATTTGCTCCGAAGAGCAAGAAGGCTATGACCTCGTTTCTGCTATGAAATTGCCAAACTCTACCATAACCTGGTCTTGGGCCTCAGGATCAGGGAAGAGCCTAGCCAATGCCGCCATATATCCCTCACTGACTTTCGCATCCCTGTATGGCGCTACCCTCCTTGGCAACGAAAGGATCTCTGTGCTATAAAATCTAGGAGTCAATGCAAAAGCTAGTAGATGTAATGGGGTGGTTATTTTGTTCCACCGCTCAATGAGGATTGACTTCACTTGCTTGAAAAATATTTCCTCGGGATCTTGTTCTTTTGCATTTATGACGGCTTTTATCTTCTCAATCATTGAGTCGATGCCGTCATATATCTCTCCTAGACATGGCTGATCCGTGTCAGTAAACCGGATCATGCTCATAATGGGCTCTGTAAAACTCAACAGATAATCCACTCTATCCCACCAAGGGTCCTCTAAGATCAAGCTCTTCACTTTTTGAGCCCGTTGAGTGTTTGATTGCCTCCATACGGACCAAAGATTGGATGTTACCATCCTCATGAGTGCCTCTCGCACCTTCACTAATTGTCTCAAGACGATTGTGTGTGATGCAAACCGAGTCTTAGCAACCTAATAAGAACGAGGAACAAAAATTAAAAATAAAATTTAAAGCTATAAGAATACTAAAAAGCTTATATTTAAATTTTAAATTAAAAAGAAAGAAAGAAAGCTTATCCTTAAATTTTAAATTAAAAAGAAAGAAAAAAAGCTTTTCCTTACCTTTAGTAGCTCTAACTGCGAGAATGATTTAAAAATGCCGTGTGACATGTGGTGGTTGGTGACAAACATTTGGATCTCTTCAGATTTCTGCATACACTTGGTGGATCCACTCTATTTTGTTTGCCATTTTCTTTAGCATTAAATTCAATGAATGCATGGCACATGGTGTCCAAAAAATATGCCCATACCGTGCCTCAACTAGTATCCCCGCAACTTTGCAATTTTTGGCGTTGTCTGTTATGACTTGGACAACATTTTCAAGCTCCATTGCCTCAATGGACTCAAAGAAAATGTTGGCTATAAATTGGGCATCCTTCACTTGCCCCTCACAATCAACCGCTTTCAAAAACATTGCCCCCTTAGGGCATACTGCAATCACATTGATTAAAGGGCGGTTTCTTGCATCTTTCCATCCATAAAAAACAATGGACACACCTGTTTTGGTCCATAAGTTCCTAATTGGTTGCAAGGAGGTTTCTACATTTTTGTTTTGTTTATCCAAAAGGGTGGTGTGGATCTCATATCCTGGTGATTTATACTCTTTTGGTGCCTCTTTGATGGCTTTCACCATCTCATGCCAATAAGGTGATCTCACAACATTAAAAGAAAGCCCATTGGCATATACACACCTTGCAATGTGTTCATTTGCAATTTCCCTGCTCTCATTCTGAAAGACCTTTTCCAATGGCCTTTTTGTCTTGCTTTTCTTTCGTGCAAGGGAAACATCCTCATCTGTGGAGATAGGAGCCACAAATGGATGTGACATGGCCACAATTGGGGATCCACTAGATGATGGAGCAACTGGAGGCCTCACTGAACGAGATGAACCTCCTCTTTTGGCCAATGGATGACCCGCTCTTACAGCCACATTTGCTTCTGCATCTTCCTGCTCTGATATATGCCAAAACTTTTGCTTTTGGCACCCCAACATTATTCTTCCCCTTGCATACTCTTATACCATTACCCATTATGGCACACAAGTGGCTTTTCACCCTACTGTAAGAGCCTTTGAATAGTCCATCACAATCATTGCATTTCCATTCAAAACAACCACCACCTACAATTTGTTGAAGTATTGTTACGTGCCTCCATAACGGTGAATTTGGGTCAAAGTCATTGGTCAAAGATTGCCCAGAAGAAGTAGAAATTGTTGTTGCCATTGTAGAAATAACTATAAGGTTAACAAAAAAAAAGCAAAGAAAACAATGGCATGCAATTGCATTGTGATTGAACAATGAAAATTAAAAAAATTAAATACAACGAGAAAAAAACATGAACATAAGCAAAACAATGTAATGTGTGAAAGATTAAATAACAAAAAAAAAAAGAACCAAGGTTAGAAATTAAAAAAAACTTACCTTCACTTAGTAAACTACAAATCCTTAACAAATCTTCCTCCTTTACAACTCCTCACACTCCTACAAGCTTAGCAGTAGCTCTTCAAACCCTAGATAAGCACAATGCAATTTTGGAGAGACAAAGGTAAGTTTCTTTGTTTTATGTTTTGTTTTTGTGTTGTTCTTTTGTTTTATTGTTTAGAGTTAGCTTTTAGGGTTTAGATTAGAAGAATTTTTAATTTTTAATGTTGTGGGGCTTTAAAAACATGAAAAAAATAAAAAATAAATTTTAAAAAACGTTTGTTGCAAGTGGGAGCGGGCAGGGAGCAGGCAGAGGGTTGCAGAAACGGCCGGGTATGGCACAGGCCTCTGTAGCCCTCTGTCTGCTCCCTGCCTGCTCCCGCCGCCGCTCCCGCTCTCGAGGCCCCAGACTATCGTATCGGTAACATAGCTCTTTGGCCCTATCCATGGCCTCATAAACATACCCCATAGAGTTTTGCTCCCCATCAACCAAATGCAAAACCCTCACCAATGGCTCTGACACCTACACACAAATTAAAATGTAAGGTTACAAACTTACAAATAAAGTAAAAAAGTAAAAACAATATATTAATAATTTAACAAATTAAAATAAAGGAATGAAATATAAATCGAAGTTTGAAATTACCTTGATGATCTTTATAGCTCTATTTGCAAAGATATCATCAAAATCCATCTTTGCAACCCTCTCTCCAACAACTTTCTTTGAATATTGTGAGTCTAGCCATGCTTGACTCACAAACATTTGCTTCAATGATGTTAACAAACTAGAAATACTTTGCAACATCAAGAAGTTCGTTACAAATCTTGTGACACTGACTCGAACAAGCTCTTTCCCCTTTGTGTGTTCGCTCATCAAACTCAAAACCCAAGGGTGATTATATATGTACTTTATTATGTTTCTTGCATCTTCTACAACTGGCCTCACCCAATCAATTTTGCCTATGTTCTCCAAAAGAAGGTCAAGGCAATGAGCTGCACAAGGAGTCTAAAAGGGTGGTGGATATCTCTCCTGTAGTAGTTTCCCAGCCGCCACATATGCTGATGCATTGTCTGTGACAACTTGCATAACATTCTGTATACTAACCTCTAATACAACTGTCTCCAACATAACACTCAAATTCTTTACATTTTTACTATGTTAGAGGCATCAATAGACTTCAAAAACACCATCTCACCATTTGAAACCGCTAAAACATTAATGAGGGTGCGATTCCTTCCATTTGTCCAATCATCTTAAAGAATGGTGCATCCGTATTTGTTCCATTGTTTCTTTTGCTCTTCTAGAATTGTAGTGGCATTTGCAACTACACCCTAGAGTAATTTCCCAGTCAAATCTTTTAGAGAGGGTGCTTTATACCCTTTCCCTGCAACTGTCAACATTGTCACCAAGTACTCCCAGTATGGGCTCTTTGCCACATTGAATGGAAGGTTGTTGTAGTACCAGAAATTTGTACATGCTTTATCTGCTTCCTCGTGCATATCCTTGGTCCAGGCTGTACCTTGCAATGAAGGTTGTGGTCCAGGTATGCTCTTTGACACAAAAAGCTATACATGTCTTTTCTCGAGCTCGATGAAGATGTCCCTCTTCTGATTCGTATGTGTGGACCACGAGTAGAGTCCACAATTGTTGCCACATTATCCTCTGAATCCTCTTTCATTGCAGCCCCATGTCTAACAACTTGTGCTATGGCTTCTTGTACCCTTTCCCTCTCTAGTTTTTTCTCCTGTAGCTCTGTCAGCTCTGCTCTCATCTCTTGCTTTGCCTCTTCTGTAACATTGGGGCAAACCATAACGTCCCAGCAAACAATAGATGCAAGGTGATATTTTAGACGATTGATGCCTCCAGACATTGTTCTTCCAAAGAAATTGCAAGTAACTGTTCCATGTAAACCATATTTCCAAGCGAGGGTACGGGCATTCGCAGGAACGATTCCTACTAGTGATGCTGATTCAGATGTCAAACCTGATGCCATTGTTAAGCTCTAATCTGCAACACAATGCACATTTAAAAAATTAAAAAAAACGTAAGCTTAATTAAATTAAAAAAAACGTTCTTTAATAACTATATTTCACCGTAATTTAATAAAAATGATATACCTACGGTTGCAAATGAGTATTAAAAATTTAAAATGATTCGCAATCACATTGAACACATTTAAAATTACAAAACATATTCAAAGAATCGATTGCAATGCCCACACATAAAATTTAAATAGTTTAGAACAACTTTGAGTTAGAAAAAAAACATACCTCCGGCTGCAAAAGACTAAATTTTTTTTAAAGCATTCGATTTTACATTACATAAATAATATACAATATGAATCTATAAAACATAAATAATAGACACCAAATTTGGAAAAACTGGAAAGAATTAAAAAAAAAAAAACTTACCTCCAAATGCAATTCTCCAAATTCTCTCTTTGAATTCACTTCAAAATCCATTCAACACAAGCAATGCAAGTTCAAATGGTTGTGTGGATGAAAATGAAGTGTTGTACGACCTTATAAAGGGAAAAATCCACATATTTTGAGTGTTTTTTGAGTGTCAAAACCGTGTTTGCGTGTACAGTTAGTGTGGGTCAGCTGTGGGCTCAAACTTGCCAAGTTTTGGTGAGTACTCGGTACACCGCCAAAACTCTGCGAGTCATTCTGGTTAGTTATCATCGCGAACATTCATTTGACAAAACCTTTGGCAAGTACTTGCCGAATTTTCTTACTATGGGTTGGTTGAACCACTCAAGGGTTTGGTAAGAGCATTCGATCCCTCGTCTCTTCAAGAGGCAATAAAAAAATCTTTGGACTTAGAATGTTCTGCCCCAACGACAACATTGATCAGTGGGCAGCCAAAAACATTTATGAATAATGGACAGCCAAAAGGACCTTCAGGGAAGCCCTAAGAGGCCTTTTCAGTGAGCACCAATCATACAAAAGGATCTGTCAAAAACAAGCAAGGAAGGGGAGTCACGAAATGGACTAAGAAGGAAAAACTTGTGTTTCTCTTGCAAAGATCCATGGTCTCCTGGTCATCATTGCTTAGGTAAGGGTCATGTGCATTATATTGAGGTATTTTTAGATTGTGAAGAAGAAGAGAAAGTCAAAGTTGAAGAGGCAACACAAAATCATGATCCGGAAGAGGACCTGGAAAACTTGGACAATACTCTTGCCACTTTGTCCTAGATATCATCCATTTTGGGTGAGAGGAGACCTACAAGGGAAAAGAGTCACGGTATTGATTAATAGTGGAGTTACTCATAATCTCATTGATGAGAGCTTGGTTTCAAGGATGAGATTAAGACTTCAAAGGCTTCAAGGTTATTGTAGCAGATGGATATTCCATGCTATGCAAAAGGAGAAGTCCACAACTCATTATCACATTGGGAGGGCATGAGGTATGTGCCGGTTTTCATATGATTAGCATAGCTGATATGAATCTTGTGCTTAGGGTTCAATGGTTACACTCTTTGGGAGAATTCACTCTCAACTACCAAAGTATGGAGCTAAGGTTAAAAAATGGAGCTAATAAGGTTGAACTACAAGGTATGATCACGGAAGCCCCTAAAATAAACTGTTGGGTAGAAGATGTCTTGTTAAAAGAGTCACATTTTTGCTTCTTATCTAAGATAACAACAGATTGGAAGGCCTTAATTACAGATAAGTGTGCCTAGAATAAGTTCATTAATGTTGTTTTTGAAGGAGAAATTGTGGATGAGAGGTATAAGATAATGGATGGGTTCATCCTCTACAAGAATAGGGTCTACTTGGTTTTAGAATTAAAAGTTAAAAATAAGATATTGAGGGATTTTCATGATGCCCCATTGGTTGGCCATCCAGGATACTTTAAAACATACAAGCACGATAGAGAGAGGTTCTTTTGAAAAGGACTCAAAGGGGAGGTTCTTCAATACATCTGGGAATGTTTGATTTGCCAATAAAACAAGGCGGAGCATGAATTTCCAACTAGAATCTTGCAGCCCCTTCCTATTCCCACTCAAAAATGGGAAAGTACCTCAAGGGACTTCATCACGGGGTTGCCCCTGGTTCAAGGTAAGAATTGTTTGTATGTTGTGGTTGATAGAGTCACGAAATATGCTCACTTTTTATCCACTTCCAGCCAAGTATAATGCACCTATAGTGGTTGATACCTTTTTCAAGGAGGTGTTCAAACTTCATGGACTGTTAAAGAACATCATAAATGATTGGGAAAGTAGATTTATGAATATGTTTAGGCAATAAATTTCCTATTTGACATGCACTAAGTTGCCTAGATTTTCTGCACAGCTGAAAACCTAGGTAGTCATGATATAAATCTCCCTCGTTTACCGGTGAGGCGCATGTGTAAGATTTTGTCAATTATATATCCTAATATCTATTTGCAGGTATTACTTTAACCGTGTAGCTCATGAACTATAGCTATACGGTTTTGTAACAAGTAAGCAGTTGTAAAAGAAAGGAAAAATCTGTAGAAGAGGAAAATAATAGGAAACGGAAGAAAGTAGAGAGGATGTGCAACCCAAGCAATAGTTTACAGAGTTGATTGCATGCACATAGATTAAAACAAATAGATCATTAAGCACAAAATTCAAAGCAAAACAAACTTTTAGATCTAGATCTATAATAACATAAAGTTTATGAACAGATCTAGAAAGAAAGTTAGAAGCAAAATGCACTATTGACACAAAGTTCTCCGGAAATCTCTTCCATATTCCTTTGCTTGCAGAAATCAGGGGTTTCAGCTCAAAGTCTGGAACACAAGAATGCTGATTACAAATTCCGATCATTTAACCCGTAGATTTTTCCTCTACTTATAACACGTAGAGGGGAAATTACAAATAGGAGACTATAATTGAACTAGATCATAACAAGAAGTAAAGACAACATCTGGCAATCATCTCCGTTTAATTCCTCTCTTAGTGACATGCATCAGGAGTTCAAGCCAAAATTGTGGACATCTGTCTCTTAACTCAAAGAGTCATTCAAAATAACTTAAAGTAATGGTTTTCAAACCAATAACTTTTAAGTTTACAATTACATCCAGGGACATAAGAAATAAGAGAAGAAAGAAAAGAAAGAAGATCTGCCAACTGTAACTCCTACACTTTCTTTTTGTTTTGATACTGAATATACTTTTCGAACATATAGTTCAGCAATTTCCCATCCGCTTTAGCCACAACTTTTTTCTCTTTCTTAAATTGCAGCAATCCTTCGTTCAAAACTTAGATGCTCACTTCCACCTCCTTCAAACTAGGTCCGAACTTTTTAATGTCTGATTGCAGCATTACCATCTTATTGATTGGATTCATCGTGAAAGGCCTAACAGCTTCATCAATCCTCTCTTGAATTCTCTGAAGAGATCCTTCCAGGGAATCAGGCACTTTGTTTGGAATGGTCCTTTCGTATGAAGAAACGTTCCCAACCACTTCCTCATTGGTTAAAGCAATTACAATGCTTGACAATGACAATGCCATACCCTCGAGCACCCGCATTCTTTTCAGCATAATTCTGAAGATCTCCAAGCATAAAGAGACAGTGAATTCAAGTTGCTTCCCCTTTTCAACCAATCCATCAGGCACAATTCGTTCTGCAATCAAAACCTCCTTCGGCAACTTATTTATCTCGACCAAAGTGCCGAGGTTACTTTCAGCCACTGTATTCATATCTACCATGCTTGTCATTAATTGCTTCAGCTGAACTAATGCATCCCTCATAACCTTTAGATGAGCTGGCACCTCCCTGAGCTGTACAAAAGCTTGGTGAATGATTTGGCTCTTCCATTCATCCATAGCTTTAACTTGGTTACCTATATTTTCCACTTCCTGCATTAGATGATCACTCACCTACTCATGTGCTGAAATTGGCTGAGAGAAAGGTTTGACAACCTTAGCAATGATCTCGCACAACTAGGATACCTGCTTTTGAAGTTCATTGTTTTCTGCCTTTTCTTTGTCAAGCTTAAGGAATAAAGCATTTGTTAGTGTCTGCATGTCTTGCTTTAATCCTTCGGTAGTAGTTTGACCTATTGGAACTTTGTTTATTGATATATCTATTGCCATAAGCTTGCCTTTCTACTTTCCCTCTGCTGGATCTGATACCTAAGCGAACTTTTGCCCTGATTTTTCAATAATCAACCTAAAAGTCACCTTAGCAACTTTACGTCTTTTATCTTTTCCGCCCAAACTCAGGAGCAACTGTAAGTCATGTTCCTCCAGGTTGATTTCCTCTCTAGCTTCTGGAATTCACTGCGAAGCCAACCACTTGAAGAAATTGCTATTCGGAGAATAAGAAGTCATTGAATACACAACCATCTCGTGCTCTGGTTCCTCTCCATCTGAGTTTCCTACAGTGTCGTGACTGCCATCTTCTGAATTGTCCAAAGACAATGCCCTTTCAAACTCTACCATCTGCAACTTTAGCTTTTCTTCATGAATAGGTGAAGATCGGAGTGGCTGAGAAGAAAACACAAACGTTGTTGGATTCAACGGAGGAGCGACAAGATCTCTCTGAGGTTCAAAGGAAAGTGAAGCGCTGTGAGTTGACGCTAGAGAAATTGGAACTAATACCATAGCCGTAGAAGTGACCTTTTCCTGTGTCTGAGACTTCTTGTGCACTTTAAGCTTTTTAGGCCTTCTACTGATTTCACCTTCGTGCTTTCTTTTAATGGAGTCTCTTGCGCTAAGGTTGCATGTGATTTGATTTATCAAAGCTTCATCAAGGCAATACCCCTTTAACAACAAACAATTCAAGGTATTGACCAGAACCGCGGTAGATCTTTTCTCGATCGTGTGGCAGCCACCAATGTTTTCCTGAAGAGCAGCTCTATCCCTTCCCATCTAATGATAAGTGTCAAGTGACACAGGCCCATAATTTGTGAGATCTACAGGTATCCGAGCTAATCCATAATCAAACACTTGTTGCGCCGATAACCTGTTGAAGTCTTTCTTTCTGACTTCGTACTCATTTCTGCACTTCATCCAGAAGTCTTCTAATGAAGGCACATGCGAGTATTCCTGGGAGATTGTCTTCTTTGCTACCCCATATGGATCGATGTTCAACTGTGCTGGAAAGAACTCATGTTCATACTCAGAAAACATTTCAACTTCGATTCTTCTAGTCTTGTGGATGCTTTGGCAGCTGTAATATCCTATAGTGATCGGAAAGGAACCTGTAGACTTGTGCCACTTTGATTGTAGGTCATGGATTTCCACGAGCTGGCTGCACAACTCCATGATGACCCGCTTGTCGCTTGGATATCTTGGCAACTTGACTGGTTCTCTTGAAAAGCCAGTTACCCTGAGGTATGTGAAGTCTGCAAACTGGATGAAAATACAGCCATGCTAGGATACAGCTTCCCAAGCTTCTTTGCTCACCCTGTTGGTCTTCAGATCACTGTTCAATTTGCAAATGAATCCGTAGAAGAATCCATCGTTGACCACCTTGTAATCTTTATGGCATTCAGGAACTGTCAACTACGGGTAGCACTAAAAAATGGGATCCTTAGAGAGTATGCCTCGTCTATCCAACTTGGAAAATATACCTTGCGAAGTTGCTGCATATACTAGGTATGAAGTCATCTTGAAGTTGTATGTCCGCCTCACTTCGGAGTTGCTCACCAATGTTATCACTGATGATCTCCGCCCAATTGATTATTGAATCAGCTTTGTTGATCTCAATGGTTCTAATGAAAGCATACATCCATGAGCGGAAGTTGTGAGTGTTGGCTTCTCCATTTATCCTGCATAGCAATTTAGTAATATCATCCACTTCCTGCACTAAATTGGATCGTGGAAGAGTCCTCGGGAACTTTGATGGAGACCTAGGATTTTTCATATATCTGCTATTCATTATGCCCACACAGTCTGCTTTGTGCTTCTCCCATTTATTAATAGCGTCCAACGTGCTAATTGTAGTCACCACTGGTCGCGTTGGAATCTTCAGACAATAATTGATAAATTGTGCATCCAACCTGATTATCGTCTTTCCCGTAGCATCCCAGATTGTTCTAGATAGGATATGGTATGACCTTGCACACTCCATGACAAATTTAGGAAACTGAGCTGTGACTGGCAAAGTTGAAGCTTGAATAATTCCAGTACTTTTTATTGCCCGCATAAGAGACGTCTTTCCAGCCCTGGATCTGTCAATCAATTCAGAGAGGGGTTTGGGGCCTAAATCTGTGTCATTGATATCAGGAAATCTGGAAGTAATGCATGATTTCATTGATCCTTCTCTTTCATCCCGCTTCATCATGGCCGAAACAATCTTTATCTGAGAAACTTTTGTCTGAACTCTTTTTCTTTTAATCTTGCCGGAATTCTTTGCAAATTGTGCAGATCTAGTAATTTCTTCAGATTCGGAAGATATATTCAATGTACTTGACATTGATTTTAACTTCTTTTCACTTATATAAGCACATGTAATGAATACCTGCAATTAATTCAGAAAGAAAGAATTCAGAGCATAAACACATGATTTTTATCACAAAAATCTGCATATAAAGCCCGTTGCCCTAAAATTTGAGGCTTTACTTGCATGCAAAGCAAAAATCAATAATTTCAACTTCATCTGGGCACTTATACCAACATGTAGATAATTAACAAGGCTTAAATCAAGCTCCTCCAACCCTAGGCGCCAAACTTTGAAGCTTTCCCACAATGAAAAACACTTTTTGATGCAAAAATCTTCCTTCCTTTGGCGCCAAAACTGTCCGGGCTTCAATCCTTTGCAAAAAGAATTAATTACATCTTCATTATGGTAGCCCATGCTTATATAACCCTCAACATTTTATTTCTAATAATTCTCCACCCTATTCTTAACAATTAATTAATAAATAATGATGTTTATTCACCCAAATTAGGCTCCTATTTTTGCATGTTACTGGCTGCCATTAAATAAATTTTATTTATTTATTTTTAGCATGCTACCTTCAGTTCTCTTTGACTAGCCTTCATGCATTGACTTTCTATTCATCCATGGTGCCAAAATTAGGCAGAAAAGCTATTAATAAATATCATTAATATCATTGTTTAATCACCAAATGGGTCGCACTTTTTGGCATGGGTGAATTCTAAATTTAAGAAGTCAACTTCTGATGGGAATTTTCACCCTGCACCGCAGCTCTAAAAATCCCTTCTTCCACTTAAGTGATTTGACTTTCATCATGGGAATTTTTACCTTGCAAGGCAGGTAATAAATTCTCGCCTGCCTGCCACCTCCAATTTTCCCACTGCAGCTGAAGTGACTTTCTAAAAAGTGCGACTTGTATTAAAAATAGCTTCTTTTAGAAAAATGCGACTTGTATGGGTGAATAAAACCCTTCGATAGGAAAAGTTAGCCTGCTAGGTAGGCAGAAAATTCCCATTGGTGCTTTAAGTGATTTTTTTAAATTTTATAATGGGAATTTTTACCCTGCAAGGCAGATAAGAAATTCCCACCTTCCTGCCACCTCTAATTTTCCCATCGCAGCTTAAGTGACTTTGACTTCATAGGAATTTTCACCCTGCAAGGCAGGTAATAAATTCCCACCTGCCTGCTACTACCAAAAATCTCACTGCAGCTTAAACCTATTCATTCCCAAAAAGTGCGACTTGCTTAGGAGAGGCTTTTTGTGCATGACTTCATCTTTTTTGGTTAGAAGCTTGCATTTTGAGGGTGATTCCTTCTGGCACTGTGTTGGTAGATGATCTCCAGATACTTCAGGTAATTAAACAGATTATACTGGCGAAGGAATTGACCTAGGGGAATTTCACAGAGAACTGGGGAAAAAACCGGAGAAAAATGCAAAAAGAAATAAATAAAAACAAAAAACGTTGCCAGAAGTCACAGACAAAGCTTAGGATTCATTCGTGATGAAAACCCTATTGATATATGTGAATACTGGCATGCGAAACTTCAACAGGGTTCAACTAGAGCACAATTTACTTCAAATGAGACACTATTTATTTAATAATAAATAATTAAATAAAAATTTCCCGTAGACAAAACTTGGCGGAGGGATAAAACGAGTTTGGGCATCTGGGTATTTGTCGAAATTGGCTCATATGATACACTAGGAACATCCTAACATAATACAGACATCTTCTTGCAATAAAAACACAAAAAGACCCACTATTTTAAAAGATTTTTTTTTTTTAAATGGGTTGTCCCAGATTTCAGGGTGAAATCTGGGGACACCAGTCGGCTCCGTTTGTGGACATCTTTGCCTCTGTCAAAAAGACAAGAGTAAAGATGAGATCCCAACATCTTTGGTTTCGTATCTTGTTCATTGTGTTCGGGGTCAAGCAAACAAAAACAACACAACATCGAGAAATAAAGAAAAATAAAGTTTATTTATATACGTACAGGGTTTACCCTACACTCTTAGTTCCGAAAAAGTTTCAAATGTTGCCCGTTGAAAGGGAACGACAGTTCAATTCCATCCTGATGAGCAAGGATGAAGCTATTTGTCCCGACAGTCTTCTTGATCACAAAAGGCCCTTTCCAAAGTGAATGAAACTTCCTGTGCATGCCTTTTGTTTCTCGTCTTTTGTCTTATAAAAGGACCTAGTCACCGATCTCAAACTTTCTTTCTCTGGCCTTTTTGTCGAAGATCACCTTCACCTTCCTTTGATGTTCTGACAATCTATCGGCTACTTGAACCTGTACTTCTCGCAATTCAGTCAGATACATTATCCTCTTTTCAATGGCATTAGTGAATGTAGCATCCTCCAAAGCTTTAGAAAGTTGTAAAGTAGGCAATTCCAAGGTAAGAGGCAATTCTGCGTCTCTCCCATATAACAGCTAGAAAGGGGACATGCCTATAGCTTTCTTTGGTGTAATTCTATCTGCCCATAGTGCATCAAACAACTTTTTGTGCCAAGTCCTTTGATTTTCAGTCACTAATTTTTGCATGATAGTCACCAGATTCTTATTGCTTGTTTCAGCCTGGCCATTCCCTTGTGGGTAATAATTGGAAGAATGTACCAGATGAATTCCATGAGTGTAGCAAAACTCGACCAGCTCCTCAGAAGAAAAATTAGGAGCGTTATCTGCTACTATGTTACTGGGCAAGCCAAGCCTAATAACAATATTTTCTTTTATAAAATTACACACCTCCGCGGAAGTGGTGTTCTTAACAGGAATGGCTTCTACCCACTTACTGAAATAATCAGTAGTTGTTAGGATGTAATGATGACCGACACTGGAGGCCGGGTTGAGCATACCAATAAAATCCATGCCCCACTGTTGGAAGGGCTCCTCAATTACGATTGATTTTAATGGTAATGTGGGCAATTTTATGCGTCTGACAAAGTGTTGACATGCTTGACATCTGGATACCCACTTTGCAGTATCCTGGAAAAGTGTGGGCCAATAATACCTTGCTTGAAGGATCTTGTGAGTTGTGACTCGGGCTAAGAAATGACCACCACAAGCCATATTATGAAATTGTTTTAAACGCTGATCCTGCTGAGCTTTATCTAGACATTAGAGAAACACACCATCAATTCCTCTTTTATATAAACCATTGTCCCAAAGGACAGTCCTTTGACTTCAGTTTAATAGTACGCTTTTCCTTTCGAGAAAGTTGATCCCGACATTCTCCATAAGTTAGAAAATAGGCAATATTACTGTACCATTCTTGCACCAGATATATAAAAAGAACCATAGGCAAATCTTGACTTTCTTCCGGTTCTGTTGCTTTCATCTCAGTCATCAATTCGCACAGACCTCTTCCTAGAACCAGCTTTGTGGGCTTTATATCTAGGTCATATTCCTGCACCTTTGTCACCCATGTGCCTTTAATAGCCCTAACTCTTGTTGGGTGAGGATAGATGGTGTCACTCAGATTTCACCCTGAAATCTGTGACTACCCAATCCGAATTTTTTTCGTACTTTTAAAATAGTGGGTCGTTTGTTGTTTTTATTGCCTGAAAGTTCCTGTATTGCGTCAAAATAATCCTAAAGAGCCATATTAGCCTTTTTCGCCAAATACCCAGATGCCCAAAATTGTTTTATTCTGTCGTCAGGATTTATCTGCGGGAAATTTGTATTTAATTATTTTGAGCCCCGTATGAGGGGCTATTTGCGCTATGTTTTAACTCTATTATGAGCGAATATGTTATTATTCCTATGTACCAGAAGGATTTTAACTTATTTTAAGTTTTGGGCTTTATTTGTAACTTTTGGCAATTTTTCGTGTTTTTGTGGTGTCCCGTTCTGTTTTCTGTAAAATTTCTCTGGAACAACTCCTTTGCCGGGTAAGCCCGATTTTTGGCCTGGAGTGGCTAGAAAACATATACGCACATTGTGCCCAGAGGAAGTCGCCATCGGAGGTCTAGATCACTGGGAAAAAGCGAAGTCGTGCACAGAAAAGCCCCTGCAGGGATGGGCGCATTTTTGGAAAACAAAGGATTTAAGCTGCGATGGGAAAAATATAAGCCACAGGCAGGGTGGGAATTTTATACTTGCCTGGTAGGGTACTTTTTCCCGGGTTATAAAAATCACTTAAGTGGATCACGGGGTTTTGGTGCCTGCCTGGCAGGGTAAAGCATCCCGTTATCAAAAAATTCTTAAAAATAGAATTACATGTGCCAAAAAGTGCGCCCCCTTTGGTGAGAGATTAAAATAATTAAAATTGATTATTTTTATTAATCTTTCCTCTCAAAAAGTGCGCCCAAGCTTGGAGGTCAACAAGTCAAAGGTGGAATAAAAGAAAGGAATTAAATTAATTAAATTTAATTTATTTAGTGGCTGCCCCCTTCCTCTCAAAAAGTGCGCCCCATTTGGGCATTATTTAATGTTTTTTGAAGCATTAAAGCATTAAATTAATTTCTATTTTCAGTGGCTATGGTCAAAGCACACTGTGGGGGCTTGAGTGAAGTGCTGTGTGAAGGATTAAATTGGATTAATTTAATTTATTGGATGGCTGTCCTTAAACATGCTATTTTTAAAAGAGAAAAGCATGATTTTTAATTAATTAATTGCCTTTAATTGTTAGGGCAATTATTAATTATAAAATTGTGAAGGTTATATAAGCATGGGCAGCCATATGGGTGAATAATTTAATTCACAGGTAAAGAATTGCAGCTAGGAGGAAAAGTGCGCCCCCATTAAAGGAAGGATTTTGCTCAGACAAAGTGCTAACAAGGCTAAAAGCTTCCAGAGTTGGCGCATGCTTTGGAAAATGTTGATCTTCGTCTGCATAGTTGTTTTCACAGGTGTTACAGGAGCTCAGGTGCTTTACAAAAGAAAAGGAGTTTTTATCAATGTCCAATACATTGCAAATATCCTCCGAATCTGAAGATTTGTCCAAATCTGCACCAGTATTGAAGAAATCCGGCCAAGTTAGAAGAAAAAGAATTATTCAGACAAAGATTGATAAAGCCATAGCGAAAGGAGATGAAAAAGAGAGCACGATGGATTCATGCATTGCTTCCAAACTTTTAGACATAGGAGACACAGATCTAGGCCCAGAACCTCTTTCTGATTTGATTGATAGATCCAGAGCGGGAAAGACTTCACTCATGCGTGCGGTCAAAAGTAGCGGAATTATCTGAGCTACATCTTTCCCATATACAGCCCAATTGCCAGAGTTCGTGATGGAGTGTGCTAGATCTTATCATCCTTCATCCAGATCAGTGCGTGATGTTGCGGGAAAGACAATAATTCGTTTGGATGCGGAATTCATCAATTATTGTTTGAAGATTCCAGTGCGAAAGGTGGTGACTTCTATTAGCATTCAGGATGCTGACAGTAGATGGGAGAAACATAAAGCTGATTGCGTGAGCATAATGAACAGCCGGTTCATGAAGAAGCCTAGATCCCCTTCAAACTTCCCGAGAACTCTTCCGCGGTCCAATTTCGTGCAGGAGGCAGATGATGTCGTCAAATTGCTATGCAGGTTGAATGGCGAAGCAAATGCCTACACTTTCCGTACATGGATGTATGCTTTCATCAGGACCATTGAAATCAACAAGGTTGATTCTATAATCAATTGGTCGGAAATTATTAGCAGCAACATCGGTGAGCAACTTCGGAACGTGAAGCGTACTTTCAGCTTCAAGATGACTTCATACTTGGTATATGCTGCAGCTTCACAGGGTGTCTTTTCCAAGCTGGATAGATGTGGTATTCTTTCCAAGGACCCCATTTTCGAGTGCTACCCACAGCTTACTGTACCTGCATGCAAGAAGGACTTCAAAGTGATCAACGATGACTTCTTCTACGATTTCATCTGCAGGTTAGAAAAAGACTTGAAGACTCACAGGGTAAGCAAGGAAGCGTGGGAAGCAGTGTCCAAGATTGACAGTTTATTCATCCAGTTTGCAGATTTCACATACCTCAGGGTTACGGGCTTTTCTGGAGAACCTATAAAGATGCCCAGGTATCCAAGTGATAGCGTGATCGCCATGGAGCTGAGCAGGCAACTCGTAGAGTTACACGACCTTCAGTTGAAACGGCACAAGTCTACGGGCTTCTTCCCAATCACTGTGGGATATTACAGTTGCATCAGCATTCACAGAGCTCGAGGGATGGAAGCGCAAATGTTATCCGAGTATGAGCAAGAGTTCTTCCCTGCACGGCTTAACTTCGATCCATTTGGAGTAGCCAGGAAGACAATCTCCCAGGAGTACGCACATGTGCCTTCGTTAGAAGATTTCTGGATGAAGTGCAGAAGTGAGTACGAGGTTAGAAAGAAAGATTTCAGCAGGCTATCAGCAAAGCAAGTGTTCGACTTTGGACTAGTGCGGATACCTATGGATCTTAAAGATGATGGGAACGTGGTACTTGACACTTACCATCAGATGGGAGGAGATAAAGCTATACTGCAGGACAACATTGGAGGCTGCCATTCAATTGAAGAGAGATTCGGAGCTATGTTGGTGAGTACTTCGAGCTGGCTGCTAACGAAGGGATACTGCCTTGATGAAGTATTGATGAATCAAATCACAGGCAACTTCGGCGCAGGAGATTCCCTCAAACGAAAGCATGAAGGAGAAAGCAACAGAAGGTCCGAGAAGTTGAAAGTACACAGAAGATCTCAAGAGAAAGAAAAGACCACTTCTACGACCATAGCTTTGACTCCGACTTCTCTAGTACCCAGAGGATCACCAATTATTGCACCGCAGCAGCAGGATGCTTCCATGCCTTCATTAAAACCGGCGATGTTCGTTTTCTCTCCGCAGCCACTTCGTTCAACACCCGTTCCAGAGGAGATGTTGAAGCTGCAGATGACGGAGTTCGAAAGAGCTTTGTCCTTGGATGTTTCAGAAGATGGCAGCCATGACACTGTGGCACTTTCTGATGGAGAGGATGCAAAGCGGGAGATGGTAGCTTTGAAGTTGGTTCCGGAAGCAAGAGTAGAGATGAACTTAGAGGAACATGACTTGCAGCTACTTCAGGATCTGAGCAGAAGAGACAGAAGGCCTAAAGTTGCTAAAACAACTTCTAGGTTGATCATCAAAGATTCGGGAGAAAAGTTTGCTGAGATATCAATTCCGGCAGAAGGAAAGATAGAAGAGGAGCTCATGGCAGAAGATGTGACGGTGACCAAAATACCACTCAGTCAAGCTACCAATGAAGGATTGAAGCAGGACACGCAAACGTTGCTGGATGCTTTGTTCCTTAGGCTTGACAGTGAAAAGGCGGAGAAAGAAGAGCTGCAGAAGCAAATATCTCAATTATGTGAGATCATAGCCAAGGTTGCTAAACCTTCCATTCAGCCCATTTCAGAGCAGGTGAGTGATCATCTTATGCAGAAAATGGAAGATGCAAGCAGTCAAGTAAAGGCTATTGACGAATGGAAGGATCTGATTATTCGTCAAACTTCTGTACAACTTGGGGAAGTGCCAGCCCGCCTAAAGGTTATGAAAGATGCAGCAAATCAACTAAAGCAACTGATGGAAAGCATAGAAGGCATAAATACAGTTATAGAGAGTAACTTGAGTATTTTGGCCGAGATCAACAAGCTGCCGGGAGATGTATTGGTTGCAGAACAAATTGTACCGGATGGATCAGTCGAGAAGGGGAAGCAGCTAGAGTTTGCAGTATCTTTCCGTTTGGAGATCTGCAGAGTTTTGCTGAAAAGGATGCAGGTACTTGAGAGTAGAACATCAGATTTACCAGACAGTAGCGTTTCTTTCATTGAGGAAAGAGTGGACGGAGGTGTTACTTCATACGTGCGGATTGTTTCTAACGAGGTGCATGATTCCCTGGAAAGTTCTCTTCTGATGGTGCAAAAGAGAATTGATAAAGCTACCAAGCCTTTCACGATGAATTCTATCAGTAGATTAGTGGCGCTGCAGACAGACATTGCGAGGTTCGGGCCGAGTTTGGAAGAGGTGGAAGCATGCAGCAAAGTGTTGAATGAAGGGTTGCTGCAGTTCAGGACAGAGAAGGAAGTAGTGGCTAAAACAGATGGAAGGATGCTGAATTATATGTTCGACAAGTATATCAGATATCAGAACAAGAAGAAGATGTAAACATTACAGCTGGCATGACTTCTTATATTCTTTCTTCTTCTATTTTCTATGTTCCCGGATGAAATTGTAAAACTTCTAAGTTATTGGTTTTGCAACCATTACTTGAAGTCATATGGAACTATTCTATTAGTTAAGTGATACATGTGTCACTTAAGGAGAAGTTAGTTGAGGATGATTGCCAAATGTCATCTTTACTTGTTGTTCATACTTTAGTTCAGTTTGAGTCTTCTATTTGTACTTTCCCTCCTACATTCTATAAGTAGGAGAAGAACCTCCGGGTTAATGATCGATCAGAATTTGTAAGAAGCAATCTTGTGTTCTAGACTTTGTGCTAAACCCTTGAGAGCCACTTGTAGCAGAGGAATACAAAGAAGCAGGTTTCCGGAGAACTTTGTGTCACGGCCTACTGTGTTTCTTGCTTTTAAATCTTTAGATCTTTTGAGTAAACTTCGTGTTATTTTAGATCTGGATCTAGAGCTGCCTTTGCTTTATAATTCTGTGTGTTCAAATCTATTAAGTTTCTTCTATGTGCATGCAATTAGCTCTGCTATCTACTAATTGGGATGCACATCTTCCTTACTTCTTCTCTGCAATACCTTTACTTTCTTCTTCTATAATTTTCCTTTTTTTAAACAGCTGCTTACTTGCTGCAGAATTTCTTACTTATGGTGCATGAACTAAGTGGTTAAAGTAAAACCCTTGATAGATAAAAACACATTTATATTGACAAATCTGACACGGGAGCCTCACCGGTTAAATGAGGGAGATTTATCTCATGACTGCCTACGTTTGATGCTATGCAGAAAATCTAGCCAACAGTTTTTGGCGACTCCGCTGGGGAACAACTATCTTTGCAGATCAAAGCTTTTCTATTGAAGATCAGAGTGTTTCCCATACAAATCTTAACCTGGCTGAACGTCCATTCACCCGATCCGTGAAGGCGCAAGGAAGGACTGATCATTTCTTCCGACTGCAGGAGCAATTCAATTTCAATCATCCTCCTCAAGTTAGAAGCCGTAGATCTAGTCTCTCACCAGGAAGGAGAGTGCACACCCATCCAGATCTGGATCGTATTCAGCATAATCCGGCAGTTGGAATTATCCATCAAGTCTATCAAGTCTACACAAGGAGGAGACGTGCTCAAGCTAACATGGCGCACCAAATTGTACCTGTTCCATGGGGAGCGGCTTTTGGACCTCTCAACTTGGCTCCACCTATGCACAAGCTGCCAAAGGGATCCAGAAAGAATTTTCCAAAATTCTTTGGAGATGGAAAGCAAAACCCGGATGATCATTTGGCGGCCTTCTTCATATCTTGTGGTGTGCTTGCAGTGGAGCATGAAGATGTCTCAGTCAGGCTCTTCATTGAGACTCTACACGACTTGGCTGGAGAATGGTTCTATCGGCTAGCTCCTGGCACCATAACCAACTAGACTACTATGCGGGATGCGTTCCTGAAAAGATTCAAGGCAGCCGAAGATTCCAGCACATTGATAACTCAACTGACTCAGCTAAAGAAGGAACCACATGAGCACATGCGGGATTTTACTGCAAAATTCCAAAGATTACTGTACAAAATTCCGGCTTCTGCTTCTCTGAATGACGAGAATCAAAAGGTGTTCTTCATCAATGCTTTGCTTCCTGAAGTAAGCTATCAACTGCGAAGAGCACGACCTGCTGATTTGTTAGCAGCTCAAAACATGGCGGTTGAAATTGAAGACGATCTCATCATGGCTGGAAAGATAAAGAGCAGCACTTCTAGAGCTGAAAGTTCATCCTCTGCTACTACATCCGATTCACTATTGCAAAAGTTAGCAAATGAGATGATGCAGATGAAGAAACAAATGGCTCAAGGCAACAATACTGCCCTTGCTTGGAATTTCAACAACAACCGGAACCGCATTGCTGGTTCCCAAAGATTAGCAATTGAAGTTGCTCCCAGAAACAACGTGGAGATGAATGAAGATGACTAGGAAGTTGATGCTGATCAGTTCGAGAATGATGATTTTGTAGCTCCTGCTGGCGACTCCAACATTAATTTCCTAAACTACAAATCTGAACATGACGATGAGAAACTTCATGAAGATGATCATGGTCATGCATATGCAATACTTACAAGATCACAAACTCGTCAAGCTGAGGTATTAGCTGACGAACAAAAAAGGGGCAGCCCTTTACCTTCTTCCTCGGCTCCTAGAGATAAGAATGAAAGTTCTTCATCTCAACCATAGAAAGCGGCTCAGGTATCTGAATTTATTCCTTCCCTCGACATTGTTGATCATGCCAAGAAAACTAAAGTTCAAATGTCAGAAGCCGAATACTTGAGAGCTTTTCCTGAGCAGTTAAATATGCTAGTCAAATATGTGCAATCACCAGGACAATCTAGTACATCAAAAGGCCTTTTGCCTAAGCCCAAGGATACTCCTCCCCAGAACAACACTGCAGTTGTTAAATCCTCACCATCTTCTGAAAGAGTGGAACCATTCTATGTTTCTCTATTGCTTAATGGTTTCAAGTTAAGCAATTGCGTTTTAGATTCGGGTGCTTTTGATAATATCATGCCAGTTAAAGTTGCAGATGCTTTTGGGCTTACCTTGACGAAGACCATAAAAAGGTGCTACTCCATGGAGAGGCAAGTCCCTTTAATCGGACAAATCAAAGATGCACAAGCTGTTCTGGCAGCTTTTCCTGACAAAAGATTAAAGATGACAATTCTAGTTGCAGATATTCCTGTCTCCTACGGGATGTTGCTGAGCAGAAACTTCTGCAAAGAGCTGGGAGGAGAAGTAAAGATGGATTGGTCCTGCGCACATATTCCTATCAAAGGGATTAACCATAAGCTGGAGCCGGAAAAGAAATCTAGGTACATGGTCACAAAATCTGAGGATCCAAGATCTCAGATTCTTTTTCAGGAATCTGACCGTGGGGTTTACTTCTTGGAAATGGATAAAGACATTCCAGAGTAAGAACTTCGACTAAAGCCAGAGCCAGCAAAAGAAAAAGAAAAAGTTTGGACGCTGGAGTTTAAAGGCACTTGTTCTTTTGGATCAGGAGCTGGCGCTCTACTAATATCTCCAGATCATGAGGTATTTCCATACTCTCACAAGCTGATGTTCGAGAACACCAATCATACGGCGGAGTATGAAGCATTGCTTCTAGGAATGGAGCAAGCTAAAAAGAAAGGAGTAAAACTCCTCAAAGCCCAAGGAGATGCTGAACTTCTAGTAAAGCAGGTTCAAGGGCAAAGTCAAGTCAAAAGAGATAAGCTGGAGCATTACAGAGATAAAGTGATTTCCGCCACATTCGATTTTGCAACCTTCTCTATTGACTTCATTCCAATAAATCAAAACTCCAAGGCAGATTTTTTGGCAGTCACAGCTGTACTATTGAATCCGGATAGACCACCGTCCATATTCAGACAAGGAAACTATAAAGTGGAGATGGTCTACCACCCCAGAGTCCCTGAACAAACATCTGCATGTCTGCATGTTGAAGGGAGTAAATTACCCCCATGACAAACAATCAAAGGAAAAGCTGATCCAGGTTATGATGACAGTAGTGGAGTAGTCCAACCAAAAGGTAACAAAATACCCAAGGGTTTGGAAACTTTCAACAAGCATGATCGGTACCTGAAGAAGAAGAAGGAATATGGTGATAGTTCTTCCTCAGAAATGCAGCAGATAAGTTTGGGAACGAGAGAAGTTGATGCAGACTTACCTACCACGGAGATAAGAAAGGATGAGCCACCACCAGATGAAGTTGATAAGGACTTGCCCAGAGTATTTGACAAGAAGGCCAAAGAAATGAAGTTCAAGATCGGAGATTGGGTACTCTGGTGGAACAAGAGACATGAATCGAAGGACATGCATAACAAATCCGATTCACTCTGGAAAGGGCCCTTCGTAATCAAAAGAGTTGCCGGAATGGACACTTTCTTCCTTGCCTACCGGGATGGAATTGAGTTACCACTGCCTTTCAACGGGCAGCATCTGAAGCTGTTCATCAACTGAAGAAGTAGGGTAAAACCTGTATGTACATAAATAAAACTTTGTTTTTCCTTGTTTTGTTTTTTCTTGTGTTGTGTTTGTTTGCCTGACCCCGTGCCCAAAAGACAAGACACGAAACCAGAGATGCTGGGATCTCATCTTTTCCCTTGTCATTCTGATAGAGAAAAAGATGTCCACAGACGGAGCCAACTGGTGTCACTCAAATTTCACCCTGAAATCTGCGACTACCCTATCCGAATTTTTTTTTATACTTTTAAAAGTGGGTCATTTTGTGTTTTTATTGCCTAAAAGTTCTTGTATTGCGTCAAGATATTCCTAAAGAGCCATATTAGCCTTTTTCGCCAAATACCCAGATGCCCAAAATTGTTATATTTTGTCGTCGGGATTTATCTGCGGGAAATTTGTATTTAATTATTTCGAGCCCCGTTTGAGGCTATTTGCGCTCCGTTTTAACTCTATTATGAGCGAATATGTTATTATTCCTATGTGCCAGAAGGGTTTTAACTTGGAATAAGTTTTGGGCTTTATATGTAACTTTTGGCAATTTTTCGTGTTTTTGTGGTGTCCCATTTCGTTTTCTGTGAAATTTCTCTAGAACAATTCCTTTGCCGAGTAAGCCCGATTTTGGGCTTAGAGCAACTGGAAAACATATACGCACATTATGCCCGGAGGAAGTCACCATCGGAGGTCTGGATCACTGAGAAAAAGTGAAGTTGTGCACGGAAAAGCCCCTGCGGGGATGGGTACATTTTTGGAAAACAAAGGATTTAAGCTGCGATGGGAAAAATAGAAGTCGCAGGCATGATGGGAATTTTATACCTGCCTAGCAGGGTACTTTTTCCCATGTTATAAAATTCACTTAAGCTGCAGTGGGAAAAATAGAAGCAGCAGGCAGGTGGGAATTTATTGCCTGCCTTGCAGGGTACTTTTTCCCGTGATATAAAACTCACTTAAGCTGCAGTGGGAAAGTTACAGGCTGCAGGCAGACGGGAATTTATTGCCTGCCTTGCAGAGCAAAAATTCCCATGGTGAAATAAAAGAAAAGTGACTTAAGTGAAATCACGGGATTTTATTGCTTGCCTTGCAGGGTAAAAATCCCATTGTCAGAAATTCTTAAAAATAGAATTCTATTATGCAAAAAAGTGTGACCCACCTTGGGTGAATAATAATGCATTAAATAAATATTTGTTAATATTTATTCACCCAATTTTGGCACCTAGGCTTGTGGAAAAGTCAACAAAAGCAAAGGGGAATAAATCAATTGGAAATAGAATTCCAAAATTAAATAAATTTAATTTATTTAATGCAGCCCCTTTTGAGAAGGAATTAATACTTTTTAAAGTATTAAATGATTATATTAATTCCTATTTTCAGTGGCTATGGTCAAAGCACACTGTGAAGCTTAAGTGAAGTGAAGTGTGGATGATTAAATTGGATTAATTTAATTTATTGGATGGCTGTCCTTAAACATGCTATTTTTAAAAGAGAAGAGCATGATTTTTAATTAATTAATTGCCTTTAATTGTTAGGACAATTATTAATTATAGAATTGTGAAGGTTATATAAGCATGGGCAGCCATATGGGTGAATTATTTAATTCACAGGTCAAGAATTGCAGCCAAGTGGAAAAGTGCGCCCCCCATTAAAGGAAGGATTTTGCTCAGGCAAGGTGGAAACAAGGCTAAAAGCTTCCAAATTTGGCACATGCTTTGAAGGAGGTTGATCTTTGTCTACATAATTGTTTGCACAGGTGTTACAGGAGCTCAGGTGTTGTTGAAAGGATTCATGCTCTCTTTATGTGCAAATTAAACACCATTTTTTTGGGGCAGCGGGCTTGAAAAGTGCAGAGTTTTACAATTAAAATTCACTATTCATGCTCCGGTGGCCATTTTTGTCTAGATAAATTGCAGGAATTCATTACATGTGCTTTACAAAGGAAAAGGAGCTTTTATCAATGTCCAATACATTGCATATATCCTCCAAATCTGAAGAATTGTCCAGATCTGCACCAGTATTGAAGAATTCTAGTCAAATAAGAAGAAAAAGACATTCAGACAAAGATAGACAAAGCTATGGCGAAGAAAAATGAAAAAGAAAGCACAACGGAGTCATGCATCACTTCTAAATTTACAGATATTGGAAACACAGATCTAGGCTTGGAACCTCTTGCTAAATTGATAGACAGATCCAGAGCAGGAAAGACTTCACTCATGTGTGCAGGAGAAACTTCACTCATGCGTGCAGATTAAAAACAGTGGAATTATTCGAGTTGCAGCTTTTCCATCCATAGCCCAGTTGCCAGAATTTGTTATGCAGGTGCAGATTCATATCCAGATGCAGATGCAGATGCAAATCCATATGCAAATCCAGATCCAGATCTTATAGTTGCAAAAGCTTCTGGCACAAAGGCTTCATCCTCTTGTTTCGAATGTAGCCCATGAAGAAAACAGTGCGTGGGAAATTCCTTCCAAGACCTTATGCATGTGCTCTCATCTTCCAGTTGAAGCCTTCATTGAATTTTCATTCATCCGAAGTTTGCTCATATGCAATTAAAAATAAGGATGATGAGTTATCTACGGCAAACAATGCATTGATGCATATACTGGAGAAGAACTGCAAAAGCTTCAAGGATAAAAGAGAAGACAATGCGAAGATCTAGTTTGAATCAGCTCTATGCAGACATGAAAAAAGACAAAGTTAGCTTTCCTCTTCCTTCTTCTTTCCTTTGACAAAGTAATTGAACGATCAATTCAATTATACAACTTAAGTGATTGGTTTAAAAGCCATTACTTGAAGAAGTCAACTACTTGGAGATAGGTGGCACGTGCAAAGAGTAGAAGGTTCTATTTTCAGTTGCAAATCATACATGTCACGCAAAGAGGAATTCCAGGAGGAAGATTGCCAGTTGTTTCTTTCCAACTTCCACATGTGCCAGTTCAACTAAAGCTTCCAACTTGTAATTGCCCCTCGACATTCTATAAGTAGAGGAAGAACCTTCGGGTTAAAAAATTAGAATTTGTAAGCAGCAATCTTGTGTTTTAGACTTTGTGCTGAACCCCTGAGAGCAACTTGAAGTAGAGGAATACAAAGGAGTAGGTTTCCGGAAAACTTTGTGTCACGGTGTACTTTGTTTCTTGCTTTGAATCTTAGATCTCTTGATAAACTGTGTTATTTTTAGATCTGGATCTAGAGCTGCCTTTGCTTTATAATTCTGTGTGTTCATATCTATTAAGTTTCTTCTATGTGCATGCAATTAGCTCTGCTATCTACTAATTGGGATGCACATTTTCCCCTTTTCTTCTCTATATTTCTTTTACTTCCTTCTTCTATAAAATACTTCCTTTCTTGAACAGCTGCTTACTTGCTGCAGAACTTCTTAATTATGATTCATGAACTAAGTGGTTAAAGTAAAACCCCTGATAGATAATAACACATTTTTATTGACAAATCTGACACGGGAGCCTTACCGGTTAAATGAGGGAGATTTATCTCATGACTGCCTAGGTTTGATGCTATGCAGAAATCCTAGCCAACAATAGACTTCACTACAGTATCCAGAACCAGGACCACAATATGTGAGGCAAGAATATAATACCTGAATGCCTTACATGCCTTTACCACTGCAAATGCATGTTTTTCCATCGGACTATATTTCAACTCATAAGCTTTTAAAGGCATGCTCATGAAAGCAATCGGAGCTTCTATATCCTCCTGATTTTTCTGCATCAGGATTGCTGACATTGTGTGTTCGGAGGAATAACAGTAAAGAATAAATTCTTTACTAAAGTCAGGTGAAACCAAGATTGGGGCTTTTGACAGGGCTTCTTTTATTTTCTCGAATGCTTCCTTCCCCTCGCTTCTCCATTTTAAATCCTGTGTTTTCTTCATCATATTTGAGATATGACAAGTTAATTCAGCGAAGTCAGGGATGAATCTTCTGAGAAAATTAACTTTACCAAAGAAAGAGTGAACCCCCTTTTTGAATGTTGGCAATGGCAACCTCTGAATAGATTTGACACGTTCCGGATCTATCTTGGTTCCTTCCTTGGAGATGATATGCCCTAGTAGCTTTCCTTCTGTTACAGTAAAGATAGATTTCTTAGGATTTAGAGAAATACCATGTTTGCGGCATAGTATGAAGACTTCCTCAAGATTTGAGATGTGCTTGCTTCTTTACTTGGAAAAGACCGCCAAATCATCAAGGTACACTACTATGCTTTTAGCTTTGAGATGAGCAAACGCCAAATCCATAGCCCTTTGAAACGTAGCTCCAACATTGATCAAACCAAAAGGCATTTTCTGATAAGCAAAAGTTCCCAAAGGTGTAATGAATGTCGTTTTATATTGATCCTCCTCAGCCACCTTGACCTAATTGTAGCCTTAAAAACCATCAAGCATGGATAATATTTCAGATCCAGTAACAACCTACAGAGTGTGGTCCATGATGGGAATGGGGTAGTTGTCTTTCAAGGAGGTTTGATTGAGGTTGCAAAAATCAACACACAACCTAATCTCACCACTCTACTTTCTCACAGGAACTATATTGGCTAACCACTCAAAGTGATGTATGGGGTAAATTATCTTTGCATCTAGAAGCTTCTGGATTTCTGCAAAGAGACTGTGAATTCAAGTTGCTTCCCCTTTTCAACCGATCCATCAGGCACAATTCATTCTGCAATCAAAACCTCCTTCGGCAGCTTATTTATCTCGATCAAAGTGCCCAGGTTACTTTCAGCCACTGTATTCATATCTACCATGCTTGTCATTAATTGCTTCAACTGAACTAATGCATCCTTCATAACCTTTAGATGAGTTGGCACCTCCCTGAGCTGTACAGAAGCTTAGCGAATGATTCGGCTCTTCCATTCATCGATAGCTTTAACTTGGTTACCTATATTTTCCACTTCCTGCATCAGATGATCACTCACCTACTCATGTGCTGAAATTGGTTGAGAGAAAGGTTTAACAACCTTAGCAATGATCTCACACAACTGGGATACCTACTTTTGAAGTTCAGCTTTTTCTGCCTTCTCTTTGTCAAGCTTAAGGAATAAAGCATTTGTTAGTGTCTGCATGTCTTTCTTTAATCCTTTGGTAGTAGTTTTACCTATTGGCACTTTGTTTACTGATATATCTGTTGCCGTAAGCTTGCCTTTCTACTTTCCCTCTGCTGGATCTGATACCTAAGCGAACTTTTGCCCTGATTTTTCAATAATCAACCTAAAAGTCACCTTAGCAACTTTACGTCTTTTATCTTTTCCGCCCAAACTCAGGAGCAACTGTAAGTCATGTTCCTCCAGGTCGATTTCCTCTCTAGCTTCTGGAATTCACTGCGAAGCCAACCACTTGAAGAAATTGCTATTCGGAGAATAAGAAGTCAATGAATACACAACCATCTCGTGCTCTGGTTCCTCTCCATCTGAGTTTCCTACAATGTCGTGACTGCCATCTTCTAAATTGTCCAAAGACAATGCCCTTTCAAACTCTGCCATCTGCAACTTTAGCTTTTCTTCATGAATAGGTGAAGATCGGAGTGGCTGAGAAGAAAACACAAACATTGTTGGATTCAACGGAGGAGCGACAAGATCTCCCTGAGGTTCAAAGGAAAGTGAAGCGCTGTGAGTTAACGCTAGAGAAATTGGAACTAATACCATAGCCGTAGAAGTGACCTTTTCCTGTGTCTGAGACTTCTTGTGCACTTTAAGCTTTTTAGGCTTTCTACTGTTTTCACCTTCGTGCTTTCTTTTGATGGAGTCTCTTGCGCTAAGGTTGCCTGTGATTTGATTCATCAAAGCTTCATCAAGGCGATACCCCTTTGTCAGCAACCGGTTCAAGGTATTGACCAGAACCGCGGTAGATCTTTTCTCGATCATGTGGCAGCCACCAATGTTTTCCTGAAGAGCAGCTCTATCCCTTCCCATCTCATGATAAGTGTCAAGTGACACAGGCCCATAATTTGTGAGATCTATAGGTATTCGAGCTAATCCATAATCAAACACTTGTTGCGCCGATAACCTGTTGAAGTCTTTCTTTCTCACTTCGTACTCATTTCTGCACTTCATCCAGAAGTCTTCTAATGAAGGCACATGCGAGTATTCCTGGGAGATTGTCTTCTTTGTTACCCCATATGGATGGAAATTGAGCCATGCTGGGAAGAACTCATGCTCATACTTAGAAAACATTTCAGCTTCGATTCCTCTAGCCTTGTGGATGCTCTGATAGCTGTAATATCCTGGAGTGATCGGAAAGGAACCTGTAGACTTGTGCCACTTTGATTATAGGTCATGGATTTCCACAAGCTGGCTGCACAACTCCATGATGACTCACTTGTCGCTTGGATATCTTGGCAACTTGACTGGTTCTCCCGAAAAGCCGGTTACCCTGAGGTATGTGAAGTCTGCAAACTGGATGAAAATACAGCCATGCTGGGATATAGCTTCCCAAGCTTCTTTGCTCACCCTGTTGGTCTTCAGATCACTGTTCAATTTGCAAATGAATCTGTAGAAGAATCCATCATTGACCACCTTGTAATCTTTATGGCATTCAGGAACAGTGAACTACGGGTAGCACTAAAAAATGGGATCCTTCGAGAGTATGCCTCGTCTATCCAGCTTGGAAAATATACCTTGCGAAGCTGCTGCATATACTAGGTATGAAGTCATCTTGAAGTTGTATGTCCACCTCACTTCGGAGTTGCTCACCGATGTTATCATTGATGATCTCCGCCCAATTGATTATTGAATCAACTTTGCTGATCTCAATGGTTCTAATGAAGGCATACATCCATGTGCGGAAGTTGTGTGTTGGCTTCTCCATTTATCCTGCATAGCAATTTAGTAATATCATCCACTTCCAGCACCAAATTGGATCGTGGAAGAGTCCTCGAGAACTTTGATGGAGACCTAGGCTTATTCATATATTTGTTATTCATCATGCCCACACAGTCTGCTTTGTGCTTCTCCCATTTGTTGCCAGTGTCCAACTTACTAATTGTAGTCACCATCGGTCGCGTTGGAATCTTCAGACAATAATTGATAAATTGTGCATCCAGCCTGATTATCGTCTTTCCTGCAGCATCCCAGATTGTTTTGGATAGGAGATGGTATGACCTTGCACACTCCATGACAAATTTAGGCAACTGAGTTGTGATTGGGAATGCTAAAGCTCAAATAATTCCTCTGCTTTTTATTGCCCGCATAAGAGACGTCTTTCCAGTCCTGGATCTGTCAATTAATTAGGAGAGGGGTGTGGAGCCTAAATCCGTGTCATTGATATCAACAAATCTGAAAGTAATGCATGATTCCGCTGATCCTTCTCTTTCATCTCGCTTCATCATGGTTGAAGCAATCTTTATCTGAGAAACTTTTTCTGAACTCTTTCTTTTAATCTTGCCGGTATTCTTTGCAATTGGTGCAGATCTAGTAATTTCTTCAGATTCAGAAGATATATTCAATGTACCTGATATTGATTTGAACTTTCTTTCACTTATATAAGCACCTGTAATGAATACCCGCAATTAATTCAGAAAAAAGATGGAATCCAAAGTATGAACACTTGATTTTTATCACAAAAATCTGCATATAAAGCCCGCTGCCCTAAAATTTGAGGTTTTGCTTGCATGCAAAGGAAGCATAAATATTTTCAACTTCACCTAGCCACTTATACCAACATGGAGATAATTAACAACGCTTAAATCAAACTCCTCCGACCCTAGGCGCCAAACTTTGAAGCTTTCCCGCAATGAAAAACACTTTGATGCAAAAATCTTCCTTGTGTGCCAAAACTGTCTGGGCTGCAATCCTTTGCAAAAAGAATTAATTACATCTTCATTATGGCAGCCCATGCTTATATAACCCTCAACATTCTATTTCTAATAATTGTCCACCCTATTCTTGGCAATTAATTAATAAACAATTATGTTTATTCACCCAAATTAGGGGCCTATTTTTGCATGTTGCTGGCTGCTGTTAAATAAATTTAATTTATTTATTTTTAGCATGCTACTTTCAGTTCTCTTTGACTAGTCTTCATGCATTGACTTTCTATTCATCCATGGCGCCAAAATTAGGTAGAAAAGCTATTAATAAATATCATTAATATCATTGTTTAATCACCAAATGGGTCGCACATTTTGGCATGGGTGAATTCTAAATTTAAGAAGTCAACTTCTGATGGGAATTTTCACCCTACACCGCAACTCTAAAAATCCCTTCTTCCACTTAAGTGATTTGACTTTCATCATGGGAATTTTTAGCCTGCAAGGTAGGTAATAAATTCCTGTCTGCCTGCCACCTCCAATTTTCCCACTGCAGCTTAAGTGACTTTCTAAAAAGTGTGACTTGTATGGGTGAATAAAACCCTTCGATGGAGAAAGTTAGCCTGCTAAGCAGGCAGTAGGCAGAAAATTCCCATTGGTGCTTTAAGTGATTTTTCTTTATTTTATAATGGGAATTTTTACCCTGCAAGGCAGATAAGAAATTCCCGCCTTCCTGCCGCCTCTAATTTTCCCATCGCAGCTTAAGCGACTTTGACTTCATGGGAATTTTCACCTTGCAAGGCAGGTAATAAATTCCCACCTACCTGCTACTACCAAAAATCCCACTGCAACTTACACCTATTCATTCCCAAAAAGTGCGACTTGCCTAGGAGAGGCTTTTTGTGCATGACTTCATCTTTTTTGGTTAGAAGCTTGCATTTTGAGGTTGATTCCTTCTGGCGCTATGTTGGTAGATGATTTCCAGATGCTTTAGGCAATTAAACAGATTATACTGGCGAAGGTATTGACCTAGGGGAATTTCACAGAGAAACCGGGGAGAAAACTGGAGAAAAATGCAAAAGAAATAACTAAAAACAAAAACGTTTCCAGAAGTCACAGACAAAACTTAGGATTCATTCTTGATGAAAACCCTATTGATATATGATAATACTAGCATGCGAAACTTCAACAGGGTTCAACTGGAGCACAATTTACTTCAAATGGGGCACTATTTATTTAATAAATAATTACATAAAAATTTCCCAAAGACAACTTGGCAGAGGGATAAAACGACTTTGGGCATCTGGGTATTTGTCGAAATTTGCTCATATGATACACTAGGAATATTCTAACATAATACAAACATCTTTTGGCAATAAAAACACAAAAAGACCCGCTATTTTAAAAGAACGATTTTTTTTTTAAATGGGTTGTCCTAGATTTCAGGGTGAAATATGGGGATACCACACTGAGCTTACTATTAGCACTAACTATCATTCCCAAACTGATGGACAAACGGAAATAGTGAATAAGTGGGTGGAAGGATTTGTAAGGAATTATATTGGAGGGCAGCAATCAACTTGGGTAAAATGGTTACATATGGTTGTGTTTTGCTATAATATGTCATTCCATATGTTCATTAGTATATTACCTTTCAAAGCTCTATATGGTTATAATACTCACTCTTCTGTTCATTTGGTTACGATGGATGGTAGAGTGTTGGAGGCCAAAGATTTGGTGAAGTAAATTCATGACATCTTGAAGGTGCTCAAAGAGAACCTCCAACGTGCACAAAACCAAAAAAAATTGTATGCGGACCAGCTTTGCGTAGAAAGAACATTTGAAGTGGGAGGCAAGGTATTTTTGAGATTGCAGCCCTATAGGCAATCCTCCCTCAAACAAAGTGGCGCGGAAAACCTTAAACCACGTTTCTACGGGCTTTACAAAGTGAAGACAAGATTTGCAGAGGTTGCATATGAGTTAGAGCTACCAAAGTATAGCTGGATAGATAATGTCTTTAATGTTTCGTGCCTAGAAAAGGCACTAGGACAACACATAACTCCTATTCAGCTGCAACCCTTGGATGAAGAAGAGAAGTTAATTTTGGTTTCAGAAGCTATAGTGGATGTTCAAGAAAGGATATTAAGGAATTGAAGCATTAAGGAGTATTTGATCCATTGGAAGGATCTACCAATTGAAGATGCTACATGGGAAGGTGCCACCATATTAGAGCATCCAAATTTGTAATTGTTTGAGGGACAACAATTTTGGGAGGGGAGGACTTTAATGTCCCCTTCTCCGAGCTAGTTCATTTTGAAGATCTTAAGCCCATTCCATTTCACATGGGCTTCAAGGGAAAGAGTAAGGGAAGTATTTAATGTCATGATAGTCAGTTGCTTTTGTAGCTTTATATTATTGTCAAGAAACTTTAATTATGACTTAGTAAAGTCAAGGTGGTTCGAAAAAGTGTAAATACCAACTTGAAAATTAAAAAGAAACTTATATTTCTACAAGGAGGTCGGTCCTCTTTGGGGGGATCATCCTTTTGTTTTTGGTGCCACCTTTAGCTATGTAAAGGGGTTGTTTGGCTTTGAAAGGAGGACACTTCGGAATTCATTTTCTTTGAGTTGGAGCACGGAATTACTTTCTCTCTCTTCCATTGAGGACAAAAACCTCCATGGAGGTCTTTTGAGGATGAAGCCCCTCAATAGCATTCAGATTTGTAAGGACGGAAACCCTCAAAATCTACATGAGGTGGCCTCATTTAGAGATTACATTAGGCTACATTCAGATTTCTTTGGTAAACTATTTATTTTCAGTCATTTTCAGCTATGTCAGATTAGTTTTGCATAGATTTGAGCTGAGTCACAAGGTTTGTGTTCATGTTCGACGAGGATAAAATTTGGAAAAAATTTACCAACCTATAAAATCGGGAAAAAGTTTGTAATTAAATTCGACAAATATAATTCTGCATTTTTTATTATTTTTAGTTTCAAAATTAAAAAATAAAGAGATAAATACCTATTTATATATAATTGAATTTAAAACCTTATACTTTGTCATTCAACTTGTTTTTATTTTATTTTTAGTATTTGCATTTTAAAATGTCATTTCTTATATAGATATTTATATACAATATAAATATTAACTATTTAAAAGTATTAAAGTAATTAATATTTTTAAAATATTTTAATAAAAAGTATTTAATACTTACATTAAAATCATAGCATACCATGAAAGTTAATTTAATAATGCTTTAAAAAGTTATTTTTGATAGCCATTAATTAATTAATCCTTACTAAATCTTTAAACTAAATAAATAAATAGTCATTAATGAAACTATTGAAATCACAAAACTTAAATATGTCATAAAATAGTATCGTGAACTTTATAGAGAATGAGTCGTGTGAACGTTGAAGGCTGAAATTTCAAGAACTGTCGCTGGAACAAGAAATTAATCGACTAGACGTCGCTATCAACAGTCCATTCATGCTGTGATTTCAATCAATTGGTGCCCCTCAATTCTGCAATTAAAGCCTTGCGATTCTGCGACAGTCCAAACACTAGTCCATTCATGTTGTGATTTCATTCAATAGGTTCCCTACAATTTTACAAACACCACCATTTTTCAAGTCAAAATCCTATGATTTTACAGTGTTCTTCAAACACCTGAAATCTGACATTGTTTTGCAAACCCATGCGAATTTAATACACAAATTTTGACGAATTTCATATTTTGTGATGGTATTCGCCGAATTTTGAATTTCATCAATGAAATTCAGCAAATTCTGTGACATAGGTTTTGAGTGTGGAATAGCCACAAGAGTTCGTGTTGTATCAACACAAGGGTTTGGGCGGCGAATCCTGTGACATAGGATTTGAAGGTGGAATAGCCATAAGAGTTCGTGTAGTATCAACACAATGGTTTGGGAAAATTTTCAGTCCATTGAGTGGAAGCGCCATACTTTGGGGGGTTGTTCGGCGAATTTCAGACCCTCTCCTATGGTAGCGACCCTTGCTTTGAAGGAGTTCATTGGTTTCTAGGACATAACAATGTTAAGCACACACTTATACTAAGAGGGGGGGTGAATCAGTATAAGATAAACTTTTACTTATTAAAAACTTATTTATATTCACAAATAAAGCATTCAAATAACATAACACAATGCAACACCAAATTTATGTGGAAAACCCTCTCTCAGGAAAACCCACAAAATAAAACTGCTTGGATCTACCCTCCAAATTAAGTCTATTGGTGAGAAAATTTGTCAGTTGGGCAAATTAGGTGTCTCCACCAATGTTCACGGGGCTACACCCCTTTGCATTGAATGGTGTAGCTCCCAGTATTGAATGAAAATTAATCTAATCCTATCTATTGTTGTGGGTTGGCCAAAAAGGTCGGGGATCACATAGGAACACTTCACTGAACTTGTGGCAAAGTGCTTGTACGAGGGGTACAAGGGAGGAAATCACAGCGATGAAGGGCAAGGAGAGAAATTAGGAAAGGAAGGTTATTGCCACGAGTAGGCTAATTGCAGAGTTCACACCCAATGACCTGAGTAGTTCAATCATTCAATATAGATGAAAGCAACAATGAAGCTAGCGGGACCAATGAATTAAAACACAAATTTTTTGGATTCATCTATCGAGGAAGCAAAGTTCCTCTCCAACACCATACAGGATCACTATGTTTGCAAAGTGCATAAAAGAGAGAAATAGAGGAAAAACAAGAAAAGTATAATTGACAAAATGTAGCTTTATTTCATGTCTATTGATGACACAAATTCCAACAACCACAATCCACAATTGCTACAACATATATGTTATCACTATCTAACATTTCAGGATCCTTTGGAATGGAGAAGCCATCCCAATTTATAGCAATGTGCATTGACTCTTTGCCTACCCCCCACATGACCCTTTGTTGTCTCATTCAACTTGTGACTTTTCACCTTCCTAGGAAATGAGAAATAAGTTCCCTTTTTATAAATTAAAGGGACTTTTACAATGTTACTTTATGAAGTCACTTAAGTGAATGAGACAAAATACAATGATTATGTCAAACGAAGAATTAGAAAGGGGAGAGAAAGAAGAGGGAGAAAGAGAGAAGGAAGGAGGGGTTGTCACATCCGATGAAGAGGCTCCCTGCGATGAAGAACTTTATTGAATCATGCTTCTTGATGGTGCATCTCTGGAGCGGGTTCCTTTTCCTTGAATTCTTTGTTGAATTGAGCTATCGCAGCTGTCAACTTATCTTCTCTTGGAATGCAAACGCAACCCAACACCTTGCTCTATGTCTCGGGGACACCACTGATCCTTTTACATTGATGAAGCCATTCTTTGTGATCCATTGCAATTGCAGAAATGCAACTTCTAGTAACAGCCAAGGACTCTAAATTATTTTCATTGAAGGAGAGAGAGCTACCTGCCTCTTTCTTAACTAGCACTTGGAATGACATGACGAGCTCTTCGGATGATGATTCCTCAATGAGCGGAGGGAACTCAAACCTTTGAACACAATGGTAGACCTCATTCAAGATTTCAAAAACCTGATACTCGTAGGAGTCCAATTCAGATTTGGCATTCTTGAGCATTGCATATCTTGTGTCCATGATACGGATCCAAAATTGAGATAGGTTCTCAGGAGTCGATGCAAACACTTTTTTTCTTACGAGGGTGTCAGAATTGAGGGAACTCATCTCGGTCAATAGTGGGAGAACCTCACCCAAATGGTTGGCTTCTTTTGTAAACTCCCCTTTTACCTTGTTCACTTCTTCCCGTGTTGCAAGAGTGTACTTGATGAGAGAAATGAGGTCTGGACACAATGCCTTGCCTTGCTTAATGATTTTCTAAATCCACTTCTCATTGGCTTTCCCCCACATCATGTATCCTTGTGCTTTCTTGATTGCCTTGGGGTCAATACTGATGATTAGAGGGATGTCTTCGATCAGAAGAGAGGATGCTGATTTGGGTTTCGAGAAGGGTTGAATGTAAGCACTGAGAGCTTTTACTTGTCCCTCAAGTCATACAATTGTTTTCTTCTATTCTTCGTTTAGAGCAAGAAGGCGGGAATAGGATTCTTTGAAGAGATGAGTGCCGCCCTCGTGCAAAGCTTGACACAAAGAGATGTGGGTCAACTCATAGTCTGATGCAGTCATTTCTTCCATAGACTTATCAGTCTTAGGCCTAGCAACTTCAACATACTGGTTACCTGAGGTGCCATTGAAGAAGCGGGAAGTTGTTTGGGCCTTCTTTCTTCGCCTTGGACTTCAACATTCCAGAGATTTCTGAGAGACTGGGAATGGCAATGAGTTGTGTCGTTCTTAGCCCATTTTCGAGCATTTCTTGAATGCATGGAAATGGCTCTTTGGGAGTCGCCACGATGTCGATCACTGGAGTACTTGCAGAAGCTTCTCGCGGGATCAACTCTTGATCACTGTGGGAAAGCTCTAACCCTTGAGAAGACATATTTGGATGCTTGTGCAGAGAAAGATGTTGCTATGAATCACCTCTTCTTGTCTTGAGAAGCTTAATCCGACCAACTCTCCTTGGCTCACTTAACCAGCTCCTCCAACTCACCGAGCTCACTAGCTTAGCTCGTTTTGAATCAACTCACTGAGGGGAAAGCAGATGCTTTTAACCCGGCCAAAGATATACAAATTGTAATCTCTGGAGCCTTTGACCCCTTTTTAATACTTATTAGATTGCACAATGTCCCTGGGTTTTACCTGTTGTGCCCTGCGGTGTTTCGTCTTACTCTCAAGCACAAATTTGATGCCTCAAGACCTCTGTGAAAGAGTAATTGACTTGTTTGAGCTATGAAACCTTCTTGAAACCTTGTGAAGATGACAAAAATCAGCGAGATAACTGAAAACAGATCCTATTGTAACTTTTTGTACTCAAAACTGGAACTTTCTATTTTTAGACCCTGGGATCCAGAAGTTGCTATTTTAGGAAAGATTGTCTTTTTACCTCATAATCAAAACTGGGGAATCCTCACCATGTTTGGAGCATTCTCACAGATGTTTTATGACCAATTTTAAGAACTTTCTATTTTTAGATAGTTGTTTTTTTGATTTGTTGCTTTTTTGGTCTGTGTGCCCTAGTTTTCCATTTTTGGAGTTTGTCGCTTTGAATGTTTTGATATTCTGGGAACTTTCTATTTATAGTAAGTGTGAACCAGTGACACTTACTATTTTTAGACGTTGGTCTTCCCCTCCTTGGTTTGACGAAAAATCACCATTTTTGATCTAAGTTTTCTCCTTGGATGCTCTGTGAAAAATTTCAGCTACCCACTCTCCGTATCAATGGGAAATTGAGGAAGAAGGGTTTAAGGCACAAAGTTTGAAATTGCTACCATTAATATTTTGAAGCATCTCTACAATTTTTTTAAGGCACAAAGTTTGAAATTGCTACCATTAATATTTTGAAGCATCTCTACAATTTTTGTTTTTGCAACATGAAGGTGCCTTGGAAAGGAAGAGATGGACAAAGTTTTGCTGGAATCCAACTTGTGGTTTGTGAGATACGAGCATTTCAGCGTTTTCACTCATGGGAGCTTGTAACAAAATTTTGACATAGTGATTGCTGAAAAAGCAAGGGTTTTGGTGCTATGACTGTAGTGGAGAGAGTGGAATGGATGTGCAATGAAAGAGAGGTGATGGAAGCAGCAGCAATGGAGGAAAATGAAGATTTCCGACAGTGAGGGTTTTTGCATGCACGCATGGGAAGAACTAGAAGCAACACTAAAAAATGAAAAAGTTGGTTTTTCTTCATCCTGGGCTTGGGCATAATTTTTTGTCCCAATTGTCCCAAAAGTTTGGGACAGTTGGTGCACAAAAATGCGCCTTACCCTCATTTAGACAAGTGGCACTCCATGATTGGCCGACGAGATGATGCGAAAAAAGCACTTAAAACACCCAGGGGCCAAAACTGGGTCATATGGGTGACCACTGAAGGGGCTAGGCTTGGGTGGAAAAATATGTCCCAACCGTCCCAAACGTTTGGGATGGTTGGTGCAAGAAAATGTGCCCTTATCTGGTGAGGACAAGTGGCGCTCTGTGATTCGATGAGTGAGGGCTAAGAAATGGTGCATGGGGGCTAGCTAAATTGGCTTGTTTAGGCTCAATGGAGGAGGCCATATGAGAGTCCAGGGGTTTGAAATGAAGTTGGTGCAATTTTGTGTCTCATGTGCACCAAAAGTTTGGGACATTTGGTGCAAGAAATTGCGCTGAGCCTGGAAGTGACACTTGTCCACCCAGAAAATTGACTAACCCTAAAATGCATACATTGGAGATAAGATAAGATAATTATATTAATGTCCAACAAGTGGCCACAAAAGTAGTTCAATGAGACTGTACAGTACAATGCAAGAGGTACTAGCAAGGAGACTCGAAGGGGTCATCCAAATAATAAAAGGGAGAATAAGAGAGAGAGAGGAAAGAAGGAGAAGCAAATGCCACCATGGCCAGAAGAGTGTAAAAGGATGGAGCTGAAGAGGAGGGCAAGAGAATCCAGCCACTGACACTGTCACCTAGCATCCGACGCCGATTGAAATTAGCTGGCAATATGCCTCTGTCAAATAGCTGAAGCAGTGGGAAGACTAGAATGTCGGTGTTCAGAAGAAGGGCGAACAAAACAAGCTCTGCGTTCTCCTAGACGGACGCGGCCTTTAAGAGAGGACCTCCAACCGAGTGCGGTCACGAGTACCTCTAGCTTAGGAGGTAGCCACACGGGTCCTGACAGATTTGGTCTGGGAATCCGAGCTGGTATCAAGGTGCTGCTTGGTGCCCCTCGCCGAGGGGAGCACAGTAAACAAAGAAGTAATCTGTAGAGTAGCTATCTGTCTGGGAGGAGATTGAAGGGTCTCATTCCGAAGCCGGAGAGCCTCTTGTAGGTAGAGAGCAAGACACCGATGACCACGGTACTTGAAGAAAGCTGCAAAAGACGGATGCTCCCAGAATAAACAATGGAATCTCCCTCTGATCTTGTAGTAGATAGGACACCTAAAAAATGAAGCGATCTTCCATTTCGATCTCTTGGAGAGAACAGAGCTGGCAAATCCTCTTGGAGCGGTCCAGTTGGTGATCCTGCACACGAAGCCTATGAGAGCCCACTCTGAATTGGCCTAGGGAAATGCAGAGTGCCTGAAACTAGTGTCGGGAGATATACGCAGGCTCGGCTGATAAGTCCTGTTTGTGATATCAAGAAAATGTGTAGCATTGAAAGCCATCTTAGGACGAAGACCATCGGGAGGGCTTGATCCAAGTATGCTGGATGAACTGCTTGTAAATGTCTTCTCTGATAATTCAGTACAGATCGTGGTTACCGGGTAGGAGGTAAGCACTGCTTATCCAAGTATGTTGGATGAACTGCTTGTAAACTTCTCTGATAAGAAGTACAGATCGGGTAGGAGGTGGGCAAGGGCATCTAGGGAGAATCTGTAAGGTGGGAGACGGTTCATCTGAATCCCGAGAGAGCTGAGAAGATGTGAGACTCTGGCATACCAGCAACGGGAGCGGCTGCTATGGTTAAAAAAAGAAATAGCCTCAGAGGAAGGGTAGGCGAGGTAGAGATACCTATCCCTGCCTGCGGAAGCATCTGAAAGCCCCCAAATGCGATGTAAAAGTGAAACCAGGCCAAATATAGTCTCCAATCTAGAGGGATGATCTCCAAACTCAGCCCAGATGATACTATGGGGAACTGTATCTCTGCACCTGATGATGCGTCTGAGCATGAGGATCTGGACCTGCTCAACTGTAGCCCAATCAGAGTCAAGCAAGGATGGTCCCCAAACCTCGGAAGCATAAAAAACCGTGGGTCGCACAAGAGAATCCGAAAGAGACATCTTCGACAAGATGTCCTGGAAGTGGTGGCGAAAGCACTGTCTCTCCAAGATTGCCAAAGAGCCATAACCCTTGTTGACGCGGGGCTGAAAAGCAAGCCGAAGATTGAAGTGGGGCCCAGTGAATAAAACTCCCAAATAAGTCCCCTCTGTAGAAGAAATGGAAGTTTGAAGTCTTTAACCCATTAAAGATCATGCATGACCTTGGTTTTACCAAGGTTAACTGTCGGCTGTGTAAGGTTGCTATTGAGGGCTAAGGTGTCCAGCCGTCTCTGTAGACCCTATGCAGAAGAGGCAAGGAGGACTATGTCATCCACAAAAAGGAGGATGCAGATCAACAACTAGTGAAGAAGACAACCATCCCCTTCCTAGATATGGTCCCTGAGAAAGTCCTCCAACTCATCGATGTAGATACCAAACAAAATAGGTGAGAGGGGGCAGCCCTGCTTAACCCCGATGGTACTCCTGATGAAATAAGAAAAACTGGTAGCAGTGTGAAGATGGCCCAGTACATTCTCATACAAGCGCATAATGGTAGCAAGAGGGGTTTTGGAAATACCGATGTCTCTGAGTCTACGAAAAAGAGCTTCCCGTGGCACAAAATCAAAGCCTTTCAGAAAATCAATGAAGCAACCTAAGACCTTACGGGATCGGTGACGAGCCTTCTACAATGATGGCTCGAAGAGTGAGGATGTGATCGATGGTCTGGTAAGCAAGTTGAAGCCGTGCCTGCCCCTTAGCTCTGCAATGGTGTTGCTCCAAGAACTTAGAAAGCCGCATGTGGAGGACCGTGACATAGAGCTTGGAGAACGCGTGGCCAACCATGACCATCCTGTAGTTGTCCGGGTTGGAAGTGGAACCCAACTTGTGGATGGGGTGAATGATATGATGGGACCAAGACGTTGGAAAAGCTGTACAAACCACTTGATTGAAGAGATGCACAAGGTAGCTGTTTAGAGTCTAAGCCGTGCTTGAAGAATTCCACCTGGAAGCCCACCTCATCAGCTGATGTTCATGGCTAAAATGGCTTTCTTCACATTTGTGTAAGTAAATATATCTCTGAGTCTATGGAAAAGCCCTTCGCGTGGCACATAATCAAAGGCTTTCCGAAAATCAACGAAGCAAATGAAGACCTTGGAGGATTGGTGACGAGCTTCTACAATGATGGCTCGAAGAGTGAGGATGTGATCGATGGTCTGGTAAGCAAGTTGAAACCGTGCCTGCCCCTTAGCTCTGCAATGGTGTTGCTCCAAGAACTCAGAAAGCCGCATGTGGAGGACCGTGACATAGAGCTTGAAGAACGTGTGGCCAACCATGATCGTCGTGTAGTTGGAAGTGGAACCCGACTTGTGGATGGGAGTGAGTGATATGGGGAACAAGACGTTGGAAAACCTGTACAAACCACTTGATTGAAGAGATGCACAAAGTAGCTGTTTAGAGTGTCTAAGCCGCGCTTGAAGAATTCCACCTAGAAGCCCACCTCATTAGCTGATAGTCATGGCTAAAATGGCTTTCTTCACATTTGTGTAAGTAAAGATATGGCAGGTAGGGGGAGGGTAAACCACCTAGATTTGGGGCTGGCCAGGAATATCATAAAGGGTGGAACTATGAGTGAACATGGAGTTGGGAAGTAAGTCCTAGGGTAAAGAGGAATGGCGGGGAAGAATGGTACACCATAAACTTTTAGGGGAGTGTATAGGGGAAGCACGGAGTTTAAATCGACGACAAGAGATAAAGGTGCGTTTGTTGTGGCGGAGGAGGCGGCGGTAGTCAGACTTAAGAGACGGGAAGGAGGGGAGGGCGTGTATAAAAGCAAAGTGAAGCTGTCGGTGAAGAGGTTTGTAGTCATCATTGTACCATTGGTTCATGGGGCAAGTCCTCAAAAAAGGAACGGTGGGAGGTGAAGTGGGGGAAGGAGCACATAGCAACATCGCGGATGGCTCGCAGATGGCGGAGGAAAGAGTACCAAACATCACATTAGAGGAGAGTGAGGCAAATTGGGGTACATGGGGAAGAAGCTGACGAAGGTGAAAAGAGAAGTCTCCAGGATCACCTTCATCAAACTTCTAGATAGTACGATAAAGACCGTGAGAGGGAGTCGGGGAATGGGGGGAATTACCTATAAGGAGAAAGAAAGGTTCGCATGGGCAGCAAGGGGAATGGGGGATACAAACAAATGGTGAATGTAGGGGATCAGATGGGAAGTAGTCATGATGTAATCCACCACGCTGGCTCCATCACCATGAGGTTTGCAAGTGAAGAAGCGAGACTTAGGGAAACATTGAATGGCATTAAGAATCAACAGATAATGAGATTCACCCAACTGTAGGAGGTGTCGGTCGTATGACGTCAAGGGTCTTGCCACATCCTCAGAGTCCCGCTGAAAACCAACTAAATCAAGGTCCATCTCAGACGTACAAAGTACGTCATCAGTCCTATCATGAAGTAGAACCTAGAGGTTCCTGATACGTGCATTAAACTCCCCCAAGATGATGACCTCCCCGCTCACCGAGTACTGGGAAATTCCTGTATATAGGTCAAAGAAGGGGTCCTTATCTAGGCCATTATGAATGGCAAAGGAAGAGGAAGGCGGGGGAAAATAACGGACTTCAATGAAAACATCTTTGAGGTGAGATGAGGTCTGTCTATTCTTGATCCAAAGAAAGCGGGAAAACTCGTCCTCTGCGACCACGGAAATCCTACTCCAAAGAGACTCCCTGACCAGGCAAGCAACTTCCCTAGAACCTCTAACCCCTCCAGAGCTCCGACTTTCTTGTCTGCAAACGGAGAGCTAGTAGTAACCGCTGACGTCCGGGAGAGGGCGAACAGGGCAAACAGGGCTCACATGAGTCTTAGTTACAAAGAGGTCGGAAATACCTAGAGCATCATATAGCGTACCCGAAGACCAATAGGACCCATTCTCGTTCCAGCAAGTAATGGAGATGCCCCTTTTCTGACGCCGCTTCCAACGGGACCGTCATTAGGGACTGGACTCGGGGACCCAACCTGGAGGAAAAGTATCTCAAATGACAGGCCTGAGATTGCGAATTACTGCCCACTTCCCGGCCATCCTAGCTGCCATCCCTATTTCGCAGGATTTTTTGAGTTCCGCCACTTGTTGTTTGGTGAAGTCTTTGTCAAGGAAGATCTTATTGGGGAGAGAGAATAACTTGCATTAGGTCTGAGTGCCCTAAGCCCGTCATCCGCAGATTTGAAACAGAGAAAGAGGGTGGAATCCAGTCCGAACCAAGCTCTATCGAGCCTCACATCAGGAAGCCCCAAACTTTCTGTGATAAAGTCTGTGGCAATGGCCAAGGGGTCTAAGGAGGGAGGAGGTGTGGGCAGCCCTCTCACCTTGAGGTTGAGTTCCTTGGCACGTCTAGTCCTCTCCTCCACTAATTTAGCTTGTACTACTTCCACCGCTGATAGGGGGTATTTTTGTCCTTCCCCTTCACTAGTTGGACCCAGGTGTCCACTTGTTTCTTGAGATTTTCTTGCTGAGTTAAAATTTCCTCGTGCCTGTGGTTTAAGTCTGAGATTTTTGCTTGTAGTTGATCGTTGGCAGCTGTAGGATTGGTGTGCGTGTTGGCATCTGCAAGTTGTCTTCGCAAAGATATGTTATCTACCTCAACCTTCTCCATTCGAGACGTGAGTTCGAAAACCTAAGTCCGGAGAGCTCAGGTAGAAGACTCTAGTGTTTCCAATCTGCTAATTAGTTTTGTAATAATAATGGGGAGACTCCCCTCCTATCTGTGTTCCATTTTACCAGCGATGGGGGTGACTTGCTTTGCAGAAGTGGAAGGGGAACATATGGAGGGAGACATGGTGGAAAGAGGAAGACCTGTGGGTAGACTACCTGAATTGGCGTCAAAATGAGAGGAGACTCGCCCAAAACACCCAATCGATCAGTTTGGTTATATGCTTATGTAGGCATAAGAGGTAGTCCAGCAGGGGCAAGAGGCAAATGAAGAGCCACAGATCGTGACCAAAACCAACAGAGTTGTTCGTGGCTCACGAAAGCAACCAGACCAAGTTCGAGATTGCAAAGCAAAGGAGTCACAACCTCACAGGAAGAAAACAAACCACGATTTTTGGATCATTCGATTTACATGAGCCACAGTGTTTAGGGTTTGAACCAGCCACGAAAAAAACCAGAGACGCAGGAAGCAGTGAATACCAAGAGTCGCAGAAAAGGGAATTCGTGGGCCCGAAGACAGAGACGTGAGGCTATTATTAGAGTTGTCGGAGCTTGAGAGCCATTACCAGGAGCTCAAGACCAAGAATATTGTCAGTAAAGTAGACGAAAAGGCCACAGAACAAATTCGCGACAGGGAGAGAAGCTTGTCGTAGGCGTAACTTGAGCATATGGAGGTCTTTTCATTCACTTATATGATTTTGACAAGAAAAATGATTTTGAGAAGAATGGCATGGGTCTCAGCCTTTGATTTTTCCTGCAACCCCCTAAAAAATAGAATTTTTTATCGGGATTACATGTTGTGCATACAAAAGACAATCTGTGGAAGGAACTGTTGATGCCTTGGGGTAAATGTGAAACCACCATAATTTAGAGCTCTAAAATACCTTTCGGACGATGTCTCGTTTGGCTTCGAACTCTTTATAGAGCTCTCAGAATCACTTCCCGAAGCTTAGGGGCTATTTTTGCACTGTAAGTTGCTTTACCGTTCAGGCCCCGCTTTTGCTGAACTTGTCTCAAAACCCCCAAAATTTCACAGAATCTTCCAAAATTAGTTGCATAATGTTCTTAGCGCTTCGATACACCTCCTTGATGAATGTGAACCTTTCATTCCGCTCTGGGGGGTCTTGAAGGATCTTCATTGGGAAATGCTTGAATGAATTTCATATCCCTAAATCACCTATGGACCAGGGTGACACAACACATATGACCACTTAGAAGGGTAGGATAGGCCTGATACAGGGGTTAGGATGATCTGGAGGAGGGCTGGGGATGACTTACAAGCAAAACTTTTCATAGTAGGTCCGTTGTCATGCTTAAAAATTGGAAATTTTCATGTTGCACATTTGCATCACAACAAAGCCCAAAATTCAATATTTTACAAATGTTCGTAGGCTCCAACCTACTGGAGACACCAATCCCTCAAGCCAAGCACCAACTTAGCCAATTCGTGAGCACCAACCCATTGGAGACACGAATCCACAATTTTGTGAGGCACCAACCTCAACAATATAAACTTCCACCTTTTATAGTTGCTTCTTCAACTGGATGATAGCTATTCTACTTCTCTTGTTCTTCTCTTAATGTTATCCGTCCTTCATAAAAATATGTCCTTCGTAAAAAGTTGCTCCTCACTCACACTTCTTATTTTTCAATGATGTATCAAATTCATTTCTCTTGCTTGCTTTTCTTCATCCTCTCATTTATCTTTTATAGCCCCTTGATACCTCTTCATGGAGGGATATGACTTTTCAATGGACACATCTTTTTAAAAAGAGGCGGCCCTTCATTTTTAAAAACCTTGGGCGCCAAAATGGGGGGCCTAAAAATATTTCTCTTGGGCCTTCTAATTAAATGTTGTTCCTTAAATAAATAGCTTCCCTTTAATAGATGAGTAGCTGCTCTACAATGTGGTTGTTGTACATTATATTCACACTTATATTAAATCTGATCACTGATCACTATATATTAAATCTAATCACTATAATTGTTGTACATTGTCCTTTGACATTCACTTTATTGTATTAAATCTGCTCGTTATGCATTCTCCTTTTAATGACCATTATATTCACTGTTATCATATTAAATCTGATTGTTGAGCATTCTCTTTCGACATCAATGACTCCTATTCTGTGCATTCTCTTGTGACATCAGCAACCCCTTTGACATCAATGACAATATTTCCAACAAGCAACTCACTTTCCTCCCATATTTGGATTCTTCATATTTTTGGAGGCTGATTGTACTTTCTAGAATTGTATTTGGGTCTTGGAATCATTATTTCCATCCATATCTGTGAGTGTACTCGCTGCTGTCATAAATTTAATTAAATAAAATCATTTGGTGGCTTGGATGACCATTTCCTTGTTCCTAAGTGTTCTAAAAATATTTTTAAAGCTTTGGCACTATCTACATATATTTTTGAGTATTTTGGGATGAAATAGCAAAAATCTGATTGCTGTTATAAATAAATCAGTTTCTTGTACTTGTCATACATTTTCAGTTCATTATCGTTTGGGGTTTTTGCAATATCCATTTATTTCAGCTAAGTTTGGTATTATTCACTAGGATTGGACCCAACATTTTCACAACTAAAAACCTAAACTTACAGGCAGAACTTTAGTTTCTAGTTGAATGATTAGTAGATTATGATACATTCAGGTAGTGCAAGATAATCTCTTATCCATCGGGTTACATTTTGGCTAAAAGTTGTCAAGAATTTTATGCATTTTAAAATAACATGATCCTAGATAGGAAGCACCTTGCTGCTTGTGCAAGTTCCACGATGCGTTGGGTTGAACACAATCAAAAACTCAACCTTAGTCACCAGGTTTACTGACTGTAATAAACTTTTATTCCAAAATGTTATGAAGTGTAGGAGACCTTTTTTATCCCTTTTATACTTATGTGTAATGTCCCTTTTTGGGGACTCTTAGGAAACTATGCAAGCTGGGCACAAACCATAATTTTTAGATTATGAATAAGTTGTTAGTGACTGAAATAAATATATAGAAACCCTCAACTGCTGCCAACAAACACCCTTTTAGGGAAACGACCTCTATGGGGATTTCAAACCCATTTTTGCGCCCTTAAAAACCCTTCAATCGGCTATCTTTTAATTTCTAAAATTATTATAAATTCCCAGCAATCATTCCATGCAAAAAAATCTAAAATTCCAAGATTGGAAGTGGACTATCTGATTTTTAGATAAAATCCTCAGACTGCTAAAATTAATTAAATATTCCAGAACTGTAACTAACTTCAAAGAGCTTGGAAAAATAACAACACATTTCCAAAATTAGTAAAACTTAAGATCTTGACCTCTAAAAATATGAAGAACATGATTCTAATCTCAAATCCACAAAATTGTTGCAAGAACACACCAAACTATTCCTCTATGCTGGTTGCCCACTTGGAACAACCAATTTAAATGCCAAAATATACCACAAAGCATGTCACTCTACTTTAAAAAGGCCAAACTCGCATTAGCAAGTAGTGAAAAGATCTTCAATTATTGACCAAATGGCACCTTAGAGCAATTCACCTAGGGTTGGAAATAAAGATTACAACAACAAAAGATCCCTCAATGGGGTGGAGAATCCCATGTTGAAGTCTTCCCTAGACTTGGTGACGGATTTTATTCTCACACAAGACACTCCGAGGGTTTTTGTCCTTGAGGGAGGGAGAGAGATGCTTCACAAGCAATCTTTCCAAAAGAGAAAAGAATTCAAATAATTATCAATTGGCTAAGCAACCTCCTTTTATATTATAAGGGGTGCTAACAATTCAATGATGACCGACCTCATAAAGTACTTCTATAACTTGAGCCTACATGCTCACCAAATTAACTAACTAATTAATTAATTTACCCTATTGGAGCGCTTGGCTTCTCAATAGGAATACACAATGAAATAAAAGAAAATATCAAGATACCATTAGAAACGTTCCTGTTGCAAATCAGCAGCACCCCTGGATGCAAATCAGGTTTCTAAGTTGATGTTTCAGGCATCCAGTGTGATTGCACAACATTGAAACCTCTCTCCAAGTGTGGGACTTGTAAAAATGAGAAAGGAATCTCTAGAGAAGGCTGGTTCCTACTCCTAAACTACCTGCCACAATCTACTCTAATGCAAGGGAAACTAACTATGCTAATCTAAAATTCCAAGGGACCAGGGAGAGAGAATGCATAAAATGAAAGCCTACACTAAAGCGGTGATACACCAGAAAAGGAGTGATGAACATCTATCAAAACTGCTATGAACACAGCTCCAACCTTGCAATGAACATTTAAACGTGCACAAATACCTGCAATGAAGAGAGGCAAGAAGAAAACAAGCAAAAAATACGAGCAAGGATGGACAGATGCATCACAAAACACGTTTTTTGTTGCTCCAGAAGTTTGCACAGAACATCATTTTGATGGTAAAAGGCAAAAAACGCCATTACAGAGCAGGGGAGGAGGTTCAAACTCCGTTTTCAACCCTGGGGAAGAAAAGAAAGGACAGCAGAGCAGAAAAGATGATCCCCCTTTTGAAAAATGAGCCAAATTTGGCTTTATACAATGCATGGGTCGAGCCCAGGAGAGAGAAAACGTGTAAAAACGTGGGAGCCATTCCTCATTGAATGAAGATGCATTAAAACAGCATGGACGTCCTTACAGACCCATGCCCTGACATTTTTGACCATGCTGGAGAAGAATGCGACCCATTTGCATTAAAACTAGTTGTTGAAACGTTAGCTCTGGCCATTACCACGCGCCAGAGACGTTTCTTGATTTTCTCTCTCCAAACTGAACCAAAATGCAAGATTGACCCCGGAATCATGTAGGGAATTTCACCAACTTTCCATTGATATAAAGAACGTGAAAAACCGAGCTCTGGATCGAAAGATATGGAGATTTGAAGATTTAGGGCAAAAACAGGTCAAATCGGGTCGGCGGGAATTTTTTTGAATATTTTCCCACGCGTCGCCAGTCCAGGTGCCACGTGGCAAAATTTAATTGGTCGCGGGCCCTTCCTGCTCCATTTTACTTCATTTTAGCCTTTGGCGGATTTTCCAACATTCCCCGCGCTCCGCCACTTGGATGACACGTGTAAGGCTTTGGTTCGTCCGCGGACACATCCTTTGAAAATTTCCCACGGGTTGCTTCGTCATTTTGACTTGGACACGTGTCAAAACCCCATTGGATGCGGGTTTGACCCTCCAAAATTTCCTTACGGGATTTTCCAATTTCTGGCGCCGCCTGGACACGTGGCAAGATTCCATTCGTTGGCGGCTCTTTCGGCTTTTCGCGTCCCACGCGTACCTTTGGCCCGGCTGTCCCGGACAAAAAACTCCTGCTTCGGCCGATTCGGGCTTCCTTGTCCCAGCTGTCCTGGCCCTATTCTTCCGAATTGCCCGAAATGGACCGCCTTTCGGCTTTTCGGCCGGTTCGCGTCCTACGCGTTCCTACGACCCAGATGTCCCAAACCGCACGATAACAACACTTAGTCATTTTTTCCACCTTCGGCCGGTTCGCCTTTTCGCGTCCCGCGTGCCCTGACGTCCCAACTGTCCCAACTGCTACGTGGACCGCCTGACGGCTTTTCGGCCGATTCACGCCCTGACGTCCCAACTGTCCCAAGTGCTGCCTGGGACAAAAATGTCCGACTTAGCCGATTTTCTCTGTATTTCGGCCCCAAGCTTGGCTTTTTTGAAAAATTTTCACACTTTTAAAACTCGTTGGGTTTTCTTCTTGGACAGGAGGGTTAGAAAGAAGCCGAGGGGGCCCCAAAAACACGATTTCAGGCTTTAATCAATCTATTTGCCTGGGACTGAATATTCTGATGCATGTTATCAAAATTACCTTGAGGGGTGAATTTTGGATAACAGTTCCTCTTGCTCCATTCTTTAATTCCACGAGGAAGAAATGGGATAAGGTCTTTCGAATGCTGGTATTCAAGAAGGGACATGATAGTCCCCCCTTCCCAAGTTTTCTTGTCCCCAAGCAATTTCCCATTCCTGGATCCCATATGAATCTCAGTTGCTACTTTGATGTACCTGCACATGAAGCAAACTCTTTCACTTTAAAAACGACAGTGACATCTCTTTCCTTTGCCTACTCAGCTGCACCAAAGTCCCTCCAAACTGTTGTAGTTTCCATCATAGTGCAAGAATTTGATGAATGATCAACTTGACCAGCTATCCCTCTGATTACAAGATACAATAAAATTGTAGATGATCTGGAAGCATGTTATAACAGCCATAAAATACTTGGGACCTCATCCAAATCAAGGCTATCAAGTCTGATTTATATTCTTTCAGTTGTATCCTTCCACCCACATCCTCCAATGATGAAATCCTTCCCCAAAGTGCATGCTTGTTGCTGCCCATGACTGATAATGGCAGTCCCAACTCTGAATTTTGCATGCTCAACTTATGACTTTGATATAACTATGAAATCTTATTGGAAGGGACAATTTAATGAGTAGTGTAGGAACTGAAAATTTTCTTATAATAAAATTTATGAGAGCTGGTCTTGGCTTCCCCCGAGCTGAATACCTCTCCCATTTTGAGAATCTTACCTTTTTACTGGGAGAGTTGTTCCAATCATCCCCTCACTTCTGTAGCTAAGCAATTTTCTTAACAGCTGGGTTGTTATGTTGATTGAAATAAATTCAAAGAGGGCTGAATATACCTTCTTCCTTCTCTCTGGTAAAGAAAATTCAGTCAGGTGCCGTCTAACAAACCTCCCATTTGTACTTGCATACTCAGCTATGATCGGTTCCCTTCAGACTGCTGGTAAAAAGAAAAAATCAATCCCAACAACTCCCTTATGTACTCCATTGATCAGGAGTTTAAGTTCCTCTTTTATGATGCCTTTGGAGGACTGAACTTTGGCATTCTTGGTTGGAAATAAACTTTCCCAATGAGCTGATATAGGAGCAAGAGAACCAAAACAACATTCCTTCTTCCTAGCTACCATGTGCCCTTTATTTACTATGCCTTGAAGTCTGAATTTTTTTATTCTAACCCAGAATTTCAGTCTTCTATTATGGTAGTTGAGGGTGAATTTCCCCAATGATTGCAACCATTGTACCTCAAGAATATTATCTGCTTCAGCTAGCTTAATTAAAGAAAATTCATGGCATACTTCATACCTTTCTATGAAGATGGACACCTGGAATATCCTCTTTGTGCATAGTGCGTTCTTCAAGAAACATGGACCATCAATTTCCTCTATGTCTGAAATATGTACAACTGCAAGTCCATCATGATTGCTCCTCTTTTTCCATCTTTTCTCCAGTCCTTCCATGGAACCATGGGTTAGCAATTTATGGAAAGGATAATCAGAATTTTCATCAAGCCTTTGATGTCCAAAACATATCATGATAAATTTGTTCCCCATAGTGATTTCAAAATCAATAATCCCTCTTTTTGTAGGGCTCAACACAACACTTATATTCCCAGTGTAAAAACAATCTTGAGATTGAACCCAAGCATCCATACGTTCTTTGCCACAAGAGTTACTTCTTACCTCATCATCCCTTGACATATGTTGTGCATGATGATATCTTGTTAGTGGTCTGATAGGACACAACAAGCATGAATTATGATCAATCCCCCATATCTGAAATGACAAATCAGTAAGCAATGAATCTGAGATACTCACATACCTTGGGTTGCTTACAACAATCTTGTAACTTAGAGATTCCAAGTTAGGTGCAACACTCTTGTAGGGAAAATCTTTGGGCTCCTCTCCAAAGCTGAAAATGTCATCAGTTTGCTCGTTATTGACTGCCGTTAGGAACAGTCCAGCAAACTGAATATCATTAATTTCACCTGAAAAACTGAATTCAACTCCTCATTTTTATTCTCAATTATGTAAACTGAGCTCTGTCTCTTCCCACTTGGTGCCCTTCATCTTCACAAGGTGGTTAGAGTATTCTTTATGATGACCAAAATATTGCATAGACATAACATGAAGGTGATATAGCAATTGCTTACCATAAGCTGCTATATTGAAATTCCCAGCGAGCTGAAAATTAATACGGACATCTAAAGAGACCCTTATTCCATGGGCATGCCTCCCAACAAGGTCACCCAAACATTTTGCCCCATAGACCCCTTGCAATTTTGATTTTTACCCATTCTTAGCACCATGATGATTGCCCATTTGCCATGATCTACTATGGAGCATCAAACTCACCCCAAGGTCATTCTTTTCAACAATTTTCCCATGACCATAAATTTGAAATGGCATGATAGAAAACAACAAATCTGAATTACCCTCATACCTTTGGTGGTCTTCATGAGAATTTGTTGTAGCCTTCTCCTTGTCCCTTGGCAATTGAGCTTCAACCCTCAACTTCTCTTCAACACCTTGTAAATATAATTTTTCTTCAAACCCTTGTGTCTTCATGGTGTTATTCGGAAAATCAGTCAACTCCACTCGGGCAAGAGTGTTGGGGTTTCTAGGATTCCCAAAGGCTGCTCCTTCTTGGTAACCAGCCTCTGCGATAAATCTTCTTCCTTTTTTGCCTTAGAAGGATGGCCATCTTCTGTTAGGAATATATTTGATTAGTGCTCCATTAATGTTTGGGTGAATTATGTTTTGTAATATGGTATGAGTCGTAATATTACAACTCATAATATATTGTTGTATTGGGTATTTTGATATATTGTTATACTCTTGAATAGTATTCCGGATTATTTGTTGCAACACCTCCCTATTTATTAGGAGGTGGTTTGGCTATGTAATTGGTTATATAATAGCCATGAATCGAGCAGTGTAAATATAGTAGAGTTGCATCATAATAATACTGAGTTGTTTATTGTTTTTTGTGTTTATCGGTGTGCAACTCTAAGGCTCTGTTTAGATTTGGTATCAGAGCGGTCCATTCTTGACTGCGTTCATGATGAAAGTCTAAGCGCTTGATCTTTCTCTTTGTGTTGTGTTCAAGGTCGAACACCTCCGATGTTAATTGGCATCTACATTGCGATCTCCATGTTCCATTAGAATATTGAACATCCATATCTATAGGCCACAAGTCTGTGTGCATCGCTACCAATCGATCGGTCTATGGTATATATATCAACTTCGTTGCAGCGTGGCTCAAAACGGTTTGCATAGCATTTGGTCCAGTGTGACAACATCTGCTGTATGGTTCTTTCTCATAATTTAATATAACATTCTTATCAAGCATTCAATATTTCTGGAGAATCACAATGACTATTGTGAGAATTTAAGCTCCCAACCATGGGATAAAACACATCTTCTTTGGTGTAAATTGCATGCCTGGTCTGATCAAGTTGTATTTATGAGATCATTATTGAGTTACCAATCCTTGGCAACGAATCACGGTGGTAGACGTCTGACCGACCAATCCTCGACGTTTCTATTCCAAACCTTTCACAGAACTCGGATCTGCATTGAACTGCGAACTGAATCGACATTTTCAATATTCTTCATTGGAATCAAGTTTGCATATGGTGGATCAAGCACGCAACAGAGCAGGAGCATAAAAAACCGTGCAGTGATTAATAATCACAATCTCGGTGTCAAAATTGTCCTTATCTTCACATTATCTCGAGGTCATTGACACCTATGGAGGTACGTGGCCGTGGCTTTGGCTCTAATTAAATTTCACTGTCTGGTTTTGGTTCTGGTCACAAGATTGGCTTATATGATAGCCAAATCAATTCCCGTGTTTTTCTTCTTTTCATATAGTTTTATTAGATTGGTTTTACAAAAATCTATTGTTACACACTATGTCAAAAGTAAAGTCTCGGACTGTTAAGGTTTTTAATATTATTGTCAAGTTAATCAAATAGGTGATTTTGGGATATTTTTTTATCGTCATTGTCTAGTCAAAAATAGTTAAGTTGTCAAAATTGTAAAAAAAAAATTAAAAAAATAATTGCCTCGCAGACACATTTTTGGTGTAACCTGACATCCAAATAAAAAATCGAGGGGCATTCGTTGCTGAAAAATGATTGAGAAGATTTCTCTTCTCATGAAAGTGAAAATGAGCCTATTAGCTACTCAGTGATGCAGATTATTTGTATTAATTAAATTCATTGGCGGATGGAGGCAACGGAGGCAGGAGGACAATCAACGTCCTCGAGTTCATCACTACCTCAAAGGCTGCAAACTGCTTTAGTGACACCTTTTGTTGTGTGTGATGAATAAGAACATATGAGCATCCATGTTCCTGTATGCGGTACAATGTTTGTGTTTCCCCTGTGATGATGATGATGTGGAGATTTATACCAGTGGTACTATAACACGAAGTGTTCTTGATCAGATTGACTTGATGGTTGATGTGAATTGGTTGATGGGTCCCAATTCATGTATCCACTGGATAAGTTGATGGGCCCCTATTCATGGATGTAGTTCCCACAGCGAGTGCTGAGGATCGAGACCATGTGCAGGCTATGGAGCAGCATACTGCTTGGTTGAAGATGGTGTTTTTCCCTATGTTCGCACTAAGGGGGGGAATGTTAGGAATATATTTGATTAGTGATCCATTAATATTTGGGTGAATTATGTTTTGTAATATATTAAGAGTTGTAATATTACAACTCATAATATATTGTTGTATTGGGTATTTTGATATATTGTTATACCCATGAATAGTATTCCAAGTTATTTGTTGTAGCACCTCCCTATTTATTAGGAGGTTGTTTGGCTATGTAATTGGTTATATAATAGCCATGAATCATGCAGTGTAAATATAGTAGAGTTGCATCATAATAATATTGAGTTGTTTATTGTTTTCTGTGTTTATCGGTGTGCAACTCTAATGCTTTGTTTAGATCTTCATCACTATTTGCACCTTCGAATTTTACCAAGGCTTCATCTCCATCTTGTTGCCAATCTGCCACATACTCTCTTTGATGTGCTTCTTCATAATGGAAGGGTTTTTCCCTTCTAGGGCTGAGACTATTTTGTCGTGGCTCCTTGATGTGGTTTAGGTCTTAGACCTTATGCCAATGCCCACTGTTATTTTCTAATTCCACAAATTCCTCAAAGGAAAGGGCATCACGGACCTTCTCAGGAAGATCTCTAAAGTGGGTCATCAAAGTTGGAACCTTGGAAGACTTAGGAGTGACTTCTTCCTTGATTGCCCTAATTAGGCCGAGGGTTTCCATTAAATCCTTTTGTATCTCTTTCCACCGATGTAATGTCCCTTTCGGACTCAAATTTGAGGAATTTGGATTTTACCCAAAACCCTATTGGAACATTGCTGAAAATGATGCCAACCACATGTAGAAAACTTGCTTTTTATGACAACAAATTGATTTTATGCAAAAAATAGAGCAGCGACCTGTTTTAGGTCCACAAAACCCTAAGCGACCTAGATAGAATTCAGATTTTTAGCCTCATCAACAACATGAAACACTTGATGAATTCATGCAAAATAAATACATCAACAACACGAATTACAGACTTGGAATGAATTAATGCAAAAAAAATGCTTTAACAATCATACCTTTATAGACTGTTGGAGATTAAATGCAAATATTGCTCAAAAGCACATAAATATTAGCTATCCAATAAAATTAGAATCAAAATTTTCCGACCATGAAAACCCATTGAAAAGTGATCCCAAAATCTTCAAATGAGTAGATCAAGCTGGAAATGTATGTGGCAGCCCCCCAAAAGCGTGCTTTAGCTGAAATGTGTGCCCTAGTATTGATAGAAACCCTTGTCATTATGAAATTCTAAATTTTGAAGCTCCAGTGTGACTCCCAGATGAAGTCACCAATGCAACAAATGAGGGTTTCGGTCCCCAATAGGATGACCAATGAGGGTTTTCGTCCTCAATAGGGTGAAAATGATCGTCAAAGGTTAAAAATGAGTATATAATTCACAAGATGACAATTATAATTTCCAAAAGAGAAGTATATAATTCACAAGATGATGATTATAATGAGCCCCAACATTTGCTTTTATAGCCTTTCCTTTCCTTTCTTTGCTAGGTAGCCGCTATGGGGGTAGGCCTGCGGGTATTTCAGTATTTTTTAACAATTTTTTTGGGGGCCCAGGTACGGCGACCTCTCCCCTTTACGGCAGTACTGAATATACATATAAAATAGGCTAAGGGTCTTTTTTATAGCTTTAATATTTAAAAATCAGCCTTATATTTGAATAGATAATATTATTAAATTATCCCAATTAAGTGAAGAATAGGCCTAACTTAATGTATTAATAATTTAATGCATTTTGTCATGATATTCATTGATTGAACTTCGAACAAGTACATTGTTCAAACACCAAATGTTACAATGTCCAATTATTAACATAAATAATAACAAATCACATCTTGGACTGGAATTCTGGCTAGAACTAGCTCCCTTCAAATTATGGCAAGTTCAGATTCCTTTGGGGTCTCTTATTATTCCTGCATTACCCATGAAGTGGAGATTATGGCTGCCTTGAAGAAAAAAGTAGTTGTCCCAGATTTTGTCCTGCCACTAGTAATTCCTTCCCTTGATACACTCAGCTGTACCCAAATGCATCTCAATTGTTCCAGTTTCAGCCATTGTTTTAGGTACTTCTGTGAAGTTTTACCACAGTTGAATCATTTACGTAATCGCATCTATTGACCTTTATTGACCCCCTAAAAATATTTTCTTTTTACAAAAAAGTTAAAAATAAAAAACTAAAAAAGAATGAGAGTTTTTTTGTTTTTTTTTTATTGGTGGGTACGCCCTGGGTACGGCTGGGTATGCCTTGGGTACTCAGGGTACAGCCAGCAGTACCAGGGTACGTCTGGGTACTTCCTGTACTGTGGTCTGTACCCGTTTTGGGTACGTACCCATTACCCGTACGCCATACCCTGTAGGTTGTGCTACCAGCTAATAGTTTCAAGTGGGTTGCCCTTTAAAGCTCACCATTCACCAATCTCCAATGGTGTGTAATGTCCCCTTTCCTATGCCAAAGGCCTCTTTAATTTCGAGTTTAAGTCAATGGTCATTCTCTCTTAGGGGTTGTGGACGCTGGGAGCTTTTAGCTGAAAAATAATGAAAATAGGCTAAGGGTCTTTTTCTACTTTAGTATTTAAAAACACCTTTTATTTTAATAATAATATTATTAAGTTGTCTCAAAATGAAGAATTGGCCGGGCCCAACTGAAAATATTATTAATTGGAATTTTTTAATTTAGACAAGGGAACGTAACAGTCCTCCGTCCCCAAATTTTCTTTCCTTCAAGCAAATGCAAGCTCTCATACCCAAGTGCCAATGTGCCACAGTGAAAAAACATAATGTAGTAATCCCCTAATCTAGCTCCCGTGCCTATCAAGTGAGAGATCTACCCTAGTCTGTCATTTTGAAACCAAACTTCACGCTAATTGCTGCAGAGATATCAGTTCATCAAAGGGTCCCTTGGAAGCGCATGAAGATTTTATAGGCTGCATTTGGGGAAGATAATCAGAGGGGTTTCAATCAGACTTACGTCAGCCAATTTGGTCCTAGGATTAACAGTCACTTTAACAATTTCTTCCCTTGTACACTCAGTTGTACTAAATACTTTCCAGGCGAATTGCAACCTTCAAACAAAGGGAAAAAATTGAAAACTGCTCAACAACTTGACCAACAAAAGCCATTCCCAATGGGGAATTTTCACCTTCTATTTCACCCTTGTCAACTATGGTGGAAGAACACCCTCTAATCATATGCATGAATGCAGCTGAAAATTTCAGCTGCCAAAAATGATGTCAGCAATGCTATTGAGTACCAATGGGCTCATAGCAGTCATAAGGATGCTTCTTTAACACTTGAGAGTAACCAAATATCATCCCTTATTTTTTTTTTGTGAATATTTGTTAGAGCCTTTTTGTAAAAATAACCAAATTATGAGTCATCAGAACTTGCTTTTGCTGTGCTGCTCAGATTTTCAAGTGGGTTGCCCTTTTAAGTGGTATCACCATTCACCATATCTCCAATGGTGCTCTACTCTCCAAGATGAACTAGGAAGCATTGTGCAAAGCTTTCGTAATGTGTACCACACAAGAAAGTCACCTTGCTGTAGTGAACTCTTTTTGCTGTTCAAAAATGATGATTTATGGCTGCCAATAAGGAATTTCGGGCTGCATTCTCGCTGCTACCCTCTGCCTCTTCAATGTCTCCAATCTTTACCGCTTCAACCCAAGTATGGAAGAGGCTTCATCTCCTTGTAGAGGGCGATCACATGCTACCATAAATTTGACATTCTTCATGATGTCATCTTCTACTACAACTGCAATGTTATTTGCTCCTTCATTTGTATGGGCAAAGAGTAAACTCAGCTGCTCTTCCTTCATCACACGTGTACCTACCCATGGAACAATCTTATTAAAGAAAACAAGAGTTCTCTTCTTCTTCATTTCGTGCATTGTAGATATGATGTCAACCTCCTTCTTGCCTGCAAACTTCTCACAAATTTCATACTAGTGATGGCTGTCTAAAAACTCAGTCATGCTGCCCCAAACACAGCTGTAAACATGCATTTTTCACTCAAAAATTAGAATGAAAGTAGATGGAAAACCTCCTATGATAATTGTAAGCATGTTGCTGTTATTAGCACCCTTCACTCAAATGGCTGGAAATTCTTCTACAACTGTTAACAACGGAAAGGGGCCAGAAATTGCATGGACAGTAAGTGAAAAACAAGTACAGCTGCTGTCATACTGAATATCCCTCATGAAATCTTGCAAAAACAACATAGCGGGGGTTGGAAACTCTTTGTTCATGACTAAAAATACCTCAAAAGTTTGGAAACTATCCCCTCTCATGGCTGTCCTTTTTTGTATGACAACAAATAAGATTATAGACAAGTTGGAAATGTCTATGACATCACTACAAAATCTTATGACAACATCCTCAGAAATCTGAAAATCAACATGTTTACAACTCACAACCGTACCTTCCATGTCTGGTTGGGTGACGATGCTTTGGGTAGCAAGATAACATGCATCTTGCTCATCTTCATACACAACAATCACTAACTCAACATTTACTTGAGCATCCCTGTCACTTGGGAACTAAAAATCCTTATGTCTTGATTTTTGTTTTGAAAATAAAACTGTAGATTTTACGTCATCATGTGTTGCCCATACATACCTTACCTTCTTTCATAAGTTCTCCCCTTCTTCTTGGCTGTCGCAACTCTGATTATCTTGATATCCTTGACTTGGAGTATAGAACTTGGCTTCAAGAAACACGCTAAGAGTAAATCCTTAACAATTTTGTTAGAATACATAACAAGTTCAAAACAATCCTTCATAAAATTTCTTTCTAACCATATGCATGGAGTAGCAATACTGAATTCAACAAGGACTTCCTCTTTCGTATAAAAGGATTAACCGGAACCCAAAATTTTATGTTCACATAATCTTGAACTTGTAAGAAAAGATCTATGTGCCCTATGTTACTCAATGAGTTCTTCACATTATCACCAATTATATTATGACACATCAAACATAACATATGATCATTCTTTTCAACAAGCTGCCCATACTAGCACAAGTATGGAAACGACATAGGAGGGGATAAAATATGATTATTTCTATCATACCTTGGGCTGCCAACAAGGAGCTCACCCTTATTTTGTTGGCACTTGTCTGGAACATCTTCAAAACTCTCTCCAAGGTTATAAACTCCCTCAGTTTGCCCCTCATTGACCCCTGTTTTGGAAATTTCAGCAAATTGAAAGTAATTATGAAGAATCAGAAGTGCCCTTCCTTCATGGACATACCCTTCCATAATGTCATCCTCATATACTTCATGCAAATCTGGTTTTTCTTCGCCATTTTTCTGCAACATGCCATTAGTAGAAATCAATGAATCGTCATTAAATATCAAAGGATTTTTATCATCAAACTCGTGCTTTGAGACTTCATCAAACCCTCGGCCCTCCATATTGCTGTTCTGAAAAATCAGTCAAGGGCTCATCCTTAGGGAAAATGATAAGTACTTCTACCTTTTTCTTTGGAAATACTGCTACATCAAAAACCCTTTTTGGTTCTTCATCTAGCAACCCCTCTACATGTCCTTCAACATGGTCTTCTTGGGACTCCACCTCAAAGCCCTCTTGCAGATCTGGTTTTTCTTTCTCTTCTTGTGTAGCTCGTGAACTACGCTTGGGCCTTGATCTTCCCTTGCTCACTACCTTGAACTCAAAAAATGACATGGCATCACAAATTGTCATGCCCCGCCTCCTCACATCAGGTTGGTAACCTGTCCAAGGACCGTCACATTTGTAATGTCTGACTGCAGGCATTTTGCGCAAGTAAGCCACTCAATCCTTGACGAGACTTGTCATTTTTTACGAAATGATGCCTCGCCAAGCACATTGGTTTAGTGTTTTGATGAAGACCAGCATTTACAAGTGATTTTGACTCGAGATTAATTCCTTTGGAAAAATGGCACTTTTATGTTGGTAGAGTCTAATAGTTGATTTAATGAAACTTCTTCGAACTCTTTTGTCGGTGTGTTTCGAGAACATTGCTTCAAGTTTGGGTGTTGTCTATCGTATTGGGATCCTTGTTCACAATTTGAGTAGCTCCATCATGCGAATTTGTGGACTCGAGTTCCCTTTTCCATGTTGATACTTATACATTTAATAAGATATTAATAATATCATTATTATTAGTATCGTCGTTATATATATACACACACACACACACACATATATATATATATCATTAAATGAAAATGGGGGCATTTAATACATATTTATAACAAAATAAAATTAACTAGAATAGACTAAAACCAAATTCGATAAATGAGAATAACTTAAATAAAATACATTCTTTTATGATAAATGAAAGAATAGTAAAGTATTGTGAAGTCCAACATGGGGGCGGATTATGGCAGAATAGTTTTGTTTTGGGTTTTCTATTATCCCTTTCACTAGTTGTGTTGGCTGCCACCATGGGGGAAAAGGCATAAAAACATCCAATAGGAACTTTGGAACATGTTACGAACGTCCATCAACACATGATAGAGTGGGTTTGCTACCAAATGGGGGTCGGTTGGAGTTGTCAGACCAAGTAAGCTCTTTTTATTTATTAATTTTTGCGTCTTGTTGTTGGACGCGTGTAGATGTTGTGGGGAAGGATTTTTAGACCTGAACGCATGTTCATCTTGAGGATACTATGAACTTTATCACCAAAATGCAATTAAACCTTTGGAGGCATTTGAACAAGTTGACAAATGCCCGAAAGAAGTATGGCCTCAGGGGGACACATCTTGTCCATGGAAGATTCTTGATTTATTTGGTTTGATTCATTTTGTTGGGCGTGCACACATGTATAAGGGAAGGGGGGATGACAGGCTTAGTTGCGCCCAGCTATCCTAAGCGAACTCCAAACTGTTACATAAAAAAATGCGATTTAAAACTGTGGTGATAGCGTGGATGAGTTTTCTTGGTGTTTTGTTTTTAAAAAAAAAGGGACATCTATAGGTGAAATGTCCTAGAGGATAGGTATGAAAAATGTGGAATCTTAGGCAAGGCACGTGAACTGTTTGGCAAAATGCCCTGAAGAAATGTGGCTTTCTTGGTCTGGCAGGTCTGCATATGGTTGAAGAAACATGGATGGCTTGGTTTTGTTTGTTTTATCTTTTTATATTAAAAATATGGAAGCATTCACAAACCACGTGTATTGTTTGACAAGATGCCTCAATTAGATGTGCATTTGTGGCAAATACGAGCCTTGCAGCTGGGTATGGACGTGCACCAAGCTTTGGGGGGAGGATTATTTTGTCAAACGTTTTAGTAGCTAGTGCGCCGGTAGATGTGTATGCAAAATGTGGAAGAAAACACAAGGCATGCAAACTGTTTGACAAAAATGTCCAAAAGAAATATGGTCTCATGTAATGCCACGGTTGTAGGCTATGTATAATGGATCATTGAAAATATGATTAAGGCATAAATTAAATGTCTTTGGCCATTGCGAAAAAACCAAAGTTCACATCCTTTGCCAACATCCTCCCTGTGTGTGCACTAGATGACAACTTTGGAACAATATTTGGACAAATAACAAGCAAGGTTGGAGGTTAAATGTTGTATTGAATATAAAATGTGGAAGTGTATCGACGACATGAGAACTATTTGACGAAATGCCTCGGCAAATGGAGTTTTCACGACCGGGAATGGAAACCGCCTAGAGAACCCTGTGCAACATCTCGCCAGTGCAGTTAACAAGTATGGTTTTCTCTTCCCTATCTTGCACGACTTTTGTATTCCTAGTTTTATCTCTTGAAATTATATTAAAAATAAATGAAAATTAATAATATGCTTTTGGGTAATTAAAATTAATCATAGTACTAAATAACGAAGTTTCCTCCTTTCCACGTCAACTAGAGAAACATTTTGAGCACAAAACTTGTTTTTGATTTACCTCCTTAGATGTTTAGCATAGATTGGATAGCCATGCTAGATCACAGAAACCACCCTAATGATGAGACAAACTTTTTTTTTAGTTTAAAATTACCTTGTTGTTTGCCTTCCAAAAGTTAATAAACATGCGATTTTTAACTATGTTCCAAAACACCTCTTCACATACCCCGAAATGGGAAAGTCAAGTATTGAATATGTTCCCTATCATGTGGAGTGTTATATAAAACTTTGGAATGACTTGGCATGTTCATTCTTGCATTCTTCATCACCCCTCTAGGATCCATGTAGACCTTTTTGTATAGCCTTAGATCACTATTGAAAGTTAAAAGTTCAATTTTGTTTGCACTTATCTGTTTAGGCCCTAGGTGGGGAAATGAAATTTGGTCTTCACATACCTCTAGTATTTATCTGTGACAATTGCTAGCAACCCTTAGTTATGATAAAATCACTTTACAAGTTAGTTTTACAAGTAGGTTTTGTAGGCCTCTGTTCATTGGGTGACAACGACAAACTAGTGCAATTACGACCAGATGCTCAAGAAAAGTAGTTGCCATTCGAACCCTGTTTTCCAATTTTGTGTTCCGTCAACTCCAATGAATTTCCTGTATATAGGAGAGTATAGGATTTGTTTCATGGTGCGTTTGACCATCGAAAATTGGCTTTTGAATGTCGTTTATAGCCACTTGGGCTAATTTTGGACGTTTTCGCAACTAGTAGCAAAATTAGAAAACACTGTCATGGACCCATATCAAGAAGTCAAATAACTAGCAGGAAAACTTGTAGACACTAACATATGATTGTTTGGAACTAATATATGTTTTGTGAAAATTGATTGTGGGAAAACGGTGTTATTTCTCTCTCCTCTCTCTACCTTTCTCTAGTTTTTGGAAAAAAAAGAAATGAAATTGAAAATACATCTCTTACCTATTGCATAAGTGCAAGTGGTTTTAATTCATTGTACATGGAAAATTAGTAAGCGTGAATTGTGCTAGATCGTAGGAGAATTTCATGTCAACTTTGTGCTAACCATGTTGTGGTTGCAGGTACATTGGATAGGAGGATTCAATATCATGCTTAATATGTTGTGATGATAGTTTGTACCATAGTTCGCATACTCATATTTGGAAAACCAAAAACAAATTGACTCCACAAAAACTCGGCAGACTCGGCGAATATTCGGCAATACTCAGCAACTTAAAAAATAGGCAAATTCCTTTTAAAAATATAAATTTATGCAAAATATAGCAGCAAAAGGTATCAAAATAGTCTATAAAATGTTGGGTTAGTGTTATCAATTAGATTTGAATACAAATACACACAAAATCGCATCATCATGTGAATACAACAGCCAGCTGATCAAGGTTGTGAATTTATGATGATTGTCATTACTCATTGAAAGTTGTAACGACCATTCTAGGATTGAGTACACAGTTGGAAACTTCAGTTGAGTTAGTTGTTTTTAATAAAGATATGGCTATTTTTAGAGGCAGTATACACATGTATTTATAGAGGTTAGCAACAATTAAAATTTACTCCTCTTTAGCTATTGAACGCTGTTGTTGGTTTTTTACCTTTAAGTGTTTCCCTCTAAAATTTGTATCTCTTGCAGTCTGCTACTTAAGCATTAAATCATGCTCCGCTCATAATCATCTTCAAGTTTGCTCTGTTTGAGTAGCTAAATACCTGCTCTGCCTTCTCAACAGACTTGAAAAATATAATCTGCATAATTCTATAAGCTTTATAAAATGATGTACAGAAGGTTGCAGCAATAGAAAAGATTATGGGATACTAAGGCAGGAAGGGAGAGATAAGTCCAATTAAAACTGGATGATCATTTGCAAAGAAAAACAATTCTGTGATAGAGACAGATAAACCCAAAATAGAGGTAAAGTAGGTCATTTTGTAAGTGCCACAAATGCCTTCCCAACCATTTTGTAAGTTTTTGGGCCAAATTTGTCGAGTTTTGGCAAATATTAGCGAATATTCAGAGTCTTGAGGGTGTATGGCAAGTTTTTCGGCCAATTTTGCCGAGTATTGGCTAATATTCGTCGAATATTCATAGTTTTCTGGGTGGCAAGTTTTTTGGGCGAATATTTGCCCCAGTAGAAATCTGGTGAGTACTTGACGAATAGGCATACTATGGTTTGTACTTTCTTTGATGAATACAATGTAAATTGGTAATAGTAGCACTATTTGGTGCAAGTTTACAGAATAACAATATTGTATCAAGAAAGAGAAATATTACTTCCTTCATGATAATATGATAATAATATTTGTTTTGGATAAATTGTTGAGTTGTAATCAGTTGTACTAGATGCAGAAGCTCATGTTGTTTTGTTTACATGTAAGAAATTGTTGACCATTGTAAGTATTATAGTCCCCTCATAACGATCACATTGTATGACAGAAATACATTAAAATTGAACAATCAAAAGTTAGCTAAGATTTCATCCTTCTGTCATATCCTCTCTCTTATCTGTGTCATGACTAATTTGAAATACCTAACATCTTTGAATACTTGACTTAGATATAACAAGGGTCTCTTCTTTTCACACACCTAGAATTATTCCAAAGGACCATTTCTATTACTGAAGTGTCCTTGCACGAAGCAACAGATAGGCTATGTGACCTTGCCATTTATGGGGTAAATAGGACTAACACTTCTTGGTAACATAGGTCTACTCATCTTCATGGATGAGTTAGTGTTATATGTACATGCATTTGACCTTGGTATCTTAGTGGACAACCAAGTTCTTATGAGGATAGTTTGAGTTAACTTCATCATCGATCAATCTCTTCATGGGATCCAGATGATGCAAGTGGAGTCAGCTTACCAGTTTACCTACACATTAAACCCTTATGTTTGACTCCATTAACCCCCCTCTTGGATTTAACTGATCTTAGGTAGGTGGTAGCGATATACCTTGAGTGGTACGAAGGATTTGTTAATTAGGGAGGATGGATTGCTCGAATGTGAACTTGTAGCAAGATGTAGATCCCTAGAGTTCAAAAGGGGAAAGAAGTAACCCTAGTACCCTATTAAGATATTAATTGACAAACGTAAACCCACAATGAGTTTTGTCTACCGAATTGTGTCCCTAGAATGTTGAGCTTAGGAGCGAAATCAAAACATGGAAACCATCCCCTTCAATTAATTATTCATCTTTGTCATGTTTTAAATGATAAGATTCAAGTTTTTCCCTATGGGAACATGTATTTGACTTTTTGACCTTTTCTTCTCAAACATGGGTCTCATATAACTTATGTGTATCTCATAATGCATCCAAACAATTATGAACTATAGAAGTTTGATTTCAAAATATGAGATAAGATCACAAATCCATGTTATCGTAATCTTATGTGTTTTCTTAACATGAAAATATACAAAACCACCTCATGGGTATTGTAATGGGTGAACTCTATTTCTACAATATTCTATAAAATAGTAGGATGGCCCTCTTTGGTAATCCTTGAGTTATGTTTGGAGCCAAAATCCATTTGTAGTCCTAGAGACTAAGGGGAAATGTAAGAGTTTGTGTTTTCCTCCCTAGGAACCTAGTAGAGAAGCATTTTTGTGGGTATGAAATTGTGTAATATTCTTATATGCAATGCATAATGCCACTTTCATCATTGGTGACATAAAAGATGAAATGTCTAGCATGTAACTAGAAAGTAAACATGATTAGAAAGGGAAGATAATGTAAAGTTTCTGGGATCATAAGTAAAATTGGAAATACATTAATGAACCATAAAGTTTCTAATTGTAAAGGAAATTTGTAACTTGTTCTTAGTTATTGAGAATGTGCCCTTATAAAGTCGGTCTAAGAATTTTAAATACCACAAAGATTAGTTGTAACTTAATAAATATATCTTATGATGTGAAACTATATATGAATTGATCCATGCGAGAACAAGTAGTTAAGATAACATAGTTACTCATTTGGGAATCAAAACTTATGATGTGTAAAATTTAAGATACTTTTAATTAACGATCAATTTATATAATTTATTGAAAATAATATAAACAAAATAAATTACATGGAACCCTTATAAGTTATGTTAAACGAAAGAAAACAAATGTATTCTAGAGAAAAGGATAATGTGTGTTTACATGTTAAGTGCTCTTCAAAACTTTAAGGTTAAATAATGAAATATGATTATAATAACGATGTATCCAAAAAAATCTGATGTTGTGGAAAGTACATATCCATGATGTTCATATTGTGGTTGGGACGTTGTTTTGTACTTGTTCATTTATGAAAGTATGCCATTGACTTGCATCTTGTGTCATCATGTTGTATGCGTGGGTTCATGGTTGTACAAGCGTCTCATGTGATGTGGAAATTGTGAGTAAGCCCATGTGTTGTCATGTAACAAGTAAGGAAAGAAAAAAATATTATCCGGGTTCAATTGGTCTTGTGATTTGGTCATTAGTTTATTGGGCACTACACAAATCTTCTCTGGAAGAGCCCTATACTCCTCATACCATGTAGCAATGTTGTCCACTTTGGATGGCTTAGTCTTATTTAATTCCTTTGAAGAGCTCCTTCCACCATTCGGATCTTGAAGGGTATGGATCAACTTGTTGGAAATATTGTTATTGATGTCAAAGGAGAATTAATGTTAGATGATTTAATTATAGTGTTAATCTATTAATCATTTATTACAATAAAATTAAAAGAATATTTATTATGATTTAATTTAAATATTTGAGTAAGAAAGGGTTGGCCGACCCCTATTTATTATGGTGCTCAAGGTTGGGGACAATTCATCCAAATTTTAATAACGAAGGGACGCATCTATTGAAAGGGACGTCTCTTTTTGAAAAGTCGTGCCTCTCCATGAAGAGGCTTCAAGGGCTATATAATGGTGAAGAGAGGTTGGATAAAGTGTGTGAAAAAAATGTTTTATCTTTCAAATGCAAGCAGGTTTTAATGAAGGAGATCGAAATAACCATCATCCGTTGAAGAAGCAACATTCAGAAGGTGGAACTTTGTTTCATTGGAAGTCAGTGCCTCCTAAAAGAAGAGATTGGTGTCTCTTGCTATGTTGGTGCTTAGCAGTGGGGATTGGTGCCTACAAATTTTGTAAAAGAATTTTATTTTATGGTTGGATTTGGACAGTAGATCCAAGTAGCTTCTCTTTGTGGTTTTATTCCCAAAAAGGGTTTCCACATAAATCTTGAGTCTCTTAATTGTTAGATCTTGTGTAAATATTGTTATTGTGGACATTAATTTTTGATAAGTAAAAGTTTATCTTATACTGACTCACCCCCCTCTCATTATAAGTGTGTGCTTAACACAGCTGATCCATTTTATTGACCAATCTTTCTTGCCCTAGGGCAAGCCTTTCAAATCTAACATCACCAAAAATTCTATCTGCCATTTTATCTTCTTGCATGCAAGCCCTCAAGTTGGGAAGACCAAAACTCTAATACCATTGTAACATCCCTTTCCGGCTCAAATTTGAGGAGTTTGGTTTTTCCCCAAAAACCTAATGGAACGTTGCTGAAAAAGACGTCAACCACATGTAGAAAACTTGATTTTTATGACAACAAACTGATTTTATGCAATAATTAAGGCAACGACTTGTTTTAGTTCCACAAAACCCCAAGCGACTAAGGTAGAATTCAGATTTTAGCCTTTCCCACACACAAATCTTCAAAAATACATCAACATGAAACACTTGATGAATTCATGCAAAATAAATGCTTCAACAATAAATTACAGACTGTTGGAATTAATTATTGCTAAAAAACAGTTGAATTTTAAAATTTTCATATCTTCATAAATACTTAGAGATAAAATGCAAATGATAGCTCAAATTGACCACAAAAGTATCAGTTATCCAATAAAATTAGAATAAGATTTTTCCAACCACAAAAATCCAGTGAAAAGTGATCCTGAAATCTCCAAATGGGTAGATCAAGCTGGAAATGAATGTGGCAGCCCCAAAAAAGTATGCCCTAGCTGGAATGCGTGCCCTAGCATTATAGAAACCCTTTCCATTCTAAAATTTTGAATTTTGAAGCTCCAATGTGACTCCCGGATGAAATCACCAATGCAACAAATGAGTGTTTCCATCCCCAACTGTTGTGACTATTGAGGGTTTTCGTCCTCAAAGGGTGAAAATGAGAGCTCAATGCTCCAATTTCCAAAAGAGAAGTATATAATTCACAAAATGATGATTACAATGAGCCCCAACATTTGTTTTTATCGTTTTTTCTTTCCTTTCTTTGTGGAGCACTCCATGTAGGCCTTTTTATTTATTTATTTTTACATTTTCTTTCCCTCTTAAAAAGGGACGACCTCTCCCTTTTAACCGACTAAAAATAATGAAAATAGGTTAAGGGTCTTTTTTTACTTTAGTATTTAAAAATACCTTTTATTTTAGTAATAATATTATTAAGTTGTCCAAATGGAAGAATTGGTTGGGCCCAACTTACAATATTATTAATTATTTTTAATTTAGAAAAGGGGACATTACAACCTATCATTGAAATCCATACTTTAATTTCTTCTTCCACTCAACAGGCTGGGAGGATGATGCTCTGATACCACTGTAATGTCCCTTCTTGAGGACTCTTAGGAAACTATGCAAGCTAGGCACAAACCACAATTTTCAGATTATGAATAAGCTGTGACTGAAATAAATATATAGAAACCCTCAATTGCTGCCAACAAACACCCTTTTAGAGAACCAACCCCTTTGGCCCTTTGGGGGGTTCAAACCCATTTTTGTGCCATCAAAAACCCTTGAATCGGCTATCTTTTAATTTCTAAAATTATTATAAATTCCCAACAGTGATTCCATGCAAAAAAATATAAAGCAAGCTTGCAAGTGGATGATCTGATTTTTAGATAAAACCCTCACACTGCAAAAATTAATTAAATATTCTAGAATTGTAACTAACTTCAAAGAGCTTGGAAAAATAGCAACACACTTCCAAAATTAATAAAACTTCAGATCTTGGCCTCTAAAAATATGAAGAACATGATTCTAATCTCAAATCCACGAAATTGTTGCAAGAACACACCAAATTATTCCTCTATACCGGTTGCCCCACTTGGAACAACCAATGTATATACCAAAATATATCACAAAGTAGGTCGCTCCATTTTAGAAAGGCCAAACATGTATTAACAACAAGAATTAGTGCAAAGATCTTCAATTATTGACCAAATGGTACCATAGGGTAATTCACCTAGGGCTGGAAATAAATAATACAACAGCAAAAGATCCCTCAAGGAGGTGGAGACTCCCATGCTGAAGTCTTCCCTAGACTTGGTGATGGGTTTCATCCTCGCACAAGACTCTCTAAGGGTTTTTCGTTCTTAAGAGAGGGAGAGAAATGCTTCACAAGTAATCTTTCCAAAAGAGGAAAGCATTCACATAATCATCAATTGGCCAAGCAACCTCCTTATATATTATGGGGGCTAACAATCCAATGATGGCTGACCTCATAAAGCACTTTAATAATATTTTATAACTTGAGCTTGCATGCTCACCAAATTAACTAACTAATTAATTAAGTCCCTCTTTTAGAGTGTGTGGCTTCCCAATAGGAATACATGATGAAATAAAAACAAACATTAAGATATCATCACAAACATTCCTCTTGCTCCATTCCTTAATCCAACAAGGAAGAAATGGGATAAGGTCTTCAGAATGTTGGTCTTCAAGAAGGGGCATGACATCATGAGTGTTAAGAGATGGCAAAACTTTTCCAAACTAAAACATGCGTGGCTGATCCACTGGCACTGCAATTTTTATGTTTGGTGGAGCTTTACCAAACACAAATAATAATCTACATCACACACTTCTTATTGCATCTTCATGTTGTTTCTTTGCAGATTTTGTAATGTTCATGACTTTTTAAACACTTTCATGCTGAATCATGTGGCTTTTTCAATCGCAACAAAAATCTATCATAAGCTGGTGGATCACAATTGGACATTTTCACCATATCAAAGGGCTTGTAACTTAACTTAATCCTCTACACATGATTGAGCACAGAAATGTGCTCAACATTAGTCACCTTATCGATGGCTCAATATATGAGATAGAATTTAGGGAGTAAAAGTTGTCAATTATTTGCATTCTTGTTTGTATTCTTTACACAACGGAAAACCATGCAACACTTTACATCCATATGTGATTTTTTCTTTTGTGTTCATATGCATAGTGGGGATTTGTTTGGTCGTGTTTTACTAGATTTAAGATCTAGGAACAAGTGTGAGACATTCTGGAAAGATGAATTTGTCTTAAACCCGTGATTCTTCGAGTTTCCAGTACACCAATACTTGGGAAAGAGCAGGACAGGTTTCAGGGACAACAGCAGAGACCCCCCAATTTTCATTAGACATTGCAAGAATGCATGCCTAAAAGTTGAAATGAAAAATTTAGTCTTGTATAAAAAATAATGGTATTTTAAGCTTATGATAAATTACAAAATAGCATATATAAAGTAAGCAATCACAATACACCATGTAATTCAATTTCACATATACATTGCACAATCCCTAAGAATGGCTACCAATACCTTAAAATGACTTCCTCTCACAAGTAGAAATGAACAAAGTAGGCAGCCACTTTTAGGCTTAAGCGTAGTCACTTTAGGTTCAAAAAAGTTAATTAGGGATCAGGGCCGATCAAGGACGTTTAACAATAAAACAAGTTCCAATATTTTTTCATTTTTTTCCTCATAAAGTGGTTGGGCTGAAGCTAATGCCTGGATGTTCCTTGATTGGTCAAGGGAATTCAAAAAAATCTATGTAGCCAATATGGTAGGATCAAAGCCCCTGGTGCCGGTACAAAACGTATCCGAAATGGATAGCGTTGAGGATACGATCTAGGAGAGGCCAAGGTATGAGACATACCTGGGGGGTCCTAGTCATACCCTGACCACTCCCAAAACGTATCCACAGCCAAAATGTTTTTTTCTCACTTTTTTAAATATATAAAATAACATAAAAACATAGTATTTTATTATTTTTAACCCTAATAGTGAACTAGAATGAATAAAATAAAAGTAAAACACAAACAAAACATTAAAACAAAGCAACTTACCTCTCATTCACTCATTGCATACTTGCCTCTCTAAGCTTTCATTTTGCTTTTAGGGTTTGATACTTCATCAATAAGCACTGCAATCATTTCCCTAAGCTAGTACGAGTGTTTATTCGTTGTTAAGGTCATTAAGGAGCTTCAAAGAACGGGGATTTGTGGATTTTTCATTGAAGGTATGGTTTTAAGTTTGTAACTTCCAAGTTTGATTTTAATTTTTTGTTTTCATTTTGTTTTTAATCTTTCACACACTTAATGTTTCTTTTTTTGTTTTATTATTTTTTAAATTGTTTTTTCATTTTAAATTTTTAATACATGTTATGCCCTAGGGCACTGGGTTTAACTATTTAAATTTTTAGTTTTAAGTTTTTAACCATTGTTTTTTTACTTATGTTGTTGGCTTTTAAACTTGTAGGTAGACGTACAATGACAACAAGTTCCACCTCCTTTGAGCAATTCCTGATCAAAGAATATGACCCGAATTCACTATTACGGAGGCATGTCACAATACTAGAACAACTTCCATGAGGTGGATGTGATGTTTTTAGATGCAATGAGTGTGAAAGGGTATTTAAAGGCTCATATAGTCGGGTGAAAGGCCACTTGTGTGCAATACCGGGTTATAATATAAGAACATGCAAGGCAAAAAATAATGTAGGAGTGCCAATAACAAAGATTTTGGGATATATCAAAGAACAAGAAGATGCAGACGCAACCTTGGCTTTGAAAATGGGTCATCCATTGTTAAAAAAAAAGAATTTCATCTCAATCAGGAAGGCCTCCTATTACCCCATCTAGTATTGGCTCCCCAATTGTAGCCATGTTATATCCATTTGTGACGGCTACCTCCATGCATGATGAGAATTTACCTCTTTCACGAAAGTGGAGCACGACAAAATAAGCATTGGAAAAGAAGTTTCAAAATGGGAGTAGGGATATCGCAGATGAGCACATTGCAAGATGTGTGTATTCGAATGGATTGTCATTCAATGTTGTGAGGTCACCATATTGGCAAGAGATAGTGAAAGCAATCAACGAAGCCCCAAAAAGGTACAAAGGGCTAGGCTATGAGAAGATCCACACCACCCTATTGGAAAAGCAAAGAAAATATGAGAAAACCTCATTACAGCCAATTAGACACTTGTGGGCGAAAATGGGTGTGTCCATCGTTTCTGATGGATGGAAAGATGCAAGAAACTTCCCTTTGACCAATGTGGTTGTAATATGCCCAAAAGGGACAATGTTTTTTAAAGCAGTTTATTGTGAGGAGCAAGTGAAGGATGCCCAATTCATTGCCAACATCCTCTTCAAAGCTATTACGGTGGTTGGCCCTCAAAATGTTGTCCAACTCATAATAGAAAAGGCCAAGAATTGCAAAGCCGCAGGGATGTTAGTTGAGGCAAGGTATGGGAATATTTTTTGGACACCCGGTGATGTCCATTCACTCAATTTAATGCTAAAAAAGTTGACCAACAAAATAGAGTGAATTCAACAAGTGTATGCAGAGGGTGAAGAAATCCAAATGTTTGTGACCAATCCTCACCAGTCACAAGGCATATTTAGATCCTTCTCGCACTTGGAGTTGCTGAAGGTAAAGGAAGCTACTTTTCTTTTATTTATAAATTAAAATTTAAGTTTTTTATTTCTAAAATATAGTATTCAAAAGTTTACATTTTTTTTTTAAATTCTCATTTCTTATTAGGTTGTTAAGACTTGATTTGCATCACACATGATCGTCTTGAGACAACTTGTGAAGGTGCGAGAGGCACTTAGTAAGATGGTAACTTCCAACCTATGGGTTGTGTGGAGGCAATCAAACATTGTATGAGCCCAAAAAGTGAAGGCAATGATCATAGATGACACTTGGTGGGATCGAGTAGAATATTTGTTGAGTTTTACTGAGCCCATTATGAGCATGATCTGCTCTATTGACATGGATCAACCATGTCTATGAGAGATATATGATAGTATCAACTTAATGATTGAGAAGATAAAGTCCATCATAAATGCAAAGAACAATATCCTGAGGAGAAACTTTTCAAAATATAATAAATTCTTATTTAGAGATGGAATAAAATGACCACCCCGCTACATCTACTAGCATTTGTATTAACTCCTATATTCTATAGCACAAAGATTCTTTCTTTTCCTGGGAGGATGGCACCATACAGAGATGTCAGAGTCAGTGAGGGATATATGTTGGCATTATCTAGGCTCTTCCCTGACCTTGAGGCCAAGGACAGTTATGAAAAAGTTTTCTAATTTCATAACGGAGACAGGTCATAGCCTTCTCGCTCTTCGAAGAAAATACAAGATGGATCCTAATAAGTGGTGGTACCTCTATGGTCACGCATCTGTGTACTTGCAGCCTCTTGCAACCAAGGACTTGACAGGTAATTTTTTATTTTTTTTAATTCTCTTTCCATTTTTGTTGTAACTTTTAGTTTTTTAAAATTCAAGTTTGAGTGTTTAATTTTGCATTGACTTTGCCTCAATAGGTTACGAGTTCATCTTCCTCAAAATGCAACTGAAGTGCATATACCTTCTTCCACTCATAGAAGCGCAACAAGTTGGGGGCTAAAAAGGCTAAAGATTTAGTATATATACATTCCAAGTTGCGCCTTCTATCCCACAAACAACCGGAGTACAAGGGTCAACAAAACATTGGGATATTGATCCAGAGATAGTTGACTTGGAAGCTTCCATTTCCCACTTGTCATGATGGCGAGGGATTGGAGACTTCTTCGACACCGCGAGACTTACATGCACAAGGGGGTGCTACTGGTAGTGGCCCTAGTGGGAGTGATTCAAGTCCATGTGGTTCTAATGAACCACATAATGATGTTGATGTTTATGTTGACACTCTTGATAAAGAGGAATATGATGAATATTGAAAGATATTTTGAGCTTTGATCATTGGTGTAAATTGTAATAAATTGAATTTAATTTATCATAACATTGTGTTTGCAGTTTAATTTAACTTTTAATCTTTTAACAAATTATGAGTTGTCTTTTTTGGTTATTTAGATTATAACTTACAAGTTATTTTGTCTTTCATATGCATAATATATGGTTAATAACCTAGTTCCTATTTAGTAGGCTGAAATTTATATATATTATTTTTTTATATATTTTTTGTACGGCCATATCCAATGCTGTATCTGGGACCATTTTTTTTCCGTATCTGCATATCGGATACTCCATACCCATACCTGTATCCAAAACGTATCGGCTACTTAGAAACCAATGAACAACATTCTTATCTATATTCTTTACAAAAAATGAGAGCCATTGAGCATGTGGAACCTACTTCAGAAAGTTACCACTTGTAACATCCATATGTAATCTTCACTTAGCCATTCAAATGTACCCTTGAGGAGTTAGCAAGTAGTACAGTAGCAATTTGAAGATTCAAGAAAGAGGGTGATGCTTGCTAAAGGGATGTATCAGTCTTAAACATTTTAATAAAACTATATGCAAACACCACAAGTAAAAAAATGTCGAACAAGTAGAGTAAGCAATAAGCAAAGCTTGGAGAAAACTTGCAACATAATCAATAATACACAAAATTTATTGCTTTACCCTGGATGGCAGCAGCAAAGACAAAGTTCTCGACAGGGTTGTGCTAAATCATTACGTACACGACGGTCATAGCAAGTTATGAAGCAACCAGAGAGTCCTAACAAAGCAAAAAATAACAGTGCTCCTGCATGTATCCAATAACAGTTATTAGCATGAATCAAAGATGACAAATACATAACATCTCTATAATGATTAGCAAACATAGGTAAGCCTTTTAAGAACTAGATCACAATGTAATCGCAATGAATTTTCATTTATTTGGAAAGAAAGCAGAAATAATTAATGAGGGAAAAAAAGTGGCACATTTAAGTCTTTAGAAAACAGAAGTCGATATAGTTAGGGAGAATTCTTAATAAATTTTAAAACCCTTCGAATTTACTATAAAACCCTAGAAATGAGCATAGGTAATTTAAGTTCCCAAGTTCCATGCAAATTAAATATAAAAGTAGGTGACCCATTGTAATGAAGGAGGATGAAAGGCAGTCCAAGGAATTGTGGTTTAGTGGTAATGGGGTGCTTGTAAGACCATGACCCAGGTTCAAATCCCCTTCGCTGCAATAAGGTAGAACATAACTCGAGTGGACATGTGTCAAGGTTGTGTTGTAACAATTATATGGTACATTTGAGCATGACACAAATTTACAAATCCAATGAATGTGATCCAAGCCTACCCCATAGCATGTTAAAGGTGTCGCACAACCTCATTCAAGGTTCATCAAGAAAAACACAAAAGGAAGGCTACTAAATCTTATATTCCCACATTATATCCAATCTTAATCCCCAACTCAACTTGTGAATAAATAAAACTTAAAACATAAAATATTTTCTACAAAAGCTTCGTTAGTGACGTTTACAACAATATTTATCTTATAAAGAATTATAAAAAATACCTAACTAATCTCAAATCAACCTCAAACCATTTAAAATAATTCTCAAAAAAGACGTGTAAGGACAAGGGAGGATGGAAGCAGAAGAGAAAGAAGATTAGGGAACAAAGAAAATATGGTGATGAGACCAAACTAAGTCTCCCATCTAATAAACAAAATAACACTACTCATTCTCTTATAAAGTGGAATTAGATGTAGTCTTAAGAACTGGATAGCTTATTGAAGATAACATGTAGAATATATTTGATCTATTTCTGACAAGTCCATTGTAATTTGAATGTTTTCATTTCTTAATATTTCTTGTAAGTTGAAGTGCGGTATTGTGTATAAACAGGTCATTTGAAGATATTTGAAAACTAAATCACTTTAGAGCACTTTGGACTATTCTCTAAACTATATTGCAATCAGTGCAAGACTCAGCCAACGCAGGCCTCACACAATCAAGTGTAGAACTCACATAGTCAGCACAAAACTCTCTCAAACTAAAGTTGCAGACCTCCAAATGAGAAACTGAGAGAGGTTTTTGTTCCTCTTATTGCTAGAAGGAAAAATCTCTCTACGTTTTTACACAACAATAATGGTTACAAAGATATCCACATTTGAAGTTTTCAACAGAAGAAGGTTGCAAGCGTAAGACTCACACATTCAACACATGACTCTCTCTAAATGAAGTTACAAACCTCCAAATGAGAAACTGAGAGAGGTTTTTGTTCCTCTTATTGCTAGGAGGAAAAACCTCTCCGTTTTTATACAGGAATAATGGTTAAGGAGATATCCACATTTGAAGTTTCCACCAAAAGAAGGTTATATATGGAAAAAGCACAAGATTCTCTCTAAAAAAAGTTATAAACCTTCAAATGAGAAATTGAGAAAGGTTTTTGCTCCTCTTATTGCTAAGAGGAAAAACCTCTCTGTGTTTTTACATAATAGTAATAAATTTGGAGATATCTTATTTTGAAGTTTTAACAGAAAAAGGTTGAAAAAAAACAAATAAGACAAAAAAACATGGTTCAGTAGAATTGTGATATCTCCCTCACTTCTCAATGAAAATAAGAATTTCAAAATGTTCTAGAAAGCTTACAACAAAGAGCACCAAATTCAAAAAGTTTTTGAAAATATTATTCAAATTGAATGCACAGTTGTGATCAAAAAATTAAGGATGAGAATATAGCAGGACAACTGTCATGTTGAAATATTCAATCATGCAAGAGCGAACTTGGCAAGTGGAAAAAGTAGTTCAATCTAGAGTTGTAGTGTTTGAATAAATCTCTTCCACATTTTTCTCCTTGGAAAGTGGAAGTAGTTAAATGCAAGTGGAAGTAGTTCAATCTAGAGTTGTAGTGTTTGAATAAATCTCGTCCACATTTTTCTCATTGGCAAGTGGAAGTAGTTCAATCTCGAGTTGCATTGTTCGAATAAATCTCTTCCACATGTCTCCTTGACAAGTGGAAGTAGCTAAATGCAAGCGGAATTAGTTAAATCTAGCGTTGTAGTGTTTGAATAAATTCCTTCCACATTTATCCCATTAGCAAGTGGAAGGTGTAGTCAAGTTTTGTCTGAGATTATAGGCAGGTAGTTCTATATTCTTGGAGTATTGACCAAGGGATGAGTTATAAATATCTCTCCAAAGGACTCAATGGAACGGTGGTAGAAAATGGATGATTTTTGTAGCGTCATTTATGATTAATAAAATCTACAGTTCAAGTATCTTGGCAACAACTTGCGTTTAGTTTTTTTAACCCAACTCTGAAGGAAGAGCAAGAGCCCACACTTACCCAAGGAGGAGGATGGTTTATTGTTTTTTTATAGTAGAATCCTTATTGTTTAGTATTTACTCAAATTGTTTAAATCAGCATTGTGTGTTTTATTTAGCATTTTTGATGTGAAGCTTCACTTTCATTTCTTTAATGTGATTACTTTATTTTCAGTTTGTTATATTAGATTTACTTTGAGTTTGCTTGAATATTTTTATTTTCACTTATTGAATTTTCTTTTAAGCATTTTCAATTCTAGAGCAAAGAACTGACAAATCGTTGTTTCCTTCAGTCCCTTTTGTAGATACCCTTGGACACCACTTCGTTTTGACATTCGTTAAGATTAAATGATGATGACTACAATGGGCCTTGTCATATGGCCAAAAATTTTAGCCTTCACGGAATCAAGGGAAATAGGGAGTAACTGGAAGAATATTTTGAAGAAATATGGGGATGGTAAGTAGATATATTTATATTATCATGGCATTAAAATGTGCACAAATGCATATTGTTAATAGGTAAAAGATGTAAACATGATTTGTTCAAAGAATAAATCATATGATGCTACAAATACCATATTTATCAGTTCTTAAATGGTAGGAGTTCCTTAAGAAAATTGTTTCATTATACTAAGTTTTTCTTTCTCATATGATATGTAAGTTGATAATTGGCTAGTGGCTCATATTTGGTAGATACTAATAACTTTAGAGAATGATACAAATGATGCAAGAACAATAGTTACAAATTTGTAAACGATATTACAATTAATATTTTGAGTTAATTTTATTGTAAGCCTATTTTAAAATCATTTTGAAGATACGTTGTTGTATTATAAGACAATAAAATCAATTTAAAATTTAATATAATGTATTATTACTACTTATTTTATAGCATTAAAATGACTTTATTTTTATTTGTTATTTTACTAGTGTAATTATTTGAATTCTACTAGGAGTAAGTCTTTCATATCTTTAACTTCAATTATAATGGAATTATTGATTTTGTAGTAATAGGGATGTACTTTTGAAATTTATTTTAAATTTTGTTTACATCTTGTTATTTATGTTATAACATTGTATGGAGTTCAATTTTCTGATGTGGTTATTTATTGGATCAATCATTAACATATATCTCTATTATAATGTATATCATACATTTAATTTCAGAAACACAAGGAAATTGTTGATATTGGGAGTAGAAGGATTGATCTTCGGAGTTCCAAGATATTATGGAACTATGGTAAAAATTACAACATGATTTTAAATATGCTTCATATACATATTTCCAAAGGATTTATTCTCCTGATTTGTTAGAGGCTGCAATAGAAAATTTTGATCTAGCTTTATGGTTTACATTTTTAGATAACAAATAAGAACATATATTATGGAAATTACATATGCTGAATTATATTGCCTCCTAATCATCATTTAAATGTATTAATCCTTAATTGAACTAGATGGCATCCTATTCTATCAATATAAATACAAATTAATAGGAAGAATGGGTGGCCTCAAATTTTTCCTCAAATATCAACCAAGAATTGGAAACCAAATATATTATGAAAATTTAAACTATTAAACTAGATGGCATCCTATTATCCATTTTAGCTCAAAATAACCATGAAGAGGTAGAATGTGTGGTTTCCCATTCTCATGAAATGTAAAAACAAATTTAGATGTAAGGAAATGATAATGAACTTCTTATGAAAAAAATCTTAGACTAAAATTAGTCTAAATTTACTAAAAAAATTTTCCAGTGTGAGTTGAAATTAATAGGGAGAATGGGTGGCTCCCATTATACCTCATAATTCAATTAACTAAAAATTGGAAACCAATAATGTAATTATTGGAGACCGAGAAGTCAAATGGTGAAAACCAATAAAAATATTTTTGAAAACCAATAATAACATTTTTTAATACCAAAATTTAGACGTGAAGAAGTGAATAATGAGCTTCTTGAAAAAAATCTTAGACTGAAATGAATCCAAATTTAATGAAATGGTGGTTTTTAAGGGTTAGTTTAATATAAAAATATGATCTCCTTATTTATTCTTTTCAAGGTTTCATACAAGTTTACATCATATATTTTCCATTAGGTGTACGTTACCTTTATTCAACTATCATGATATTTTTCTAACCAGACCGATATTCCTGATTTAGTCATAGCTCCAAGATACTTTTGAAATGTTTATAGTTCCTAGGTTATGAATACTCCTTATATTTTCCATATTTATTAGTTGTTATCATTTAGAAAAGTTATACCTCATCCTTAAAGTTTTGATATTTCCTTATTTTATGAGTTCTAAGTTTCCACCAAACATGTTTGAATATAATAATGAGTCTTCATAGACAAACAACTAAATATATTCCCCGTTTCTTACATTTATTAAATTTTAATAAAATCGTTATGACTCATACCGAGGTTTTGATGGTCGATTTTAAGTCTTGAAACATTCCTTAGCTTTGGTTATTTGTTTTATACAAAGCTAGTATTTATTTAAACAATCTTAATTTCCGTAGCTTGGTAGTTAAGAAATAATTATGTTGTAAATTATAGAATATAATTTGCAAAATCGAACCTAGGATATCTTGAAATGATAAGACTAATGGCTTAACTGATAGGCCATAATAATAATCATTCAAATTATGAAATAAATATTATTTATATGGGGATAGATAACTCCTCGTAATTGGTGCTCAGGTAATGCTTCCATGAATGCTAACTCATACTTTGTTTTAATGATTCTACATTGATTCATTTTAATTTTTTACGTCCATACAAATAATACTTTCGACATTCCTTTATGTGTATCAAATCTTATATGCATGAATCAATAGATTCATCTGTGTTTTATTTTTAGTCCCTTACTCTCATAATTATTCATCACACCCCTATAATGCAATTCCCTTGGTAATAATGGAATGATCTATAGAAATACCATAGTTGAATGCATGTGTTTGTTATGATTCAAAACTAGAAACCACATCATGCCATTAGACATCCTTTGAAAATATGAGCATCAATATCTGAAGCTTTTGTAGACATATAATCTATTTCGATTTAATTCAATGGTCCAATTAGTACAATAGTAGAATTCCAAACTGGAGTTAAACTATTGTTCATTCCACGATGCATCCTTTTTATTTTCTTTGATTTCCTCCAAAATTTCTTTCTCGTGTCACTCGCATTATCATCTAATCTGGTATTTAATAATAATTCCATTGGGTCTTGTAGAGTGTCACCCCTAAACATTACATAACTTGCAAATATTTTACTATTGGAACAACCCTTTATATTAAATGAAAAAATAAAGAGAGTTACATAACAAGGGTGATTGGACAATCACGTTCCTAAAAAATTCCATGAAGGCAACACCAAACGCCTAAAGGGAACTACAAAGAAAGAGTACAAAGGGAAACTCCACAAAGACATAGCTAAAATAACTAGGGACTAGAAGGAGCCACATAGCCAAACATAAATAGAGTCGTTGACTCTACAACTAACCGAGTAACATGAGGCTTAAAAGGCACTTTCTTCTCTTTAGAACTCGTAACAACTGTCCAATTCTTGGGTTAAGAAGGCAAGGCTAAAGGAAAGTCAATCTGAGGAAGATCCTGCTCAGGGTCGGAGTCAGAAGATTTAGACACATGAGATATTTTAACACAACTGCCAGTAGGGGGAATCTCCTCATCCATAGTCTCTGAACTTCCAGGGAGAGGATTTTCTTTAGTTCTATGCGTTGTGAAGGGTTTCCAACCTTTAGGTCACAAAAAATTCACTTTTTAATTTTTTTTAGTCTTATTGAGTAAGGCAAGCTTCTTGTACATGTCTAATTTGATGACATAATCTGCACTAGAAGGTCGTATTCTCATAATAAAAAACATGTATCAATTTGAAACCATCATTATATAACTCCAACTTATCTGGAAGACCTTTTCTAAGGTCCACCTCAATGAAAATACGAGCATATGTGAACAACCCTTGCTTGGACCACTCATCCATCTTGATGAAGAAACCAATAGAGTTGTCAATATTCATACAAACCATAGGGTGCCAAAAGGCATACAAACCCAAACTGGCATTTTTTAGACAACCATAGTAGAGGGATCAAAATCTAGAAACCATGGTGAAAGAAAAAGGCCTTCCCTACCCCAAAACCAGGGACCCTCATTGTGAAAAATCAGCTGTTACTTTCACTCTCAGAGGTAAATTCTACCATTATTTGTAGATTTAATGGATTTTGGCCTCATACTGAAGATTCAATCAACTGTACATGATCCTTGTGAGATCCAAATTTGTGCAAAGGGTTTTTATTATTTGGTTATCCTATCTTAACATGCAAATATTTTGAGTTAACCTCCACTCAATATTTTGAAATGCAGCCTCACAAAATTTGATCCCCTTTTATATTATTCAAAAATATCCTTTTAAGAAGAAAACTAGTGTTCTCAATTATACATGACTATTGTTTTTGTTTTTGTTTTTTTTTAATATATATCTCATTTTAAACAACATGCCCCATTTAATTTAATGTGGTTGTGTATAAGAGCCAAAATCCACTTTAAGATTAATCCTGTGAAAAATTTGTAGAGGTGTTTATTTCTTTTATTTTTTATTTTTTCCATTTAAATTTATTAAGTCTCTCGTACTAAACAAAAGATCCTTTTTGTTTTAATAACCTACTCCCCTTTACATTTATATACCCTTTTCTTTATAATTGTAGAAGAATTTTACATGAATATAGAAACACACACAAACACACACACACTTTCACACACACACATATAAAGACTCATCCTAGTGTAAATATACTCATGGACATGGGTATAAAGCTACTGAGAAATGTAGACACCTATATTCAATGGCTCAAACATGATTTATATCAAACAATTTAAATATTTAAATTGCACTAATTATACCCTTTCCCATAAATTGACGACATATCGTCAATATCGTACATTTTCTCTTTTTCATCATTAATTAATTACATTACGTTAGTTAATTAACTCTTCTATCCAACAACGATGCCAATTTAAATGACCTTAGAATTGTTAATCATCTCTCCTTTCTATCTAGCATTAATTAATTACATATCGTCAATATCGCACATTAAACTACCCTTTCTATCGTTAGATTAATTAATTATTTCTAATTAATTAAGCTCAACTCCCCTTTATTATCAATTAAGCTAGATTAATTAATTAGTACCCCTTTCCATCTAGATTAATTAAATATTCTTAATTAATTAATTCTCTCTTCTATTTAATCAATAAATCGTCATTTATTTGATTAAAATCCTCTCACAACATAAATCAGACTAACTATTCCTCTAAAAAGCTTCTATAAGCTTTCAGACCTATTAATTAATCACTTTAGTTAATTAATAAAATCCCTCAATCCCCATGAGTCACTAGAGGACAAACATAAACTTTCCTAAAATAAAATCAACCACTTTCTAAACCTATGCTTATCCATAACTAACCTATCTTTGCTATTATCCCACACACAATAGGGATGCAAAGCTTCTTCAAACCATTGGGTTATAAAAGGAACCCTCCTCCTAACCTTTCTACTTACACCTAAATGAGAATAGAGCCTATACTATAGCCATTTTATCATCTTAGATAATTCTTCCATTAGAGGAGCTAGCTATCTTCATTTCTTGCATTCATCCATCTAAGTTTTGAAGTCATATGGAGAGATTTCAAATGGTCTTGTAGCCATGTATTGACAAGACTCCATTCTTGAAAACCTTGGGATTCAAGCATACAATCAACCCTTTTGATTGTTAAGGATTTAAATAGGTTCATTTCATATTTTTAGCATTTAATTTATAGATAGAGGTTAATTTGTTTAGCATGTTAGTTTGAATCTTCATTTCATGTTCTAATGCAAATATGTTAATAGATTAGCTTTGCTTAAGCTCTAAGCATGATGGTATATTGATCTAGTTAGCATTGTATTAAAGCTATTAGGTGTTAGCTTTGATTTCCTTTGCATTTTTAACTAATTTGTATACACATTTGGCATGCCCGGTGGGACTTAATCCATTGTCCTTTGCACTTAATTTCAATTTTTTGTAGTTATGTTTCAATTTTGGTTACTAACCCCTTCTTTTGCACATGTTGATCTAACTTGTTTTTCTTAACTTGTTTTGCTGAGTTTGCATGTGTTGATTCTTCCTTATAGGTATAAAGGAGGCGGGAGTGCTATAAAAATTGGATCTTGATGGGAAAAATTTCAATATTTCTCCATATTTTCATGTTTAGAGCTTCATTTTTCAACATTCTACATGCTAGTTTTGTCAATTTTTTGAAAAGCTTAAATTCTTGAGCATGTAAGGTAGTGTTTGATAGTACTGAGTATTCTATTTACATATTAATGTGGTGGGTTGCTGTCAAAATTGAATCTTGGTGAGAAAATTATTTCAAGATTTCTCCATGTTTTCATTTTTAGAGCTTACTTTTTCATCATTCTACATGCTAGTTTTGTTAATTTCTTGAAAATGTTAAGTTTTTAATCGTGAATGTTAATGTTTGATAGCGTTGAGTTTTCTACTCATATAATAATGTGATGGGTTGTCAAAAATTTAATCTTGGTTGGAATAATTTGACCTTTTTGTAGATTAAGGGGCATTTTTTCATATTTTTTGAGTACATGTTAAGTGCATACCCATGAGCATAAGAGCATATGCATAACCCATCTTCTGAAGGCCATAATTTTTCTCTCGAACTCGAAATGACTCCATTTTTTTTCTTTGGAAAGGTATTGAAGTGAACTATGCAATGAAAACATAAATTTGAGATTTATACTTATAGAAATTGTAGGTTTTCCCTTTATTGTAATTTTATTCATTTTCTAACATGTCTAATGTTTTGATGAATGTTGGATCTCCATGTTTTACTTGATCTAGACCAAATCTTGTGTATGATATTCTCTTACACCTTTTTTTGATCTTGAAGAATTTTGATCTCTACCTTTTTAACATATATTAACTAGGAAATTTTGATTATTCATTTTGCTTAAGGGAATGAACCTTTTACAAAAGCATTTTTCAATGGTCCTTTGATTTTAAGTTTTCCATTTATATCTAGTTGGGATATTTTTTTTGTATGTTCTTCTCTTACACCTTAGGGTGATCTTGAGAATCAAAAATCAACTTTAGTATTCATTTTCTAACATTTGGTTAATTGGAAACTTTGTCTTTCATTTTTGGTTTAAAGGAATGAACATTTATCAAAAAAATTGTATGGTTCATTAATTGCAAAGTTTTCCTTTACTTTTTAGTTAGATTATTTGTGTGTGTATACTCTTCTCTTGCATCCTTGGATGATATTGAGGATAAAAAACAACTCTTAATCCTCTTTTAAATAATGTGATTTTCTTGGAGAACTACTAACGCTTGAGTGCAGGACCTAAAAAAGTTTGTCAAAGAAAGGAGTCCGAAACAAAATTTTCTAACTACATGTGTGTTACAAGATTTCTAAATGGAGAACGAATAAACCACATTAATTCTAAATAATTAAAAAACACACCACATTCAAAACACTTGATTTACAGGTTTGGATAAGGGTACGCCTCGTCTGCTTAAAACTAGGACATAACCCCTTTGGCATAAGCCTTAAGCTACAACAATGGGGGTGGTCCTATGAATCCTAAAGTAGTCCACGCAAGAGGGAACCTTGTGGATACAACGGGAAGTTTTCCCCATAACCTACTTGACTAGTTTTTACCATTCGTAAGATTTAACATCAAAGTTATCTGTATTGCGACCCCAGTGAGAGTACACAATGGACGCATTTATTGTCCATTATACTTAAAGGGGGTAAAGTAAAGCCGAGATACTCCAAGACTTAGTCAGTGCGACTTTTCTTGGAAAATTGAGCTCACTCTTAGATAACTTGTGACACCTAGTTGAGTGAACCACCTAGGAAGCCATCTTTTACCAGGAGTCAACTTGGACCATATCAAAACCAATTTGAGTTGGGAACCATTATTCATCACGAGACGTGTGAAGCGTTAATTTTTTTTAGTTTTTTACTTGCCCTAAGGAGAGGCAAAACTCTGCCAAAGTGAGGCCAACATTTTTCAACACCAATTGATTGACTTCCTTCACTTTCTTTTGACACTTTTCTGTTCAGAAGAAGAGTGACTACCCTTTTGTTGCTAATCGATTGTATTCGCTACTTTTGTGTCTGTTTACGCTCATCCATGTTTGCGGCTAAGTTGTTAAACATCTAAAGTGTGTGGAGACGTTCTCATATCAGTAGTATCCTTTTTGATCTTGATACCCAAGTCAAGATCGTCATCGTAGTTAGGCTTGGTTCATCACTTTGATTCTCCTTTGAATGATTATCTTGTTTATATCGTGTCGCTACAATTTTGGTATTTACGTCTAGTTTCTTGTAAACTTGACCTAAATATCTATATTTTGATGTTACACTATATACACTTTAACAATTCCTAAGTATACTCTAGCTTTTGTTTGATTCCAATTATTACCTCGATTTCAAAAAGTGTTAGTGTTACCACTTGTGTGTGTTATATCAATATCATCTTGGTATCAATGCCTTACTTTCTTGCAAAGTTTGGTTAACATATCTTGGTGACATTGTTGTGTCAATAAAAATTGTAACTAAATCTTTTTGGAATATAGGTCTTGATTGGATTTGGGCATGCTTTTAGTATATTTTGTTTGGAGATCGTGTTAAATCCTTGTTATTACTTAATCCTTGTTCATTTCTTTGAACTCGACGTAAGTAGAGACATTTTGTTAATCATCTTAAAACATCAACTACCTTTTTGAAAACGGATTTAGGAAGTACATCATTTGATTGATTGGTTTGGAACTAAACATTGTGTGATTTTGTCTTGTTTATCACTATTGACTTATTCATTTAGAGCAATCACTTTGTCACATTGGTACTTTGACATTCATTATAATTCTTGAACTCTTCACATTCTCTTTTGTGTTTCACTTAAGCTTAATCAATATCTTTTGAACACATTCAAAACACCTTAGTGAAACTATCATACGTCATGGCCCCTAAAACAAGATTAGGAGCCAAAAAGCAAGCATTGGAAACAAGACAAACACAAACTTGGAAAACTTCAACAAAACAAAGGTTAAATCCCTTTATTGGGCATGATCTTGGGCCTTTATTTTCCACAAAGAAAGCGGTAGAAGTAATGGTAGATCATAGCGGTGATGAGTTAAGAGTCACCACACGCGGAATTTGACTTTGACCCCACCTTGTTAAACGAATTCCTTTATAGAAACAAAGATCGAGTGCTAGCATGAGTGGTCGAACTAGGGGCTAGAGTGGTCGAATTAGGGGCTAGAATGCCTATAGAGCGGGAAACGAAACCACCCACGAACAAGGCTAATGAAGAGGAACGACCTCTCATTAACATGGACGATAGCCTAACACATGGCCACACTTCCACGTCAAATGTAGGAAACGATTATGTGGTGGGTTACAAAATGCCCTTCATCAAGATACCACATAAACTTAGAGTAGAACACGAGAATGTAGAACAACCTCCACGCCACGAAGAAGAAGAAGAACGTCTTAAAGGAGAAGTCACTATTCAATAGCAAATCCAAACCTTTAGTAGACAATTAGCATTGCTCACATCTCATGTACAAAAAGAAACTAACAAAAATGTGCATAAGACTAAACCTAAGGTCAAAATTAGTGAACTTCACATGGAAAATCAAGAAGGAGACAATATGGAATACAATCGTGTATATATCCCTGCTTCTCCTACTAAAGAGAAATTACTTGCACAAGAAATACAGTCCATGAAAGTGACGCTTACAAGCCTTCAAGAAGGTAATGTTGGGAATAACAGGAAATACCAATATGAAGAGCTATGTCTCCATCCATTTGATAAAGCCATGACGCTTCAATACTTCTCTAATAAGTTCGACATGACAAAATTTGACAAATACAGAGGGAAAGGCGACCCACGAGATCATGTAAAATATTTTTACATGGCATGCCAAGAAGTGGCCTATAGCGATAATTACCTCAGACAACTCTTTCCTAAGAGTCTAGGGGGACAAGCCTTAGAATGGTTCACTTGCTTACCTCATGCGTCTATCTTCACATGGTCTAAATTGGCAGAAAGGTTTGTTCAACATTTATTGTACAACATAGAAAGCGACATAACCATGGAGGACTTGTGTGGTACTAAACAACGTCCCAATGAAACGTTCGCTAGCTTCTTGCAAAGATGGTGAGGGATAGCCAACCGCTTCCCCTGCGCGTTTCCTGAAAAAACAACTTATAAGTATCTTCGTGCCCAATCTAAACCCCAACATTGCTTAACATTTGCAAATGCATTGTGTTCGTACCTTTGAAGAGGTCATTGAAAAGGGCATACAAATAGAAAAAGCCCTCATTGCCAAAGGAACCATCAAATCATCTTCTAAAGATCATCAAAATGCCAAACCAATGGAAAAGCCAAAAATCTTTAACAAAAACAAGAACGTGGTGGGAGACGGAATCACAGATTCCAAACAAGTACAAACGGTGCAAGTTGGTTAACCTTTTAAACTGACCAAAGGGCCTATTCAACCACCACCTAAACGTAGAACATTCACTCCTCTCAATGAGCCTTTGTCTGCAATATTAAAGCAATTGGATGCGGCTCACATGGTGACTTATCCCACGACGCAACCTTTTGATGACATTGCTCTAAAGCCATCATGGTACAAAGAGCATGACTATTGTGATTTGCATCATGTCAAGGGACACACAAGACAGACAAGTGCCTAAGACTTTGTCACTACATCCAAGATCTCATTGACAATGGAAAGATAGAAGTTGACACCCCAAAAAAAACTCAAACGCCAAACGAAAAGATGGGGATATTCAAAGAACCGTTCCCTAAACATGGTAAGTTAGATGAGAAAAGGTCGGATCGAGGAGAGTCATCCCAGAGTTACAAAGTTGTGAATTATCTATATACCAAAAGTGACAATAATCATTACGATTCACTCATTGGATGTATCCACTCTCCTAATGAACATGTGAATACCATTTGAATCAAGGGAAAGGATTACGCTGCGGTAACAAGGCGCGCCTGTCTTATGATCCCAGAACCTTCTCTGTGAATCCCGCAAGATGGTAGGTACAACCTCTTAGAACAACTTGAGAAGACATCTGCCAAGATTTCAATCTTGGATCTTCTTAAAATATCGAATGTACATAAGGACATCTTGTACAAAAATCTCCAGGGGTCAGGAGTGTGAATGGAAGTAGACCCTTCGCATCTACAATCTGCGGTGGCAAACATTGCACCAATTGAGTACATCTCCTTTAATCACAAGGAGATCGCTATCGAAGACCACACACATAATCTCCACCTGTATATAGAGGTATTTCTTACCCGTCGGAAAATAAAATGGGTGCTTGTGGACAACGAGTCGGCTTTGAATATATGCACTTTGAAACTAATTAAACAACTGGGACATACAGAAAAGCATCTAGAGTCCCATATTATTACCATAACCGCTTACGACAACGTGGAGAGGGAATCAGCTGGAACAATCACATTGCCAATGGAGGTTGGACCTACTTGTCATAATACAACATTTCATGTCTTAGACATGGAACTTCCATATAATATGCTTCTTGGCCGCCCATGGACTCATGCCATGCAGGCCATACCATCAACATTCCATTAGTGCATCAAGTTGAAACACGAGAGACACATTGTTACAATACAAGGAGATCCAGAACCCTTTGCTCATTGCAGAGCTCTTAATAGCTTTGCTCGTAAGGGTACCTATATGTGTCCCTCTACTGATATAATTGTTCCCCTTCAATCAAAAGCTATGGAATCACAGGTAGATTCAAACTCCCTAAGTTCTTGCGCCCGTAAAGCTTCTACGTCCACTTATCCTTTTGATTCATGGGAGATGAAAGTTCTGGAGTATGGTTGTCGAGAATACAATGTGCAACAAGCTCTCTTAGTTTCAGACCTATCTTTGTCACCAAAAACAAGAGGTCGACCCAACTATCATTTCAGACGGCCTAGAGATGAACGAACTATTGGGACAATTTTACCTGGGGGATTACATGCTAAAGAGAAGTTATTGGACCCACCTACGACTTGAGTCCCGAAGAATACTCATCCGACCTGCTACCAAATCCCTGAGTATGAGAAGTCTAGCCAAACGATGTATTTTATGGGCTACAAGGGTCTAGGATGCAGAAAGAATGAGCAAGGACCAAGAGAACCAGTTCATCTCCCACATTTCAAAACAGAAAGGTATGGTATCAGCATTCGACCCTATGGATCACACCCCAATGATCAAGACGCTACCTATTCTTAGCGCGAAGATAGCTCTGATTATTTAGACAACACAGATTCCCGTTGTAGCCAATATGAGGATCTTGCCTCCAAGAACCTATTCATGGATACCGTTGTCCTTACCTTAACCCCCATTGAAACTAAAATTGACCTTGTTTACCCTTGCCTTGTCGAATGGGACCAACAACCAAAATTATTGATGAGAGTTGAAACTAAAATTGACCTATAATTTTGATTGATAGTGGAGCTACTCATAATTTCATAAAATGGAGTGTCAATGAAATTATGAGAAGATCCACTATCAATCAAAACTATGACTTTCTGCCCTTGTAGGCCTCCTCTCACTCGGAATGGATGATATCTACGAGCATCGGACAAAGTGGCAAGAGTACTACCCAAGTTTTCCAAGTCCTCTTCCAGATCATGATTTTGTGTTGCCTCTTTAACGTCCACTTCCTCTCCTTCTTCACAATCTGAAAATACCTCAATACACTACACATGACCCTTACCTAGGTAATGATGACCAGGTGACCATGCATCCTTGCAAGAGAAGCACAAGTTTTTCCTTCTTAGTTCATTCGGTGACTCCTCTTTGCTTGTTTTGGATAGCTCCTTTCGTATGAATGGTGCTCACTGAAAAAGGCATCTTTGGCTGGTCCAAAAATGTTGCTTTGGGCTGCCCCAAAGGTCTTTTTGGTTGTCCACTATTTAGAGATGTCCTTGGCTGCCCGCCAATCAATGTTATCCTTGGGGCAACACCTTCTAAGTTCAAAGTTTTTTTTATTGCCTCTTGACGAGACAAGGGATCGAATTTTCTTACCAACCCCTCAATGAACAAGACAATGAATCTCCTCTTCGTCGCATCCAAAATCATCACAAACAATCTTTGAAATTTAGTAACATAATATTTTACCGTGCCAAGTTGTCTCAATTGTGCTAGCTCCCGAAAGCAAATCTTAGGATCAATCATATCAAATCTCTTAATGATCCTCCTACAAATCTCATCATATGAGTGGATGAAATTGTGCCCTTGTGTGATCGATCTATGGTACCACCACTCATGTGCAATTCCTTTAAGATGGGGGTTGAAAACTTGATCACTTTGTCTTCCGTCATAGGCCTCAACGGTGGATTAGTATCCAACTTTTGTATCCATGCATGGGTTGTCCCCTTGATGGAACCATCAAATGTGGAGAAGTTCACTTTCCGTGAGGCATGCTGAAGATCCTTTATGCTGCTTAATATCTAGGTTTGGGCCTTGATCTACCCTTGCTCACTCCAGTGAACTCCGCTAGTGAAATGGCATCACAAATCTCATTTGGAAGAGCCTTATGCTCCTCATAGTCGGCCACAATGTTGTGACCCATTGAATGCCATGTTTCAACCTTCAGAATGACTGCTTCTCTTGCAAGGAAGGTAGGAAAAAAAGGCCTAGCAGCAGATCCAAAATTTGACCCTTGGGGTTGCCTCATAATGTAATCCCCTGACAAACTTCCACCACCATTGTGATGTCTTAACCCATCAAGGTTTTGCAACGTTAAAGCTAGCAAATCCATAGTATCTGCCAACCTCTCTTGCCCTTCGATAATTCTATCAAACTTGGCCTCTTCAAAACCTTTGTTGGCCATGTTAGGCCATTCAAGTGGCTGATCTGAATTCTTCTTTCCTTTCCTTTGATAGAAAATGTATTCTTTGTCACCTTCTTGCATGAACACACTTCAAGTTGGGAAGATCCTTGCTCTGATACCACTATAATATCTCTTTTGGGCTCGAAACTGAAATAAACCAATGTTGCACACACCCTAATAAGTAATGAACTGAAAATGTATGACAACAAGTACAACAAACTGATTAATTTATAACAGCAATCAATTTTTTGCAATTTCATCCCAAAATACTCAAATACCCAAATGGTTCCATTATATTTTTAGAACACTTAGTAACAAAGAAATGATCATCCAAACCACCAACTGATTTTATTTAATTAAATTTATGACAATAATGAGTACAATCACAGATATGGACGGAAATAATGATTTCAAGGCCCAAATACAATTTCGGAAAGTACAATCATCCTCCAAAAATATAAAGAATCCAATTACGGGAGGAAAGTGAGATGTTGTGCCCTAGAAACCAATTAACTCCTTACAAGGAAGGGTTAATACCCTAGGAGAGGGTCTGGAATTGGCCAAACAACCCTCCAGAATATGACGCTTCCACCCAATGGACTGAAAATCTGCCGAAACCTAGTGTTGATCCAACACCGACTTTTGTGGCTGTTCCACACTCAAAACTATGCAAAACTAATCTGTCCAAGCTGAAAATAGACATTGCACCAAAGAAATCTGAATGTATCCCAATGTAATACCTAAATGAGACCATCTTATGCAGATTTTGAGAGTTTCCATCCCGAAATTTGAATGTTGTTGAGGGGATCCGTCCTCAATAGACATCCATGGAGGATTTTCGTCCTCAATGGAAGAGAGAGAAATTCCAACTCCACCTCAAAGAAAATAAATTCCAAAGTAAGTCTCCCCTTTTCCAAGCCAAGTGACCCCTTTATCTAGTTAAAAGTGGCACCAAAATCAAAAGAATGATCCCCCCAAAGAGCATCGACCACCTTGTAGAAATATAAGTTTCTTTTTATTTATTTATTTATGTATTTTTTAAAAACCAAACCCCATTTATATTAGAGAGAAATCACAAGGTAAAAATTCTATTGTGCCAAACCTAAAAGATATTATTCCAAGCCCGGGCGGTGTACAAAAAGGTATACTTATTAGCCCTCATTATTAAAGATCAAAATTAAGGATGCCACTCATGTCTTCTTGGAGCTTGGTCGACCACCATAGAGGGGGCCTTCCATAATAGACAAGGTTGTGGTGGTCAAGAGCCCAATTGGCCAAACGATCTGCCAATTTATTTCTCTCACTTAAAATATGGCTGAATTGCACATCTTGAAACTGGTCTTGCACCCTGTGAATTTTCCAAACTTCTCTAGCTATTTACCAACTTTTGCTATGACCCCCTTCCAGATTTGATAACAATTTGATAATGCCCTTAGAATTGATTCAATTTGGATTTTCTGCCATCCAATTTTCAACTCCTTCTGCATCCCTTTGAACATTGCCTTGATCTCCGCTAAATTATTGGTTGAAGATCCCAATTTTTCAGCAAAGAAGAAAGTCACCAATCTGTCAGAAGTTCTATCAATATCTGTGTTCAATTTTCCGTACTCCATTAGGGGAGTTGTCCAATGCTCATCCCTCTGTGTTTTATTTTTATGTTAAAAAGAAAGCATAGTTGTATTCCTCATTTGCACAAAAAGTTGTTTACACACATGCTCCCATTCGGAGGTGAGAATAGGAGGAAAAGAAATCTTATGTTTGATAGATTCAACAACATTAATTTTATTTTCTCCCAAATATAATGTATGTCTCTGCTTTTATATAAAAAAAATTGTTGTTTCATTCCTTCCATATATTCCAAAGGAGGAGATATACCAGTCCAAGAAGCCGGAAGTATATTTTGAACTTTGGGGATGTGACCGTGTCCATCTTAATAAGCTGCTCAAATGACCAAAGATTGATCCAAGGAAGATCGAACACCTCAGCAAAAAGATGCCATAAGGAGATAACCCATGAGCATTGGAAGAACAGATGAGAGAGGGTCTCCTCATTGTACAAACATAAGGCGCATCTGAAGGGGCCATAAAATCCTCTTTTCATAAGTTTATCCCTAGTTGAGACTCTTCTTTTTAAAACCATCCAAACAAAGAAGCTCACCTTTGGCCATATAGAAGGTTGTCATATGCAACTAAAAATGTCCTTTAAAGGATGAGGAGTATCCTTGGTTAAAGAAGCATACCCTGCTGACACAATGTAAACACTTGTGGATTTTTCCCCCCACGATAAGGAATCGGACCGAGGAAAAGTGGAAAGAGGATGTGCCAAAAGAATATTATTTATCAAAGTTTGCCACTCCTGCCCAAATTGAATTCGCCGTTCTTGAATAGGAATTTAACATTTTCTAATCTCCCAAGATTGCGTAGCACACCTACAATAATCTGCTACCTTAATCCATCCTTTTTCATGCAAAGTCTCCATAGTTGGCTTTATCTATGGATATTGGGTGATAAGAGGAGGTTGTCCATCCCAAGAGTCTATCCAGAAGTTGGCCTTTTGACCATTATTCATAATCCAGAATGAATGTTTTTTAATAATCTCTTCTCTAACTTTGAGGACAGGAAGAATGGGTGATCCTTTAGAAGAGATAACCAAATAATTTTCTCAGGAGGATTACTTTCCACATATTTAGCTCTAATATTGGCAGCCCACAATTCATCTGAATAAACTAACAACCTCAAATAGAGTTTAGCTGCAAGGGCCTTATTTTTGCTCAGAAGAAGATTTGAAGCCTAAACCACCTACCTTCTGAGGCTGAAAAAGAGTTTCCCACTTGACAAGAGACCACTTTCTTTTTCTTTGCATGCTACTCCATAAGAATTTTTGACATAAAGAATCTAATTGTTTCAAGATTGTACTTGGAATATTGAATATGGAGGATACATATATTGGCAGAGCTTGGAGAACAGCCTTTACTAATGTCATTCTTCCTCCTGAAGATAGCCATTTATTAGTCCATTTCTGCATTTTTAGATCAGCTTTGTTGATCAGCCAATGACAATCCCGATTTCGCTTTGAAGCAAGTGGGACCCCCAAAAATTGCAGCAAGAAGAGTGCCCTTTCTAAATTGGAAAATACTCAGAATTTGTTCCTTCTGTCTATTAGAGTAATGAAAAAAGCTAATACAAGAGGTGGCATGATTAATCAACTGACTAGTAGTTGTAGAAAAGCCATGAAAAAGCTTCTAAAACAGTTAGGCTACCAAGCAAGTGGCTTTGCCTAAGAGCGTAGAGTCATCCACAAACTGCAAATGGGATAGAGGATGGGCATCTTTAGCAAATTTTATCCCATTGAGTCCTTTTTCTTGACAAGCTTTCTTCATTAATCTTCCAAGACACTCTGCCAAAATAACGAATAAAAAGGGAGATAAAGGATCTCCTTGTCATATCCCTCTAGAAGCCAAAAAGATATGAGAGGGAGTACCATTAACCAAGATAGAAAAGGAGATTGAAGAAAGACAAGCATTAACCCAAGCTATCCATGCCCCAAAGAATCTGAATTGAACCAAAAGTCGGCATAAAAAGTCCCAATCCACTCTCTCATACACCATGGAAAGATCTATCCAAATAAACATAGAAGGAGATTCCTGGATATCCTTTGAATGTAAGGATTCTTGAGCTAACACAATCTCATCATGGATTTGACGTCCTGGAACGAATCCCCCTTATGGAGATATGATCTTGTGACGACAAGGTTTCAACCTTTCCGCCATAACTTTGGTAATTATCTTATACAAGACATTACACAAAGCTATAGGTCTGAAACCAGCAACATCCTCCACTTCCTTCGCCTTGGGAATAAGGGTTATAAAAGTTTTATTAATTTCCTTAAGCATAGTTTTAGCTGTCCACACCTCTTCCACTACTTGAAGAAGGTCCTCTTTGATAATGTCCCAATATGTTTGGTAGAAATCAATAGGAAAACCATCAGGTCCTGGATTTTTCCTATCTTCATACTTAATACCACTCCCTGTAATTTGCTTTCCGCAACAAGACAAATGAGCTTCTCGTTATCCTAGTCTGAAATAAGATGGGGAAGCTTAGCTAAGACTTTTCTTTGAGACGTTTCATAAGAGGTTGAGCTGTGAATAATTGATGAAAATACTACGTAACCACTTGTTGTAGTCCATGTAAAGAATACAATTTCTTCCCATCTTCCTTGGTAAGAGACTTAATGTGGTTATGGACACGTCTAGCCAATAAGGATTTATGAAAGAAGTCTGAATTTTTATCACCTTCTCTTAATGTCTTAATGTAATGTCCCTTTCTAGGGCTGAAACTGAAAAAGGAGGAAATCACACAAACCCCAAATGATTAAACTCTGATTTTCTATCAACCAACAGGTTTTTTAGGACAGTTGTAAATCAGCAGTCTGATTTTATAACAGCAGCTTGTAATTAGTGAGAAATCACCCAAATATCATCAAAGAACTCATCAACAACATAGGAAAACACTTTAAAAAGATTTTAAGCCACTTTTAACCATGAAACTTGATCAACTACTCAGCTATAAAATTAATTTAGAACAGCAGAGGTACAGCCAATAGAATGATCAAAATGGAGGTCTCCAAACCCCAATAAGTACAAAAGATGATAGATTCTAGCCCTATAAATTATGCCAAGTATGAATATCAAAGAAAAAATGAGTTATGTGCCCTAGAAGACACCAAATCACATTCAAACCATAGTCACTCCCTAGGAGAGGGGCTCCAAAATATGTCAAATCTCTTTGTAGGTCTTCTTCTTGATGCCCTAGATCCAAATTATAAAGAGGATCTTCAATAAATTCCTTCAATTCGCCTATATGGAGAGTTTTCGTTCTCCACTATGCCACAAGGAAGGGTTTCGTCCTCCTTGGATGCCACACAATAGGGTTTTCGTCTTCAAGTGGAAAGGTTTGAGCAATCAGCCCAAAAACCAAAATAGTAAGTGTATATGCGTCAAAGATGATCCAAATGAGGCCAAGTGACCTCCTTTTATATCCTTTGGTTGGCGCTAAAGGCCAAATAGGTGAAAACCAACCTCCAAGCTTCACTATATCTTTTAATTCCTTGTTGGGAATCTCATTATTCTAGCCAACTTGCCTTATGGAGTAAAACACCAAAGAAAAACATTAAAAATAATAAAAGAAAACTGAAACAAAGCTCAATTACTTCCCCTGTTCACTTATCCTTCTTGGCCATGGGAAGAGAATGGCAAGATGTTTCCATTTGGCATTAATTTGAAAAGGGGACATTACACTTAACAACTAGATTCTAAATTTTTGCTTCCACATAATCTCCTCTTTGGTTTCCCATTCATGCAAATCAGCTTTCAAAAGAAGCTCTTTCTGAACAAGGTCAGCATTGCTTCCTGAAAGAAAAAGGTGGCTATTCAGCTCTTCCAATTGTTCTAAAATTTGAAGTTTTTTCTTCTTGATGTCTCCAAACTCAGTCCAATTCCATGCTTTTAGCTTGATTTTCATATAAGTCAAATGTTTGGAGGAGGTAAACATGTGTCCCATACTTAGATTTTCCTTCCATCCACCATTCTTGGATGAATTTGCCTATGTCTTCATGTCGAAGCCACATCAGCTGAAACCTAAAGGGAACATGGTTAGGAGCTGATTTGCCCATCTCCAAACACATTGTCCAATGATCTGAACCAATATTATTAAGAATCTAAGCTTTAGGAATAAATTTCTTTAACCACCATTCTTCAGACACCAAAAACCTATCAAGCCTCTCCAAGATACAATCAAGAACTTGTCTCCTATTGGACCAAGTCATCATATATAAGTTTCTTTTTATTTTTCAAGTTGGTATTTGCACTTTTTCAAACCAACTTAAATTTTTCTAAATCATAATTAGAAAGTTGCTTGAAAATAATATAAAGCTACATAAGCAACTGACAATCATGACGAGAAGTGGAATGGGCCCAATGTCTTTAAAATGAACTAGCCCGAAGAAGGGGGCATTGCAATGAGTTTCAATGCCGTGGTAGTCACTAATTATCAAGATTGGTTTGTTTTCATTAGCTAAAAGAAGGGTGTTAATAGTATGACTTTCACATTAATGAGAAAGCCTAGTTTTTAATCTCATCAAGTCCTATTATTTCCACTCCTCTTTTTCTAATTTTTTGATGGGATGGTGATAATGTCACCTCATTATTAGAGGTAGTGTGAATGCTTTCGTGCTAGGAATATTACCGGTTCATTTCAGCCACAGTTTCGGCAAAGACAGAAGGCTAGAGAAAGTTTGAGATGGAAGGGCAGATTTGGCAGAATCAATCTTAGTGTTTTTCAGGAAAAGGTTGGATTTTACTCGGAAAGATTCTCCTGCCCTTCTCTTCAAATAAAACTTTGGTGTTTCCACTCCAATAAGGTTTGTATTACTTCTAGAGAAATTATTTCAAGTATATAGCTAGTGTAATGCCCCTTTTCCACGTTGAAATTGATAACCAAATAGCTTGCACAATCCAAATAGTAAACCGATGCAAACTAAAATTAAATTCCAAACCCTAGCAGCAGGCTTTAAATTTATTTATGTTATGATATAAATCATCCACAAACTTGTTGGAAATAATTTAGAAACCCTTCAAAATAATATTCTTCAAATTTGGAAATAATTGCAAGAGAAAAGCACCAGAAAATAAAACTTTTTACCAATTTAATATCAGCTGGAAACTAATTAATCAATAGTGAATACCCTTACAAATATGGTTTTCAAGCCTCAAAATGAAGTATAATGAAGATTCCAACTACTAAAAATAGGAGAAACATAGTGATGGCTGAATTTGAAGTTGTCGTGCCCTAAAAGACCCCAAACTCCACCTTAGGGAAAGTTGCCACCTTAGGGAAGGGTTGAAAATGCCTTCAAAACTGAATGCTAAATCCTTATGTGATCACCCTTTTGCAAGCTTGAGGGATTTCATCCTCAAACCAACCCACTATTAAAAGGTTTCATTCTCAATAGGTCTTCCAAGAGGGTTTTCATCTTCAATGGATGAGAGAGAAAGCAAACATGCTCCCAACTCCAAGAGAATAAATTCAAAAAGCGAGCATAACCTCTTCCAAGCCAAGCGACCCCTTTAAATAGATAGAGGTGGCGCCAAAAACCAATTAGACCCTTCTAAATATGACCTTCTTGGGGAAATAATAGTTCCTTTTTCTTCTATTTTTCATCTAATTTTTCTCATGTACCCAGCTGACCTGACTATACTTAGAAAATTACTAAAAAAGAGTACAATGCTCACAAAAACAACTAAAAAACATGACATTAACTTCCCTTGCTCATACCCTTTTTCCCTGAGGGAAGTGGAATGGGCTCAAGTTCTTCAAAGAGGACTACGTTGAGAAGGAGACATTACATCCCTCCTCTACCGAAATTGCTTTCCCTCAAGCAATTGCAAATTCGGGCGCTCTAATATAGTGGCAACTTTCAATGTAGCATATTCAATAGGTAAATCCTTCCAACAGATCAAATACTCCTTAAGGTTTTGGTTCCTTGACTTCTTTTCTTGAGTATCCACTATAGCTTCTAGAACCAAAATTAACTAACGTTCTTCATCCAAGGGTGGCAACTGAATAGGAGTAATGAGCTATCCTAGTGCCTTTTTTAGGTACAAAACTTCAAAGATATTATGTATCCGGCTATGCCCTGGTAGGTCTAGCTTGTATGCTACTTCTCCAGCTCTTCCCTTCACTTTGTAGGGCCCATAGAAACATGCTTTAAGCTTCTCTATACCAATATGTTTGAGGGAGGATTGCCTATAAGGTTACAATCTCAAACATACCATGTCTTTAACCTCAAATATCCTTTCTACCTAGCACTGATCTGCATACAATTTTTGTTGGTTTTGTACACGTTGGAGGTTCTCTTTGAGTACCTTCAAGATGTCATGACTTTGCTGCACCATATCTTTGGCCCCTAGTACTCTATTATCCATCATAACCAAGTCAACAAAAGAGAGGGCATCATAACCATATAGAGCTTTGAAGGGTCACATACCAATGGACATATGGAATCTCATATTATAACAAAACTCAGCCATATGTAACCATTTTACCCAAGCTAATTACGGCCCTTCAATTTAATTCCGCAAGTAGCCTTCTACCTATTTATTCACTATTCCTTTCTTTCGTCGGGGGGGCTCTTGATATAGGGTAGGGGTGCCCCGGGGGGCGATGGCTTACTGAATCTAGTTGCCCCTAGATCTATAGGCCATCGGCCCGAACTGCCACTCGACCCTGTCTATAACTATAAGATATATGGGGTGGGGTTGTGAGTGATAGATCTCTCTAATAGTATAAGGCGTCCCCCCCATAGATAGATTCTAGATATGGCGCCCTGGCACCTATCTCCTCCCACCCACCCCGGAAGAATAAAAAAATGTATTTGACTATAGTGAAAAAATTACATTTCCATCTATTTAGGGATGATAGCTAGTGCCAAGAATAAGCTCAATGCCTATCAAAAGGAAAATTTCTTTCCAAAATATGCTCAAAAACTTGTTGTCCCTGTCACTTATGATGTTCTTTGTTAACCCATGAAGTTTGAACACCTCCTTGAAAAAGATATCAACCACTATAAGTGCATTATACTTGGCTAGAAGTGGATAAAAGTGAGCATATTTCGTAGGTCTATCAACCACAACATTCAAACAATCCATACTTTGAACCATAGGGAGCCCTAAGATGAAGTCCAGGGAGATACTTTCCCATTTTTTAGTGGGAATAGGAAGGGGCCGCAAGAGTCCAACTAGAAATTCATGTTCCCCCTTGTTTTGTTGGCAAACCAAACATTCCCATATGTATTGAAGTACCTCCATTTTGAGTCCTTTCTACAAGAACCTCTCTCTAACTTGTTCATATGTTTTGAAGTAGCCCGGATAACCAGCCAATGGGACATCATGAACAGCCCTCAATATCTTATTTTTCACTTTTGATTCAGGAACCAAATAGACACTATTCTTGTAGAGCATGAGCCCATCTACTATCTTATACCTCTCATCCATAATTTCTCCTTCAAAAACAGCATTAACAAACTTAATTTTGGCATACTCGGTTGTAATTAAGGCCTTCCAATCTGTTGTTTTCCTGGATAAGGAGCAAAAATGTGACTCTTTTGACAAGACGTCTTCTACCAAATAATTTATTTGAGGAGTTTCCATGATCATAACTTGTAGTACCACCTTATTACCTCCATTCATGAATCTTAACTCCATATTTTGGTAATTGAGAGTAAATTCTCCCAATGAGCGTAATCATTGGACCCCAAGCACAAGATTTGTATCAGCTATGCCAATTATATAGAAATCATCACATACATCACGTCCTCCCAATGTGAAAAGGAGTTGTGGACTTCTCCTTGTCCATGGCATGGAATAGCCATACGCTACGGTAACCTTGAAGCCTTTGAAGTCTTTTACCTTCAAGTCTATCCTTGCCACCAAGCTCTCATTAATGAAATTATGAGTGGCTCCACTATTAATCAATACCGTGACTCTTTGCACTTGTAAGTCTCCTCTCCCCTGAAATGGATGATATCTAGGAGCGCGGGACAAAGTGGCAAGAGTGTTGTCTAAGATTTCCGGGTCCTGTTCCGAATTATGATTTTGGGTTGCTCCTTTAACTCCCACTTCCGCTTTTTCTTCACAATCTGAAAATACCTCAATATAATGTACATGTCCGTTACCTAGGAAACAATGACCGGGAGACTATGGATCCTTGCAAGAGAAGCACAAGTTTTTCTTCCTTAGCTCATTTTGTGACTCCCCTTCTCTACTCATTTTGGACAGCTCCTAGGGTATGATTGGTGCTCGCTGAAAAGGTCTCTTTGGCTGGTCCAGAGATGTTGTTTTTGGATGTCCCAGAAATCCTTTTGGCTGTCCACCATTTCAAGATGCCCTTGGCTGCCCGGTGATCAATGTTGTCCTTGGGGCAACACCTTCTAGATCAAAAGATTTCTTTATTGCATCGTGGAGAGACAAAGGATCGAATTCTCTCACAAACCCTCGAGTGGTTCAGCCAACCCCTTAATGAACAAAACAATGAATCTCCTCTTTGTCACATCCAAAATAATCATTCAAAGTCTTTGAAATTCAGCGACATAGTCCTCCACCATGCCTGGTCTTAATTGTGCTAGCTCCTGAAAATGAACCTCCAGATCAATCCTATCAAACCTCGCAATAATTCTTCTAAAAAACTCATCATATATGTGGATGAGAATGTACCCTTATATGACCAATCCATGGTACTACCATTCGTGTGCAACTCCTTCACGATGAAGAGTTACAAATTTGATTACTTCATCTTCTGTCATCGGCCCCTCAATGATATATAAGTATCCAACTTTTGTATCCAAGCACGGGTTGTCCCCTTGTTGGAACCATTAAATGTGGAGTGTCAGTTTCCCCAAAGCATGTTGAAGATCCCTCTGTGGCTCTTGCGGTGTAGGCTCAAGCCTTGACCTACCCTTTCTTACTCCTATGAATTTTGCAAGTGAAATAGCCTCACGAATCTCATTCGGAAGAGCCCTATCTTCTTCATAGCTAGCCGCAATATTGTGCCCTATTGAATGCCATGTATCAACCTCCAAAATGACTTCTTCCCTTGAGTGTAATGTGCCCTTTTTCTAAATTAAAAATAATTAATATTATTTTAAATTGGGCCAGCCAATTCTTCATTTTGAGACAACTTAATAATATCAATATTAAAATAAAAGATATTTTTAATTACTAAAGCAGGGAGAAGACCACTTAGCCTATATTGACTAATTTTTGGTCGGCTAAAGGGGATATGAGGCAAAATTAACAATTTAATTTTAAGTGCATAATAATTTTTATTATAAGCACTTAATTAAATTATTATTTAAAACGTGGTACATGGGAGAATAAGTTAGCCAAAAAGTAAATTTATGTCAGCAAATTATGTTATAAAGGGGGCTCTCTAATTTAAATAATGTCAATGATAAATTATAATTAAAAGGAGGGAAAAGGTATAAAAAGGAATTGGAGAGATTCATTCGATCATTTGGTAAATTTGATACTTCTCTTTGGAAATTGGAGCATCGAGCTCTCATTTTCAGCCTTTCAGGGCAAAAACCCTCATTGGATCGTAATGGAAACGAAAACCCTCATTTGTTGCATTGGTGGCTTTGTCCGGGAGTCACAAGTGAGCTTAAAATTCAGAATTTCAGAACGGTAAGGGTTTCCATCCATGCTAGGGCGCAAATTCCATCTCGAGCATGTTTTTTTGGGGCTACCACATTCATTTCCAACTTGATCTACCCATTTGTAGATTTTGAGATCACTACATCAATGTGTTTCCGTGGTTGGAAAAAACTTATTCTAATTTTGTTTGATAGCTGCCATTTTTGTGGTCATTTTGAGATATCGTTTGCATTTTATCTCCATGTATTTATGAATATATGGAATTTTGAAGTTTGCACAAAAGAGCTTGCACAACCCAAATAGTAAACTGAAGCAAACTGAAATGAAATTCTAAACCCTAGCAGCAAGCTATGAATATATTCATTTATGATAGAAATCAGCCACAAACTTGTTGAAAATAATTTAGAAACCCTTCAAAATAATATTATTCAAATTTGGAAATGATTACAAGAGAAAAGCACTGGAAAATATTGTTTTTATCAATTTAATATCAGCTAGAAATTAATTAATCAACAACAATGAATACCCTTACAAATATGGCTGCAAATGAAGTTTTCCAAGTGTAATGTCCCCTTTTTGGGACATTAATTAATTAAAATATTGGAGACCTTTAATCCACCCTTCCCATGGATTAAAAGATAAAAATTTGGGAAAATATCATTACTCCTTTTATTTTTAAATTAAATAATTAATTCTCCTCTTATGCTTTTAATTAAAATATTAAAAAGAGGAAATTAATGTTCTAATTGGAGTGTGACTTTCCAGGAAAGAGGACCCGTTTTAAAAGTAACTCTCCTACATAGAGAATTGCACCAAAAAGAGGAAGGAAACTTGGAGTTTGAAATGCAAAAGCTATATAAGAAGATGATGGTGGGCCCTTGGGGGTATGTTGAAATTTTTATTAAAATATCTTCATGCTTGAAGAGGGGTGTATGCCCATGAGATCTCATAACAAAGGTGTTTCTTCAACACCATCATATTTTGGAGAGTGTGAACCTTCTTGCAATCATTATTGAGTGAATTTATGCATTGTTCTTCCTTTCTAAGCATTGGCGACTTGGTTTAGGAGATTAGCGCATTTATTTGGGATTCATATTTGCATGTTAGTGAAGGGTTTGAGGCACTTTTGTTACTGTTGTTACTACTACAATTTATTTAGCCATAGCGACTTGGATTGGAGCTTGTTTTCTCATATTTTGAAGTCATAAGAGTTAGATCTGAAATATGTTGTGTTATTAATTATTTCAGAGCAAGGACTGATATTTTGAGTGTGTTGAAAGGCTAGAAAAGAGATGGAAATAATTTATATAATTTTCTCTAACCCTAGTGACTTGGTATCAGATTTCTGGGGCTATTTTGATGAGGTTTTGTTGATAAGAAAATTCAAATTCATAGTGCATTGGAAAACTCTTAATTTCTAGTTTGTTGTGCATTTTATTTCATGGCAAAATATGGAGTAGTGATTGAGTTATAAATTTTTGAAGTTTCAGCTGTTTTGGGTGCCATTTTTATTTATTATCTGCTGTTGTAAAATCAGACCTGGAAAAGATTGGGTTTCCAATTGGTTCTCCCATCTAACCCACTACCTTGGCTTATTCCAACCCCATTTTGGGTTGTAATAACATTGACATTGGGTTATTTGAGGTCGAACTAAAAAAATCTAATCCTTCTAAGGTCGATTTGGGTTAAGAGTGTTCCAGATTTCTATTTGTCCCTTAAAGGGGATATTACATCAAGCCCCAAAATGAAGTACAAATGAAGATTCCAAATACTAAAAATAAGAGAAACACAATGATGGATGAATTTGAAGTTGTCGTGCCTTAGAAGACCCCAAAATCCTCCTTAGCAAAATTCGCCACCTTTGGGAAGGGATGGAAATGCCTTCAAAATTCAAAATTGAATACTAGCTCCTTACATGATCACCCTTTTGCAAGCTTGAGGGATTTCGTCCTCAACGCAGCCCACTATTGAGAGGTTTTGTTCTCAATAGGTCTTCCAAGGGGGTTTTTGTCCTCAATGGATGAAAGAGAAAGAAAACATGTTCCCATCTCGAAGATAATAAATTCAAAAAGCAAGCATAACCTCTTCCAAGCCAAGCAACCCCTTTGAATAGCTAGAGGTGGCACCAAAAACCAATTAGGACCTTCTAAAGAAAACCGACCTTCTTGGGGACATAATAGTTCCTTTTTCTTCCATTTTTCATTTGGCTTTTCTCCTTTACCCAGCTGACCTGACTATACTTAGAAAATTACTAAAAAAGAATGTAAAGCTCACAAAAACAACTGAAAACATGACATTAACTTCCCTTGCTCATTCCCTTTCTGCCCACAGGAAAGAGGACTAGCATTGAGTCTTCTTATCCGATGTTTTTACAGCAATCTGTTGGGTTTTAGTTGCCTGCCCCGTGATTCTTTTCAGCAGATTACATCATGTTTCCCTCAGCGGAGGTTTAAAGCCCAAGAGACCCTGCATTTGGGTGGATGCCCTTCTCTTCAGTTTTAGATCTCAGACTTACTTTGCATGGAATGAGATGAGATGTAATGATACTTCAAGCCAATTTTAAGGGCTTCTACTTTTTCTAAATCTGCTTATGATGGGTGGGTGTGTTTGGCCCGTGAGACCTGCATTGTGGGGTCGTATTCTTCTACTTGTTCAGAGTGGATAAGAAAGAAAGAAAGAAATTATATTAATAACTACAGATGATGAAAAGTAGGTCAATGGGATTGAGAATGCATACAATTACAAGAGAAACTGCTAGGATGAAAGGACCCTAGGAACAAAGACTGAGTAAAAAGCAAGGACAATAAAAGATGGGTAAACCCAAAGCAGTAGAGCCCCAACCCATGTGATTGAAGTACCAATTAAAAGTGGAGCAACAACCCCCAAAGAGCATGGGCTGATGAAAGGTGGAAAGATTGAATGATAGTCCTATCAAACATCTCTAAGCATGCCTCACATAAAGGAATCTATGGCATCGTCAATCAGTACAAAAAGGCCAGTGCAGGATCTGATAATGCTCATTGGGGAGTGTCTATGGCTGCTGAGGAAGATGCTGAAAGCTGAGAAGCTGCAGGAAAAATCAGTTTAGGTTGATTAGCATTCTGGCCTGTGCTTTAACTTCAAGGGTTGTATTTTTGGCCATGAGGAACTAGCTTGGCATCTGTTGAATCAGATTATGTGCTTCTATATTCTGCAAGGAAAGCTTTTTGCTCCTTTCCAGTTTTACAATGCTTGTGGTTAGACCTGAAATTGATCATGAGATCAAAGCCTAAATGTGAGTTTGTAAATTCATACAACTAAGAAATCTTACAACAGGCCAACAAAGAGTGTCCATAAACTACCAAAATAATATTGACATTGAATTTTAAACCGCATAAAAATAATGTCTAATAGTGGATCTTGCCAATGAAAAGGGAATATACATAAGACACTATTCTATAGGAAGCAGATGCAGCGTTGGCAATGGTCTGACAGAGACACCTAACTAATTTAGTTTTGTTTAAATTAACAGACAAGCTAGATAAGTTTCCGTGGTCATTATTGGTTAGGTTTGGGTGCCAGGAATAGATTTCTTGTACTTTGATTTCATTTTAGCCCTTTGTTATCTAAGTCCATATTGCAGACATGTTAGGGTTCTGAAAACTTTAAGAGATTATATTAATGAATTATTGAGGCACTTATAATGGGTGCATGAAGATGGACATATCCTTTTTTGCTATGACCATGGTTATTGGATTTCCTTTCCAGATGTACTATGCTGCCAAACGCTTTGTAGCTCTGTTTCAATTCATATCTATTTACAGACAGATTTAGTGATAAGCATGTGATTGCTACTGTTAGGGATTGATCCAAAAAAATATAGTAATGAAAACACATTCTACGTAATAAATAAATATTGGAAATACAATTGAATGAAGTTGGAAGGTGAAAGGTCACACTTGACCTTTAGTTTCTCCGTTGGAATTCAAAGGGTTGTAAGCTAATATATTATATATATACCTTTGTGTGTCAAAGGAAATCATCAAGCCAGTTTGCTGCATATTGTTTATATTTTGGAAGTTATTGTGTATATTCTATATATCTTTCAGCTTTGTTAAAATCAGCATGTGGTATCAGAGCATAGTAGAGAAGTTGCAAGCATGGAGAAATTTCTGTAAAGATAATTGTAGTTTGTACAAGAAAACAGGGCCATATCAGGAGAAAACCCTGAGAATTTGAGTTCTGTAGGAGGAATCAAATTGGCATTTTTTATGACAGTTTGAGACATTGTCACTAACACTGAGAGATCTTCTTCAATTCTTAACGAAATTCATTGATTTAAAATGTTTTGAAAAGCTATCACACAGGAAAACAAAACCCAAAAATGTTTTTAAGGAGATTCTTTGAACTGAAAAACAGTCTTGATGCAGAATGCAGGCAATATTTGAAGAATTCTTGTGGCTGTGCAGAAATATTGAAGTTGTTTTATGCATGAATTCAAAGCAAGTTATGAGGTAGTGAATATGCTGAAGGAGGGCATTTCAAATTTGTCAGAAAAGGCATCCAATAGTTTTTTGCCAATGGACTACTCCTTTTTTGCTAGCACCATGGTTACTGGATTCTTTTCCTTTCCAAATGTACTATGCTGCCAAACCCTCTGTAGCTCTGTTTCTGTTTGTTTCTATTTACAGACAGGCTTTGTAATAAGCATGTGATTCCTGCAGTTAGGAATTGATCCGAATAAAAATTAATAATAAAAATACATCCAAGGTAATAAATAAATAGCAAGATAACACTCGAATAAAGTTCGAACGTGAAAGGATACAATTGACCTTTGGTTTTTCCCTTGGATTTGAAAGGGTTGTAAGCTAATGTATTATATACCTCTGTATATCAATGGAAAATAGCAAGCTGGATCACTGCATATTGTTCATCTTTTGTGAGTTATTGTGTGTATTCTATATTTTTTTCAGCTATGTTAAAATCAGCATGTGGCGTCTGAGCACAGTAAAGAAGTTGTGAGCATGCAGAAATTGTTGTGATCATAGTGTAGTTTGTGCGAGAAAATCACAGCCATAGCAAGAGAAAAACCTAAGTATTTGAGATTTGTAGGAGGAATCAGGCGACTGTTTCCAGCAGATTATATTATGTTTTCCTCGGAAGGGTTTTAAGGCCCAAGAGGCCCTGCATTTGGATGGATGCCCCTCTCTTCACTTTGTGTTCTCAGTCTTACTTTGTATGGAATTAAAAGATGAGATGTAATGATCCTTTGAGCCATTTTTAAGGTTTTCTAATTTTTCTAAATCTGCTTATGATGGGTGGGTGTGTTTGGCCTGTGAGGCCCTGGATTGGGGGGTCGTATTCTTCTACCTAATGAGAGTGGATGAGAAAAAGAAAGAAAGAAATTATATCAATATCCACAAATGCCCAAAAGTTGGTCAATGGGACTCGAGAATACATCCAATTACAAGAGAAAGTGTTAGGGTGGAAGGAACCTTGGATCAAAGACTAAGTAAAAAGAACAAAAGCACTGAAAATAAAATAGGGTTAAACCCAAAGCAATAAAGCCCCAACCCATGTGGTTCAAGTACCAATACATAGCGGAGCAAGAATTCCCAAAGAGCATGGGCTGATGAAAGTCAGAAAGACTGGATGGTAGTCCCTATCAAACATCTCTGACCATGCTTCGGTTAGAAGAATCTGGTGTCCCCAAGATTTCACTCTGAAATCTGGGATTACACCTTTTTAAATTTTTCGTTCTTTTTAAATAGCAGGTCATCTTTTTGTGTTTTGTTTTGCTTGCGTTGCTCAAAGGTATTCCCAGGAAGTCATAAAGCCACGTTCGTCAAATAGCCATATGCAAAAGCTCACTCAATTCCCTTCCCAGACTTAATCCGGTTATATAAAAATGTTTTATTTATTTATTTTAAATAAAAATAAAAGTTCTTTTAAAAATAGAATGAGCTAAAATTAAGAAATTTGGGTTATATAAAGCACTTCACCCCATCATTATTACCACAACAATATTACTTTCACCTCAAAGTGGAGCATTCACCCGGAGAAGAGTTTTACAGTCTAGCTAATTGGAGAATTCTTTTCGAGCAATTGCCCGCAGTTTCTTTCAAGTATTTTGTTTTTATTTATTTCTTGTGTTCTGGTTTTGTTTTTCTCCGTGTTCCATCTAGCAATTCCCCGTGGCCTTTTCTTTCTTCCTACCAGATCTAATCCAATTGCATAGGGTTTTGAAAAGTCATCCTTTGCCTCAGACAACGCGAAAATTAATTAATATACGCTGGTTTTCAAGCTATTATATTCAACACATCCCTGAGGAAAGAATGCAATGTTTTGCAAAGGAAAGTCTTGTAGATGTTTGTGGTCTTGTCTGCCAAATTGAAAAGAATCCAATTGCTTCAAAATCCACGCAACTACCCTCTCTAAGCTTCCACGCAATTACCTAGACCAAGTAGTGGTTTTTGGAAGCAAAAGCGACTAGTGTAAATTGTGATTTTTGGCTGCCTTGTCTTATCAAATTCCACACTGCCTTCCCACTTGGAAATCCACGATGGTCTTTCAGTGCAAGTCGTGGTTTTTAAAACCTTTGTTTGTTAATTTTGAGCTGCCCTTCCTCTCCAATTATCACGCAAATATTAAAAGGAGTTTGCATGCTAAGTCGTGGATTTTGAGCTGCCCTTCCACTCCAATTTCCAAGCAAGTTTAAGGCAAGACGTTTAAGTTAGAACCGTGGTTTTTCTAAGCTGCCTTCCCTCTCTAATTTCCATGTTGCCTTCTTCCTCAAGTTTCCACGCAAATTTAAAGCAAAAACACTTAGAGTAAGTCGTGGTTTTTGGATGCTATATCCTCTTATTGCAAGTTGCCTTCCTCCTCAAATTTTAACGCAGCTTTTTAAAGAAATTCCAAGCTAAGTTGTTGTTAATAAACATTGTTTTGTCTTCCAATTAAAAGCAACTTACCTTCCTCTTCGATTTTCACGCAAATAATAAAGGGGAAGTCACTAAAGCAAATCGTGGTTTTTGAATGCATTGTCTTCCTTTCCATGCTGCCTTCTTCCTTTAATTTCCACGCTGCCTTCCTCCTTCAATTTTCACGCAAGTCATTAAAGCAAGTTGTGGTTTTTGGAAGACTCGTCCTCTTTTGCTAGCTGCCTTTCCAATTCAAAATCCATGCAAAGTTTGAAGGGAAAAAGTCAGTTAAGTTATCGTGAAAATTGAAAGCTACCATCACCCTTCAAAATCCATGAAATTTTTAAAAGAAGCAAATTGCGAGTCATGGTTTCTGAATGCTTTGTCTACCAATTGCAAGCTGCCCTTCCTCTCCAAAATCAACGCAGCCTTGCTTGTGTGATTAAAAAGCACTTAAGGTAAATCGTGATTCTTCCATGCTGAGTTTTCTCTTTGCAAAAAAAATTTGCCTTCCATTTTCCACTCAATTTCTAAAGGGAAAAGAAACTGAAGTGGTTGTCATGAATATTTAGCAAGCTGTCTTCTATGTGTAACGTCTTGATTTCTATAAGCTATTATGATAACCTCTTCTCATGATGTTGTAACTGTAGAAATGAGGATAATTATGTTAAGATATATCTTTTAATCTTAAAAGGAATGTGTTACTGATCTGGACCCTTGTTTACTGTAATTTGTTTACTTGGGATGGAGGATAATATAGCTTGTGTTTTGCAAAAATGAGACAGCAGACTTGTTGTATGTTTGATGAACTCTTATCGTTGATTGACAGCACACCTTGAATCAATTCCATTGATCCAAGGTATGTTGTGGCCTTCTTGTGATCGCTTTGTCAATTTGCTTCTAAACGGAATGAAGTCTGAAACCAGACTGAAGGTTGTTATAAACGTTACAGCACCAGATTACAGGTATGAATATCCGGTACCTTGATGCCAAAGGAAAAGGTTCGATTTTCAAACTATATACAAACAGTAACGCCGGAGAGCGTAAGGCAGAAAGAGTTTTAATACAAGAGCTCAGTATATTGATGTACGTGTTAGACGGAACGTCTTGCATCATATTAGTTATGAACGCCAGTCGGTAAGACTCGTTAGAAACTATTAAGTAGATGCTATGGGATTAAATCCTAACCTATAACTATGTTATAACCTATAGCCTAACTATTACCCTACGTGGATTTTAAATAGCATGGGGTGTAAGTTATGGCAAATCCTAATGATTTGCAACCTAGGTGAAAAACCTAAACTATTACTAATCTAAGGAGGGGGACCTCGGGACATGCTGGTGAGCGGATAAGATGGAGAGGTTAGAGATTTATTAGGACAATAAATGAAGTCCTTGCAGTTTCAACGCCAAGTTTGGCGGGAACATAGGAAAAGTTGGGGACATCCAACTAGCTATGAAGCTAAAATGGAATTGCATGCAAAACTTGAAAAAGAAACTCGCCAAACCTGAGTCGGCGGTGGCGTGAGAATTGAGGAAAAAACAATGCATTCAATGATCTTGATCTTAGCGACCAGCTCGCCTTGGAAAGAGGATAGAGGAAACTTTGATGGTTATTGTGTTCTTATGGGTTTTGAAATTGCTCTGTGTTTCTTTCATGGTTCTTTCAAACCTGCTCCTATTTTGGTAACTGTTGCTGTTATTTGGAGAAGCCACGGCTATTTTTGAGCCTGTGGGAGTTAGTGGATTGTTGGGTAAGCTTTGTTGTGGCCGCCGTGGAGAAAAACAGCTCTTGTGGACACAGTTTTCTTCGAACCACAAGAAAAATTAACAGGCATGTTGAGCCCTTCTCCTTAAATCGTTTGCTCTTGTTGTTTTTAAGCGTCTCATTAAAACAACCCCTGCTCTTATGATGGGTGTTTAGTTGTATGAAGTTGTTGATTTGTGTGAAGTGATTTTTGGGTCGAGTCGTTTTTCTTTTGCTGAATACGACTTGGGTATTTCTTTGCAAATGGGTAAATAAATGAATCTGTGCTTGCTGTATGAGGTTGCTTTGATAGTATTGTGTAATCGTTCTACTACCCATTATGGATTCGAGTTGGTAAATGTACCAACGATGTGTGTATTGTTTTCAAAGTTCTGTGCATTCTTGTAAAAATGGAAGGATGAGATGATTCTGTATGCAAAATCTGGTTTGAAACTGTCATTATAAAAATGAACACGACTTGGGGTATTCTTGTGCAATTTGAAGAAAATGAGTGTTTTTCTTACTGAAATTATTAATGAAACAAGTTTTCCTCTTCTGCTGTTTTGAAATCTGAAGGTAATGGTAATTGGATTTTATTGTGCATTATGGATTCGGTTTTACGGAAGTGACAGTGATATGTAGATTATTTTCTGAGTTCTGTGTGTGAATGGTTTCGGTAAAACCATGAGAATGCTTGAAAGAACTCTTGCGTGAGTTATTTTCTTTGGTCATATACGGCGCATAGAATGCAAATTCTTTGGGATAGTGGGTTGTTTCATCGTTTTACTCTTACGCAATTTAAAACGATTTAATGCCTTCGTATTTGGTTTGAAATCCGTGAAAGATTTTGTTTTACGAATTATTTTCCTAATTCTGGAACTGAGTATTTGGGTATCTACCGGATGGAATAGAGTTTACTGTTTCAGTCTCCTTTGGATTGGATGATAAAAATTTTATATATATATATATATATATATATATATATATATATATATATATATATACGAACTGCATTCTAGACTTCTTTGCCGTTTCATTAAAATTGAATTGAAGTTGAATTTTTACCTTTATGTTGAAAAACGATTCCTTATTTATTATTATAATAAGAATCATGAACTGTAGCTAGCTGTACATTCTTGCTTGTTCAAACCTAGCTGGAAATGTCCGTTCGGGGAATAGCTATGGGTAAGGATTTTTATTGAAAGATTCTGTTGTTTTTTTTTTATTGTTGTGGAATCAGATGCCAATGAGCTCTGATATGCTTCCTTGAATGGTGATTAGTAAGTTCTGATTACTGAAATATAATATTAAAAGACATCATCCTATGGGGAATAGGCTGGCATTGAATAAGTTGATATTCAGCTAAGCAAGGAGAAGAGGTAAAAGGATACTCTTTCTTTTCGTTCGACTATTAACTCCAATCGCTTTCTCTTTTGGCTGTTATCTTGATTGATATCATTCTTGTTTAAACTATTCAGTACAGCTAGGATGAAAAGAAAGAGAGTATTGAATGGATAACTTGAAGTAATGATTATTTCTTCTCTTATACAGTGGATATTCTATATTTGATATTGAAGGAATTTCTTATTGCCTTAGGCGTAAGCATTTGCATTTAATTGCTGTCTACTTTCTTTCTGATTGGAAAAAGGTATTATGCTGTTTATTAAATTATGGGATTTGACACCAAGGTGTTCGTGGTGAATGACTACTTTTCTCTTATGCATTTGATTGTTGGAAATTGAATAAGTAATACGAAAGGGAAATAGTTTTGTCTGAATTCTTAATTAAAAATTTATCTCTCGAAATTTTAACTATTATGAGGAAATGGAATTGATAGCAATTGCATTATATCAGCATTGTAGACATTTGTGTATTAGTTCTACAGATGTGTTAATCTGGAACTATCTAGAGAAAATTACTTCCTGTAGTAATTGTTGGGAGAAGGTTAGTGATCTCTTGTTTAATTGTGATGGTAATTTGAAGGTTGGGTTGCTAAGTTGTTCCTCCTTATCAGCATTTAACTCTTGGATGATATTCATCTCTTTTTTTTTAACGTTTCATAAAAGCAGGGTTCTTTTATTGAGACAATTAATTAAGAGCACCTCATTTTAATGATAAGTGCTTAATATGCTCAGTTCAATGAACTGACCCGTGCAAGTAAATTTTGCAGATTGTTCCTCGAGTAAAAATGAAGACCAGATTGTTTTCTGATGCTTCTTCTGAGTAGCTAAGGATGGATCGTATTCGATAGTTTATTATTCCTCTACGAGGAAATGGGAAAAGGAGTTGCATTCTTCTTCCCTTATGTGTTGTAATGTTGTTTGATGTATATGAAGTCCAGTTGGTTGGACTAGTAATTGTATAGATCATAGATGGAATACTCGCCAAAAACTCGCCAAAAATTATGCTAAACGAGTAACTCGCAGGAAAACTCGCCAAAAATGCCAAAAAAAAAACTCGCCGAGTATAGTTGGAATACTCGCCAAAAACTCGCCACAAACTCGCCAAAGACAGCATTTCTTTCCTTTTTTGGATTTTTGGTGAAGAAAACACAAGTATAGAAAAAAATTTGCCATTTTTGGAAAGGGTCCGGGAAGATGTAGCAGCAAAAACTTGCATGTGCCATAACTTTCATTCTGTGGCTCCGTTTCAGGTGTCGTTTTTCTCTAAAAGTGCATATTTTCTCGAGCTCCACGCAGTGATGGCAATATTTTTCTTATTTTCATAAAATCCATTTTTGCACCTTTTTGGACCAAGCAGCTTCTTGCAATCTTCTGAAAGAATCATGAGCTTTGATTGCTTGTAGACAAATTAGTAATTAAAAATACTGGATAGCTTTCCAAAACTCGGCGAGTACTCACCAAAACTCGACAAGTATTCTCCCGTGCTCGGACTAATCACACGAAGAAGCGCAACAAGTTGACTCAAAAAAGGCTCAACGACTTGGTTTTTGTGCAATACAATCTCCGGTTTCGCACAAAAAAAGTTGAGGCGACATCAGTGGAGCTCATTGATTTGGATGAGATAGATCCATACCGTGAGTGGCCTGGGCAAGAAGAGGAAAACCCTACGTTCACAACAGACGAGATTGCTTCTTTTGAGAGGGAGGCTATGGAGGGAGAAGCACTAGCAGGACTCCGAGGAGATATTGGACTGGATGACATCTTTGGAGGTGATCTCCAACATGCAACAGAGGAGCCACCAGCACCATCATCTAGTTCCATGATCGAGCCAGATTCGCAGCCTTCTAGGAGGAGCGTGGAAACGCAGCCGAGTGTGGGGACTAGTATCAGCCGGTTGTCGTATTCGCATGATGATGTGATTATGTACTCTATTTGCATTCAAATCTAATAGAAAACACTTCCCCAACATTTTACGCTCATTTGATACTTTTTGCAACTGTATTTTGCGTAAAATTTATGAGTTTTTGGAAGAAATTTAGGTATTTTCTTAAGTTGGCGATTAATTTCTGAGCCAATTTTTTAAATTTTTGGTCTGCCAAGTACAAGTATGCGAACTATGCTACTAACAATGGACCCATATTTTTAATGCTTACAGACTATAGGGAGGATAAATGTGTCGTTCATTAAATCATTCTAATCCCACCACCCAAATAGCTAAGTCAACATGGTTAATCACATTAAACACGGGCTTGAGATATATTGCTTGAGGCTCTTGGAAAGCATAATAATGGAGCAAAATCCAAGTCAATATGATAACTTTATTTCAGTAATGTCTTTTAAATTTAGTGTCCTCGAAGCTTTCAATAGAGGTCAGACTTTTTGACCTGAATATGAATCTCATTAATTGACATGATCTTCTGTCGTGATTACATCACAAGCTACTGCAATATCGCATATAACAAAAGGGGTAGCTTTACCTCCGCATGTCCAAGTCTTAGTTAATATGTTCGTAGTACATTTTAATTCAGAGGATATACAGCTATGAGGAAACAATATGCTATTCGTTCACAGACCTTCAGACTGAAGTAAGGTTCAGGATGATTTGTTGGATGAAGTTACTCCTAAGAATTGACCCACATATAAATTGAGGATCTAATAACAATGGAATTCTGACATTTGGGAAATATATCTGTGGATAACGACACCTGGTTAAGCCTCTTAATAGGTTGAACCAACATAAATCCAGCTGATAATGGACTAATTAATTTCGAAAATATGTTGGATAGATTCAAGAAGGAAATATGCGATCCTTCGGTATGCAGGAGTAATTGTATTTAAGCTTTAAGACAGGATTGAGTCTCTCTTAGCTATATAGGCATGGCTGGTTTTAATCGAACAATGAGGTTAAAGGATCAGCATCGGTTTCTGAAAATTGATTTTAAATACTGGCTAAGATTTAATTACCTTTCTAGATGTCAAGCTGGATGTGAATTCTCTGAGGACAAGATCTCCAAAGCCAAACCTTGACACATGTCAGCTGCAATAAGGAGTCTTGATGAAAGCTAGTACTATGCAATGACGACGCAATGTTGTAGCTAACATGTTACAAAAATGCCCTCCCAAATCTTTAATCATCAAGATCGCCATAACCTCCCGCTGTGGACTAGGTTCTCCATTCAAGGCAGAGGAATGCTGACTCGCGTGTATGGAGTGACTCCGGATGCCTAGAGCCGCAACAATGAGACACTATTCCTCCCCATAGGGAAGCCATCAGTTTGTATAGCGTTCAAAGGTTCCTTACCATGAGTGCCTCATCGCAAAAACTAGCATCATATTAATAGTCTGGGGTTAGAGCACCACCTTGACGGAAAGACTAACTGAGATCAGGAAAGACCAACTCTAGATAACATTCGAAATGAGGTGAAGAACGTATTTTATTGCATTTGCATAACATTTAGGAATATGATCATGCAAACCATTTTGATTCATTACTTTTAGGCTTTAACCAAAGTATGCCGCATAAATATTACTGGTATGCCGTGTCCACCTTTTACACCTGGATTTAATAAGCCTGCCACCAAAGTATGAATATCAATAACAGTGATAAGCAGATAGAGCCTCTTAAATGGATCACTTACGATTGCCGGAAACGGTAATAGTACCTTGTAAAAAAATCTAGTATCGACAATGCTTGCCACATTCACAAATCAAGGATTCAAGAGATAAGTTTTTTAGTCATGAAATGAGAGATCGCTGAAGACTCTGATCCAACTAAAGTGGGATATAATGTAAGTTCTTCAAAACAATTTACATTCAACATGACTGGTATCATGTTCATATGATTTACATGGCATTAAACTGTGTAAACTATATATATCATAAGTATTCGAACAGAGAACATTGGTCTTCTAAAATGAACTAGTGTCAATTCGGTTTTACATTAATTAGGCTATATATATAACTAATGTAAGTTTCAAAACTTGAATTTCCTGTCTCGTGACAGCTACATAATTCAGAACAGTTTACATTGTTTAGACTGAAAACAATCCCTTATTCTAGTCATCACTAGTACATTTCAAGTGTTACATCATGTTTCAGACTATTAACAATGTGTGTGTGCATGCATTCGCGCTTGTGTATGTATGTGTGCATATATATTCAAAGTGTTGTGCATGTATGTGTAGGGAGCTTCATCTTCCAGTTGAAAGGCATAGGGAGGCTTCGAGGGTGCAGGGACCCCCCACTCTGAAGGCCTAGGATGCAGCCGAGGGGGCAAGACATTCATAAAGGGCTATGCATATGCTCCCAGTTGAGCCCACTTCTATATGGTTGGATCCTGAGTCACAACCACCTTGTAACTTTATCAGCTGCTCCTATTAATAAATAACAGGGTGATGAGTTGCATATATGTCTCAATGGCTGCAATTACAGGATTGTACCTTTCCCTCAATGAAAATTAAGTCTGATCTCAATTTCTTTTTCAGCATTTCACATAACTTCAGTATCAGGGGAAGTCTTGAATTGCAAGCTTCTACGAGAAAGAGCTGAGTTCGTGGAGAGGAGTCTCACAATTCGCATTAGAGATTCCGGTAAGAGTGGGCAAGCAAGAGAGTTTTGAATGACAAATTGCAGTTGGATTCGAAACATAATTCATGAGGGATAATGGGAAAAGGTAATCCAAGCAGAATGGTACTTGAATACTGTCTATTCTCTGATGATTAAATCAGTGAATAATTTATGATTTTGACTCTTAACATTTCTGTCAACCAAGAAAAAAAATTCTGTACAGATCAATTCTGAAAAATATGTATTCTACAAACTGTTGCTTCTGGAAAAACTTCTTAAAATTTTGGATAACCTCTTGGTATATTCTGTTTATTTCTGTTCCCACAGAAAAATATGTAAAAGTCCAGTAAACTTGGTTAAAAGCCATTACTGTGAAGTTTGTGTCATAAACTAAAAGTCCTTTAGATCTGTGAAATTGTGTTGAAGTCATGGCCAGGCATTAATTCAGAACCTCAGTTGTAAATCATGCAAGTCATGCAAAGAGGAATTCTAGGAGAAAGATTGCAAAATGTATCCCTTATCATAGTTGCCACATGCGGACCAATGAATTGTGAGTATCGGGATTTGTATTTTCAAAAACTATGCACTAAAAACTGAGAGGAAGAGCCTATAGGTTAATGATCAAAATTTTGTTCATTAAAACTTGTTTAGCAAAGGCTTTTGTAACTAGAGCATTCTTGAGTTTTCCGACTTTGTGTTGGATCCCTTGATGTGATTTCTGTGAACGCTGGGAATTGAATAAAAGGTGGATTTTTGGAGAACTTTGTGTCTACGGTGCTTTGTTGATTACTTCTATTCAAAGGATTTTGATAAACTTTGTGTTATCTTAGATCTAGGTTAGAAGTTGTTTCTTTCCCTTACTGCTGAACATTGTAATTTCTCTATTAATTTAATTTGTGTGGATGAGACCAACTCTGTTAACTGTGTTGATTCAGCACATCTTCCTTTCTTCTTTCCCTACTTTTGTTTTAACCCCTTCTACAAATATCCCATCACAGTTGCTTACTTGCTGCCAAATTACCTAGTTGTGGTTCACGAACTGAGGGAATTGAAGTAAAACCCCTGAAAATAGTTATTAGGATTCACCCCTGCAAAATAGATAAACATCTTACACGGGAGCTTCACCGTTAAATGAGGGAGATTTATCTCATGATTGCTTAAGTTTTAGGTTGTTTATAAAATCTAGCCAACATAATCATCTATGGCATCGTCAATCACTATGAAAGGGTCAATGTCGGATCTGATAATACACATTGGGGAGTGTCTATGGTTGCTGAGAAAAATGTTGAGCACCGCAAAGCTGCAAGTAGAATCATCGTAGGTTGTTTAGCATTTTGGCTTGTGCTTTAACTTCAAGGGTTGCATTTTTTGCCACGAGGAATTAGCTTGGCATTGGTTGAGTCATATCCAGTGCTTCTATATTCTGCAAGGAAAGCTTTATGTTCTACACTGCTCGTGGTAAGACCTAAAATTGATCGGTTATTTTGCAAAGCCCTTGTTTGTAATAAGAGGATATCAGTTGTATGTATCTGTCTTGATAACCTATCACTTTGTCATCTAGCTTGTAAGGGCACTCGAGTAAATAACTGTGACCTTTTCTATTTCTTGTCACAGGTAGTACCTAGTCTATTTCTTGTGACACTAACAACTTTAAGAGATTATATTAATGAATTATTGGGGCACTGATAATGGGTGCATGACAATAGACTAGTTCTTTTTTACTAGCATCATGATTATTGGCTTTCCTTTCCAAATGTACTACGCTGCCAAACCCTTTGTTGCTCTGTTTTTATTCATTTCTATATATAGAGATTTTGTGATAAGCTTGTGATTACAGCTGTTAGGGATTAATACAAAGAAAATATAGTAATGAAAATACATTCGAGGAAATAAATAAATATTGGAAATACACTTGAATGAAATTGAAAGGTGAAAGATCACACTTGACCTTTTATTTCTCCCTTGGATTTGAACACAAGAAGTTGGTTTGCCACATATTGTTTATCTTTTGTGAGTTATTGATCCGAAAATTACAGGTCAAAAATTTTACTCATCTCGGACCCCTATAGGCAGTTAATGTTTTACCAAAATTACCCAACTTAAAATTCAACTTCTCAAACAAATGCACAACAAAATGATAACCACAGTGCACACAGGTTGATAACAGAGTTCGGTAGATTGCCTACGTCTCCGGGTTCGTTAATCAAACCAATTTATTATCCACTTCTTAACTGCAATTCTAATACAAAATTACAATCGAAGTATAATAAATCTGAATAAAAAAGGAACAAGAACCTTTATCACAACCACTAAGAAGCTACACCGGCTTATGAAGAAGATTTGATTCCAGCATTCTCCTCCACGGTACAATGCCCTATGGCTCCTGATCGGTCTTCCAGACCTTTGACGATGTCCTACGGCTCCCCCGGTCGGTCTTCTAGACTCGCACTATGAAGGTGTGGCTCAATGGGCCTATTGGTGAGTTTATAAGTACTCCCAATTTTTGCAATAGTTGCCTAATTATATTAGGACTTTTCTTCCTCCCAATTATTTGCCTATAAATATTTTTAAAATAGGACTTATTCAAACTATTGCCTTTTTACTAAGGCCTTATAATGCTCACAATTCTCCTTATTGCCCGCAAGTAGCTTGGAATCTTATTGCCTTTGTTGTGCGGAGTGAGGGTATACGAAGGGCCTTTTATAGGTCTAGCTCGGCCCACATATTGTGGTCTTATACCACATCTTCCACCTCATACCCCAACCAACTCATTCCAATCCCACCGCTGCTATTCCGTTGGAGAGGTCACGGGTTCCAATCCTGCTCTCCTCTCCACGCCGACCATTTTGAACCGCCGCGCTGCTGACCACCTACGTGTCAACCTTCGTTGCCGCCACATCACCAACCCCATGATGTCTGCCATGCCACGTCCTCGAGCCCTCATCGCCAAGTCCTCCAGTTCGTTTTTGGGATAATGTTTTATCCCACATGTGTGAGAGGTGGAGATAGGCAGAGCCTTAAAAAGGCTTGGCCGTTCCAAGTAATGCATGGCTTCGGCCACGTAACTTTTCTTTTTCTGGCTGTGTAATTGTGAGCAACTCGCCCATTAGCTCACCGAGCTAACCATGGTCCATCTCGCCCCATAGCTCACTCCATAGCTCATCAAGTTGTGCATAACTCGCTCAATGCAATTGCAATGTAACTCGGTTTTCAACTCGCCACTTGGCTCAACCGAGCTAGCTAATGTGATGGTAGAGCACGTGGTATCCTGAGGACCTACCATGAGGCACATTTTTTCTCAATCATTTGCCGAAGATGATTTTAATCGAATGTCGAAGACCGGAGGCTTGAAACATCAACCCGAACCTATCACCTTCGTCTGATCTTGCATTTTTGCCAGTTGTCATGACTTCTCAGTTGACCTTGTCCCATCCTAGGGTTGACCCAACTTTGATCAGCCACCATTTTCACTTACGGTCTCCGTTTTCTGCGTTCATATAGTCGCCGGAAATCTCTTGGAGTCAGTTTCCGCACTGTAGTGATCCTAGGAGATTTAGGGAACTTTGTGTCCTCTGAATTGTCCACTGGATCACACCTCCCCACTAAGGAGACTTTTTGTCCACAAAAGGCTTGTGAACCCCAAACCTCTAGTTGCTGGAAAGAGATCCACGCTCCACAATCAAACAACTGATGGCTCGATCTCTGGGACGTGTGGCATTTGCGCCACGTTGATTCTGCACGGACTACGCCTCTACATAGAACGAACTTTGGTGCCATTGAAAAAGACACTTTGCTCCACCACGTTGCACGGCCTTGGCCTCTACACGGTACTAAGAAGTGTCTGATGGCGACTTTAGGCTGCTACAAGGCCTCTGCCTCTACACGGTACAAGCTCCAATGATGATAACAATCAGGTACCATCCTGTTGTACGGCCATAATGAGCCTCCACACAGAATGAAAATCCAACCCGATGCCAAGTCCACAATGATCATCACCATTCTGCCACATGGTCATACTACCTCTACACAGAACGACGATCTGAGTTGATCTCACACGAGCTCAATAATGATGACTTTGAACCACGTTGCATGGCTACTGCCTCTACACGGTCCAAAGTCTCCTGTTGACGACGACTATCAAGTACCACTCTGCTACACGGCCACAAGCCTCTATGCAGAGTGACTATCCACCCTAATGTCAGATGTCAATGATGATTAGCTACCATTTTGTTGCACGGTCACAATGCCTCTACACAGAATGACTATCCACGTTGACACCAATGAGCTCAACTGTCTACACAAACGGCTGACAAATCTCCAAGCTTATAAATATAAGTTAAATCCTATATCCAAGCTCTAACAGGCACTCAAAAGCTAAATATGGAGATGTAGATGGAGTATAAATCAAATTTTCCCAAGTAATAAAACCCACTGAGTATGGTAAACCTGTCCCTCAACTTTTCTCACAAAATCTTAACTCCAAATAATTAGTGCATATTATTCAACAATCAGAGCTATACAATATATAATTGTCGACTAACCCATTTTAAGGGACTTTGATTTTCAGGTATTACTTGATCCCGGGTTGAATTGTCAACTGTTGGTGGATTAGGAACTTCCTTTACCTTTGCAACAGACTTGTATTCCATCTTCACTTTACCATTCCTCTGATGGTGTGATGGATGAAGTTTCCAACAATTTTCCACCCGATGCCCATTCCTCTGACAATGACAATAAAAATTCCTCTTATTCTCCTTCTGGGGTGAGGAAATCTTATTGCCATTTCTCGCCTCTGAACGACGAGATTGGTCTTTCTAATTCGCCTTGTTCTTAACAAACGACATCAACTTCTTCAGCAATGTCCTCTTCCAGCATATGGCAACATAATGGTTATGTAATCCACAAAAACTACAAGGAAAAGCATTCCACATTTTCTAAAAATCATAGCCATAAGTCTTAATCTGAAAAAGTGGATCAAAAGTTTTACAATTGCTATTGTACTTATGATTATGGTAAGAAAGTAGAGGTGGAATTTCAGTACCTATTCGTTGTATTCTCTTACCAAATCCATCATGCGATGAGGAAGCACTATTTTCCTGCTCTGAATCTTCCAGCAACACTAGTGGGGTATTCACTTTGCTTTCGGAAGCTTATCTCCGATCAGCGTGCTTGGAGCAATCTCCAATATCCTTTCCTGCACTAGGAAAACCCAAACCTACAAAACAAGGACGATCCTCGACCTGTATTAGGTTTGTAATGCCTTGACTATCTTTGCCAAGACCTCTTCCATAAAAACCCATTTTAAATAACAATATAGATCCAATGCCTCTAGTATGCTTTTCAAACGAACAAAAGACATCATTACTTGAACCCGAAACCGAATGGGAGGAAAAAGAAGATTCACGTGGTGAACAACTTACAGTGCACTCATCTGTCATGGTCTCTACAACTGAAGTTGAAGGTATTTCATTTTTCTGATCACCACACTGCAACCGTGCCAAGAGCTCATCCTTCACTTGTAACTCTGTTTTCAAACAAGTATTCTCCTCTTCTAAGGAGTAATACATGGATTTAAGGAGAGAGTTCTCTTTCTGGATCTGGTGATTATAAACCTCAATTTCATTGAGCTTTTCCTATTTAGACATCTTGCCCATGGTGCACCTGTACATCTTCAATCACACTGAACTAACTGCACAAACTGAAGCAATCACACAGTCAAATTAGCTTGCTTTGATACCAAACTTGATCCGAAAATTACAAGTCAAAATTTTTACTAACCTCGGAACCCTATACACAGTTAATGCTTTAGCGAAATTACCACGCTTAAAAATTCAACTTTAAAAAAAAGTGCACAACAAAATGATAACCACAGTGCACACAGGTTGATAACGGAGTTCGGCAGATTGCCTACGTCTCCGGGTTCGTTAATCGAACCGATTTATTATCCACTTCTTAACTGCAATTCTAATACAAAATTACAATCGAAGTATAATAAATCTGAATACAAAAGGAACAAGAACCTTTATCACAACCACTGAGAAGCTACCCCAACTTTTGAAGCAAATTCAATTCCAGTATTATCCTCCACGGTACAGTTCCCTATGGCTCCCGATCGGTCTTCCAGACACTTGACAATGTCCTATGGCTCTCCTGGTCGGTCTTCCAGACACGCACTATGAAGGTGTGGCTCAATGGGCCTATTGGTGAGTTTATAAGTACTCCCAATTTTTAAAATAGTTACCTAATTATATTAGGACTTTGCTCCCTCACAATTATTTGCCTATAAATATTTTTAAAATAGGACTTTTTCAAAATATTGCCTTTTTATTAGGGCCTTATAATGCTCACAATTCTCCTTATTGCCCTCGAATAGCTTAGAAGCTTATTGCCTTCTATGTGTGGAGTGAGGGTATGCAAAGGGCCTTTTATAAGTTTGGCTCGGCCCGCATATTGTGGTATTATACCACATCTTCCACCTCATACCCCATGGCCGAGTTGGTTGGGCCGCTGCTATTCCATTGGGGAGGTCACGGGTTCCAATCCCGCTCCCCTCTCCATGTTGACCGTTTTGAACCGTCGCAATGTTGATCGCCTACGTGTCGACCTTCACTGCCGCCACATCACCGACCCCATGATGTCTGTCATGCCACGTCCTGGAGCCCTCATCGCCAAGTCCTCCAGTTCATTTTTGGGATAATGTTTTATCCCACATGTGTGGGAGGTGGAGATAGGGGGAGCCTTAAAAAGGCTTGGCCGTTCCAAGTAATGCGTGGCTTCGGCCACGTAACTTTTCTTTTTCCCGTTGTGTAATTGTGAGTAGCTCACCCATTAGCTCACCAAGCTAACCATGGTCCATCTCGCCCCATAGCTCACTCCATAGCTCGTCGAGTTGTGCATGACTCGCCCAATGCAATTGCAATGTAACTCAATGTTCAACTCGCCGCTTGGCTCAACCGAGCTGGCTAATGTGGTTGCAGGCCACGCAGTGTCCTAAGGACCCACTACGTGTCACATTTTTTCTTGATCGTATGTCAAAGATGATTTTAATCGAATGTCGAAGACCGGAGGCTTGAAACATCGACCCGAACCTATCACCTTCTCCTAATCTTGCATTTTTGCCACTTGTTGTGACTTGCCAATTGACCCTCTCCCGTTTTAGGGTTAACCCAAATTTGACTTGCCACCATTTTCAGGTACGGTCTCTGTTTTCTGCGTTCGTATAGTCGTTGGAAAGCTCTCGGAGTCAACTTCCACATTGTAGTGATCCTGAGAGATTTAGGGAACTTTCTGTCCTCCGAATTGTCCTCCGGATCAGTTATTGTGTATATTCGATATATCTTTCAACTTTTTTGAAATCATCATGTGGTATCAGAGCACAGTAGATAAGTTAATCATGGAGAAATTTCTGTAAAGATGGTTGTAGTTTGTAGAAGAAAAGAAGAGTCATCGCAGGAGAAAAACCAAAGTGTTCAAGTTTTATAATAGGAATCAAATTGGCATTTTTTTATTACAATTAGAGACATTATCACTAACACAGAGATCTTCAATTCTTAACGAAATTCATTGATTTAAAATGTTTTGAAAAGCTAACACACAAGAAAACAAAACCCAAAAATGTTTTAAGGAGATTCTTTGAACTCAAAAAACAATCTTGATGTAGAATGTAGACAATATTTGAAGAATTCTTGTGGCTGTGCAAAAATATTGAAGAAAATATGTTGTTTTGTGCATGAATTCAAAGCAAGTTATGAAGCATTGAATATGCTGAAGGAGGGCATTTTAAATTTGTCAGAAAAGGCGTCCAATATTTTTTTTCCAATGGACTAGTCCTTTTTGCTAGCACCATAGTTATTAGTTGCTTTTCCTTTCCAGATGTACAATGTTGCCAAATCATTTGTAGCTTTGTTTGTGTTCGTTTCTAGTTACGGACATATTTTGCAATAAGCATGTGATTGCTGCTGTTAAGAATTGATCCAAGGAAAAAATGATAACAAAAATACATCCAAGGTAATAAATAAATAGTGGAAATGCACTCCAATGAAATTGCAAGGTAAAAGGTCGCCCTTGACCTTTGGTTTCTCCCTTGGATTTGACAGGGTTGTTGGCTAATGTAATTTATACCTCTGTATATCAATGGAAAATAGCAAGCTGCATTGCCGCATATTGTTTATCTTTTGTGAGCTATTGTGTATATTCTATATATCTTTCAGCTACTTTAAAATCAGCATGTGGTATGTAATGTTCCTTTTCTAAATTAAAAATAAGTAATAATATTTTATGTTAGGCCCAGCCAATTCTTATTTTTGGACAACTTCATATTATTATTATTAAAATTAAAAGTATTTTTAAATACTAAAATAAATAAATAAATGAGAAGTAGTCCCTCTTTAGGAGGGAAAAGAAAATATTAAAAAATAAAAAAAGAGGCCTACATGGAGCACTCCACAAAGAAAGAAAAGTAAAGGCTATAAAAGCAAATAATGGTGGCTCATTTGTGGACATCATCTTCTGAATTATTATACACTTCTCTTTTGGAAATTTGAGCATTGAACTCTCATTTTCACCCCTTTGAGGCTGAAAACCCTCAATGGATCCTATGGGGGACAAAAACCCTCAATAGTCACAACACTTAGAGATGAAAACCCTCATCTGTTGCATTGGTGACTTCATCCGGGAGCCACATTTCAGCTTCAAAATTCATAATTTCATAACGGTGGGGTTTATATCAGTGCTAGGACGCACATTCCAGCTAGGGCACGCTTTTGGGGGCTACCGCATTCATTTCCAGCTTTATCTACCCATTTGGAGATTTCGAGATCACATTTCAGTGGGTTTTCATGGTTGGAAAATTGTGATTTCACTTTCATTGGATAGCTGGTCTCTTCAAGATCATTTTGAGCATTGGTTTGTGTTGAAAATCCAAGTATTGGAGTTATGAATTTTAGAAGTTTCTGTTGTATTTGCACTTGAAATAATTTATAAAATACAAATTTGCTCCAAATTTCATCTTGCTGAATTTATTGAGTATTTGGGATATTTCTATGTTAATTTTCAGCCCATATTGCATGTGATTAATTGTTCCTAAGTGTTGGTACAGTTGCCTGCCCTAGTGGGATATTAATTAATGTTCTAAGCTGATTTTGATACCCTAAAAGTGTAATTTTCAATTTGCTGCTAGGGTTTCTAATATTGTTGGATCTAATGTTATAAAAATCATATTATTGTCAGTTGGGTGTTGGTGTATTTTCATAAATGATTCTTAGGGTTTGTGGCCAACCCCTTATTTTTCGGTTTAAGCCCTAGAAATGGACATTACAGTGGTATCAGAGCTTTGGTCTTCCCATCCTGAGGGTTTCCTTGCAAGAAGATCTAAATTGCGGATAGAAATTTTGGTGATGCTAGACTTGAAAAGCTTTCCCTAGGGAAAAAAAGATTGGCCAACACAATGGCTCAGCTGATCCATACATTCAAAATCCAAATGGTGGAAGGAGCTCTTCAAAGGAAGTGGATAATTCTCAGCCATCCAAAGTGGACAACATTGCTACATGGTATGATGAGTATAGGGCTCTTCAGAAGAAGATTTGTGATGCCATGTCATTTTCTGAGGTCATGGGAATAAGCAAGGGAAAATCAAGGCCCAAGCCTAGGTCACAAACTACACAAGAAGAAAAACTAGGGCTGTAAGTAATGTAGAAGAAACAACTCATAGAGGAACCCACGGCACAAGTTGAAGAAGGAAAAATCGTGTAGCTTGAATCAAAGAAGGAAGAAGAAAAACCAAATTTATTGAGCATTGAGAGGGAACAACCCATTGAAGCTCTAGAAGCTCCCATCACCATTGCCAAAGTAAAGCTCTTGACTAATTTTCAGATCAGCAACATGAAGATATCACAATTTAATGAAGGATTGAAGCATGAACCTAGGGAAATCATGGAGCATGTGTCCCAAGGTAAAAGTTATTTAATATTTAATGATATTTCATTGGTTTCTAATGGGTGTTTGTGGCAAATTGTTTAAAAGAAAAAATTTCATAAGGGCAAAGAGGATGACATTACGAAGGGCATGTTCATGGAGGAAAGACACTTCCGGTTCCTCGTGATTTCTTTCGGTTCGCTGGAAATTGTCAAACAGTCGCCAAGGAGCAAATCGATGAGGATATCCACAAAGAACAATCCCAATTTTTTCATCATCTGAAAAAGCGTAAAAATCATTTGATGTTCTATGATAGTTTATGGAATTCTAATGGTCACCCATGGCAGCCACATAAGGAAGTCAAGTTAGATTTACTAAGGACCTATGGGGATGACATCATGCATGAAATAAGGGCACCATTAGTGTATTTTCTAAGTGTTGTTCCTAACTCAGAAACTTTGAGTCATAACAATGTCATAGGCAGCCCCGGGTACATGATTATCTCAATTTGGTTACTAGTTGAAATGTCATTGCTAGTATGTTGCTCTCACACACAACAAGTTGGGGAGGGTGATCAGATTTTCATGCTTGTTATGTCCTCCTATGTCACCGTTGATTGGATATCATTATGCACCCACTCCATACAATAGTTAGCATACTCGGCGAGTACTTGCCGAGTTGGCGAGTACTTGCCGAGTTGGAGAGTACTCGCCAAAAAAAAGTAAACAAATACTCGCCATTTAAACTCGCCACTAGGGCTTGTTGAGTTTTGGCGAATATTCAGCGCGAATATTCGGCGAATATTTGTCAATACTCAGCGAGTTCGTGCTAAAAACTCGTCAGACAGTCTGTACACAACACGTCAAAAACACTAAAAAACGTGGGTTTTTTCTTTATAAGGCACCAAAGCACTTCATTTTCATCCACACAACTATTTGAGCTTACATTGCATGTGTTGAACAGATTTTTGAGCAGATTCGCAGAGAAAATTTGGAGAATTACATTTCGAGGTGAGTTTTTTTTTAATTCTTTCAAGTTTATTGCAAATTTGGTCTATATTATTTAAGTTGTATATATTCATATTGTAATTCTAAATACATCAAATGTAAAAGCGAACGCTTCTTTATTTTTAACAGTCATTTGCAGACGAAGGCATGTTTTTTTTTTAACGCAAATTTGTTCTAAATTATTTAAATTTTATATATTCATATTGTAATCGATTCATCGAATATGTTTTGTAATTTTAAATGCATTCAATTTGATTGTGAGTCATAAATTTTTAATACGCATTTGGAACCGGAGGTATGTTATTTTTATTAAATTACGATGAAATATGGTTATTCAGAGACATTTTTTAAAAATTTAATTAAATTTATGTTTTTTTAATTTTTTAAATGTGCATTGTGTTGCAAATTAGAGCTTAACAATGGCATATGGATCGGCATTAGGTTCGGCATCTGGGTTAGCATCACTAGCAGGAACCGTTCCTGCGAACACCCGTACCATTGCTTGGAAGTATGGTGTACGTGGAGCAGTTCTAGGAACAGTAGTTTGCAAAACATTTGCTGGAGGCATCAATCATCTGAAGTATCACCTTGCATTTATTGTTTGTCAGGACGTTATGGTTTTCCCCAATGTTACAGAAGAGCCAAAGCGAGAGATGAAAGCAGAGCTAGTAAAACTAGAGGAGAAGAAACTAGAGAGAGAAAGGTTGCATGCAGCCATAGCGGAAGTTGTTAGAACTAGGGTTGGAATAACAGAGGATGATGCGGCAACAATTGTGGGCTCTACTCGTGGTCCACACATGTGAACCGAAAGAGGCACATTTGCTTCATCGAGTTCGAGAAAAGGCATACATAGCTTTTTTGTACCAAGGAACATACCTGGAGCACAACCTTCATTGCAAGGTATAGCCTAGAACAAGGATATACACAAGGAAGCAGATAAAGCATGTGCGAATTTATGGTACTACAACAACCTTCCATTCAATGTGGCAAAGAGCCTGTATTGGGAGCACTTGGTGACGGCATTGACAGTTGCAAGGAAAGGGTACAAGGCACCATCTCCAAAAGACTTCAGTGGGAAATTGTTCAACGGTGCAGTTGCAGATGCAACTACAATTCTAGAAGATCAAAAGAAACAATGGCACACATACAGATGCACCATTCTTTCAAATGGGTGGACGGATGGATGGAACCACGACCTCATTAATTTTTTAGCGGCTTCAAATGGTGAGATGGTGTTTTTGAAGTCTATTGATGCCTCTAACATAGTTAAAAATGCAAAGAATTTGAGTGTTATGTTAGAGAAGATTTTATTAGAGGTGGATATAAAAAATGTTGTGCAAGTTGTCACAGATAATGCAACAGCATATCTGGCAGCTGGGAGACTACTGCAAGAGAGACATCCATCACTCTTTTGGACTCCTTGTGCAACTCATTGCCTTGACCTTATTTTGGAGGACATAGGAAAAATTGATTGGGTGAGGCCGGTTGTAAAAGATGCAAGAAACATAACAAAGTATATATATAATCACCCTTGGGTTCTGAGCTTGATGAGAAAACACACAAAGGGGAATGAGCTTGTTTGAGTCAGTGTCACAAGGTTTGTAACTAACTTCTTGACATTGCAAAGTATTTTTAGTTTGTTAACATCATTGAAGCAAATGTTTGTGAGTCAAGCATGGCTAGACTCACAATATTCAAAGAAAGTTGTGGGAGAGAGGGTTGCAAAGATGGTTTTTGATGATATCTTTGCAAAGAGGGCTATAAAGCTCATCAAGGTAATTTCAAACTTCAATTTATATTCAAGTTGATTCCTTTATTTTAATTTGTTAAATTATAAATAGATTGTTATTTACTTTTTTAGTTTATTTGTAAGTTTGTAACCTTACATTTTAATTTGTGTGTAGGTGTCAGATTTGTTGGTGAGGGTTTTGCGTTTGGTTGATAGGGAGCAAAACCTTATAGGGTACATTTGTGAGGCCATGGATAGGGCCAAAGAGTCTATCCAAAACTATTATAGGGGGGATATCGTCAGATATGGTCCCTTTTGGGAGATTATTGATCGAAGGTGGAACAATCAACTTTACCAACCTATTCATGCAGCAAGGTACTACTTCAACCTCAAGTTTTTCTTCTCCGACGACTTCACAGATGTGAACGGAGAGGTTATGGAGGGCTTTTCAACATATATTAAGAGGATGATACTAGAGGTTAAGACGAGGGGCCTCATTATTTTAGAGATGCAAAATTACAAACATGCTAGGGGGAGGCTCTTTTCTTCAAGATTAGCTATCTGAGGGAGAACCACGCAGTCACCAGGTAATAAAAATTAGAATGTTTACTAAGTTACTTATATGTGTTACTAGTTACAAATTTGATTTTATTAATTACATATAAACTTTTTATTTATCTTGTTTGTAGGTTCTTGGTGGGAGGATTGGGGAGGAAATACCCTGCATCTTCAAAAGCTAGAACTCATAATTCTATCTCAACCTTGTAGCACTTCTGGATGCGAACGCAACTGGAGTTTGTTTGAGGCCATTCACACGAAAAAGCACAACAAGTTGACTCAAAAACAGTTCAACGACTTGTTTTTTGTGCAATACAATCTCCGTCTTCGCACAAGAAAAGTGGAGGCCACATTGGAGGAGCTTATTGGTTTAGATGAGATAGATCCATACCACGAGTGGACTGGGCAAGAAGAGGAAATCCCTACATTCACAAAGGATGAGATTACTTCTGTCGAGAGGCAAGCTATGGAGGGAGAACCACTAACAGGAGATATTGGATTAGATGACATCTTTGGAGGTGATCTCGAACATACAGCAGAGGAGCCACCACCATCTACTACCAAGTCGGAGCCAGAGTCGCAGCCTTCTAGGAGAAGCGAGGAGACGCAGTTGAGTGTGGGGACTAGTGGAGGCAATAGACCCTCTCCCCAATATTTCTCTAGAATGGGGAAGAGGAAAATGTAACTTATAGTATATTGTAACTTGCATAGATATGAAATTTATGATGATAATTTTCAATGACAATCATCATAAATTCATAACACTTGTCATCCGGTTGTTGTATTCGCATGATGATGCGATTTTGTATTGTATTTGTATTCAAATCTAATAGAAATCACTTCTCCAACATTTTATAGACTCGGGTGATACATTTTGTAGCTATATTTTGCATAAAATTTATGTTTTTAAAAGAAAATTGAGTATCTTTTAAGTTGTCGAATATTCCCGAATATTCGCTGAGCCTTGCCGAGTTTTTGCCAAGTCAATTTTTTTGGGTTTGTCGAATATTCGCCGAACGCGAATATGTGAACTATGCTCCATAGAATAATGAGGTAAGAAGTACTTTTTGTTGTGAGGATTCTTGGGCTCAATTCCAAAATTGTTTCCGCATGTGGAACATAGGTGCAATGTTGGGAGGATACCTATGTTTAAGGCATCAAGGGCATGTTAATAAGTCTGATTTTCCATTCCACGAATATGAAAGAGCTAGAGAGAATATGGTGGAAGGGCAACACCCTTACTTTAATGTGTGGCAACTAATGTTTATCACCCATTCCGGGTGAAGGGTCTCCTTCATAACCAAGGGGTCACTAAGCTGGTAGAGAATGGCACCATAATACTTTGCACAAGGAAAATAGTACAACGGTCAATTCTCTTGGGAGATCATGAGGTATGTGATGATTTTTTTGTGATTGAACTAGCTAATGATGAAATTGTTCTTAGGGTTCAATGGTTGAAAACATTGGGGGAGTTCACCCTCAAATATCATGATAAAAAACTGAAATTTTGTGACCAAGTTGGAGAAATGAGAATTCATGGCATGAGGAAAGAAGTGAATGCTGAAGCAAATCTTTGGGAATCACATTGTGGGCTTTTCTCTTGCATAATAGCTATGGTTATGTCGAAAATCAGCTTGCTAATGACATTATGGAAGGAGTTTGGAAGAAGGAACATTGGACAACTGTTTTGGGGCAGCAAGGCACTTGCAATCAGAAAATTCTCCACAACGAGGATTGCTCACACTTGGCAAGAATGTTTATTATTATATGGCAAATTTTGAAGAGCATATTCGGGTGACAAACACCACTTTCAGCCATATATATAGATCTGGTTTGAGTCAATTCCAAGCTGACTATGCCATGGAGATTCCGGATGACCTTATGAAAAACAAGGTAAAAGTTTCTCCTTACGTGGAGGCATATGAAGTTTTTTGTACCTTCTAGCACCATAGTGAAGGATGAGTTGCTACAAAAAGGACACATCTCTAAAGTACAACAGTTAGGAGAGTTGTCTAGGGTTGACAGAATGAGAAAATCTTTGTATCCCATAGATGCAATTATATGGACAGCTGCCCAAGGTATTGAAAAGAATTACCATTTCATTAAGGTACTTTCAGCTATTGATTCAAAAGAAAGGTTTTTGGGCTACGTTAGTTATGTAGTTGATCACAGTTGTCTCAATCTTTTACCGGTTGTCATGACATGCTCAATGGTGCTCCTAAGCAACCGGTTCAAACATGAGGTATCTACAACCATTACAAGATTATTTCCAGTCAATACAAATCGGTTTCTAAGCAAGAAAACACCTTTTTAGAGTCACAACATGGGTGAAAACTTTTGCATTAGAGTGGGGTATGAAGACCTTCATCATAGAAGGTCACTAGGTACAAAGAAATTTTTGTTTGGGAAGGAATTCCAAGCATTTCATGACTTTTATAGTCACTATACAGCCCCCATACAATCAGTTTGGTGCATTTCCAACTTGTTCTTTTCACTTTTTTGGGTCATAAAAGGACAACTAGGCAATTGGAAGTTGTGTTTCCTACATCTAGACCATCTTGAGATATTTTGTGAAAGTAAAAGTGGAATTGCAGACACCTTCATTCTGATTTTTGAAAGAGAAAAACAAGATTACATTGGTATTTGGGAAAGCATGAGGGAAATTGTGGACAAACAATGCTTGGGTGGTAATTCTAAGGCCTTGGCAAGCAAAGAAGAAGTGTTGGCCATCGTATCCACAGAGCATGAGTGGAGGAAGAAGGGAACACATTTTTTCTTTAATGAGTTTGCTTCATGTTTAGGTACATCAAAGAAGGAGCCCCAACTTTATTTGAGATCCTGGAGCTTGCATTTTTCTTGAGATTAAACAAATTTGGGGAGGGAGGACTGTAATGTCCCCTTTTCTAAATTAAAAAAAAATTAATATATTTTAAGTTGGGCCCAGCCAATTCTTATTTTGGGACAACTTCATATTATTATTATTAAAATAAACATATTTTTAAATACTCAAATAAAAGGAAAATGAGAGTTAATCCCTCTTTAGGAGGGATAAATAAATATTAAAAAAGAAATAAAGAAGCCTACATGGAGCGCTCCACAAAGAAAGAAAAGTAAAGGCTATAAAAGCAAATGATGGGGGCTCATTTGTGGACATCATCTTATGAATTATATACTTCTCTTTTGGAAACTGGAGGATTGAGCTCTCATTTTCACCCCTTTGAGGTGGGGACGAAAACCCTCAATAGTCACAACACTTGGGGATAGAAACTCTCATTTGTTGCATTGGTGACTTCATCCGAGAGTCACATTGGAGCTTCAAATTTTAAAAATTTCAGAACAGCAAGGGTTTATATATGTGTTAGGGCACATATTTCAGCTAGGGCGCGCTTTTGGGGGCTGCCACATTCATTTCCAATTTGATCTACCCATTTGGAGATTTCGGGATCACTTTTCAGTGGGTTTTCATGGTTGGAAAATTGTGATTTCACTTTCATTGGATAGCCGGTCTCTTTAAGATCATTTTGAGCATTGGTTTGTGTTGAAACTCCAAGTATTGATGGAGTTATGAATTTTAGAAGTTTCGATTGTATTCGCAATTGAAATAAATTTTTAAAATACAAATTTGCTCCAGATTTCATCTTCTGAATTTATTGTGTATTTGGGATATTTCTATATTAATTTTCAGCCCATATTGCATGTAATTGATTGTTTCTAAGTGCTGGTACAATTCGCTGCCCCAGAGGGATATTAATTAATGTTCTAAGATGATTTTGATACCCTAAAAAGTGTAATTTCCAATTCGTTGCTAGGGTTACTAATATTGTTGGATCTGTTATAAAAATCAAATTATTTTCAGTTGGGAGTTGGTGTATTTTCAAATTTGATTCTTAGGGTTTGTGGCCAAACCCTTATTTTCGGTTTAAGCCCTAGAAAGGGACATTACATGATATCTGAGCACAGTAAAGAACTGCACACGGAAATATTGTTGTGATGATAGTTGTAGCTTATACAAGAAAATCAGTGTCATAGCAAGAGAAAAACCTAAATGTTTGAGTTTTGTAGGAGGAATCAAATTGACCATTTTTATAACAGTTTGAGACATTGTCACCAAAACTGCGATATCTTCTTCATTTCTCAACAAAATTCAATGATTTAAAACATTTTGAAAAGCTAACACGCATGAAAACAAAACCTAAAATTATTTTAAACATATTGTTTGAATTAAAAAAAGGAGTCTGACACAAAAAGAGAGCACTATTTGAAGAATTCTTCTAGCTGTGTAGAACTATTGAAAGAAATTTGAAATTGTTTAGTGCATGAATTCAAAGCAAGTTATGAGGCATTGAATATGCTGAAGGACAATTTAAGTTTTTCAGAAAAGGCATTGAATATATTTTGTCTAGCAGTCATTTTTGGTTGTGACTATCAGGTAAATAATTAAAGCCTTATACTTCATTTTTGAAGTTTTGAGTTATTTTCAAAAAGAATTATATTCGAATTTTCTATTATAAAAACTCAAATGGATTCATAAGTGAGTTAGGGAAAAGCATTTTGTAAGACTTTGTACTTCTAGAGGTCCCACGTTCAAAACCCAAAAAGTATGAAAATACAAAATAAATTCATATAAGCCCATTTCAAAGTTCACACTCTTAAGTTTGCCATAGAAGATTCAGTAAATATGTTTTGGTGGACGAGTCTCATTATCTGTACAAATGTTTCAAGTTGAAGTCCTCTCCACTCCAAAAAGTAAAAAATTGTGTTTTTGCAAAATAGCCAAACTGAAATTTTGCCTAAAATCAGGACAATCCAGACCTTTTGTCACAATTTCTATTATATCATTTGCAAACTAAGAAATTTCAAAAACTCGACTCCTCTAGCTTTCCAATGAGTGGTTACATAATAAATTCTGAAATGTTCAGTTAATAGATTTCAAAGTTTCAAAAATCGGACATAAATTAGAAGTCACGTTAGTGAAGGCAAAATAGGCTATAAACCAACTAGAAAGCTCCAAATTGTCATATCTTTGGCATCTAGTGTCCAAATGAGCATTGTAACCACTTGTTCTTCAAGGAAATAGAATTTTGAACACTACTGGGATGGTAGTTTTTTGAGGTAAAATCTTTGGAAAGCATTTTTTGGCTATATCATTGTGCATTCAAGTTGATTAAATAGCATAGAGATAAGAATGTATTGCGTTCTTCTTCAGATTTAAGGTTGTTAAAATATAGAGCATTATATAGCATATAATGCAGTTATTTAGTTGGTAATTGTTCAAGCAATTTGTAACCACCTAATCTTATATAATAAACGTTGCCACACTTGTTTGAGTGTGCATTCAACCTTCTCTGAATTATTTCTTCTCTTTGCATATGCTAACATTGGTATCAAAGCGTTTGATGGTTCGTATGATTGACATCATTGAAGGAAGAATCTATGTGCATTGAGGTTGCAGAGAAGTCGGAGTATTTGGGGTCAACGTTGGGTAGACGCATCTCGTGAACTTTGGTCGAGGGAGTATTTGGGGTCGACATTGGGTCGACACATCTCGTGAACTTTGGTCGAGGGAAAAGATCATGAACTCTACAGATCATAAGGAGAAAACTAGTCGCGAGGGGAAAAAACAAAAAACATAGGCACTCGTGGGCTCGTTTTTGACTATTTGTGTTCAAAAATATGGGCATTTCTACTTGTTTATGCAGGCATCTAGCGCACGTTGTGTACCGTCGCAGATTTTCGAAGGGCATAGTCTAATGCTCGTGAATACTAACGTAAAGCTCCAATCACGTTTTTCAGTTGAGGGTGCTATTTTTTTAGGATTTTGAAGTTGTTTCTGCCACGTTTTAACCATTTTCAAGGCTTCGTGATTGTACAACTCACAATTTTTGGGCCTGCAGAAGCAAATACTTACCATTTTCGTGGGGGTAAGACCCAGTTTGCTAGGGCAAAACACAATTTGAGAGTACAGTGGAAGAAATCGTTGGAGATTATGGTTTAGGGGACAAAAAGTTTTCCTATTGTTGGTTGTTGAAACACAAGGGCACAAAGAATTTATGGTTTTTAAATAACCTTAAAACCGAATAGTTCCTTCCATTACAGTCATTTCAATCAGTATATATTGCATTGAATTCCATGTGAAAGATCCCAAACCCCATTTTGCTTGAATACTTTTTTTTTATTATATATTGCTCTGGCTCAAATCTGAATTGATAACATCAAAAGGATCCATAGAACACAATACTAAAACTGCATAGATAAATTAAATAAAACAAACCCTACAAACCAGGTGAATACAAAAAAGGCGCCTAGGGTTTAACAGGCAGATTTCTTCATAAACAATTCAGCCGTGTATTTAATAATGATTTCTGATGCTAAATATTACGGCAATACAATTATAAATTTGCAAATGGATTAATAATAAAGATTGTCCAAAAACCCACTCTAAATGATTCAAACCAAATCAATTTGATATATATCTGATGTTGGGAATTACAATAATTATCTATTATGAAAAATACCTCAAATACTACATAAAACAACTGTAAAAGAAGTCGACCCACTCTAGAAAAAATCTGTATGCCCACTGCTGCAATTTATTTCTCTTTCTAACTGCTGAAATAATAAAAACCTGTGAATACCATGAAGATCCATGAATGGAAACTTCTCTCACTGCTCCTGGAGTTTCCATCCGCAAGAGGAATAATCCAGAGGGTTTCCGTCCTTGGATTTTGTTTGCAAAAGCTCAAAGCTAACTGTCGGGAGAAAATAATAATAATTTGAATGCCCTTTCCCTAAGTCACATTTTTCCCTTATAGCCAAAACACCTTCCAAAGGAACAAGTCGCACTTTTTCCAAATCCTCATAATTAATTTTTAATTAATTATTTCCTTTTTCCAACCAAGTCGCATTTTTGGCTTATTTGACCCTTCCCCAAGGCAAGTCGCATTTTTTGCCTAGGAAGGCACATTAAATAATGTATTAATTTATTTAAATGCACTTTCCTAAGTCAAAGTCACTTAAACAGTCTATTAATTAATTATATGTGCTTTAATGATATTTTACTTTATTTTGAGCACAATATAATAAAATTAATAAACCGAAGTCACCCTTGAAAACACCCTTTGGCCGTCGGGTAGACAAAACAGGCCAAAGGTCTTCAACCAAACTATTCGAAAAAGAGGGGCATTACAGTCCTCTCTTCCCGAAATTGCTTGTCCCCAAGCAACTATAGAGCTGGATGCTGTAATATAGACTCACCCTCTCATGTAGCATCCTCCACTAGTAACTCCTTCCACCTCACCAGGAACTCTCGAATAACTCTATTCCTCAATCTCCTCTCTTGGATGTCCATGATCTCCTCTGGCACTAAGTCCAATCTCCCTTGCTCATCCAGGGGTGGTAACTCTGTAGAAGAAATAATGTGCTGTCCCAAGGCCTTTTTCAAGCAAGATACATGAAAGACATTGTGTATCTTACTCTCAGAAGGCAACTCTAGCTCATATGCCACTTCACCAACTCTCCTCAGCACCCTGTACGGCCCATAGAATCGCAGCTTGAGCTTTTCAACCCCACTCTTCTTGAGAGTACTCTGTCTGTAAGGCTGAAGACGTAGAAAAACCATGTCTCCTACCTCAAATGATCTCTACACTCTGTGCCTATCTGCATACATCTTCTGCTGATTCTGGGCCCGTTGAATATTTTCCTTTAGTACCTTAAGGATTTCCTGACTATCCTGTAAACTCTCCTGAGCCTTGGGAGCTCTACTGTCCCCAAACGCCAAATCAACAAAAGATCTCGCATCATACCCATACAGTGCTCGGAATGGAGTCATACCAATAGACATATGCTAAGTGGTGTTATAACAATACTCACATAAATATAACAACTTTACCCATGCCTTCTGTTGTCCTGCAACATAGTTACAAAGATAACCCTCTATCCATTTGTTCAGAATCTCTGTCTACCCATCCGTCTGAGGGTGATAACTAGTGCTAGGAGTCAACTCAGTGTAAACAAAACGGAAAAGCTCCTGCCAAAATATGCTCATAAACCTGCAATCCTGGTCACTATGTTCTTCAGAAGTCCATGCAACCTGAATATCTGACAGAAGAACAAATCAGCCACATGAAGTGCCTTAACGCTGGTAGGGACAGCGGAAAAGTGTGCATATTTTTTCAACCGATCAACTACTACATAAATGCGATCATTCCCTTACACCACGGGAAGACCTGTAATGAAATCCATCGAAATACTTTCCCACTTCTGCTCTGGAATTGGCAATGGTTGTAACAAACCTACTGGGAAAGTATGCTCTGACTTGTTCTGCTGACAAATCATACACTCATGGAAATGGCGCAAGACATCATCCTTGAGACCCTTCCAGGAGAATCTCTCTCTAATTTGCTTGTATGTTTTAAAATACCATGGATGTCTTGCAAGTGGTGCATCATGGAAAGCATGCATAATCTTCTCCTTAAGCTCAGATTCAGGAACTAAGTAAACTTTGCCCTTACACAAAATCAAATCAGCTATTACCTTATACCGGCCATCCTGAATTTTTCCATCCATAATGTCACATGTCCAAGCGTTTTTGGAATACTCAACTAACAGTTGAGATTTCCAATCTGTTGAAATCTCGCTCAAAGAAGATAGGGCAGCGAGATGGGGTTTCCTGGAAAGTGCATCAGTCACTACATTCTTCGTCCCCTTGACATACTCAACGTCAAAATCATATGCATGGATTCTGCTGACCCATTTTTGTTGCCTCTCATTGAGTTCCTTTTGTTCCAGGAAATATTTCAAGCTGTCGTGGTCGGTTCTCACGACAAATTTTCCACCAACCAAATACTGTCTGAACTTTGCCAAAGCATGCATAATGGCAAGCATCTCCTTATCATAGGTGGAATACAATCTCTCATTATCTCTCAACTTCCGGCTCTCGAAGGCAATACGATGGCGATCCTGCATAAGAACTGCACCAATCCCCAATACCAAAGCATCACACTCTAAAATGAAGGGCCGTGAGAAATCTGGAAGAGACAAAACTGGACAGGTGCTCATAATTACCTTGAGCCTCTCAAATACTACCTGTGCCTCATCTGACCAACTGAATGCACCCTTCCCTGTAAGACCTGTCAATGGAGCTACCAACTGAGAATAACCCTTCACAAACCTCCTGTAGTAAGCACATAACCCCAAGAATCCTCGCAAGTCAAAGATATTCTTGGGTGGTGGCCAATCTTGCATTGCTTGTATCTTCTCCTAATGGACATTAACCCTATTGGCCCCAATGACATGCCCAAGATACAATATCTCCGTAAGTCCAAATTCACACTTGGACCTGTTAGCAAATAAAGACTAAGTCTCCATTATGCTAAGTACCTCATCAAAATGCCTCAAATGATCATCCCATGTCCTGTTGTAAATCAGAATATCATCAAAAAATACCAACACAAATTGCCTCAACTGCCTGTTGAAGAGATGGTTCATACATGACTAAAATGTAGCAGGGGCATTCGTGAGTCCAAATGGCATCACCAAGAACTCATAGTGCCCATAATGACACCTGAAGGTTGTCTTGTGAATATCCTCATCTCGAACTCGAATCTGGTGGTAGCCCGATCGAAGATCAATCTTCGAAAAGTAAATAGATCCATGCAAGTCATCTAACAGCTCATCAATGTGAGGAATGGGATACAAGTTCTTGATGGTTTTCTTGTTCAGTGCATGATAGTCAATGCGAATCCTCATGGTCCCATCCTTCTTCTTCACCAAAACAACTGAAGAAGTAAAGGGACTAGAACTAGGACGGATGTGTCCCATCTCCAAGAGCTCTCTAATGGCCTTCTCTATCTCATCCTTGTATGTCTTAGGATGGCAATAAGGCGTAGTCATCACGGGTTTAACACCCTCCTCAAGCTCTATAACATGCTCAAACCCTCTATCTGGTGGTCTACCTGGAGGAATGTCACCAAACACTGGGCCGTGCTTATCCAGTATGGACTGGATGTCAATATGAAAAGGTTGCTCACCGTCTGAAGAAGATTTGGATGAAATGAGGCACTGGGCTGCCCATGCAACCTCTCCATGTCTGACTATAGACTCCGTCTTGCGTGTTGAAACAACTCTAGGCCCACCGTCAGAAAGATCTCGAAGCACAATCTTCTTATCCACCATATACTCCAACTCCATCCTCCGGAAATCCTGCACATATCTGCCAAGGGACTGTAACCACTGAATACCCAATACTGTATCAATCTCACCAAGTCCAATAACATAGAAGTCATCGGTCAATGTGTAGTCCCCCATCTGAATACTAAGCCGTGGAATCCTCTTAGTGCAATTAATAGCAAATCCATCTGCTACCCGTACACTAAACCCTTCAAATTCCTCAACCTATAATCCTAGCTTCGCAGCCAACCCCTCATCAATGAAGTTGTGTGTAGCTCCACTGTCAACCAAATAAACACTCTGCTGTCCCTTAAGCACTCCCTTCAGCCGAAAGGGATTGTACCTAGGGACTCTTGAGAGTGTAGCAATAGTGACATCGGATGAATCCAATGCCTCACTCTCGCCAAGCTCTATTTGGGGATGCTCCCTCCGTGCATCATGGTCACCGCCCTCATCCTCTGCATTTGTATCTGGCGAGTGATCATCCTCCCCGTCTGAAATCACCTCAATGAGATGCACCTTGCCTTTACAAAGGTAACAATGTCCAGGCTCCCAATGACCTTTGCAATGAAAGCAAAGCTTCCTCCTCCTTAACTCATTACGAGTCTCCTGATCTACCTTAGGAGGTGGTGCACTCTTCTACGGAGCGGTAGAGCGCTGAAATGGCCTGGAGCTCATGGGAAACTTCTTATTGGGCTGATAAGAAGTGGGTTGATAGGAAGTGGGGGATGTGTCCAAGTTCAATGTCGTCTGGATGGCATCATGCAATGTCCTAGGCTTAAGGGCCTTGACCAATCCTCTCATCCTATCATGAAGGCCCTCTATAAATAACATCACCACCCTCTTCTCAGGTATCTCTGGAACCATAACTGTTATACGCTGAAATTCGTTGATGTATGAATCAACGCGTCCACTTTGTCGGAGCTGTGCCAAGTCCCTGTAATACAGCTCCACATCCTTGCGATCAAATCTCGAAATCAACCTCTCGTTGAAATCCCTGTGTGACCGTAGAAGCTCATGACCCTATGTAACTAACCCATGGTGCCACCAATCATAAGCCACCCCCTCAAGGTGTAATGTAGCAAACTGTATGGCCTCCTGCTCCCTCATGGATTTGAGGGTAAGATGGGTGTCGAGCTTGTGAATCCAAGCCCTGGCACTGATCTTTCCACTACCATCAAAAGTGAAGAGGGTTACCTTATTGGTGACCTACTGCAAATCCCTGTTCTGCTGCGCTCTAGGCCTCCTGTCCTATCCAACCCTCATGCTATCTCTCCTCTGAGCACAATACTGTGGGAGGGGAAATACATCCCTCACATGCTGCGGCAAACTCCTCCACTCATCACTGACTGCCATAATAGTATTCGGAACAGCTACTTCTTCCGGTCGTCCCTCAATCTCTGGTGGGTCATCTCTAGGCAGGAAGTTAGGTTACATAGGCCTATCTGTAGTCTGCGTAGGTCTCCTCTCCTCTGTATGAGTGTGTCTCCGCTCATCTGTATGAGTGTGCCTTTGCTCACGGCATGGCAATCCCCTAACACTTCCTAAGCTCTGAAGGTGATCTGCTATGATCCCTGTAACCACTGGCAACTGATGTGGATCTATCCCTCCTGCCGTGCCTGTCCCGCGGCCTATCTAGTGCCAACCTATCCAAGGTAGTGCCCATGCGCTCCATGGTCTGTAACATTTGCCTCTGCGTGGCTGCCATATCCCAAATGAAATCCCTATCTAGATCTGCATGTTCCTCTCGAGAAGCTCTCAAGTCTCTCACCCCAAATATTTCATTCTGTCACCTCCTGCAATACCAGCTTCGAGTCGTGCTCGTCTGCGGGTGTAGTATCTGTGTGGACCGTCCTCTTTGTGCTGCATTCAAAACTGATTTCTGTTTTAATACACTCTCTGCTTCCTTCCCACATAGGCTGGGAGGATACACTGCTCTGATACCATTGAAAGATGCCAAACGCCTTTTTGCCTGAATACCTTTTTTTTTTATATATATTGCTCTGGCTCAAAGCTGAATTGATAACATCAAAAGAATCCATAGAACACCATACTAAAACTGCATAGATAAATTAAATAAAACAAACCCCGCAAACCGAGTGAATACAGAAAAGGCGCCTAGGGTTTAACAGGCATATTTCTGCATAAACAATTCAGCCGTGTATTTAATAATGATTTCTGATGCTAAATATTACGGCAATACAATTATAAATCTGCAGATAGATTAATAATAAAGATTGTCCAAAAACCCATTGTAAATGATTCAAACCAAGTCGATTTGATATATATCTGATGCTAGAAATTACAATAATTATCTATCTATGAAAAATACCTCAGTTACGGCATAAAACAACTGTAGAAGAAGTTGCCCTACTCTAGAAGAAGTCCGTGTGCCCCTCCTGCTGCAATTTATTTCTCTTTCTAACTGCTGAAATAATAAAAACCTGTGAATACCATGAAGATCCCTGAATGGAAACTTCTCTCACTGCTCCTGGGGTTTCCATCTGCAAGAGGAATAATCCAGAGGGTTTTCGTCCTTGGATTTTGTCTGCAAAAGCTCAGAGCTAACTGCCAGGGAGAAAATAATAATAATTTGAATGCCCTTTTCCCCAAGTCGCATTTTTCCCTTATAGCCAAAAAACCTTCCAAAGGAACAAGTCGCACTTTTTTCCAAATCCTCATAATTAATTTTTAATTAATTATTTCCTTTTTCCAGCCAAGTCACATTTTTGGCTTATTTTACCCCTTCACCAAGGCAAGTTCGCATTTTTTTGCCTAGGAAGGCACATTAAATAATGTATTAATTTATTTAAATGCACTTTCCTTAGACAAAGTCACTTAAATAGGCTATTCATTAATTAGATGTGCTTTAATGATATTTTACTTTATTTTGAGCACAATATAACAAAATTAATAAACCGAAGTCACCCTTGAAAACACCCTTTGGCCGTCGAGTAGACAAAATAGGCCAAAGGTCTTCGACCGAACTATTCGAGAAAGAGGGAATTACACCATGTTAGAGCGCAGAATATTGTTTATTATTTCCGATTTTCCCTTTTTGGGATAATAAATGGCAAATATATCTAGCTTGATTTTGTCGAACTCACAAAAGTTGACAAGCACAAATTTTAATGTATAGAGCCATAAGATTCTGACACTTGCAGAATTTCGTGATTGTGATAAAATAATCGCAGGCCGTGAAGGTTGACCAACGACGAACTTCACGGATTATGACAAACGTCATAAGGACGCTCTATTACTTCTCAAGTTGTCGGTGTCAGATGATTTGATTCTCGAGGTCTGGAACGCCACAATGGCTAATGTGTTGTGGACCATTCTGAGGGATAAATATCAGATGTCAAAAAAGATCCCGGTTTTATATCTAAAGAATATGCTCTTTTCCATTAAGTTACAAGGTGGATCGCTATTTGAGCACCTACTTTGGATGAAAGACCTCCGAGACTAGTTATCTTCCATCAACTAAAAGGTGGACGACAATGCTATGGCGGCTCTAGTTCTGAACAACTTACCTTCTTCATATGAGTCATTTGTGAAGGCACTCCATTTAATGGTTGAAAGTCAAACTCTCACGTTTGACAAGGTGAGTTCCTACCTGTTACAAAAGGAGCGGATACAAATTTAGGCAGAATCCAATTGTGACCAATCAAAGAGTGCTCTTGTCACACGTTCAAAAGGAAAGTGGAGACATCATTCTGGTGAGTCCACTCGGTATCAGGTCACATGCTATTACTGTCACAAGGTTGGGCACCTTAAGAAGGATTGTCGGAAGCGGAAGTTTTTCGTTCTGTTGTGAAAGAGCGGGATTTGGATGACGGGCATGCTCTTTATTGTCTTACAACATCATGCTCACATGACAGTAATACTAGTTGTTGGATCATTGACTCTGGCACATCCAAACACTTTTCATGTCGTAGGGACTGGTATGTTTCATTTACTGCAAACATATGTTTTGAATCTATACTACAAGCTGATGGAGAATCACTTGCAGTAGCAGGGATAGTAGATATATGCATTGTATTGAATAATGCTGATAAATTGTTGGTCTAAATGCTCATAAACTATTGAATCAATTGTACAAGCCGATGGAGAATCACTCACAGTAGCAGGAATAGGAGATATGCATTGTATTGAATAATGCTCATAAACTATTGAATAATGCTCATAAACTACTGGTCTCGATTCTTTCTTCTCTTTACATTTGCTAACAGTTGTAACACTTATAAATTGACTTGTTTAAATAGTGCAAATACTCGTCAAATAAAATATTTTATCTTCCAAGCATTATCAGTTAAACCCGACGCGAATATGTTTTCCATTACTTCAGTAGTTTTTCAAGTTTGTTTTGCATCATGGGTTCTACTCGCTATGGTGATGGCAACCTGACTTGTTGCATTAAAACTCAAAACCAAAAATAAGATGATCACATAGACAAGTTTTTAATATATTTCATGCCTTCTATGCAATTTTGTAGTAAATTCAGTTTTAAGAGGCGAAATCATGATAGATTACACAGTGAACTGGAAGTTGCGACATTATTTGATCTTTAAAATGTTGTGCAAACACAAAATACAAGCATGTCTATTCCTGAGCCTAATATTGTCAACCAGAAACATATGTCTAAACTTGTTGTCACTCGAGGAACTAAGAAAACTAAAGATAAATGTGTTTCCAAATCACTACAAGATTCTACCCCCACCGTGGATCATACACATTTTAACTCCTATTGTGGATGCCAGAATGGAGACATTGCCAGCCACTACGTATCATGTCGATCTAGTGTATACTAGACCTATCGTTTTTTATGTGCCATACCTAATCACTTTGTTTTGCGGGTAGTCTATGTAATAGTCAAGTTGTTGATCCTCTTGTTTCTGATTTACCGTATGCTCCCAAAGGTAATCATACTTGTTCTCATTGTGGATGTCGAGATCATATCTCCAGTTGTTGTTTTGATTTGCATCCTTGCATATCAAGTCAACACTCATTTTGGCAAGCACTATTATATGCAAGTTCTGCCTACTGATTCCATGAGGCATGTGTATTTTGGCTAGATCAATCACTCTGTATAGTGACCTGAGATTCACATGTTGCCCGGATATTATAGGAGAGTTCAGTCCATTGTCAAATATGATGATCATATGTTTAGTGGTGATGATGATGTTGATGTTGGTCTTGCTTCCCATGATACTGATTAGCTCAGCCTTGTAGATCCTGTTGATTCTGATCTTATGGGCCTGGATATTGTTTCTTCTTCTAGATTTGATGAGCGACCAATTGCTAAGCAGATTGTAGAGTTGGACCGAATTTCCAAAAAAGATGTTTGTGCACCCACATATTATATAAATGGTGTTCATGAGATTACTGATATGTTTTGTGATCAGATACAGCATCTTATTGAAAATTTTGTTGTTGCTTTCAGCTATGTTGATCCAGTTTTTGTGGTTTCCCATTCTAATCGAAACATTGATGATGATGATATTCTTGATGAGAGTTTCAATATGGTTGTTGAGAAACGAGAATGTTTTTCTATTGATGATATTGGATGTGCAACCCATGATGTTCGAGGTCCTACCAGTGTTGGCTTCTACTACTATGACTGTTGTATTTTTTTAACTGAGGTTTTTGTGTATTGGAGTCTATGGAGATTGGATTGTTACCTTTTCCTATTAATTTCGTAGGGCAGACTAGGAGGCCCACATTTGGGCAGTTGAACTCTAAGTTGAAAATGGCTTACAGCTTTTTTCCATTTGGTTGAAAACCTGAAATAGAGACACATGCTGAAAACCCAGAAGGTCGTCATTGAGTTGTGCATTTTTCTATACATGTTCTAGGATCTGTGATTTGTTGATTCACTACTACTTCTCTATCATGTGGGTTATATGCATAGTTACCATGTTCGAAAAGTTCAGATAGTTCAAAAGGGAAAAAAATTTCGGAAGTTCGGAATTTTTCAAAAGGTTTGGTTTAGAAAATTTACAAATATAAAATATATATAATTAATAAATACTATACATATATGATGATATTTGAAAAGAAAAACCAATTACACATAACAATAAATAAATATATTATCTACGGAGTTTTTCCTTTACGTGCTTAGGTGTTAGTTTTTCTTGTTTCATTTTTGTTTTGTGTTGAAGTTCTTTTAATTTAAACGTTTTAATTTTTTAATTAAAAAAAAGGAAAAAATAATGTTCAACTGAACTTGTTCGTTAAGTTTGGTCAGACCAAAAAGTACGGTTCGAACCAAATTTTCACTAAGTTCGTAAGAACATGGTAGCTATGGATATTCGGCTTCTGGCTATGTACCCAAAATTTGTGTCAAGTTGGATATCTCCAAACCCATGCCCAAGACCTTACCCAAGGCCATAAAGTTCAAAACTGAATCCCGAGAATGGATTCAAGACATATCTTATGAACACACTCCATTCAGACACAGAATCTGTAATGGGCATAAGCATTTTGTCAGAAAATGTCCGGAACTAGTAAAAGTCCCCATCCCACAGACCACTGATACCCATACTCAGAAAAGGAAGGAGGAAAAAAATGCAAAAGCCCAGAACCCAAGCACTTGGAAACCAAGAACAAATTTGTTGCCATATCAAAGATAAATGAAGCCGACAATCAAGTAGATGAAGAAGTCTCTATGGTAAAGAAAACCCTTCCCCCCAAAAATCTTCCTAACATTCAAAACCAATCTTCAGATCTACATTCAGCAAGATCCTCTACTCCAAAACAACCAGCCAATGTTTGAGGTTGAAGAAGGAGAGGAAGCTGAAATTGAGGAGGATTCAGATGAAAAATTTATTGGTTTAGAGGAGCTCTCACACTCACAGCTGAAAGAGATTTTACATCAGTCTGACATGGACAGGTTTGCAATTAGCAAGTTGGCACTAAAATCAGCCCACAACAAGGTTAACAGAAACTGGGAAGGCCCCTCCACAATCAAATTCTCGAAACTTGGAAGCTCAAATCAACATTGTTGTAGACACATAAATTTGGTCTTTAGTACTTGGGCAACATCAACTTTGGCATATTTTGGCATACTTTGACAAACTTGCACAAATCACATATATTTGACTCTTAAGCACACTTTCCACCTATCAGTCTGCCCAACTCTATCTGCCAATCGTATCTATTAAAGATCAGCTTTGTCTATACAGGAACACCTCAAAATCCTAACAGACATTCTACATACCCTAGATCCACTTTCTGCACTTCGGGACTCTATCGTTGAAGCCAAACAATTTCATCACTGCCAGGGTTGCCTTCTGCTGGCAGTTTCCAAGAGCCTTCAATGGCTAGCTTTCAAATTGGACAATCTCCAAAGTGGCCAGAAGTTGCAGATCCCCAAACATTGTCTTTAGAGTCCAACAATACCAATCTATTGCAGGTGTTTGAAACCCTCACTAGTGTCCAAACAGCCTGTCAACCCCTGTTTTCAGTCTGAGCACATGACGAAGCACTTCCAAATCATTTCCAGCCACTAAGACACCTTCAATCCAAAGTCAGCTAAGTGACTAACCTTTCTATTGTTTTGTCAATTCTAGATCGAGTAATCACAACATCTACTCAAAGTAACAAATCTCTATTATTTTACCTAAATGACCTAATTATGTCCAAGACACCTTCAATCCAAAATCAGCTAAGTGACTAATCTTTCTATTGTTTTGTCAATTCTAGATGGAGTAATCACAACATCTGCTTAAAAGTAACAAATCTATATTATTTCACCTAAATGACCTAATTATGTAGTCTAAATTTAATGTCAATTTTAATTATAGTGTATGCCATTGTATGCAAAGTGAGTACAAGATTTTGGTGAACCGAATCTTTGATTATAACAATTTGGTGAACCCAATCTTTGATTTGAACATGAAAAGCCTAGGTTTCCTTCTACGTTAGGGTTTCATTTTTCCTTGGGGTTACATATTTATCCCTTCTTGGGGTTGGACCTTCAGGTCTAATTTCTGATTTTCCCCTATTGTATGAGATATTTTTGCCTGATCTTCAAGACTATCCCTAGCTTTATTTTGTGCTTTCAAATTTTCAGCCTCTTAAAGGTCATGTAGCAATTATTGTGTATTTTAATCCCTCTCCTTCAGAGGTTTTACAGTACCCTAACATCTTCAATTCCTCAGGTGTACGTTGAGCAGTTCTATGAACAATTGCTTGTATACATTCTGTGGCAAAACCCGCCATAGTGACTCATGAGTCAAAAGCATCATTCGTCTAAAATGATAGAACCTTGCATGTATTATTTGTTGAGACGTGATTTGCTCCAATGTTACAGAAGAGGCAATATCGATACATGAAACCAGAGCTGGCAGAGCTAGAGGAACAGATACTAGATCAATGTAATGACTGCATGCAATCCATAGCACAACTCTGATGTAGACTATGGGGCTGCAATGGCAGATACTTTACATAGGATGATGTGGCATCAATTGTGGGCTTTTTTCGTGGTACAAGTCATACGAACAGGCGGAACAAGAAGCTATCTTCGTAGGCGATGGGGAGAAGCTAAAACAGGTCCCAGGAGGTATCCACAGAGTTTTTCGCTGCCTAGGCCCATACTGATGAAGTTGCACAAGCTTCATTATCAAGGTACCTGACGCTTGAAGGAAGGATATGCACGAGGAAGCGGATACCTACCACCTGGAAATTTCTGGTTCTACAACCACCTTCAGGAGGAACATTTTGGCAAAGTTTCCCGTTTTATATCCTGGGAGTACTCTGGTGACAGCGTTCCATAAAAGCAAGGTTTAGTGTGGACAAGAGAACTTATCCTCTCCAATCAAGTTGAGTGGGAATATGGCTCATCTAGGGTCCACCTGCAAATGCCAAGTTTCCTAGGTAGAAACCAGAGTCCCCTGCTCCTCCTTCTAGGAGGAGCGAGGAGACAAAGCCAAGTGTGGGGACTAGTAGAGGCACTAGATCCTCTCCCCAATATTTCTCTAGAATTGGGGAAGAGGAAAATGTAACTTATTGTATATTGTAACTTGCATAGATATGAAATTTATGATGATATTTTTCAATGACAATCATCATAAATTCATATTACTTATCAGTCGCCTGTTGTATTCGCATGATGATGCGATTTTGTATTGTATTTGTATTCAAATCTAATAGAAAACACTTCTCCAACATTTTATGGACTCATTTGATACATTTTGTAGCTATATGTTGCTTAAAATTCATGTTTTTTAAAGAAATTTGCGTATTTTTTAAGTTCCCCAGTATTGCCGAGTCAAATTTTTTTTGAGTCTGCCCAGTATTTGTCGAGTATGAGTATGGAACTATGGTTCAAACATTCGCAGGTATAGTGGAAATGCTTGTGACCGAGTCAACTCATATATGGAAGCTATGATTTGGTAAGGCTTAAAGTCCCTAAATACAATGTAGACACCAATTTTCATATGGACTTTTGTGAGATATTAACCAATTTACGTGTAAGGCGAGCTTGTTCTCAACCTCAACTAAGACTACTAAAAAATGTATTTGGCTCTAGTAATTTGTGCTGACTTACCACTTAATGTATAAAGGGAGCAATTTGAAATCAAGGAAGATCCATTTTCTTTAAGGCCACATATCATCCTCGTTTCTTGGTTAAGGCCTACCACATTCCGATCTCCTCTTCAATTTATGCCTTGTATGCAAGCCCTTTGATAATATCCATGAAAAATACTTTAACTAAATCTGAATATTTCTGTCAAAACCTTGGGACATTAGCATAAACATTGCCTTTATGACAGCAGCGACTATCTGATTTTTAAATTTAAAAAAAAATGAGCCTCAAGGTGCCAAAGCACACTTTTATTTATTGATTTCAATCAGCTACGATAAAAGAAATATTGGTGTTTCTAAAAACAATTATCTTCTCACAATCGATGGTCTAAATGGAAAGATAAATGGAAGAGAAGAGTATGCGAACTGATTTGACTTAAATCTGCCTCCAGATAGTGAAGCCCTAGCTATACTTGTTGTTTTGGTTGCACAATTAAGCCTGAAAAGTGTGCCCTAACTGCACTTTACGAACACTTGTACCTGTAATGAACACTGCAACCCCTAAATGGAAGCCAAACTCAAATTTGAGGGATTCCGTCCTCAAATCTATGTGCAAATGAGGGATTTCATCCTCTATTGCTGATGCAGAAGCAGAAGCTACTTGCATACAAAGAAGTAGTTGATAAATTTCCAAGGTGTATGAATAATAAACCCCAAATCTACCTTTATAACTTCTAAGGCCCTCTCCTGAGTCGGCACCCCCTCCTAAAAAATAGGAATAACAATATAAAATTGTTTTATCCTCTCTCCCATGTTGGCACCTCATCCTAAAAATAGGAATAAACAATATAAAATTGATTTATCCTCTTTCCATCCTAAAAATAGGGTCTTGATGCTCATGCAACCCATTCTATCTTTGGCGCCCCATAATAGAATAATTTATTTAATTATTATTCTATCTTTGGCGCCCTTGAAAATAGAACTTCTTTATTTTATTCCACTTTTACTTTTTGCATTAAAATATAATTCAAGTGTCATTTTTCCAAATAAAATACAAAAATACCCTTAGACCACTAAAATTAATTTATTTTCCTCTTTAATTCCCCTTAGCCTATGTAAAATAAAAAGAATAGGCTTCTGGTATCCATAATTAATTTTGAAAATGGGTCATTACAGTCTGCCCTTCCCAGAATTGCTTGCCCTCAAGCAATTGCAAGTCAAGATCCCAAATCCACCTTGGGAATTTGCAATTCTCAACCCTCAATGCTTCATGTGATGCCAGCATAAATAACTGTGCAAATTGTCGTTGTCCAAAAAATTGTTGTTGTCCAAACTATTGCCCAAACGGCTTATCATTAGTTGTTGATCAAAAATTTGAGCAAGCTCAATGCCAACATTAATATTTGTTGAGTCATTTTCCTCAAGTGCATGCTTTATGCTACAAGTTGTATCCTTCAATCTTGAAATGACATAATAGGGAGCAACAAAGGAAATATTCATATTTAGGCTGTAATCAAAGCATTCCTTCCTGTATTGGAATAGGAATTGTTGAGATACCCTCAACACCTCCATCTAAAAGGACTCAAGACCTCTTGAATGTGTTAATCTATATGTTCTCCTTCAATGCATATCCATCCATAATGCTACTCTTGAATCAAGTCAATGGCATTGACCCTTTGGAAGTTCTGATCCATCAATCATGATCTTGGTTCCTCTTCAACATTTGAGCTCATTGCATCTCTTAAGTATGTCCTTTGCCCCTGACTTCCTAAACTTTTATTTTCTACACTATTGGTGCCTTCGAAATCTGCCACGCAATCTTTGCATAGAGTTGATGGGTGCTTTTTGAACATTTTTATCTTTTTCTTCACTTCCTAGGTATGGAGGATTGCTCCTTGAGTTACCACTAATTGTTCTTCTTTCTTCAACCCTCTTAAATGTATTTACATATGTCTATCAAAATATTTGGATTCCTTATTTTGAGTAACTCCTTTAATGACAACAGTGACAACTTCAGATTTAATAATCAGGCATCCCTTGATACCAGTCAAGGATTTTATCAAGTTTGTTACTTTTCTATTTTTACCAACACCTCTTGAATGTGATCTATATTATTATTCTTCCCGGTATAAGAACTTTGCTCAAATAAACATGGTAAATGGAAGAGTTCTATCTAATGGCAGAATATTTGATAGAAATTTGCCTCAAAACTGAACCTCTGGATCTTCAACTTAATCTTGGATCGGCTATACATTAAGCTTGAAAAGGAAAGTTGGTACCATGACTTTCTATGAAAAGTGCAAATACATACTTTTAAAGGGGAAAAAAATGAAAGTTCTTTTATGACCCAAAATTTCGGTTTTGTTTAGGAAGAAAATTTACAAATTAAAATATGTAAATAAAAAATCCTTACAAAATGATATTTACCTTAAACAAAAAACTAATTACACATAAAACTCCTCAAAGAGCATTATGCCTAGACATTTTTTTCTTTATGTACTTTGCACATTGGCAAATCTTGTTTCATTTTTGTTAACAAGGACGTGTTGCAAGTTTTTTAAAACAAATGTATTCATTTTTGATTTTCCTACTCCAATAAAAAGATATGAGTTTCATTAGTAAGCTTTCAAAAAGTATGGCTCAAAGTAATTACCTTCACTAGACAGTCATGGACTACAGTAACATGGTAACTATTTTGAATAAGTGTACCCTAGTTGATCTGTATGAATATCCACTGTACCTTGAATGACCACTGCAAACCTTTGACGGAATTGCCACCCTGATGTGACAGGATTTCGTCCTCAAATATTGTATGCACAATGAGGGAATTCGTCCTCTATTGTTATAACAACAGAAGCTACTTGCAAATAAAAAATAGTTGTTACATTACCAATATTTCAAATCAATAATAAACCCCAAATTTGCATTTCTATAACTTCCAAGGCCCAATTCAAAGTGGGCGATTCTAAAAAGTAATACATTTCCCTCAAATACCAATGCAAATTATAATATTTTTTCCTAATCTCATAGATGTCTGGCACCCCATAGAATAGAATTAAGGATATGCAAACTAAAAAGTTCAAACTCCACAGATCCTAAAAATAGTTGATACTTATTGTTTTGGATGCTAAACTTTCCAGCCTGAATATGGTGCCCTAACTGAATTGGATGAACTCTTGTATTTGAATGATCCAACTGTGACCCCTAATAATGGAATTGCCAAGCTCTAAATATGAGGGGTTCCGTCCTCAAATCTTGCAAATGAGGGATTTTGTCCTCTATTGCTGATGCAGAAGCAGAAGCTACTTGCAGACAAAATAGTTGATAAATTTCCAAGATGAATGAATAATAAACCCCAAATCTGCATTTATAACTTCCAAGGCCCTCTCCAAAGTTGGTGCCCCCTCCTAAAAATAGGAATAACAATATAAAATTGTTTTATCCTCTCTCCCATGTTGGCACTCCATCCTAAAAATAGGAATAAACAATATAAAATTGTTTTATCCTCTCTCCATCCTAAAAATAGGATCTTGATGCTCATGCAGCTCATTCTATCTTTAGCGCCCCATCAATAGAATGTTTTATTTAATTATTATTCTATCTTTAGTGCCCCATAATAGAAGCTCATCATTTTATTATTATTTTATTCTATTTCAGTTTTTTTGGATTAATAGTATAATTCAAGTGTCCTTTTTCCAATTAAAATATAAAGTACCCTTGGACCACTTAAATTAATTTATTTTCCTCTTTAATTTCCTCTTAGCCTATGGAAAATAAACGAGTGAAAAATGGCTTCTAATTTTTGTCACAAGATATGTTTATTAGATCAAAGGATGCTAGGGGAAATACCCTGCCTACTAGAGACATCTCCTGTACATCCTTGTCTTCAGGATTCACACCCATTTTCAAAGTGTGTACTGTACCCTATGGCATGCATTTTCAAGCTCCAGTGTAATAGGCTATATATCATATTATCCATATGGATTCACAACCCCAAGCCCTCTTATTAATGTACTATAAGAGACCAAGAAATGGATTGCTTATGAATTCAAGCAAATACAGAGAAAAATAGTTATTGGCTACTTCTGATAAGAATTTAACTGTAAAGGTAAAATCTTAATGGTAATTTTTACAACAGTAAATATTAAATCTTGCAATAAAATGCATGACTAGAAGCTAGTGGACTGCCTGAATTAAATTTCATATAAGAAATCATGTTACCACATATGTAGTAGAACCTAATTTTACTCTCAAATCCCCAAGCTAGTCGCAGCCAATCCTTCTGATGATGATCTATCAAATATACTGAATATGCCAAAGATGCAATCACCTGCACAAACAGGTAAAGTAATTAGGAATCAAACGTTTTTACTGCAAATATTCAGTTTATTGACTTTTTTAATCTGACGATTCAGAATAGTACATAAAAATCAGGTGCAAATTGGCAATTTATTGTTGTCCATTATGTCCAAAACTTTTTTAGATTCCACATCACATTATTTCTTACTAATTGCATCAAATTTAAGGTTTTGACGCTTTGTTCAAAGTGCTGCATTGTGGGAAGAGTTTCTTGAAATTCAACTGCATTAGTCTTTTATCCAACGTTTCAAATCAAGCTATTGGATGTCATCAGGAAAAGAAGCCTATCCTTGGGGAAGAATAGAGTAAAGCTATATAGTATAAATATGTCGTATCAACGGCCATATAGGAATATGCATTAAATTGTTATATGCAATATTGCCTCACCAAGCTGGAACTCCCTTCAGCCTCGAATAACAAAACAATTCCATACATGTTCCTGAATCATAGTTTTGAACTGGCCATTAAAGTATAGTTGAGTGATCCATAAGGATCCAAGAAAATCATCAAAACTCCACTGGCCTCCAAGAATATGTCAGGATCAGCAAAATAGAGTTAGAAAACTCAAGTTAATGAGTGAAAACGTTGTACGTTGTTACTCGGGACAAAAACCCTGGTACTAAATTGTCTACTTCAAAAAGGTGTTCCCTAGGAAAAAACACATTCTAAATGAACTCTAATGGCATATTTGTCTCTTAAAAAGATATATGATTTCAATAAAAAGCGGCACTTAATTCCAAGTCCAAATGACAAACTTATAGCCTCGGCAATTCTCATGTTATTTTGACCAATAAAGTGGTGGTTGTGCATGTGTAAATGGTGGGTTTTCCATAAAGTGGCAGACGCGCATTGATTTAAGCGGCAGGTTTTCCACAGAGCAGAAGTTTTGCAACTGTCAGTGGAGATTGCGCATTTGTTAGAAGCAGTATTGCACTAAGTGGCAATTTCATACTGTTTTATGTGATGATTTCGCAGTAAGCATCTGAATAGTCGTGTTAACTGAGGAAAATGGTCTCTTCCAATTCTGACCTTTTGGGATCCCTTGGGCTTCAAAGGGACACCAACAATGCATGAGAGGAGCTGTGGGCTAAGCAATTAGCATCAATGATGAATGTGTAGCAGTGAGTTGACAATTGTTCATAGTTCATCCTACTCTCTGCTCCTTGTAACCTTTCCCAAACAGCACTAGGAATATAGGAGACAACAGAGTGTGAGATGTATGCTCCTTACAGCTCTCTGTATTGATCCCATTGGTAAAGGAAGTAGAGGAAGTTGCATAATTGTCTCTTCCAGCTGGTTTTCCCCACACCAGAATTTCCAGGTTAGTTTTTTTGTGTCATGTGGTTGTTTTCAATTATGTATAAGTTGTTTTGGTTTGCAAGTAATATACTCATTCTAATGCACTCTACTACGAACAAACTCTAGAACCACTGCCATTTGAAGTTAATCCAAGATGTTGCAGCATGCATAAAATAAAGTATGCTTTATTTTGTCACAGGTAGAGTTGCAAGGGGAAATTATTGATCACTCAGTTGCATCTCATCCACATTGCTAATATGGAATTGAGAGAATGAGTAGCAGGGATCCTATAAGCGAGACTGATGCTCGACTTTCCACACATCCAATGCCTTAACCTGAATGCCGTTTAGGATGCCCTATCCATTTCCGTAAAGAGAGACCAGTTGGGATCATCATAGAAATATCACGTTTATACAAATACATATTGCAAACCATAACAAAAAATTGCACGCTTATGGGGGGCCGCTTCCCTGTCTTGTGAATCTCACAGATCATCATGGTATCCGTACAAAGAAAAGTTCACCTCACGAGTATGAAATATAGGCTGCTGAGGTCTTCAAGGCAAAGGTGGTCGTGGCCTCCTCCAGCTCTTACTCCCAATTATAAAGAGCAGTAATAACATAGGAAGCTCAACAGATTTCCAGAGAAGATCTGCTGAAATCCATGCAACGGTGCAAAATAAATAAATACAAACTATTATGCAGTGAACCTTTCTAACAAAAATTGCCAATATCAACAGAGGCTAATGGTGTCTCAGGAAAAGCATTGATCTGCAGACATAGGTTCATTATCAGGGCTTAAAATGCTAAAGAAATGGATGTGCAGCGGAAACCATCGGCCTAAAAGGTATAATGATGGTGTCATGGTTTATAAAAAATCAGGCCTGTTCACGTAGCACTGGATCTCAAATTTCAATTCTACAAAGGAATTATTATCCACGTTACTAGCATGGGTACTGTGCCATCTTATTCCGAGTGAGTTCTGAGAAGGAACTCCACTAAAAATAATTAGAAATGTCACTGAAAGATGTATACTGGCTTCAGAATCAGTCCTGAACTAGGGGAGGGCCTGTGTTAACATAGATCTGGAAAAGCAGCTGCCAGCCAATGTCTAAACTTTGAATACATATCCTTCAGGTGTAGGAACTGCCATAAACATGCTTATCTGGCTAAAGAATCCCCTGCACTCCAGCACTCCAGCAAGAGAAAAAGAGTTGAAGAAATTCATTCAGAAAATGCTAAGGAGAAAAACAGTAAGGAAGAAACGACATCAAAAAACAGCAAGAAAGACAATTGCAGAAGTAAAATATTAAATCAAGACAAGAAAATATAACAGAAACAAAGAAAAATGAACGCATGAAGATGGTAGGAAACACAGAGCATTTGACCTTAGAAAGAATGGAAACAACAGACGGATGACACGAGTAAATACGAATAGAAAAACAACAAATATCGATAACCGTTGCCGCTTCTCTTTTAGATCCTGGGAAAAGTAAAAAATAATAGCTGCTAATATCAAGATAACTTTGAAGTTAGATTATATTTTTTTGCGGAAATTAACTCGTGTGTTTTAAGTCATATCAAGATGACCTCCATGTGTAGTCGTTACCCTAATGACATTTTCCATCTTTTTTTGGTAATAAACACAAAGCAAGGGGATACACCTGGCACACAAACACTATAAGCATTTTTTATCGTGGGAAGGAACAGTGAATGTAATCCACTGTTTTGGGCTACTCGCCCTCTAGCCTCTCTCCCTGATGATCTCTTTCGGGGTATGTAATGCTTTTTAAATCACCCTTGTCTCATAATTCTGACCAATGTGGGATTAACTCAATTATAACCAATTGTGTATTTGAGTTAATTAGTTCTTGTGCAATTTTACTCATGCATGGTGTTGCATGGAGACTCGTCTCCTACACAAAAAAATGTGTCTTGAGGATTTGTACATGTTGGTACTCATCTCAGTGATTGGTACTTGTTGGTACTCGTCTCGGAGACTTTGCATTTCAGTGCTTTTAATATATATATAGTACTCTTGACCTAAGATGTGATGAGATATTAAATATAAATATCAGCATAATTACTTTTATCTTTTGTTGACATCTAATATCTTAACTTTAAAAAGTTAGTAATGTTTTTCTTCGGCTATATTAGGTTATATAATATTGTTTTCTCTAAATTTTACATATATATTTTTTTTGCCATCTCCAAGTACCAGTCTACTATTTTTCTGAAAAATGGCATACCCATCCCCATCGCCTATTTTTATGAAAATAGCATACTCATCCCCATCGCCTATTTTTATGAAAATAGCATACACATCCCCATCTCCGTGTACCGGTAACCACACCTGTCTCCTAGCAATCATCCTCATGTGTTTTAAGTCGTCTCAAGATGACCTCCATGAGTAGTCATTATCCTTATGACATTTTTCCTTGTGTATAGGGCTGGACCTTGGGGATGAGGATGCCAATTTTTAGACATTGGGTACCGCGGTACTTGGAGACGGAAAAAGAAATAAAATAAAATTATATATATATATATATATATATATATATATAAATTTCTAAAAACTAAAATTTTAGATACATTTTATTTTGATTTCATAAACATTGAATAGGATTCCATTTAATTTTAAACTTTTAGGTTTTACTTTTTTTTTAATAAAAACCAAAATTATATTGCTATAAATACGATATTAACAATACAATGCCAAGCCATGGTACTCATACTTCATGATCTATCCTTAGACTTCTAACAACAGAATAAAGAAGGAAAAAAGCATAACATCAGCTTATGCAGCCGATGAATGTAACTAAAGGATCTTTTCAATCTGATTTCGCTTCTCTGGAGACCATGTCAAAGGCAACGGGCCAAAGTTGATCAAATTATGATGATCCAAAGCCAACTTGCCAACACATCCGCCTCCTTGTTCTGAGCTCTAGGAAAATGTTGATATGAGATGTTTTGGAATTGTCTAGCAATAACCTGAATATTATCCTGAATCTTGGCAATTCTCCAATGTTTGGATCTATGTTGCTCTTTAGCTGACAAAAGATGGATAATTACCTTAGAGTCAGATTCCACTATAATTTTAAGACATCCCAATTTAGTTACCTCCTGGAGAGCTTGCTGAATTGCCAAGATTTCGGCCACATTATTAGTGAAGTAACCCAATTGATGAGCAAAGAAGAAAAAGAGGGTTCCCATAGAAACATGAGCTATCCCTCCAATACTAGCTGGACCCGGATTCCCGCTTGTTTGTAATGTCCCCTTTTTCGAGACATTGTTAATATTTATTTTTCATTTGCATTGTAACCCCTTGGCATGCCTAGCGCTACAAGTGGGAGTCTTTTTAGTTAGTTTAATGTGCACATAGGTTAGTTACTTTTATTTATTTAATTAAAAAATAAATAAAGTGCACATAGTCTTAGTATTAAATATTTTAATGAGAGTTTATATTTTCCCTCCAAAAGGGAAAGGTAGGTCTTTATTGGATATTGCACCCCTTAGTTCTATAAAAGGGAGGTTGTATTTCCTTAGAGGGCATGTTGATGAATTATTGATTTTACTCCATGCTTGGAGAATTGGCATGTATGCCCATGGGATGTATGCCCTAGTTCTTGCGATGATCTCTCTCTTATTTGGATCCATTATTGAAGATTATTGAAGACTCCATTGTTCTTTCCATTTTGCTCTCTTGTGTTGAAGGTGTTTGTGCATGATATTTTCTCTCTAGCTTTGGCGACTTGTCTAAGGTATTGGCGCATTTTATTGAGGGTAAAATCTGCATGTTACTGAGTATTTTGAAGGGTTCTAAGTGCTGGAAATTATTTATGCAATTTACCCTAACCCTAGCGACTAGGTTTGGGATTTCGAGGGCTGATTTGAGTGGTTTCTAGTGCATGCAAAGATCTGATATTTATTTTGATAAGAAGCTCATAATTTTCTCTTTCTAGTGCATTTGGTTTCAAGTTAAAGGAGTTAGTATTTTGGGAGTTATTAATTTCCAAAGTTTCAGCTAATTTTCAGCAGTTATTATTTATTATTTTTACTTCTGCAAATGGTATTGGATAAAGAAGTGTAAATACCAACTGGATTACCCATCAAACCCTCACCTTGGCTCACTCCAACCCTATTTGGGTTGTATTGAAGCTGACACTAGGGTTCATTGAGGTAAACCTAGGAGGGTCTATCTTCTAAGTGTTTATTTTTGCAAGTATTTACTAATAATCAGTTAATATCCTACAAGGGGATATCTTGAATCTTGGCAATTCTCCAATTTTTGGATCTATGTTGCTCTTTAGCTAACAGAAGATGGATAATTACCTTAGAGTCAGATTCCACTATAATTTTAAGACATCCCAATTTAGTTACCTCCTAGAGAGCTCGCTGAATTGCCAAGATTTCAGCCACATTATTAGTGAAGTAACCCAATTGATGAGCAAAGAAGAAAAAGGGGGTTCCCATAGAAGCATGAGCTATCCCTCCAATACTAGTTGGACCCGGATTCCCTCTTGTTGCTCCATCACTATTAAGTTTAACAAAATCAAACGAAGGAGGCTTCCATTTTCTTAGAGCTATGGGCACCGATTATCTAGTACTAGAAACAGACTTCAATTTATTTTCTTGCAAATTAAGCTTGTGTATCATGCTTTTCCATTTGCCAGGTAAGGGAGAAGAAATTTTCACATTATGCTCTAAAGTTTCCACTATATTGCTTCGAGTTAATTCCTTGACATACCAAATGTCTCTAATTTCAGATTTGAAGATGCGTCTGTTTTGCTCCTTCTGTACATTCCACAACATAAGAGAGATAGCAATCCATACTCCTTTGTTAAGATCCTGAGTGTCAGAGACCGACCATTTACAGGATCTAAGAATTTCCAAAAGGTTCGTATAAGGATTCCAATTGACAAATAACCAATCAGCCAAAATATTCCATAGAGACAACAAAAGGGCACTGGAGAAAAAGGTGAGTCTAAGTTTCATCCACTTCTTTACATAAAGGACACCAGAAAGGTCCCACCATACCCCGCTTCATCAAATTGTCCCCAGTAAGAATCCTCGTGTATAAAAGGAGCCAAACAAAGAATCTAACCTTAGGCCACAATGTCGGCCGCCAATGAAAAACAAAAATATCCTTCCAAGGGTGAGGTTGAATACCCGCCAAGCTACTATATCCTTCAGCAACCGAATAGCTCCCTTCCGAAGATTTTCCCCAAGCAAGGGTATCAGGATTGGAAGAAAGTGGAAGGATTAGATTTTGAAGAAGAGTTTGAAAAAATTGAATTTGGCCCATAGACAAATTGACCTACCACGAAGAGGGAGGAATCCACTCAATCCCCTGAGACGGTGTCTACAAATAGTGGACACCCTTTTTCTTTCCTTTGCTATGAAGAGTATTCATGATACCTCTAAAATCGAGATACTGCTCAATCAAAGTTGGGTTCCCATCCCAGAATCAGTTCAAAAGTTAGCTTGATCACTGCTCCCAATTTTCCAAAAACTCGAATTTTTAATAATTTCTTCACCAATTTGAAGGACCAATAAAATCAAAGATCCTCGAGAAGGTAAGGAATGGTGTATCAACTCATGCAACATCATTCCTTCCACATATTTTGCTCTAATGTTGATGGCCCATAAATGGTGGGGATATTGCAGCAATCTCCAATATAATTTTGCAACTAAAGCCTTATTAGTCAACACACTTGATTTGAAACCCAAACCCCCTTCTTTCTTTGGCAAGAATAATGTTTTTCATTTCACAAGGTGTCATTTCCTAACCTGTTGAACCCCTGTCCATGAGAATTTCTGGCTAATAGAGTCCAGCTGATGTAAAATTTTTGCAGGAACATTCAAAAGGGAAGAAAAATAGATGGGAATAGCCTGCAAAACAGCTTTAATCAAAGTGATACGTCCCCCTGAAGATAACCATCTAAGTCCATTTACTAAATTTATGAAGAACTCTCATGGGCAGGCAAGTCCAATCAATTAATCTTTTAGAATCAAACAAAATACCCAAATATTTTAGAGCTAGCACTCCCTTTTGAAATCCTAATTTAACCAGAACATCCTGTTCCAGTCTAGGCGAGCAGTGGAAAAAAATAATTTTTGACTTTTGTCTGTTTATATCTTGGCTCGTAGCCTTTGAAAAGAGCTACAAGTTATTGTGAATTTGGGTAGCTTCTTTTAAAGATGCTTCTTCCATAATGGATGAATCATCTACAAACTGGAGATGAGACATAGGATCAACCTGTCTAGCCAATTTAATACCCTTTAACTTCTTCTGGGTTCTCTGCTTGGAAAACAATCTGCCTAAAGATTTAGCTACAATAGTGAAAAAAAAGAAGATAAAGGATCCCCTTGCCTTATGCCGCAAGAAGCAGAGAATCTAGAAGTGGGAGATCCATTAAACAAAATAGAATAAGAAACTGAAGAAATGCAAGTCTATATCCATTGAACCCATAGGGGAGAGAATCCAAAACTCAACAAGATTTCAATCAGGAGAGACCAATCCACCCTATCATAGGCTTTAGATAAATCCAGTCTCAAAAGCATAGCTAGTTTCTTTTGGATTTCCATAGAATGGAGAACTTCCTGAGCCAAAACAATATCATCATAAATTTGTCTATGGCGTTCAAATCCCCCTTGTTCCGGAGATATTACTTTATGGATGATGGTCTTCAACCTTTCAACTATAACTTTGGTAATTATTTTATATAGCACGTTGCACAAAGCAATAGGATGATATTCAGCTAGGGTAGAAGCTTCTTCTTTCTTGGGAATCAACGCTATATAAGTCTAATTAATGATTTTTAGGACAGTCTTAGCTTGTCTGCATTCTTCCACCACTTCTAGTAGATTATTTTTAATAATGTCCCAAAATTCTTGATAAAATTCTATAGGAATTCCATCAAGTCCTGGAGTTTTTCCTTTTTCCATAGCCCATACAATTTTTTGGAGTTCTTCCTCTAAGACCGGCTGTAGTAGAAAATTATTGTCCTCCTCGTCAATTAACATTGGAATGGTATCAAGCAATTCGTGTTGAGCAATTCCATCTAAATTAGTAGCAGCAAAGATTCCAGAGAAGCACTGAATTGCTAAGTGCTATATATCCTCCTGCGTATTGGCCTGAGTGCCATCCCCTTTATCCAGATAAGCAATATGATTATGAGAGCGGTGAGCTAAGAGAAATTTATGGAAGAAAGAAGTGTTTTTATACCCCTCGTTCAACCATTTAATTTTGGACTTATGTTTCCAAAAAAAATCTCTTATTTCCCATTTTGCCAACTCATGCTTAAGGGAGATTTATTTAGTTTGTAGTTCTTTAGAATATCCTTGCATTCTAACTTGATGACCCACTTCCTGCAATGATTCTAAGATTTCCTGTTTTTTCCCATTAACATTCCCAAAATCAGATTTATTCCACTACTTCAATTGATTAGTAACATGTTGCATCCTTTTGGTAAAACAAAACATTTTGGTACCATACCTGGGTTGACCCTCCCCCCACCATTTCCTAATTAAAGAGGGGAGATTTTCATCTCTTAACCACATTAATTGGAATCTAAAAGGAGCTTTAAAAGATTTTGACTTGCCCGTTTCCAGCAAAACCTACCAATGGTTTGATCCTGAATTACCCAAAACATTAGCAACCGGAATAATACTTCTCTCTAACCACTCTTCTGAAACTAAAAATCTATCCAATCTTTCCAGGATACAATTCTCTCCCACTCTCTTGTTGGACCATGTCATTAGTCCATTTTGAGTTTGGATATCAATCAAATTCATCTTTTGAATAAAATCTAACATGTTAACTGAAGAGGCATCAAGACTTGAATTCCCTCCTTGCTTTTCATGAGAAAATAAGACGGTGCTCATGATAAATGAAATTGAACTTTAACTTATTAAATGTGAAAATATGAATGTGTATTGAAAAATAAGTGAATCGAGGATAATATACACTTGTATGCTTTGTGTTTCGGTATTAAAATCCCCCCCTGTAATCACAGGTAGTCAAGAGTGGGCTGCAACAACATCATTTATTACCTTCCACTGGGCTTTTTTTGCTTCAACTTGAACCGGAGCATAAATGTTCAATAATAAGATAATTTAATAGTCAGTGACATATCTAACCACCATAAAGAGAACACCAAGATGTCCTCCACTATCTATACATTGCAATTGCTAAGGATCCCAAATGCACACCATGCCTCCAAAAGCTCCTTGTGAGCTTATGGAAAGAACTTCAAAGTTTTTCTTAATATTAGGAGTCACTGCTGCCATTAAATCTATTGATGCTTTAGTTTCTTGGAGGAATAGCATTTGAGGATGGTGCTGGTTCAATATGCATCTAATCTCATTAACTTTAGATGGGCTGCCTTTTAGCCCTCGAACATTCCAAGTAATCAACTTCATTGAGGGAGTTGTTCAAAAAATGTCACCAAATCCCCTACTTTACCAGCTACAACTAATTGTTGCCCTATTTTTTGCATATGAAGTTGGTTGGACTGTCTCCTTGCTTTCAAAGTAGAGTCCATACGCAACTTCTTCTGCTTTTCTTGTTGAACCCCTGTACAGGCTCTCTCCAAATGGGGATCCACAGCAAGGGGCATATCTGCAGATGAAGGCAGCAAAGGTAAAACATTACTATGACCATTTCCCATTTCCAATCCTATTGCTTCCTTCCTATGATCCTCTATAAGCTTGTGTTTCCTTTGATAGCTTTTCAAATCCCCCACATGTTCTAAATGTACATCCAAAGCTTTTAGGTTTTAGTCTTAACTTTAAGTTTATTAGCACACAATTGAAAAAATTTCTTTCATAATATTAAATGTTAAATATTATAATGAAAAATAAATTAATACAATTCAATTATGATATAGATACCATTATTACTAGGTGATATGAATGGGTATAAGGAGACAGAGATGGGTATGCCATTTTTCTGAAAAATGGGAGACGTGGATGTTTTGTACGCCATTTTTCATTGACAGAGGACATGGGTACTCAAAGATGGCAAGGGTAGGAGACAGGTACTTGAAGAATGGAAGAATGTTCTAAATTAAATCTTCTTAGAAAGTATATAGCTTGAAATCAGAAAGGGATGATTGTTCTCCCTAACTTGGTTAGGAATGGAAGTAGGTTTCTCACCACATCCACAATTTGTAATTTTGTTTTCCTTGAACAACATACAATTGTGATTTGAGATTAATCTTGCTGTTAGATAAGTGAAATTATTTTTTGGATATATTGTGTAAGAGTTTTTATCACCCACGTTTCAAGTCCAATGTTGGACCCATCATCAAGGAAATGAAGCTTAAGCTTGAAAGGAGTTATTAGACCTGGCATAGTGTAAATATGTCATACGAGCATGAGATTTTATGGGGTTAGGGTGGAGGTATGAGTCGGCCAGGGAAAGGATGGTGCAACTTGATTGATTAGCTAAATAGATTACTCAATAAGGAAACAAAGGAGCTATATTAATTTTATTGACTTAATAAATAAGCTCCTTAATTTTAAGGGTTTTTGATCCTTGATGATTATTTAATTAATCAAGTTGACTAATTCAACCAAGGAATAAGCTATTAATTAATTAATTAATTTAGTTAATTGATTAACAACTTACCAGTGAGGAAAGGAAAAGAATATTCATGGGTTAAAGGATAGGATCACGGTTAGTGGGGGCGCAATTGAGTAGAATAGGCTTCCAAGCATGACTTAACTTCCAACTATCATAGCAATTCAGAGTATTCAGATGTTTTTCAATCTCCACCGCTTCTTGGGAACTTCCTATATGCGCAGAAACTTTCCAAGGCAATTAATTTTTCTTTTTCCATGCACATAGAGTGTTTTGTGTTATCTTCATGTTCAGCGAGGGATGATTTTCCTACTCTGGCATGCTCCAAATCCTTACAATGTTCTTTTAATTTTGTTTGGACCAAGCGACCTGTCTCACCAATATAGTACTTTATGCATGAACATGGTATAGAGTAGACACCTTTCCTTAGATTTGCACACCTGGTCTTAGGGTTCCTTAATTTATTCTTAATTGTATTGACCAGTCTAAAACAGGTTTTTATGCCCTTTCTTCTTAATAGTTTAGGTATTCTGTCAGAAGTGCCTTTCATGTATGGAAGAATTGCTTTTAATTCTGGTCCTTTATTTGGATTCCTGCTTCTTCTAGATCCTCTTTTTGCCTTTAGCAGCTGCCTTGATTTGCCAATCTTTATAATCATTCCGTTTAAGAACATTGGTGAGGTGTTTTTCCTCCGTTTCAAACTGGATAGCATCAAATATTCTTAGTGCTCTAGTGAAGAGCGTATTAAGAAGGTCTGCTTTTTGTGAAGGAGGGTGGTGTGTCATCCGTCTATTGTTTCCTCGAATGTACACATCTGTGTGTTTTTTTCAGTAAACTTGATCCTACTAGTTTTCCATTACCGTCTCTCATGATTAGGACATCGAGAAATGGTAGTGTACCATTCTCTTCAATCTCCATGGTGAATTTGATATGTTTTGATTGCATATATAATTCACTTTTTTGCCAAAAAAACTAAAAAAGAAAAGGTTGAAATTCATTCACTCGCACTATATTTTGAAACATGCACCGATCTCATCCACGGGGAAAATTCAATGTATAACTTGCCCTATTTAAGATTAATATTGGAACTCTACTAGCTCTTAAATGCAAAAATTAAAGAACAATCAAGATAAGATTAAGAACACACGCCATTCAAGATTATTTGGCTTCAACAGTGCCAGTTGTGTACCCTACTCTGTTTGGAGAAAAATACACACAACGTGGATGAAGAAACTACAAAGCGTTATTGCACTAATCATCATTGCACTAATCATCATGGAATCATATACTCGATTAAAGTGGGAACTGGAACAAATAAGCATTCCCTGCATGGCCTTAATAAAGACAGAACTGCAGTTTCCTCAACAAAGGAACAAAACTCGATGGTTATAATGAAAAAAAAGCATTCCCTCAATAAACAAACCTAACTGAGAAAAACAAACTAAGAGTAAATCAGCTCCAGGAAAAATTGGATTAAGAGTATGCATATGAATAAATTTAAATCTCGTGTATTAGTTTAGGCAAGTTATAAGAACTGGAATAACAATGCAAGAAAATGTAGCACCATTGATTGAAGACACAAATTGAGCTTTACTCAAATTTCACCTCTTGATATATCTTCAAATCTTATGTTTTGCTATAGTCATCAGAATGTTAGATCTCCAATATCTTCTATATAGGCAATGTCAAGACTCTACATTGTGTTTATCACTATAGATGTACAACCTAATGGCAACTACACATCTTATAAGAGGTTTTATATCAAGGAGGCTATAAGGTCAGAAATCACACAAGCTGTACAGCTGCAAAGATGAAGAGGACATCCCTGGTTACAAAGAACCGAAACTTCAGTGTTCTCCACTTCCTGTCAGCAGCAACATGCACTCTGAGATAATAAGGGGCCTTGCATGTTGTGCAGTGAGAAAATGCAAATCCTTCCTGGAAAAACAACCATAACTATAAGTACAAAATCCAGGCAAGAAAACTTGAAAGTATAAAAAGTGATATCTCCTGACCAATAAAGTTGTAAGAAGATCAAAAGCGAAAATACATTCTCCAAAGCATGGATTAATCTTTCTAAAAACAGCAAATTTAAACAAATTAAACAAAAAACACTGTATGTGAAATTTAAATGCACATGGTACATTACAACTAGGGAGCATAAATTAATATAAACATACAGAAAAGAAGAACATTGGTTCTTTTGATCATACAAATTTTAAAAGTGCCACAAGAATAGGTAAAAATAAACATTCCTCCTTTCTTAGTATTACATTTTTAAGGATGTCATAATCCTTTACCCATTCATTCTCTTTTCCTCTTCAAATCGGAAATTCCATTGATAAGCTAAAGACAATATTCAAACTCATTGACTATGATACATATGTTCATGACAATAAGTTAACTTTCAATAAAAGGATCGGCAACAAGAAGAAAGTGGGGAGGACCAATACCATTATTTTAACAAAGAAACCAATAATACATGAAAAAACATGGATAATAACTAACTTCGTCATTCAAGGGAACAACTCTCTATCAATTAAAGGAGGAGAATTTTAGAACATGATACCAAAATAAATCAAATTTGGGTATAACATTAAAATTAGGAAAAATTTATAAAAATAACAAGCATCTAGCCTTAGCCAAAGGCACTTCAAATTAAGAAGTTATTTGGAGGGCTTTATGTCAAAAACTGTGATGTTTACATAGCATGCCCACTTATTCGTTCAGTGGAACAGCCATAGGAATCTAGATAAATGCCTCAAGTTTGTTAGTCCGGGGTATGAGGGAGAAAGGGCAAAAGTGGCCAGAAAACCTTGACCCTTCGATCTATGCAATGGCATGGGAAACACCCAATGCTTTAAAAAAGCCAACTAGCACCGAGGAAAACAAATGACTCAGAAGTAGTAAACATTCATATATTAAAATAGAAACTTGTAAACTTGGGAAAATGATTGACACTATTGATAATAGTAGGTAAAGTCAATATATAGAAATTTAGATTATGTAATGAACTTATGAACCCTCTCCAAAAGACTTGAGTGGGAAATTGCTCAAGGGTGCAGTTGCAGATGCAACTACAATTCTAGAAGATCAAAAGAAACAATGGCACACATACGGATGCACCATTCTTTCAAATGGATGGACGGATGGATGGAACTGCGCCCTCATTAATTTTTTTAGTGGCTTCAAATGGTGAGATGGTGTTTTTGAAGTCTATTGATGCCTTTAACATAGTTAAAAATGCAGAGAATTTGAGTGTTATGTTAGAGAAGATTTTATTAGAGGTGGGTATACAAAATGTTGTGCAAGTTGTCACAGACAATGCAGCAGCATATGTGGCAGCTGGGAGACTACTACAAGAGAGACATCCATCACTCTTTTAGACTCCTTGTGCGGCTCATTGCCTTGACTTTCTTTTGGAGGACATAAGCGAAATTGATTGGGTGAGGCCGGTTGTAGAAGATGCAAGAAACATAACAAAGCACATATAATCACCCTTGAGTTCTGAGCTTGATGAGAGAACACACAAAGGGGAAAGAGCTTGTGCGAGCCGGTGTCACAAGGTTTGCAACTAAATTTTTGACGTTGCAAAGTATTTCTAGTTTGTTGACATCATTGAAGCAAATGTTTGTGAATCAAGCATGGCTAAACTAACACTATTCAAATAAAGTGGATGGAGAGAGGACTGCAAAGATAGTTTTTGATAATATCTTTGCAAAGAGTGCTATAGAGATCATCAAGGTAATTTCAAACATCGATTTATATTTCAAGTTGATTCCTTTATTTTAATTTGTTAAAATATAAATATATTGTTATTTACTATTTTACTTCATTTGTAAGTTTGTAACCTTACAGTTTAATTTGTGTGTAGGTGTCAGAGCCGTTGGTGAGGGTTTTGTGTTTGGTTGATAGGGAGCAAAACCCCTCGGAGTACATTTATGAGGCAATGGATAGGGCCAAAGAGGTTATCCAAAACTATTATTGATCTCTAAACTTCTAATTTGAAAATCCAAAAGACCACAGAATGTTGTTTCTACTTTTAATTATTGAAAATGACAGAGAAATTGTAAGGTAATGAATGAATCTTAGCGCTTAGAATTACTTGCAGCAAATTACAATGAACTCAATGCAAACACAAGATTTTTATCCTGGAAACCCACAATTTGAGGGAAAACCAGTCGGGAAGGGCAATTGCTCTTTCTTCCAAGTATTATATTGGCCAATAAAAATGATTACAAATTACAAGACGCTGGCTGAAAGAATACAACAATGTTACTTCCACCCTCTCTACTTGCTTGCTCTCTGCATACACTTTGCTTCTACAAATCAATTACAGCACCAATGGTCTCTTGCTCACTTCTCCCATCAATTCTTGCTCAATTTCACATGCTCCACTTGTATTTATAGCTTGCTTCCTATGTCCTCCTGTGCACTGGAGAATAGGAAGAGTCATTCAAGGAAGAGACACAATCTAGATGTTCCAAATCCGGGATTGTTTGTGGATGTATTTTTTTTGTTTTCGATCGTGACAAGACCACCGGTGGACGCAGAGGGGCGGTTACGCAACCGCCACTTTGCAGAAAGTGGTGGTTCTGTAATTTAACCTTTTCTCCTGCTTTTGTTTATTTTTCCTTCTGATCCTGGTTGCCTTTGATGAAGTGATGTTTTCCTAGATCCCTATGGACCACACCTCCCTTGCTCAAGAGGCTTTTTGTCCCACAAAAGCTTAGTGGGGGAGTAAATGAGGAAACAATTCCCTCACTTTCACCTTTGAGTACCATCGGCCCTGCCTTGGTGTCTTCCCCTTGAGTCCAACTTGCCAAGACTCCTGTGGACCTCTCCTTTTTTCCCTGACTTTCTATTGTAGTACTACTATAATATCCCCTTCCCAGTCGAAGACCCTTAGCCTATTTTGTCTTCCCAATGGTTAAGGAGCATTTTAAAGGGAGGCTTAAGTTCTATTATTTTATTATAAACTACAAAAAAATAAAATATAACATTATAAAAAGCACTTATAATAAATTAATGGACTTAATATTAAATTAAAACATTGGAAAAGTGAACAAAGGAAAAAACACTTAGTGAAATTGTTTATTTCTAGAAGAGTGCAACTTGCACTAAAGAGGCAAAAAAACATAGAAAAAGCAAAAAGCAAATGGGCCAAAAGTTATTCCCCCTTAGAAAATACGACTTGCATTGGGAGGGAAAAGTGGTTGGTGGAAGCATTTAATGAAGAAGGAAAATGTGATTGGTTGTTGAAGGTGGCCACTAGGCCCAATTCTTCTATTAAGCAGTGAGAATTGCTTGGAGAAGACACATTTGATCATCTTCTAAATTTTGATTTTTAATTGAAGCTTTTAGCCTTGTCTAAATTATTTCTAAGGACGGAAACCCTTAGGAATACTCTCTTGCGGACGAAAACCCCAAGAGTACGTGAGGGATCTCTACACAGGGGGTTCCATTGTACTTGCAGTGATATTTCAGTTTATTCCAACAGTGAATAAAGGAGTTTTTTTAGATTTTTGGATCAAGGGTTTGAAGCAAATTTGCAGCTGTGTTTTCCAACCTTATATCATATTGTACGACCCACTTCTAGAATACTTCTTGAGGCATTTAAAGGGGTTTTGATCTGATCTGGATTGCTGTTAATAAATCATGTTTTTTATGAATTTTTTTAGCCCAAAACCCTAAGGGCAAATTGGTGTTGTGGCTGTTTAGGGCACTTGTGGTGGTCATTTGCATGAATGGGTAACATCATTTCGTTCTCCCTATTTTTTTGAATCTGTGCATAGTTTATTTGTGTGGATGGGAGCATTTTTGAGTAAGTTATGAATTTTTGAAGTTACCATAATTTTTTGCAGACTTGGATTTCAAAATAAATTAATTTCAGCCTTCACGTGCATCAAAATATGTATGTTCTTTCATATTTTGGCTTTATAAAATTGGTAGATCAGATTGAAGTGGAGAAGTTATATTTTATTGGCTGATTTGTTTGGGTTTCTCACTTTACCCTAGCTGCACTTTTCAGATTAACTTCAGATCTGCATGTTAATAAATTGCTGCATCTTCTATAAATTGTATTTCGGGGTTTGGGATTGACCTTAAATCCATTTGGGGTCAAATATGTCCATTTGGGGTCAAATATGTCCATTTGGGGACATTACAACTACATCCTCCTCCAACTCGCCTCCTGAATCCAAGACATGGAAGGTAGCAACGGACATTCTTATTCTTCATCAAGCATAAACAACTCATATAGGTGCAAGTTCTCACAATTCACTATTGAGTATATCGGCATGAAATGTGGCAAATCAAGTTTGAAAGCATTTTCTCCAACCTGCTCCAGTATAGTGAAGGGTCCATACCGCAGTGGTTTGAGTTTCCTTGCTTGTCCTTGTAGTTTTTTCTTGCTCAAATACAGCCAAACCTTGTCTCCAACATGAAGTTTGTGCTCTCTACGATGATGATCGTGTCTAGCCTTGTACTTGGCTTGAGACTTCTCCAATTGTTCTTTCACCTTGAGATGGATTTGCCGGATCCTCTCAAAGAACTTCGCTGCTCTGGTCACTTCTCAATCATGTATCTCTCCTTCTTCCCGCTGTCCAAGTACAATGTCTAGTGGATTGGTAGGTAAATACCCCAAGCATGTTTCAAAAGGTGACTACATAGTGGATGTATGCATTGCCCTGTTGTAGGAATGTTGAATGTAGGCTAAGGACTTATCCCAAGTCCGCGGGTATTTGCTATTATACCTTCTAATCAATTGTACCAAAGTCCTATTCACCACCTCTGTTTGCCCATCCATTTGGGGATGGAAGGCCGTGCTTCTTTGTAACTAGGTGTCCATCTTGTCCCACAAAGTAGTCCAAAACTTCCCCAAGAATCTAGAATCTCTGTTAGAAACAATAGACTTTGGCAAACCAAAATGAACCCATACATTAGCAAAGAAAAGTTCAACTGCCTCATGTCCTTTTCTTGTCTTTTTACATGCCATAAGAACACACATTTTGCTAAATCTATCTACAACAACATATAGATAATCATGGCCATGTTTAGACATAGGTAGTCCTATAAAATCCATAGAGATATCCTCCCAAGGTTGAGTAGGGACTGGTAAAGGCATATACAAACCTTCCTTCTTGATTTTAGGCTTGCTTGTACAACAAGTTTACATCCTCTTATGAATTTAGATACTTCTTCTTGCATATTGGGCCAATTTACATACCTTTGCAAGTGGGCCATGGTCTTGCCAACACCAAAATGTCCTGATACTTTCGAGGTATGTGCTACCCTCATCAATAAAAGTCTTTCTTCTTTTGGCACACAAAGCTTCCCCCATCGGTAGAGCAACCCATCTTTGAGATAACAATCATCAATGCCTGTATTTTCAGCCCCTTTGGACTGTAACTGTTGATATGTTACCCCAAAATGTTTGTCTTGAACATACACCTCTCCATAAGTTTCTTTCGTGAAGGGCTCATCATGAGAGATAGTGGCCAAACTAGAGATTTTCTGCTGTGTGGGCGGCCTAGACAACATGTCTGCCACCAAATTTGTGCAACGTTTCTTGTATTTGATCACCTAATAAAACTGTTGAAGGAACCCCATTCACATGTAGTGCCTTTCTTGCTGCAATTTAGATTGTGCTTGCAAATATTGGAGAGGTTTGTGGTCAGTGTGCACAATAGTTTCTTTACCCAACAAATAATGTTTCCATTTCTTTATTTTCTGAACTAGTGCATACATCTCTTTATCATATATTGAATATCCCTTAATTGCTGAAGTGAAAGTTTCATAATGATAGCATACTGACTTACCTCCTTGTAGCAACACTGCTCCCATTGCGTAATTGCTGGCAACTGTCTCTACTTCAAAGGGTTACAAATTAGGAAGAGCAAGTACTGGAGTGTGACTAATTTTGTATTTTAATAACTCAAAAGCCTGGTCTTGTCTCTTACCCCAGTCTAAAACCCTTACTCTTTGCGGCCGCTGTGTGTAGAGGTGTTGCAATAGCGGAGAATCCTGGAATGAACTTCCTCATGTATTGTACTACTCTCACAAAACTCCTAGTCTCTGTGGCTCCCGTTGTTGTTGGCCAATTGGTGATGGCTTCCACCTTCTTTGAATCCACTCGTAGCTCTCCGTCTCCAACCACGTGCCTAAGATAGACAAGTGACTGTTTGAAAAATTCACATTTCTTCTCCTTGAGAACTTGTAAGACTTGTTGCAAATGTGTTGGATGCTCCTCCCATGTGGCACTAAAAATCAGAATATCATCCAAATAAACAATGACACATGTATTTATGAATTCCCGCAATACATCATTCATCAATCTCATAAATGTAGCGGGTGCGTTACATAAACCAAATGGAAGTACTAACCACTCATACAAACCCTGTTTTGTTTTGAAGATAGTCTTCCATATATCCTCCTCCATCTTGACTTGGTGATAACCAGACTTGAGATCCAACTTTGTGAAGAACTTTGCATGCCGAAGTTAGTCCAAGAGATCATCTATGCGTGGGAGTGGATATCTGTTATTAATGGTAATCTTGTTCAAAGCATGGTAGTCGATGCACATTCTCCAAGAACCATCCTTCTTTAGCACCATCACAATATGTGAACCTCATGGCGAGGTGCTTGCGCGTATCACCCCTTGGTCTAATAGCTCCGGGAGTTGTTTGTTTACCTCCATACTCTCCAACAAGGATTGCCTATACAACCCGATATTTGGTAGAGGGACTCTGGCAACAGCTAAATCTCGTGCTCTACTTCTCGTTTTGGTGGTAACCTGCTAGGAGTTTTGAATACTTCTTGAAAATACCGAATTATGTTATCCAAATTCTTTATCCCTTGGTTAGAAACATCTAAAATTTCTACCCCATCTTGTTTATCTTTCAATAAAAGTAAACAAAACTGATTATGATTTGCCTGAATCAGTCTCTTTGCTTGGTTAGCACTTACTGTAGCAAGTTTTGGCTTACGCTGGTGTGCCCGGATGTTGTAACTGACACCATCCTTAACCCATCTGTATCGGTTCTCCCTCCTCATGAATATAACATCCCTGATATATAAGTAAGGACTCCCGATAACAACATCAAATGCATCAAGTGGAATTACATCAGCTTCTAATACATCTATATATTGAGAATTGATCCCAAACTTGAACTTACATATTTTTGTTACCTGAATTTCTACACCCTTCTTCACCCATCCCAAAGGATAAGGATGTGGATGCTCATAAGTTTCAAGACCAAGCTTCTTTACAACCGCATCAGAAATCAAATTAGATTGAGAACCAATACCAACCAAAGCATTTACCTTAGTCCTCTTAATTTGGATTTTGATTTGAAATAGCTTACTCATTTCTTCCTCTTGTTCTTGGCTGTCCATGTTGGTGGCCGTGCATCCTAGACTCTTTATCTTCTATTTTCACTTCCCCATCCATCTTTACAGCTGTCATGGATTTCTTAGAATCCTTGGTTCGATTCTTTGGATGCAATTCCGAATGTAACTTCCAACATGTAGAGTCAGTATGTGTATTAACCCTTTCAAGGGTCTCACACTAAATGTAGATCTGAAAATAAAATTGCAGCAGACTGAAGAATAAAATCAGCAATTTGTACTTGCACCAAAAAATGCCAAAATCACCATAAAACACTATCAATCAATTTGCCACTATTTTATATATATTTTATTGAATTTTAGAAGCCAAAATAACAAAAAAACACTAAAGAATACTCTGCTGAGAATTAAATATGCACTGGAAATTGCAGCCACAAGAAAAATATGAAATATGGGTCTAGAAACCCTCTAAATTCATATAACTTCAGATTCTGGCCTTAAAAAATATTACAAATCAGATGGTGAAACCAGATTTCTCAAATTCTTCTCCAATGACCCCAACCCCTACCCAAGGTAAATCACTCCACCCTAAATAATTACAATATCAGCTGGAAATTACAAATAGATCTTCAAATGAGCTCTTCACATCAAAACCAAACAATGATGAAGGGTTTTTCCTCCTTCAATGAGACCTCACAAGAGGGTTTTCGTCCTCAAGTGGATGAACAAGGAGCAACTAGCTCTCTATGCCCAAGTATAACAAAATGTGCCAAGACTAGATGCAAATAATGCCTCTAATCTCCTTTTATATCTTTTTTTTTGGCACTAATGCTCAATTAGAAAAGGCCAACCTCTAATGGACCATTATAATATTTCATTAAGCCTTTTTAAAGGCATTAAACCCAGCTGACCTCATTAAGAGGGGAAAGCTCTAAAAGAAATTATAAAATATTAGAAGAATAATGCAAATAAAGGCTCAAGATTCTCCTCTGTCTTCTTCACTTCATTGCCATGGAGAAGGAATGGCAAGAAGACCAATTAATAGCTCTCAAATGGGAAAAAGCCAAAAAGGACATTACAATTCTCCTTTCCCAAAATTGTTTGTCCTCAAGCATTTGCAAGAACCTAGATCCCAAATGATTCTTAACTACTTCTTTGATATTATGCACATGTAGAAAACATATTAGAAACAAAATGTGTCTCCCTCTTCATCCACTTGTGCCTTGTAGAAATGATAGTCAATCCCCCTTCTTTGCTTGCACAACTCTCAACCATCCCTTGGTTGTCCCAAAATACCAACATGTTGCCCCAAACTCTACTGAAGTCACATATTTTCCACTCAAAAATCAGAATCCTCAAATCTGAAAATAACTCACCACGACCTAATTTCTTTTCTTCTTCTAACGGAAATCCTCCTTCCTCATTTTCCCAAGATAGAATGCTCTCAAAAAATGAAAACATATTGTTGTTCATGACTGGAAATGGCAGCCCCAAATCTGATTTTTGAAAACTCAGCCCTAGAACCATAGCATAACAAATAAACTGAAATCTTATGGAAAAAACCAAATTTGTGAATAGCATAAGGACTAAAATTTGTCTTACTTGGGTTGGAAAATAAAGATCAACAAGCTCATGATTGAAATTAGCAAACATGTTAGATCTAAACACAACCTTCTTGCATTCCTTTCTTGCCCCAAAAATAAATGCTTGGAATAGAAAAATAAGTATTCCGGGCTGCATGCTTACCATTGTCCATAATCCCCACAATTCGTCCAACTCATGACTGAAAATAGGCACCCTATCATCCAATGAAGTGACAACAACTGGACATTCATCACTATTGATTAGAAGAGTTTTGGAGATCTGAAAACTTACCATCTCTAATGGCTGCCCTGAACATGCTTATTCCACCCTTAATGCAAAGTGGAACATTTTCCCAAACTTCTCCATCAAACACACCATTAACAAATTTGTTCTTTACATACTCAGTTGAAATTAGTGACTTCCAATCCACTGTAATTTTAGATAAAGAATAGAAATGTGACTCCCATGAAATGGTATCTTCCACCAAATAACAATTTTTAAGTGTTTCTGGAAGCATACCTTGCAAACAGATATTCTTACCTTTGTCTATGAGGCACCCCCTTCATGCTTTGATAGTTGAGAGTGAGCTCTCCCAACTATAGCCACCATTGAACTCTAAGCACAATACCCAAATCAGCCATCACATAGAAACCAACACATACCTTACATCTTTGGCTACACCCATCACTTTTAATCTTCCTTCTTGGCATAGGCTGATCATTAGAATAAATACCCAACAAGAACATGGAGTAGAGCAATGAAATATAGTCATCATACGTTCCTAAAAATGCGAACTGTTTTGGCAAGTTGGGGAGCAATGAATTTGAAACCTTCTTGAGCCATGAGTTGCCCTTAGCCTTCCTTAAACTCAGAATTTCTGAGTTAGAACCAGCACTTAGAAGATATTTCAAAACCACCTTATCTTCGTGATCTTTTGCTTTCCGGGTGTCCTTCTTGAGGCTCCTTTGCAAAATGGATTGGCCTTGCAGATGGTAAAGGTGAGAACATGGCAGCCACTGAAGAGAGAGTACATAGTCCCTCTTTCTCCCCCTTTTCTCATGAGGTCCATCATTTTGGTGTAGTATCATGCTAGACAATAAATCTGAGTTGCTTCTAGATTCCAGGTTGCTTACCTTAACTATATCTTTTAGCCTCTTCACGCTAGCAATGGTACTTATACATAAAACCCTTTCAACATCCTCTTCATTCTCTAGCTCCTTATGCTTTCAAAATCCTTTTGTATCTCGCCATATGCAACCATTGAAAAAAAAAGGAATGTCAAGAACAACCAAAAGTCTTTTACCTTCTTCTTTGCTTGATGCTTGCTTGACAATTCTCCCATGTCCTTGAGCTTTCATAGGGCCGAAATTTACCTCAAATGACCTTGCTTTTACTGTTACTATGTACAGATCAGCAGCTCCATCTATTGTGGTCCTCGGTCTATAATGGAGAAATTCTCTCTCTCCTTGACCTTATTAATTTGGGTGAGTGATCTCTAATGCATTCATCATTGTGGTCCAAAAATTCCTTTTTAAGCACATACGTAAAGCTGATGTATAAATCAAATGGAAAATGGAATTGGTTACCCCTAAAAACATACCATAGTCTTTGGAATGAGTATAGAGGGATGATTGAAGATATCTCCCCCGCCAAGCGAACAAGCGATCTGAGCTCTCCAGCGCGCCGAGTTAAGTGAGAACAATGCGAATGAAAGTAAATGTGCATGTTAGTGAATGCGATGCATGCGAAATGATGCAAAGCAAGTGAACAGTCGGTATGCCCATGGAGGAGGCAGTGTGGCAAATGCTATAAGAACTTGGTGAGATTGCGTTGGATTGAGCATCCGGGTCGTGCTTGGTTTCGACTTCTGTCAGCGTGTAAGAGTGCAGCAAGCAGTGGGTCATCCGACTTGGGTCCGTTGTGGGCCTTGGGTCGCATCATCAGTGGTGGCTTAGTGAACCATCACAGTGGGAAACATCAGAAGCAGCACAATGGTCAGACAGTGACTCAAATAGAATTGTTGCGCAAGCTCGGGTGAGAGTAGCACTCGACGTCCTTGGATCGGTCTCCTTGAAGTTGTCGAGTTGAGAGCAACGCGACTTTGTGGTTGTCCGGACCGTGCAGTGGTCCCTTTGTATATTGTTGGGCATTTTCGGCTGAGTCCGACCCAGTACTTTGTAAATACTCTTGGCTTGTGAAGCCCCTTTGTAATCTAGCTCGTGAAGCACTTTTTGATTAATACAGAGCTCTATTTTCCGAATCTTGGTTGGCTTATTTATTTTATGGTGCATGCATTGTTTGGTTTGCAATTGAGCTAACTCATGCAAGTCCTCGCTAAAAAGGAAGAAGGCGTAGTCTACGAATCCTCACAGATCGTCGTAGTGCCGCATGGGCTAAGGAGTGAAATCTCTAACCTGTGACAGCTGGTATCAGAGCTTGACCCACAAGTTAGCCTTACATTACCACCACCAAGAGCAAGAGCTAGTGTATACCGTCCAGTAAAGTTTCGCAATAATCTCTCCCCTAAGATGGCTGACAGTGATGATCAGAGTCAGGAAGGTGAACAGGGTGAGACAAGGATTCGCACCAGGGCAATCGCTATGGATCTAGCAGCGCGAGTTACCCAGCTCGAAGATACTGCTCCGGGGCCCAGGATCAGTACTTTGGAAGTAGAGTTGTTCGAGATGAGAAAGCAGCTCTCCAAGAGCATTGCCAATCAGAAGAGGCTGAGCAACGATCTCACTCTCGTAAAGAGCATCCTTGCTGCGAGTGGACACAGGAGTTCTGCAAAACTAAAGGTTCGCAAACCAGAACCTTATGATGGACAGCGTGATGACAAAATTTTGGAGAATTACTTCTGGGATATTGAAGAGTATTTATCCAACATGATAGGTCTCAATGATGAGGCACAGGGTAGAACAGCTACCACATACCTTACAGGTAGTGCGAAGCTTTGGTGGCGAACTCGAGCCGAGGACAAGAAAGCAGGTCGAGTTGTAACTCAAATTGACACTTGAGACGAGCTAAAGGCAGCTCTGCATGACCAGTTCCGTCCAGGGAACTCGGCGTGGGTGGCGAGATTAAAACTGATGGATCTAAAGCAGTCTGGTAAAGTAAGAGACTACAAGTCTTTTCAGGCGTTGATGTTGGAAATAAAGGATATGTCTGATGCAGACCACTTGTTCCAGTTTATGAAAGGTCTACAACAGTGGGCCCAGACAGAGCTGCGTAGACAGAATGTGCAGACATTGTCAGCAGCCATAGCCGCAGCCGACCGCTTGCTTGATTACAGGTCAGAGGGCCCAAGCAAAGGTGGTGATGAGCAAAGCAGAGGCAGAACTAGAGTGCAACAAACTCAGAGTAGGGGGTCGCGTTCCAAATCCGCCTCCAGGAACTCCAACAGGTCAAATGATAGAGGGAAAGGGAGCTCCTTTTCAGGCTCTAGTAAGTGGAGTGTCAAGACACAGAACTCAATTAAGGGGCTAGTGAAGAATCCGCCCCCAGACCAGACAGCGGAGAATCCGGTCATCATCTGTTACGTTTGCGGGAAAAATCATAGAGCATATTTGTGTCCGGAACGTCAGAGAGTGAGTTCTATTGATGGTGAAGTATCAGAAAGGTCTATCCCCTCTCAAGAGTTGGGAGCAAGTAGACTTCTCAACGCTCTAGACGAGGTTGAGGAAATGCCAGCCACAGCCGTGAATAACAACAGGTTGATGTTCATGGAGGCCACTCATGGTGGAAAGATAACTACAGCATTGGTGGACACTAGAGCCACACATAATTACATTACACCGGAAAGGGCCGAAAAAATTGGTCTCAAATATGAGAAGATGACGGGACTATTCAAAACCATCAACTCACCCTCCAGGAAAGTTTCAGGAGTAGCTCGCGGAGTTGCTTTATAGATTGGAGAGTGGCATGGCAACGTACATCTCAATGTTATCGAGATGGATGACTTTGAGATGATCCTTGGACAGCACTTTGTGCGTCAGGCAAAGGTAGCAGTGATTCCACATTTGGACTGCTTGGTACTAATGGATTGCAAGCAGCCATGCATGGTAAAGGTCGTTGAGAAACGGCAGTCCACGAAAACACAACGGGTGCAGTTCGCATCCGCAGCGAGCATGACAAAGGCAGCAAAGAAAGGCAAGGAGCCAATGTATCTAGCTGCACTCCTTAGAGGTTGGGACGAAGATGAGGGAATGCGCACCCCCATCCCTTCCGCAGTGGAGAATGTCATTAGAGAATTTGAAGATCGCATGCCAAAGACCTTACCACCGGAGCTACCAAAGAGAAGGGCTATTGACCATCACATTGAGCTTGAGCCAGGGGCGAGGCCGCCAGCACGAGCACCTTACAGGTTATCAGGCCCAGAAATGATAGAACTAAAGAGACAGCTTGGCAAGTTGGTGTCAGCTGGCTACATCAGACCATCAAGGTCACCATACGGAGCACCAGTGTTGTTCCAAAAGAAAAAGGATGGAGAGCTTCGACTATGTGTTGACTATCGAGCTCTCAACAGATTGACAAGAAAGAACAAATATCCGATTCCCTTGATTGCAAATTGCTTCGACCGCCTAGCAGGGGCGCGATACTTTTCCAAGTTGGACTTGAAACAGGGATATTACCAAGTCAGCATAGCAACAGGAGATGAAGAGAAGAACGCCTGTGTGACCAGGTATGGGTCTTACGAGTTCATAGTGATGTCGTTCGGCCTATGCAATGCCCTGGCCACCTTTTGCACTCTAATGAATGACATGTTCCATCCGTTGCTGGATAAGTCAGTGGTAGTATATCTTGATGACATCCTAGTGTACAGCAAGTCACTGGAGGAATATAAGGTTCACCTTGCAGAAGTGTTCGAGTTGCTACGAGAACAAAATCTCTATGTAAAAAAGAAAAAGTGTCAGTTTGCTCAGGCAGAAGTGAATTTCCTCGGACACATTGTCGGAAAGGGACTGATCAAACCGGATCCACAGAAGCTCAAGGCCATAGAGGATTGGGAACCTCCAAGTAATGTCCACGAGGTGAGATAGTTTTTGGGCCTAGCTACATACTACAGCAGGTTTGTGCAGGGTTTTTCAAGGTTGGCTACCCCGCTCACAAACTTATTGAAAAAGGGTAGAAAGTGGCGCTGGATGGAGAAGCAGCAGCAAGCATTTGACATGTTGAAGCAGAAACTCACATCACAGCCTGTCCTTGCGCTTCTAGACTATGGGAAGCTGTTTGAGGTGCAGACAAATGCATCTGACTATGCCATCGGGGGAGTTCTTATGCAGGAGGGCCACCCCATAGCCTATGAATCGTGGAAGTTGAATGACCGGGAACGGAATTATCCGGTGCATGAAAAAGAGATGACAGCCATAGTGCATTGCCTGAGAGGTTGGAGACACTATTTGTTGGGGGCACCGTTTGTGGTGAAAACGGATAACATCTCTTCTACATACTTCAAAACGCAGGCAAAGCTTACCCCTAAGCAGGCTAGATGGCAGGAATTCCTTGCTGAGTTTGATATGGAAATCACTTACAATCCCGGTAAGAAAAACGTCATTACAGACGCACTCATCAGAAAAGCACAACTTGCAGCCGTGACAGAGAGTCCCGCTTCCATGCACAGTGAGAACAGGGTGCTACTCGCAGAAGCGATGGTGGATCAGATAAAGGAAGGTTTAACACAGGATCCCCAGGCAGTAGAGTTGGTCAAGCAAGTCCGAGAGAACAGGACCCGAAAGTTTTCGATCTGAGATGGACTGTTGGTTTTCACACAAGGTCGGATCTACATTCCCAAGTGGGGGAAGTTGCGAAGGGAGTTGTTGCAAGAGCGCCATGACTCCGTGTGGGCAGGAAACCCAGGACAGAAAAGAACCCTAGCGCTTATTGAAAGAGGTTTCTATTGGCCGAAAATGAGGGAGGACACCGACGAGTACGTCCCTTCTTGCCTTGTCTACCAGCAAGATAAACCAGTGTATAAAGCTCCAGCAGGGACATTGCAACCATTGCCTATTCCAATCAGACCATGGGTAAGCGTGAGTTTGGACTTCATAACTCAGTTGCCAGAATCAGATGGAAAGACAAGCATAATGGTGGTTGTTGACAGGTTCTCAAAGTATGCCACATTCATAGCATGTGCAGCGCCGTGTAGGGCAGAGGATGCAGCTGAATATTTCTTTGGCCATGTTGTGAAATATTGGGGTGTTCCATTGAGCATCGTCTCTGACAGAGATGCTCGGTTTACAGGTAACTTCTGGAAAGAGTTGTTCAAATTGATGGGAACTAAATTGTTGATGAGCATAAGCCATCATCCTGAAACTGACGGCCAGACAGGAAGGATAAATGCAATCTTGGAGGACTATCTGAGGCACTATGTGCGGTCCGATCAAGCGGATTGGCCGAAGCTACTTGATGCAGCACAGTTCAGCTACAACGTTCAGAAGACATTGACGAGTGGGTACTCGCCGTTCCAGCTGGCAACGGGCCAACAGTCGTCACCGCAAACAATAATGAGTGGATATCTTGGCGACTGCCCAATGGCCATTGAGTACTTAACAGACTGGCAAGGCAAAGTGGACTTAGCCAGGCACAACTTAACAAAAGCAGCAGAGCGGATGAAGGCATATGCAGATCAAAGCCGTAGAGCAGTGGAATTCAACGTTGGCGACAAGGTGTTGTTGAGGATGAACCCGAAACAGTTCAAGCCTCCGAAAGGTCTAAGCGTAGCCCTCACACGTCGATGGGACGAACCGTTTATGATTATCGGTCGTGTCGGCAAAGTCGCCTATCGGATCCAATTGCCCCACCACATGCATGTGCATCCCGTCTTCCATGTGAGTCAGCTCCGCCTATACCTCGAGGATAAATTGGACCCATCCCGAAATCAGCCGACAAGAGCTCCTGCGAATGTCGTGGACAAGCCAGAGCAGGTGGTCGACAGGATTCTAGAGATGCGAAGAAGAGGAATTGGCAACCGGGTAAGAACAGAGTTTTTGGTACACTGGAAGGATCAGCCTTCCTTAACAGACACCTGGGAGCGTGGCAAAACACTATGGAACGTGGAAGACAAGATTTGGGAGTTCTTAGGGAAGAACCCCCAGATAAAATTCTAACTCCAAAGCGGATAACAGAGTTACTCCTGTGTTAAGTCGAGGGACTTGCACTGGCGCCGGGGGCGTCGCCAAAAACGGTGGGGGAGCGTATAGGGGATGAATGAAGATATCTCCCCCGCCAAGCGAACAAGTGATCTGAGCTCTCCAGCACGCCGAGTTAAGTGAGAACAATGCGAATGAAAGTACACATGTTAATGTTAGTGAATGTGATGCATGCGAAATGATGCAAAGCAAGTGGACAGCCGGTATGCCCGTGGAGGAGGTAGTCTAGCAAATGCTATAAGAACTCGGTGAGATTGCGTTGGATTGAGCATCCGGGTCGTGCTTGGTTTCGACTTATGTCAGCATGTAAGAGTGCAGCAGGCAGTGGGTCATCCGACTTGGGTCCGTTGTGGGCCTTGGGTCGCATCATCAATGGTGGCTTGGTGAACCATCACAGTGGGAAACATCAAAAGCAGCGCAGTGGTCAGACAATGAGCCAGATAGAATTGTTGGGCGAGCTCGGGTGAGAGTAGCACTCGACGTCCTTGGATCGGTCTCCTTGAAGTTGCTGAGTTGGGAGCAACGCGACTCTATGGTTGTCCAGACCGTGCAGTGGTCCCTTTGTATATTGCTGGGCATTTTCGGCTGAGTCCGACCCAGTACCTTGTAAATATTCTTGGCTTGTGAAGCCCCTTTGTAATCCAGCTCGTGAAGCACTTTTTAATTAATACATAGCTCTGTTTTCCGAATCTTGGTTGGCTTATTTATTTTATGGTGCATGCATTGTTTGGTTTGCAATTGAGCTAACTCGTGCAGGTCCTCGCTAAAAAGGAAGAAGGCGTAGTCTACGAATCCTCACGGATCGTCGTTGTGCCGCATGGGCTAAGGAGTGAAATCCCTGAACCCGTGACAATGAGGAAAGCTTCTCCCCAATCTACCTTTAGGATCACCCGAATCCCATTCCTTCATGTATATGCCATTAGGAATTTGCAAGCTTAGCATTTTCTTTAGTATCCTCTTATCACTACTCAAGAGATGTCCCAATGAATGCAAAGATGGAGACAATAATTCGGAAGTGTACATACCAATCTGTGGGTTATCTACCCATATTATACTATCCAATGTGTTGCTCCCTTTGATGTTATGCCCCCCTTGAAGCCACTAATCTTCAACAATTGGAGCTACCTTTGCCATGCATTCATCCGTACTTTGTACACACATGTATGCATTATCCTCATGGCTTGTGCTCTAGTCCTCAACCTCATCCTTTTCATCCTTATGCAAATATGAATTCTCTTCAACACCTTGCCCCATACAATCATTAGAAACCAAAGGAATATCATTAAATACCAATGAACTATTACCTTGGGACTCATCCTTGAAAGCTTGCACATCGAACCTTCCTATGATCTTTTGACTGAAATCATCCAAGAAGAAAACCACATCTTCTCCTGGGGTCTTTATCACGTGGTACCACCAATCTCTTGCTATCCCTTCCAAATGACAAGGGATGAATTCTAGGGCATCCTCCACACACATAAGGTTTGACTGCAAGTATGTCTCCAATTCTGACAACCATGATCTTACAGAAATTTTGTTAGTGCCATCAAAAATAGAGATCTTACCCTTCCGTGCCATCAATTCTTCAAACTTGACATCTTCTATTGAAACCCTAGCTCCTTTGAAGATCCAAGCTTTGATAACACTATAATAACCCTTTCAAGGGTTTCACACTAAATGCAGATCTAAAAATAAAATTGCAGCAAACTGAAGAATAAAATCAATGACTTGTACTTGCACCAAAAAATGCCAAAATCACCATAAAACACCACCAAAAAAATTCACCACTATCTTATATATATATATATATATATATATATATATATATATATATATATTATGGAATTTTAGAAGCCAAAATAACAAAAAAACCACTAAAAAATACTCTGCTGAAAATTAAATATGCACTATAATTTGCAACCACAAGATAAATATGAAATATGAGTCTAGAAACCCTCTAAATTCATATAACTTCAGATTCCGGCCTTAAAAAATATTACAAATCATATGGTGAAACCTGATTTCTCAAATTCTTCTTCAATGATTTCAAACCCTACCCAAGGTAGGTCGCTCCACCCTAAATAATTACAATATCAACTGGAAATTACAAATAGATCTACAAATCAGCTCTTCACATCAAGACCAAACAATGATGAAGGGTTTTTGTCCTTCACCTAAGACACATGAAGGGTTTACGTCCTTCAATGAGACCTCACAAGAGGGTTTTCGTCCTCAAGTGCGTGAACAAGGAGCAACTAGCTCTCTATGCCCAAATATAACAAAATGCACCAAGACTAGATGCAAATGATGCCTCTAATCTCCTTTTATATCTTCCTTTTTGGAGTCAATGCTCAATTAGAAAAGGCCGGCCTCTAATGGACCATTATAATCTTTTGTTAAGCCTTATTAAAGGCATCAAACCAGCCGGCCTCATTAAGAGGGGAAAACTCTATACGAAATTATAAAATATTAGAAGAATAATGCAAATAGAGGCTCAAGATTCTCCTCCATCTTCTTCACTTCATTGCCATGGAGAAGGAATGGCAAGAAGACTAATTAGTAACTCTCAAATGGGAAAAGGGACATTACAGTATTGTTGGCTAGATTTTCTGCATAGCTAAAAACCTAGGCAGTCATGAGTTAAATCTCCCTCATTTACCGGTGAGGCTCCCGTGTAAGATTTGTCAATAAAATATACTAGTATCTATATGGGGGTTTTACTTTAACCATGCAGCTCATGAACCATAGCTGTATAGTTTTGCAGCAAGTAAGCAGTTGTTAATATTTAAATAAATAAAGAATTATATAACACAGGGAAGAAATAGGGACGATGTGCAACCCAATCAATAGATAACAGAGTTGATTGCATGCACATAGAAGAAATCAATAGATATCAACACACAGAATTATAAGCAAAGGCAACTTCAGATCTAGATCTAAAATAACACAGTTTATAAGTAGATCTGAGATAAAAAACTAGAAACACAATGCACCGTGACACAGTTCTCCGGAAAGCTGCTCCTTTGGATTCCTTTGCTTCAAGTGGCTATCAGCGGTTTCAACACAAAGTCTGGAACACAAGAATGCTGCTTACAAATTCTGATTATTAACCCGAAGGTTTTTCTTCTACTTATAGAATGTAGAAGGGAAAATACAACTGGGAAACTCAACTGAACTGGAACATAAACAAAAAATAAAGATGACATCTGGCAATCATCTTCCTCTAATTCCTCTTCAAGTGACATACATCCGGATCCATATTCAAACTTATACACATCTGTCACTTCACTAATAGAATCGTTCCACATAACTTAAAGTAATGGTTTCAAAACCAATAACTTTAAAGTTTTACAATTACATCCAGGAACGTGAAAAATAGAAAAAAAGTAGAAGAAGAAAGACACGACAGCTATAACATTTATATCTTCTTTTTGTTCTGATACTAAATATACTTGTCGAACATGTAATTCAACATCTTCCCATCTGTCTTAGCCACAGCATCCTTTTGTCCTGAATTGCAACAAGCCTTCGTTCAATACCCTGATACATGCTTCCACATCCTCCAAGCTAAGCCCGAACTTCTCAATATCTAACTACAGTGCCACCAACTTAATGATAGAATTCATCGTGAAAGGCTTAACAGCTCCATCAATTCTCCCTTGCACCATCAGAAGAGATCCTTCCAGGGAATTAAGCACTTTGCTAGGAATGATCCGTGTGTATGAAGTAACGTTCCCGTCCACTTCCTCATTAGTGAAAGCGATGACATTGTTTGGTAAAGATGATGCCATACTCTCAAGTGCCTGCATCCACTTCAACATAATTCTGCAGATCTCCAAACGGAAAGATACTGCAAACTCAAGCTGCTTCCCCTTCTCAACTGATCCGTCGGGCACAATATGTTCCACAATCAACACTTCTCTCGGCAGCTTATTGATTTCAGTCAAAGTACTCAGGTTACTTTCAGCAACTATGTTCATATCTATCGTGCTTGTCACCAATTGCTTCAACTGATCTGATGCATCTTTCATAACCTGTAGGCGGGCTGGCACCTCTCCGAGTTGTACAGAAGCTTGACGAATGATCGGACTTTTCCATTCGTCGATAGCTTTTACCTGGTTACTTGCATCTTCTATTTCTTGCATCAAATGATCACTCACCTATTTTTGTGCTAAAATGGGTTGAGTGGAAGATTTAGCAACCTTGGCAATGATCTCGCACAACTGAGATACCTGCTTCTGAAGTTCAACTTTCTCCACCTTTTCTTTGTCAAGCCTAAGGAATAGAGCATCTATCAATGTTTGTGTGTCCTGCTTCAATCCTTCTGTGGTGGCTTGACCTATGGGTACTCTGGTTACTGTTATATCTTCTGCAGTGAGTTCATCCTCCTTCCCTTCTGCCAGAACTGACATCTCAGCGAACTTCTACCCTGATTCCTCAATGATCACCCTTGAAGTTACCTTAGCAACTTTAGGTTTTCTGTCTTTTCCGCCTAGATTCAGGAGCTACAAGTCATGTACCTCCAAGTTGATTTCCTCTCTAGCTTCTAGAACCAACTGCGAAGTCAACCATTCTGAGAAATTACTTCTCGGAGAATGAGAAGTTGCTGAGTGTACCACTATCTCGCACTTTGATTCCTCTCCATCTAAAACCGCTACAGTGTTGTGGCTGCCATCCTCTGAGTCATCCAAAGACAAAGCTCTTTCAAATTCTGCCATTTGCAACTTTAACGTTTCCTCAAGAAGAGGCGCTGAACGGAGTGGCTGAGGAGAGAAGATGAATGTTGCCGGATTCAACGGAGGAATAGCAGTATCTTGCTGAGGTGCAACAGTCGGTGGAGTACTTGATGATGGAGAAGTCGGAACTAACATCATAGCCGAAGAAGTGACCTTCTCCTTCGAATGAGACCTTTTGTGCACTTTAATCTTCTCAGGCCTTCTGCTGCTTTCTCCTCCGTGCTTTCTCTTGAGGGAATCTCCTATGCCGAAGTTGCCCGTGATTTGATTCATCAATGCTTCATCAAGGCAGTATCCCTTCGTCAGCAACCAGTTTGAAGTATTGACCAGAACAGCGGCAGACCTTTCCTCAATCGTATGGTAGCCCCCTACGTTCTCCTGAAGTACAGCTCTATCTCCTCCCATCCGATGGTATATGTCAAGTAGCACAAGCCCATCACCTTTAAGATCCACAGGTATCCGTGCTAATCCAAAGTCAAACACTTGCCGCACTAATAACCTGCTGAAATCTTTCTTTCTAACCTCGTACTCGCTTCTGCACTTCATCCAGAAATCTTCCAATGAAGGCACATGTGCGTACTCCTGGGAGATTGTCTTCCTTGCCACACCAAATGGATCGAAGTTCAGTCGTGCTAGGAAGAACTCTTGCTCGTACTCAGAGAACATCTCCACTTCAATCTGCTTTGTAGGTCATGCATCTCCACGAGTTGTCTGCTCAACTCCATGGTGACCAATCTATCATTCGGATATCTAGGCAACTTAACTGGTTCTCCAGAAAAGCCGATGACCCTGAGGTATGTAAAATCCGCAAACTGAATGAAGAGAATACCAATCCTGGACACAGCTTCCCATGCTTCCTTGTTCACCCTATTGGCCTTTAAATCGTCGTTCAGCCTAAAAATGAATTCGTAGAAGAATCCATCGTTGACCACCTTGTAATCTTTCTTGCACGCAGGTACAGTAAGTTGTGGGTAGAACTCGAAAATAGGGTCCTTGAAAAGAATGCCACATCTATCTAGCTTGGAGAAGATCCCTTGTGAAGCTGCTACATATACCAAATAGGAAGTCATTTTGAAGCTGTAAGTACACCTCACATTCCGGAGCTGCTCACCAATGTTGTCACTAATGATTTCCAACCAATTGATTATTGAATCTGCTTTGTTGATTTCCATGGTCCTGATGAAAGCATACATCCATGCACGGAAATTGTGAGCGTTCGCTTCGCCATTTATCCTGTATAACAATTTGGCAATGTCATCCACCTCTTGTACCAGATTGGACCGTGGAAGAGTTCTTGGGAACTTGGAAGGAGATCTAGGCTTCTTCATGTATCTACTGTTCATTATGCCCACGTAGTCAACTTTATGCTTTTCCCATCTATTGTCGGCATCTTGTATGCTAATAGTAGTCACCACCTTACGTGCCGGAATCTTCAAACAATAATTGATGAACTGTGCGTCCAACCGGATTATTGTTTTCCCCGCAGCATCTCAGACTGATCTGGATAATGGATGGTAAGACCTAGCACACTCCATGACGAACTCTGGCAATTGGGCTGCAAATGGAAATGTTGCAGCTCGAATAATTCCACTACTTTTGATTGCACGCATGAGGGAAGTCTTTCCAGCTCTGGATCTGTCAATCAATTCGGAAAGAGGTTTCGGACCTAGATCTGTGTCTCCAATGTCTGCAAACTTAGAAGTGATGCATGACTCTGTTGTGCTTTCTTTTTCATCCCTCTTTACCATGGCTGTATCTATCTTTGTCTGAACAATTTTTTTTCTCTTTATTCGGCCGGAATTCTTCACAACCGATGCAGATCAGGATATTTCTTCAGATTCGAAGGATATGTTCAATGTATTGAACATTAATTTAAGCTCTCTTTCTTTTATAAAAGCATCTGTAATAAATTCCTGCAATTAATTAAGATAAAGATGGCAACCGGAACATGAACCCTGGATTTTAATTATAAAAATCTGCATATATCAAGCCTGTTGCCCCAAAAATTGATGTTTTATTTGCATGCAAAGCAAGCATGAATTTTACCAACTTCACCTGAGCACCTGTACCACTATGCAAACAATTATTCAGACACAAATCAAACTCCTTCAAACCTAGACACCAAATTTTAAAGCTTCCAGCAGTAAATACACCTTCTGTGCAAAATTCCTCTTCAAATGAGGCACGCTTTTTGTCTGGGCTGCACTTTTTTGCTATTGAATTAATTAATTCATCCTGGCAGCCCATGCTTATATAACCCCCATCATTCTATGATTAATTATTGCCCCTCCTATTCCTGACAATTAATCAATTAATTAATAAGTTTTTCTCTTCAAATGGGGCGCCTATTTTGTGCATGTTCATGGCTGCCATTAAATAAATTTAATTTATTTAATTTTAGCTCTCTACTTCCAGTTAACTTAAGCCTCACAGTATGCTTTGACCTCATCCACTGAAAATAGGAATTAATTAAATCAATTAATACTTTAAAAAGTATTATTCTTCTCCCAAATGGGGCGCACTTTTTGACATTAAGGGGCTGCATTAAATAAATAATATTTATTTAATTTTAGAATTTCTAATTCTAATTTCCTTTATCCACTTTCCCTTTGTTGACTTTTCCACATGCTTGGGCACCAAATTTGGAGAAGGAATTAATTAATTTAATGCATTTAAAGTTGTCCTTCTTTCCCAAAAGGGGTCGAACTTTTTGGCATAGGCAATTTCTATTTTTAAAAGCCAATTAACAATGGGATTATTCATCCTGCACCGCAACTCCAAAAATCCCATGATCCACTTGAATTGTTTGTCTTTCATAATGGGATTATTTACCTTGCAAGGCAGGTAAGAAAATCCCATCAATGCCTTAAGTGATTTTTCTTTTATTTCACAATGGGAATTTTCACCCTGCAAGGCAGATAAAAAATTCCCGTTTGCCTGCTGCCTCTAATTTTCCCATTGTGACTTAAGTGGCGTTGCTTCCATGGGAAAAAGTACCCTACTAGGTAGATACAAAAATCTCACCTGCCTGCTGCTAACAAAAATCTCATTGTAGCTTTAAAGTCTTCTTTTTGCCAAAAATGCGGCCAACCCAGAAGAAGCTTTTTCGTGCACGACTTTGTCTTTTCAGAGAGAACCAGACCTCCTGTGGCAAATTCCTTCTAGCATAACGTCCATAGGTGATCTCCAGATACTCCAGGCAAGGAATCAACTTAAAACGGCAAAGAAATTGATTCAGGGAAATTTCACAGAAAACGAAATGGGAAAACACCAAAAACACAAAACGTTGCCAGAAGTCACAAATAAAGCCCAGGGTTCATCCCTGGTTAAAACCCTACTGGTATATGGGAATATTGACATGTGAGATCACAACAGGGTTAAACCGAAGCACAATTTGCCTCAAACGGGGCTCAGAATAATTAAATACAAATTTCCCGTAGGCAAACCCCAGCGACAGAATATAACGATTTTGGGCATCTGAGTATTGTTGAAATTGGCTTATATGGCTCTTTGGGAATATCTTGACACAATAAAAAAAATTTCTGGCAATAAAAACACAAATCGACCCATTATTTTAAAAGTACGAAAAAATTTTACATAGGGTAGTCCCAGATTTCAAGGTGAAATCTGGGGACACCAAGTATGACCATCGATATCACAATTCTCGTAAAAATTCTTATGATCTTTACAAGTATTCAAAGTGGTAGCAGTTATTTTATCTTTACCTTTCCATTTACCTTTGTTACTTGTTTGTCCCTACTCTTTCTTTGGCTGATTTGTTGACTACTTCATCTTTGACTCCACTTCTCCTTGTTTCTTTTCATCATCAATGTAATATGCTTGCACACATGCTTCATTGAGATCCTTGGGCTTCGTGGAGATGACCTTCATTCGAAGGTGAGTGTGAAGTCCTCCCAAAGTACTTGCTCAGAATATCCTCATCCTCCAAGTCCATATTAAGTAACATGGCTCGTCTCCGAAACTTCGTAGTGTAATCCTACACACTTTGACCACTGCTTTGTCTAAAATACTGCCATTTAATCATTTGGTTAGTCTTATGGCCAATAGGATAAAAATTAGCTCTAAGCAATTCTTTAAAACCCTCCTCAGATCTTACAATAGGATGTTTTTTCTTCTCACAAGTGGCTAGATGGGTGTGGCTAGATGGGTTTCTTACCAAACCAGAGCATCTCCTTCCATTTTGAGACGTGCAAAGGTGATCTTTTGTGCCTCAGTGACATCATGTACACTAAAATAGACCTCCAATTGTTTTCACCATTTATCAAGCAATTTTGCGTCTACTTGTCCTTCAAATTTTTTTATCTCTGTAATATCCCCTTCCCAGTCGAAGACCCTTAGCCCATTTGGTCTTCCCCATGGCTAAGGAAGAATTTTAAAAGGGAGACTTAAGTTCTAATATTTTATTATAAAGTGCAAAAAAATAAATAAATACTATAAAAAACACTTTTAATAAATTATTATGGACTTAATCATAAATTAAAATAAGAAAAGCAATTAAAAAGGTAAAAGCACTTAGTAAAAATGTAATTTTCATGGGAAAGTACGACTAGCTTAGGAAGCAATAGAAAATGGCTAGACTACACAGAAACGCCCTAGACCCCATTGTACCAGGCTAGCTATATTTTGGGTACAGGTACGGGTACGGGTATGCCCTGGGTACGCTGTGGGTATGTACCCACAAGCATTGGGTACGTCCAAGGTATGGAAATCTGTACCCAAGACGTACCTAGAGCCTGTGGGTACGTACCCACGGAATACCCACAGTTTTTTCTTTTTTTAAAGTGCAAAAAAAAAAAAAAACATGAGGGCTTTGATTGGAATTGAACTTTGGAAAGTTTGTGTGAGATGAAAAGGACTTCATTTGGTTGACTTACTATTTGGGGGCTTTCTTGTTGCTCCTCATAGGTCCTTTATTCTTCAGTCAATTTGGAAGGCATGGGAACAAGTGAAGCACTTGGTGGTTGGGCAGTGTATCTTCTCTTCATTTGACATTAGGTGCCAAGCCTACAAATTGATTTCGTCGAATTAGAAATATAATGACAAGATCCTTGCCTTGACAAGAGGTTGTTTTGCCCTCCTTTGGTTTGAGAAAGGAATTAAAATATTTCGGTTGAAGAACTAGAGCTTGTGCAGAGGGGATAGTCATAAAGATTTAACCAAGCACTAGTTAACGATTCCTTAATCCCCAGTAGAGTCGTCAAAAATTGTTAGCATATGGATTTGCACGCATGCAAATGACATGCAACAATGTGGGAACGAAGTCCCTCCTCAATGAAGGTGAGGCTGCCTTTATTGAAAACCAAAACTGTATTTACATCTATACATTCAAAATTGTATGTGGGAGGTGTTTTGGAACATCAATGGAAAGAAAAGTGAATGAGGGAGATGGAATGAAATGAAGGAAAGGAGTGGAATGGAATAAACTAAAAGAACATGCAAGAGTTAGGTAAAAACAAAGCCTAATATTGCATGAAGAAGAAAGGTGAATAACCAACACAAATAAAACGGAGTTTGAGTTAGCCAAACAAGAATGTGTAAAAGGGAACACACATGAGCAAGTAGATAATCAGAGCTTGATCACTGTGAACTAGAACAACAGATTAATAACGTTAACAATAAGATCAAAGATAATATTTACATGCAAGATTCAAACACCTAACATCTAATGAACATAAGAACATCAAATGTTACAAGAGACAATGAATGAGACACAAAGTTCGTATTTCATTAACTCAAAAATGTTTTCACAAAAGAACACAAAGCTTCTTCCTGAAACAAAGCTTGCACACAAAAGTATTTCTTCTCCTCTCTCAAAGTCACCTTTACAAATGAGCCCCTCACTTCCTTTTATAACCCAAAAATTGGTTACAAAGTAGTTAATGTTTTACATGATCATTAAATAAGGCATTTAAGTGACCTTTGACTTTTTCAACAACTTTATTAAAGATAACCCAAAAATAGAAATTACTTAAAATATCCATAGTTTCTCAAAAACAAATAACAACACCTTTTAAAATATACAATAATAACCAGTGCCTTATGCATTGAAATGGGGTCCGTCTATCTCAAGCGTATGAGAAATGGACTCTCCCACTTCGTTAGATACCAAGAAAATTAACTCCTTGAACCGCCGGTGAAATTAGGATCTGCCGCTTTTGCTAGTTGAAAGGATCTAAACCTTCCCAAAGTTTCAAACATCTTTTCTTCTTCTGGAGGTTTATTTGGTCGAAGAATAGCCTCACAAAATACCTGCAATTCAAGAATTCTACTTGGCATATCATTTAAATTAACAATTTTGGATTGAGCGTTTTCAAATAAGTTCTTTAATTTGATGCACTGCTCCATCAAAACTGACGAGAAATTGTTGGCGGGAGTGTACATGTCCTTAAACAATTGTGAAAATTGTTCTTCCACCTGCTCCGATGAACACCTTTGATTATGCTCATTTATGAGGTTATAAGGAATCTCAACTATGAATTCTTGAATCAAGGAGAGTGAAGTGAAGGCTTCATTGCACATGTTTTCATAATGGATCATAGAATCCTCGAGGAGTGTCTTTCTTGGTTTGAGATGCAGACACCAAAGAAAACGTGTCCCTCGATGTTCAAATTCGAGAATTCCTTCAATAGCTAAAACTAAAGATTCCATGCTTGTCATCTCCTGTAAACTGGGCAATATCTCATCCAAATTTGATATAGTAGAAACAAAAGTTTCTTTGAAAGAAAGAATTGGATCAAGATACGCACTAGCATCTTCATGAAGCTTAACCGCAGTCTTGATCATCCCTTGGCCTAAAATGAGAATCTCTGGAAGCCAAGTTTTAGTGACATGGCCTAATGTGTTTATTTCTTTTGACAAATTCAGAGTCTCTTCATCTGGGGCAGCCACTGCATCAGGTACGCGGAAAGTGGATGATATGGGGTTTATCAAATGTTGAACATATTCCACCAATTGATTCTTTTCGGCCTTGAACTGAGAGTTTTGAGACTTGTATTTCTCAAGTCTCTTTAGCACGATATCAATTGAATCTCGAGCCATCACCATGTCACTTTCTAATGTAGACTTCCCAAGTCCAAGTCTGGAAACTTCATAATTAGCAAGTGTCATGGCATCACGCTCCTTATCAACTTGTGGGATGGTGAGGTCTGCAAATCTATTTCCGTCACTATCCACCATTATTTAAGAAAGCGCCTTAGGCTTCTTTGGAATGACGTCGTTTGAAAGTTTTTAAAGGGCATCAAAATCAATGTCAATTGCCTTGACAACCCTCTTCCTCTTCTTAACCTCGGAATCAACCCAAGAAGGAGTATCATGCACTATTTCCGCATACAAAATCCTAGAGCTCAAATCAATAATCCCATTGTTCCCGACATCATGAGATCCTGCTTGAGTCCTATCTACGACCTCGATTTGAGGAGAAACAACCTCAAAATCCACCTCCTGATTACTCAGGAGATTTTGGGAAATCCCTTCATGAATTACAAGCTCTGAAGTGTTTGATATTTGAATTACCTGCACCTAAGTGGATACTTGTTCGAAGCATGGCTAAGGATCGTTTGCCACTAGCTTCTAAGCACTATTAACGATGTGGGTAGAAGAATCTCTTCGAGGTACAAAATCCGGACACACGCTCTCTTCCTTCTTCGGGGTTAGGATCTTTAGATCTTTCTCCTCGTGACACGTTACTTGGCGAAGTGGATTTTGGCAACCACTCCTTTCTTGCTTGTTGTGTATGATTGGATGGTACAGAGGTCGATCGAGAAGAGACTTTGGTCGAATGGAGGCCTCCTCGTGTTGGCAATTTTTGTGATCTCGAAGCATGATCTGGAATTGAGAGCAACTTGGCAAGCTCTCTGTCGTACCAAGATATGCTTCTTTCAATAATTGATTGATTATTGCTATCAAGAGAAAATTCATCTCTTTTGGTCCAGTCGATTCAAGGCAATGGGGTAAAAGCAACTGCATCATATGAGGGATCAATGACATCTTCATCATCATTTATGAATGAATCGGGAGGGCTCTTCATGCGAAAGGCCTTGATCTGAGAAAGTGTTAGGCGAGAGTGCTCTCGTCTTCTTACCTCATGTTTTTCCGAACAAGCAGCCCAAAAATCTTCTATGGTAGGATTATGTTGATAATTTGCTCCCAGAATCTTTTGCATATATCCATTGATATCAAACTGGGCTCTCTTCACATATGGATGGATGGTTATGAGAGCGAACTCTTTTTCCATGAGTTGTGCACTGAAAAGATTTGGACATTGGTATTCCCCGATTTGGATTGGGAAATGAATTCATGAACAGTGCTTGTCACTAAGAAGGCAGTGAACTTGGAATAATTGTCGCGCCAGCTCCATTAATGCCCATCTGTCACTGACGTACTTAGGAAGTTTCCACGGGGTACCAGCAAAGCCACTCACGCGAATGTAGGAAAAAGATGAAAATTGAATAAACCAGGTTCCCCATTGGGAAATGACACTCATGGCTTCTGTAGAAAACCTTTCCTCAGTATTCCGATTCAGGTTCCGAATCACGTGGAAGGTGAATGCATCGTTGACTCTTCTAAAATGGTGAGAACTATTTTTGAAACTGAGTTGAGGGTAATAATGAAAAACACTATTTGACGGCCCCATGACTCCTCTCGTTTCAAGTCCCGAAAATAGCTTTCTTCTTGCTACCGCATAAGTCAGATACGATGTCATGTAGAAGCATCCAGTCATCTTAACTTCTATCAATTGTTTGTGAAGGGTGTTACTGATGACGGTGGCCCAATCCACAAACTTTTTCTTGGCTAGGATGATACAGATAAACTGATACATCCATGGGTGGAAAATCCTAGCAGAGGGTAGACCAAAAACTCGACTTAGGAGAGTAATCATGTCCCCAATTTCTTCCACGAACTCAATGCGGTACAGTTCTTTGGGAAACCTGTCAATTCGAGGTCTCTTGGTTACTAACCAGTTGTTATTAACCATCTTGCTCCATCTCAGGGGTTCTTCATCCCAGAATTCTTGCGCTGACTGGCGAGTGATATCCGCATTCTCAGGAAAGTCGAGTATGCCGAGCAATTCCTCAATGTGCTCTGGTGTGATTAAGAGGAAAGGCTCGTGATTATCTTTAAAAATTCCTCGTCTCTCAGGATCATAATGTTCTACGCAAGTGATAACCAACTCCGGACACTGCACCAAGACAGGGAATGTTGTTGCTTGGGGTAGACCACTATGGTAAAGTCTATCTGAGAAAATGGTTTTGCCTTCAGTTTTCACCTACTCACAGAATTGTTGCACGTTGATGTGACCCAGATTTGTATCAGTGATGTTGTCATACGCTGACTTAATGGAACTGGGAGGGATAATTCCTTGAAATTCATACTTCAGGGCGGATTTGTTTGATTTCCCCATTGGCTTCCTCGATCTCCCTGCAGATTTGTTAGATTTCTCGGCCATTATGAATTTCACAGAAGAATGACTCGGGCACGCAAAACAATGCAAGCAGGGTCGGGTCTCAGTCTCCGAAACCCCTGTCAGTGCAAGAAAAATATGACTCACTTTAATTTTATTATTATTATTATTATTATTATTATTTAAAAACAATAATAATAGTAAATAATCCCGGTTACAAAAATTATTTTTTATTTTTATTTTTAAATAAAGTCGAGCAATTCCGAGTTACAATTTTTATAAAGCAGCAATATGAGTTCGATATAGAGCTCGAATCAGTTTGAGATGAAACTCGATGTTGGAGGCAATAAAAATATCTCGTTTTGATTTTCTTCACGTGTTTGATCATGCATGATCTCTCCCTTACATCGATGTTTTTGCATGTAACATGAACTGATATCCTCGAACTTGAAGATAACTTCAATTTCTGTGAATTCCCTGTGCCAATCTTTTCTAGAAAATGCGTTGGAATTAAAGGACCTTTTTTTATAAATTTTCAAACTGCCTTTCTTATCTTCCACATGGTCTTCTATTTTTTCCTGGCCAGGCGTTGGAATTTTGTTTTCTTTTATATTCTATAAAACCCTCTCCTCTAAAACATGCACATGTCTTTATCTCCCCCCACGTGGCCTGTTGGCTTCTGGAAAATGCGTGGAAAATGATATTTCCTTTTCTTTTTCAGACTGTTCTCTGCCAATGCATGATGTTTTACTCGTTTATGTTGTCCTTTATTCGTTTGGACTATCCCGGATTTGCTGTGCGTGGTGATTTGGACTCAGTTCATGCATGAAAAATGCTTCCTTTTCTACTTTAGAATGTCCTCTTGCTTACTTAGCTCCCCCTACTCCTTGGCACGTGGAAACCCTCCTCCTACAGCTGCGTGGTCTTTTGGATTGTTCTTGGTAGAATGCGTGGTGATCTCCCTTTCAAACTGCAAAGAAATCCTCCCTCCACATTGGCTAAGCGTGGATTTTTAAAACTATCCTCTTTCTTACTTGCATGGAACAGCTTAAGGAATGCATAGAGATTTTGCTGCTTCAACGTGGGATTCTCCTTCAAACAGCATGAATCTCCTTTCACTGTCCTGGCTTTGATGATTTGTTGGTTTACCTCTTTCCTTAAGGCTATGCACAAAGATTAGCTTGGAGATGCTCACAAAAACAAAACAAATGAAATGTTCCTTTATCCTGCGTGAGCCTGTGTGTGATGGATCTTTCCTCCTTCAACAGCTAGCTAAAACTTCCTTGAGCATGGGTTTCTTTGTAACACAAAAACCTTCTTAATTTTAATGTAATTTAATGCAATTTAAAGCCTGGCAGAAGGAGTTCTCGCCCGAAATGGACGAAATGAAGACCGGATCGATCACAAAAATGAGACAGTCGTCATGAGGGTGATAAACCACGCAAAGTAACACTTTTTAAAAAAATTCAAAATTTCCATTTTTTATTTTTATTTTTTAATTAATTTTGCGAAGTCAAAATTGGCTGATAACAGGTCCTCATTACATCCCCTGCACTTGTCTACAATGTGGTTGGTTTCTTTTCAACCACACTCTCTGGTTCCTCTTCAAATAAGATCTCCTTAACTTTGACTTGCATGTTGAATTCCTTTTGCTCATTTGTAGATTTTTGAGGCTTTGGTTCAACTTTTTTTTCCTTCTTCTTCAGCCTACCACTTTTATTTTCTTTGAATATTTGCAATCATTCTTCAAAGGTGATATAATATTTGTAAATGTCAGACTTCTTATCATATTCATCAAAGGCAAGAAGTTTGCATTTATCTTTGTCACACTGCTCCTTTAACCACGCCTCCTGAATAGGATTTTTATTTTGTTCTCTTCTAAATGAAGCTAATAGAAAATTGCCCCAATAGTTGATCCTTAAAACTTGGGTTCTTCATGTGTACCTCTTCTCTTTGCATGAATGTTGCTTAGAAAGTTTTGGAAGGATGGTTGACTGAGATTCTCTCATTAGCTGAAGAGCTTCCTTCCCTTTGATTCACCTTATCCTGATTTATACTCTACATGGCTCGGACTAACTTTGACATGGATTCTTTCACTATCCTCTGGATTGTTCTTTCCAAATATCTCTGACCCCGGCTGATCGGTTCTTGCAAAAAACTCATCTCATCTGTAGGAACCCTCTTTTCTCTGCTCCGCATGTTTTTCATCTGATCCACAAGCTAGCAAGAATTTTTCTTTGATACACCATTGTAATGTCCTCCTCTTATGGGAAACTTATCGTAATCTGGAAATTTTCAGCAAACCCTTATAGTCTGATATTCTTCAGCAAACCCTAAAATCTTATATCTTTCAGCAAACCCTTATAGATAAGATAAGATAAGATAAATATATTAAATGTCCAACAAGTGACCACAAAAGTAGGTCAATGGGACTGCAAACATACATGAAAGGTGGAAAAGAATCCAGCCAGAGGACCAAACGGTCCTCGAAAATAACCAGGAAGAGAAGAACGGGCAGGGGGAGAAGCTTGGAGGAAGCCTGCAGAAACCAGCCGAATTCGGTCACGTAGGGGAGGGAAAGCAAGGAAGAGGAAGCAAGAGGAACCCTCAATTAACAACCAAGTTCGACTGAAAGAAGCTAGTAATGTGCTAAAGTCCGGTATTCAGAGTTGTGGAAGATCTGGAATGTCGATGTGCGGAAGAAGGATGAACTCTTTGTGTTCGTCTGGTGGATCTTGAAGTCCATCGACATGAGGGTGGCCTCGACCTTGCAGGTGACTGAATGTCCCTGGTCTGTGAAATAGCACCTCGAGTATAGACAAATCTCGTCTAGTCATTGGGATTGGTATCATTCTGCCGCTTAGTGCCCGTCCTCGGGGAGAACACTGTAAAGAAGGAAGTAATTTGTGGAGTAGCCATCTGTGTAGAAGAAGGCAGAATAGACTGGAGAGACTCATCCCGAAGCCTAAGGGTCTCATGCAGATAAAGAGCAAGGCACCTCTAGTCATAGTATCTAAAAAATTCGGTGAAGGTAGGACGCTCTCTGAACAGGCAATGGAATCTCCCTCTAATCTCGTAGTAGATGGGGTGCCAAAAGAAGAAGTGCTCCTCTGTCTAGACCTCCTGGAGGGAACAAAGTTGGCAAATCCGCTCGAAGGAGTCGATTTGATGACGCTCCACATGGAGCTTGTGAGAGCCAATTTTGAACTAACCTAGGGAGATGCGAAGGGTGTGCGTCCAATGCCGAGAGATATACTGGGGTCGAGAAATAAGCCCATTATTGACCTCAAGCAAATGATCAGCATAGAAGGCCATCTTTGGCCGTAACCCACCTCGGGGGTTGGTCCGGTTGGTCCAAGTGTACTGAATGAACTATCTGTAAATATCATCTCTGATGATTTTGATCAGCTAAGGCAATGGCTTTCAATGAGCAGTAAGCAAGGTAGGGGTACATGTCCCTTCCAGCAAGGGAATCCTCTAGTCTCCAAATGTGATGTATGAAGGAAACAATGCCGAAAATTGCTTCCAACCTAAAGGGACAAGCGCCGAACTCTGCTAGGACGATATTGTGGGGAATTGTCTTCTTGCATCTGATGATACGTCTGAGAAGGAGGATTTGAACTCTCTCCACTGCAGCCCAATCGGGCTCCAGAAGGGATGGCCCCCAAACCTCCGAGCCATACAGAACCATGGGCCTAACAAGGGAGTACGAGAGGGAAAGCTTGGACGCAATGTCCTGGAAGTGATGACGGAAGCACTGCCGTAAACTGAAGCGAGGCCCAGAGAAGAGCACTCCCAAGTAAGTGTAAGAGTTGGTGATCTCAAACTCCTCTCCCTTGTAGAAGAAATGAAAATCAAATGTCTAGAGAGTATTGAATATCATAATTTTGGTCTTACCCAGGTTAACTATCAACTTTCTGCGGTCGCAAAAGAGGGCTAAAGCATTGAATTGGTCTCTGTAGACCTTCCGCCGAGGAGGCAAGAAGGACTACATCGTCCACAAAGAGGAGAATATAGATCCCTAAGGAAATCCTCTAACTCATCCATATAGATACTAAACAAGGTATAGAGAAAAATTTAAAGTTTGACAATTGTTGATAATCCCAAAAAAAATAGAATTTGTATTGGAATAATTTCAGAACTTTAATACACACCACAATAGAAATTACATTTTATTTTTCGAACTGCAAATTAACAAAATTATAGTTGACCGTGTATAGATGGAATTTCTAGCCAGAAAAATGTCCCAACTAGCTAATGATGAAATCTTAGGCAGAAAATGGCTACAACAGCTCCCAATGATGATGTCATCCCCAGAAGTGTGACGTTAGCACTTAGAAGTGTGGCGTCTGCCCTCAAAAGTAATGCCCTAGCCGAGATCTGTAAATTTGATAATGCCCTAGCTGAAATCTATAAATCTAATGCTGCCCTAGCTGAAAGCTATAAATCGAATGATGCCCGAACTGAAATTTGTAAATCTCTAACTGGATGCACAAATGCAACTCCTAGATGGAGTCGTCATTGAAGATTGGAGGGTTTTCAGCCCCAATCTGATTGCAATGGAGGATTTTCATCCTCAAAAGTAGAAGTTGAAGCAGCAGCTCAAAATCTCAATGTTAAAAATAGATAATGGCCAAAAGATGGTTCCAAATGACCCTCCAACATCTTTTTATAAGTTCACTTGACACTTTTCCCAAGGGAAAGCCCCAAAAGTAACTTTCCATCTTCTAATTTGATATTGACTTGCTTAATTTGGAAAGTTGCATTTAATTTTTATTTATAATAATAAAGTAATATGAAGTTGTCACCTTTTAATAAAAAGTGAGTTCCCTGATAACTTTAAAATATTAACTTTATTATTTTTAATTTATTTGAAAAAGGGATCATGACAATTGTTGTCCAACTCAGCATATATTATTACAAGACCCTTCTTACTGAATAAGAAATCACATGAAGTAAGCAAATGTTGTCGGTAATTTCCATAGGATTGTTTTAATCACTTCTTAGAAGACAACTCAAGCAATCTGAGAACCCGCAATAACTATGACAATTCATGAAGATGAAAACATAGGTATTGGACATTTTATCACCGCCTCTAATTTAACATGATGATTGAAAAAGATTGTGTAGTATATCTATGTCCTTGTCCCTCAGGTGTGCTTAGGATTATTGAAATAGATTTTAAATACATCACAATCCTAGTTACCATATGCACACTATGCAGACAAACAAACTTCAGCTTCCGATCATAGCAAATATTTAAAATGCACACACACACACACACACTAACTTCCATATACCTTTCAAGACAAGTAAATTTTGAACAATTTAAAATTATATATATATACTAACTTCCATATACCTTTCAAGACAAGTAAATTTTGAACAATTTAAAACAACTTAGTTGTCCAGAAAGAAGCTCAATGATAATTAGATAGAAGAAATACCCGTACGGCTCGCCAGTGATCAAGACAAGCACGATGCACATACTTTGATGTACCCTTACATTTACAAGGTGAAATAAAATCTCTGCCTGAAAAATAAACCAAAATTGCAATGAAACTGTTTGGCAGCATATCATAACCTCTTCTTGCTCAATGGAAAAGAATGCATACATCTGAAGGTCGAAAAAAGATCCCAATGTGCAAAACTTGTAAAATAATTTGCAATGCAACATATGTATATGAGATGAAATACAGAGGGAATAAAATAGTATACAACATGGTGAACGAATCATACCTAAGGTAAATAAACAACTTGCTCAACCCTCAATTAACAAGGTAAAATAACCATGTACAATCCTGTTTCCTTAATGTTCTCTTAAGGTCTACACAAAGAATGCAAAGCCTAGATTTTCTAAAATACATCGCAATGATATTATGAGACATATCTCTATGGCTTGAAATACAGAAACATTAGAATATTTGACTAAGTGAATAATGCATCCTCAAATGGGTTTATTAAAGACAATGTTCAACCTCTCAGCTGACAAGAAAAAACCATGTAAGCATCCAATATTTTTATTTGCAATGTGTTAAGGAAAAGAAACACGATACATTTAATAAACTTATGCCTTGGATGGCAAGCAAGGAAGCAATGGACATGATCTCAAGCAATTCACAAACCAGAAGTATAAAATAGCAAGAGTCAAAATTATTACGAAGGAAACTAGAGGAGATGATCTCAACGCACTAGAATCATTTGGAGGGAACCACAGTACAAGTGGTAGGCCAATCAGGTTGACTGGAAACCCTTTGGAACCCAAGGTTGTTGAGATATAATCCAACAGCCACAGTCAAAAACCAGATTTGTTGTTAGGTTCAAAGCTATACAGAGAAATTAGAAGCTAAATGTGTATGCTCCCATTTCGCCAATCCTAACAAGGAGGCTGGGAAGGCTACTCACATTTCTTAGCCATTTCCAGGAAACACAAATGCATCCTAAATGGGAACATTAACGATTTCCCTAATCTGTCAAAGAAAACTAGTGGGCTAAAGAGGGAAACTCAATACCAAAGAGACTTCTTGCAGTTTGTGACAGCTAACGTATTGTGGAATATAGCTCCAAGAATGGGAAATTTGCCAGGTGCAACAGAGGCAGGTATTTGAAAAAACTGTCAAAAGGACAGAGGTTCTTGGCCACATCTAACTGGCCAGATGAGAAAAGGTGAATAGAATCACATACAGTGAAGGCCTCTAGACCATATAATAACCCCATATCTCTACTGATCAAATTGGAAGAAATGCCCATGCCTGTCCCTTAAAATTCAAGCTAATGTGGCCTGAAGGAAAGAACTTCCTGGAACTCATGAAAACATGGTGAAGAATTTGTCGAAAGGTCAATGGCTCCAAGATGTATAAACTAAAGAGTAAGATGAGACACATAAAAATTAGTCTTAAAGACTGGAATAACTGATCCTTTGGTAACATTTTTAAATTGAATGAAGAATTGGAACGGGAACTAAATCAAATCAATGAGGTATGGCAAAACTAGGGACAATCTGATCAGATGCTAAATAAATAAAATATGCTCATGACCAAATTGGAAGAAGTCTACTCAAAAAAAGAAACCTTATGAGCCCAAAATATCTAGGGAAATTTGACTAGGCAAAGGGGATAGAAATACCCGTTTCTTCCACCAGTCAAATGTGGCAAGAGGGCATGTAAATAGGAATTTAAGCATCTTTTCAAGAGAGGGATTTCATTTAATAGAACCAAAGGAAATTAAAAAGGAAGCAGTGGATTTCTTTTAAAATATGCTATCTTTGAATGAAGTGGATCAACTGAGACATTAACACATATTCTTAGCAAATATACCACAAATGGTTTGTGAAGACCAGTGAAGGGAAAAAAAGCCCTGATTAAAATGAACAAAGACAGTGCCTGGCCCAGATGGATACCCTCCAGGCTTCATCCAAACTTTGAATGAATTGTAGAAGGATATCTTGGCAATCTTAAATGAGTCTTGTAAATCCAACAAAATGCTCGTGCATATTAACCGTACCTTCTTCACCTTAATCCCCAAGAAGGAAGACATTCAGACCTTCAAAAACTACAACTGTGTCTCTCTCTTTAATACTATTTATAATCTGTTAACGAAGATCTAGTAAAATGATTGAAACATAATCTCTTCGTTAATGTGATTACATAAATTTACAAAGATGAGGATGCGTGCTAGCTGGAATAGACCAAGCATATGCAAACTGCCACATAACTGGCCATGAAAAATCATCTTAGTTAATATAACATTCAGTCAGTCAGTGAAGCTGCACTGATCTGAAATCTTCCTCAATTAGTCTAACTTACATGCATGCAGTGAGGCTCTAGTGAACTGCAATACTCCCAGTTAATCTAACTTGCATGCAGTCTTGAGGCCCCAATGAATTGGGCCAAGTGTAAATGTAGGGTATTTACAATGATGAAGATAGTTACAAGAGAAAAGATAATTACAAAGGTGATTTCCATCAATTTTTCAAAAACCTAAACAAGCATGTTATTAGAATGTAAGGCTTATAAATTAGCGTTAAGTTAATATTAGTTAAGTGTTAACTAATAAACGGTTGTAAGTTGTAACCACTTCAACCATTTTGTAACCATCACTCGCATAATAAAATGATGGACACACAATGAACAATGTGTGGATTAACAACAAATCCTTCTTTAAAGGTTTTGTTGAAGATTTCCTATTCATTAGGTATGTAATATTCCACTTCGCTCTCTCGAAGTTGGAATTCCCAACAAAGGAGATAAGTGTTACTTAGCAGTTTTATATTTTAAAAACATGCATCTAGGGAAATAACAAGTGGTAAGTTTCAATTGAGTATTGAACTCGTGACCTTTAGGTCAAGAAAATTTGAAGGGTTTTTTACACATGGGTAAAATAAACACATGGGTTGAAATACAAACTATAGGAAAATTAAAAGCCTATTCTGCTAAGCACCATAAGCATCCATACTGATTTCTTATCGTAAAATAAAGCCCAAATGGAGGTCAGGATTAAAAACGTGAAAAGGAAAGATAACTAGCATTTCATTGAATCTTTATAAGCATCCTCATAATTCTATTAACATAAGCAGAAAGACACTAGCCTCGGGTGAAAGGCATGACTTTTGCAAATTCGTCAATTTTGGCTATGCAAAATGAAAGCAAAAATCTCCACTCAAGACCAACAAACAGTCAATGGGAATGTGGTATTGGCAAGAACTTTACAGAGACTATGCAGTACAGACACCAATACAATAAGTACAATTGATACAACAAAATAAATAAGTAAACTAGACGAAATGTTGCTTAAGGCACCTAAAACTCTCAGACACCTTTCAATGAAGATGGAAGCCATGGTAATAGAGATAAGAGTGGAAAAGGCAGACAAATTCAAGATTTAAAATGTCACCTTCTGCATTAACATCCCAGGACAAAATGGAGAATACAAAATTAGTATTTTTAGTTCAGATGTGTAGTCAATGTTATTTCTCCGTTGAAGACAAAAGAGATATAACTGATTAGATCTATCAAGGTCACTTTTGTTGCATTAATTTGTGGTTCTGAAATTAGTGGAATTGGTGTGAAAAATGGATGCACAAATCACATTTTTTATGCTAGGAACTATGAGTCGCTCATCAGATAAGAAGGAAAGTCCTCTACTATCAGTCATATGATGAAGATGTCAAAGTTAAAAACAGGCATCCCTTCTAATGTTGCAACAAGTAGGAAATCTCCTTAATGAGAATACGTAGGCTAAGAATCTGCGCACTTTGAAGATCAATAAGGGATCCAGTGTAGGTAAAAACTCAACAAGATGAATGCCCATCTAGTTCGGGAGTCTGTGGATCCGTAAATTTACCCTTTACGAGGGTCATTGAGACAACTTGATGGAAGCATTATCTTTTTCTAGTTCGAATGAGGGTTGTCCAATAATCTGGAACAATTTGGGAGTTCTAGAAAGGACCTTGGAATCCAATTGAACTCACTATTAATTGAGCTCGGGACAATAACCTTTATGACTGGGTTAGGAAGGCAGCTTGACAGGAGTGATGTGGTCCAATCCCAGTGATTTTCCAAATGTAAAAATCTTCATGAAGAATTATTGGTAACTCTATTTGGTTCAGTGTTACTTTAATCTTTTGTCTAAGATGTTCCATAGTGTAACCTTAAGAGGGGGTATTAGAATATAAGGCTTGAGCATACCAACTGTTAGTCAAATTAGTTAAGTGTTAACTAATCCCAAAAAATATTGGTAGGACCTTTTCTCTGAGCAATTTTGTAACCATAGTCTATAATTAAATCTTGGGTAGCTAATCCCAACGAATAACGATTGTGCATTCCAGATTCTCTATCTATTCTCGAACAATGTCAAAAACCTCCCTGAAATTCTTCCCGTCCTTCCTCTTTTTTCTACTCCATGGTATTCCCTCAAGTTGACCACACTGGACAGCTCGCTGACCTGTTGCAAACTAGACATGAAAACCCACAAATAATTGATCCCAATGATGCTTCTAATGCATCCATCTTGCATTCACATTTGTTGACAAGCCCGTCATCTCCAAACAACCCCTCCATTATTCTTGAAGAGTGTCTAGCAATCTACACCCTATGCTCCATCAGTCTTACCATCATCCCACGAACCTATGGCAACCCAGTAAATGGCTTTATTCAGCGACCAAACCTTTTTTCATAACAACACTCAAAACGCCTGAAAGAAGAATGACTGGCATCACTTAATGGGCCAACTCACGGCACCCCCATGTCCATCAGCTTCCGACATTTAACAGGAAGAAGTCACATCCCTCCTCACAGTACCCAACATTGTTTTCAAGCACCTGACCTTTGGTGATGGCTCTCCACGAGCTCCTCTCACTTGCATGGACCCACTGCAAGAAATATTTGTAGCATATGGAGCCTGGAACCACAACTATTGCAAATGTCATCGCCCTTTCGGTTAGACCAAAGCAAAACAACTGAAATGCCCTATGCCACTTGTAAGCAGTCCTCAATTAATTCATGAAGCCGATGCCAGTTCCCATGGTCATGCCACATTAATTCCTGATACGTGATATTTTCTTGCCACAAGCAAATTTTGTCACATCAAGGTGTTTTTACACGGTCAGAAATACAATCAGACCTTCCCCTGACCCTTCTCTGTTACATATCCATTCCTATATCCCTAATTTTTGGAGGTCATTTTGCTGTTATGCTGACTCTGTTTTCAGTGATGTTTTTTTTTTTAGCAAATTTTTTTGGAGAGATACATGCCAGTAAACTCTAATTCTGAAAAATGAATTTCACTACTGTAGTTTTTTACTCTTCAGCATCTATCGGTATGGTCCTCATTTCTTGGACTTGTAAGGGTCATATCTTGGTCATACAAACACCTTTTTGGGTCGCTTTTCTGAAAGAAAGCATTTTTCTGTGTATGTTTATGCTGCTACACCTTGATTCTATTTAATCTACCTCAAAACATCAGTTGCAAAATTGGGTTCTCTCCACATTTCCGTTATCGTTCTATAATGAAAAACTGACATCTCTTTGCCAATGTCTAATGATGAGCTCTATGATGATATTTTTTCACTGCAGGATGATATTGTTAAATTATTGGAGAACGATAGAGCATTGAAAGCATCAAATCACCTCCTTAAAGAATAAATGTCCATAAAAAACAACCTGTTATACATCCTGCAAGCCAAGGTCAATTGTCGTGAGAGCTTTATTTAAGACATGCAGTTCCAAAAATATTGCCAGTTTGATCTTCAAAATTCACGTGGAGAGACTTCATTCTCACCAGCAAAACTAATTGAATCATGCATTCGTCAAGATTCACTTTTTGAAATTTCAGAAAGTAATGCCATTTCGTCTTTTCCCTCTTCTAATTTTCATGATTTTTGTCATAAAAATACCTTCACCAATTTTGAATAACATCCTGCACGCAGTGGTTCTAAGTCTGTCCATTAAATAGGGTATAACGATAAAGACATAAACAAGGAACCGTTCAACCCATACCAACCATTTCGCCAAGGTATTGGTGATCACAAGGATTTGGCCTACGCAGATAACTATTTTTTTGTGGTAATTACTCACATTGAACCACCTTCGGATACTTCCACATCATCACCAGTATGTTCATCTATTGCAAGGCGGCAATCACATTCTCAATGTTGGAATTGACACCCTATCCAACATACTTGGGATTGTAATCTTTCTTCCCAAATTGAGATTTTGAAAAGGAAGAAGTCACAAAATCATGGTTTGACTCCCACCATTTATAGCTTTCATGGATGGATTGATGATAAGTCATGATGACATCTAGCAAATAAAATTTGCAAGCATCATATACTTGTATTTCATCCTCAATTCAAATGCATCATCAGCATGTCATTTGCTTTGCATAGTAGCACCTTTTATGGAGCAGCATTGTCTCATAACGTTTTTTCTAAAGTATTATTCCAGTCTTCTACTGTCGCCATGGTTTTGCTTGGAACGTTCAGACATCAGCAATTTTTGTTTGGTCTCAACTTATCTATAACATGTTCACCATCATCACGTGGTAGTTGGAATGGCTTCTTTTGCTTCTGTTGTGAAGCACTTGTCTAGTTATCCAGCACTCTCTTGCTTGAAGTGCTTCACTTGGTCTCTGACACTCGTGTCTTTGGCCTTTGATAAGCTTGGCCTTTGGAGAATCTTTGTTTGATCACTTGAGCTTCAACATTAGCCTTCATGATTTAGTCATCGTCATTTCTTTGGACCATGTCGCACACATCTTCACTAAGGCAAAGCTTCATCATCTCCAGCCTTACATAGGGGTGAAGTAAGCCTTGCAATTGAGGAAGAATTGCATGTGATTGCTCCTTCCTTCCCTTATACTCCAAGTTTATCTTAAAGGGAACATGTTAGAACATACTAATAATTCACTAGAGAGTAATTATGCACTTTCATATTTTAAAATCAATTTTGATTATTTTAAGGTGACTCTCAAGATAGAAACTATTATTTATCTGTTCTTGACTCATTTTTATCTTCATTGTAAATATCATGATAAGCCTTGGAGTGCTCTTGATCACAAGTTGAGTGTAAGCTTGACTTTAAGAATCTTCTATTTTTGAAGATCTCTCCTACTTAACTCATATTTTCTTTATAAAAGGCTACAAGGCTTCTTGGTTTTGAAAGACAACAGTGTAAAGTTTTTGTGAGATTCAATCATCAGATTTGAGTCTTCAGTTTGTGAGCTTTTCTTAGTAGCTAAGTTGATGGTTCATTTTGAATGCAGGTTGCGGTATGGAGAATCAGGTTCACTGATACAGCAAATTTGTTTTAACATTGGCTATGGTCATACAAAAAATATATTAAAAATATAATGTTTCTATCTTATTAAACAGGAATTGAATTAAACAAAATATGAAAATTAGAATAAACCTAACATCCACAAAAAAACTAATGATAAATTGATGATGCTAACCAAATGCCAAATTTTATGATAAATATCAATTATTAAATCAAAATTAGATTCATCATTATACTGCGATTCATCCAAATCATGAACATCATTATATGGTTCATCAGAAACACAAGTACTGTCACTCCCACTAGCTATGGTATGTGAGTCATGCGAAGCCAAAGAAGTCTCCACGACAAGTAATGTGTAATGTCCCCTTTTCCAAGCTAGTCACTATGAATGCCTTGAGCCCATTCCACCTTTCGTGGACTTCGAGGAAGGAAAGCAAGGGAGGTGAACATTGCCATTATTACAAGTAATTTCCTTATTCATTTAATTACTAATTATGGCTTGGAGTGATTCGATTAGGTCGATGGCAAAGCGAAAAAGGGACTTCTATCTTCACCTTCATTAAGGTTGGTATTCTTGAGAACTACAAGGGAGATAAAGTAATATTCTTTTAGGAGGTTGGTTTACTTAAGTGAAGTGAAGATTAAAAAGTGCATTTCCCCCTTCATTAAGAGGTCGCCCATGAAGATTGGGTTCTTAATTCATCGTTTGTGCCAAGAAGGGGTACTTAAGGAGGTTCAAATGGATGACATTATCATCTATCATCTATTTTGACATCTACTTGGAGTGGAGCTAATATAGCTTTTGTTCTTGCCATTGAAGGACAAAAACCCTTCATTCGTCACATATTGAGGACGAAACCCTTCAATAAGATCACATTAGGGGACGAAAACACTCTTGTGTGTAAGGGTGATCTCACACGGAGGTCATTGCTACTTCAAAGTGATTTTATACAGTTGTTTCTACCCTTCTAACCCTAGGGGACTTATTGGGTGAAGGGTTTGCGTATCAGCGCCTTCTAGGGCACATTTTGACATTTTGAGTGGTATGAACTTGTTCTCATAATTTATAAGGCTGAAATCTACATTTTGGTGATTTTAGGAGATTTATCTAGCTATTTCCAGCCCTCGGTTTTGGCTGCATTGCTGTCATAAAATTAGTTACATATTGGGTGTTATCACTTTCTTTCTCTATATTTTGATGTAAATGATAAATGTTGTTGGATGAATTAATTATTTGGAAGCATTTTCAGCTCTATTTGCATGGTTAAATGTTGATGTGAACCTCATATGCAATTTGTTGTCCTAGAGGATTGATTTATATTGTGTGTTGATTGTTTGAAGAGCATTCTTAACTATTTTAGTTTGATGTGTGTGTGTGTGTGTGTGTGTGTGTGTTTGTGTGTGTGTGTGTGTGTGTGTGTGTGTGTGTGTGTGTGTGTGTGTGTGTGTGTGTGTGTGTGTGTGAAGGTGCAAATTGAGATTTGGGTTTAAGGCCAAACCCTTATTTCCAGATTTAGCCCTAGAAAGGGACATTGCACTAAACCCTTAATTTCTAATAGGGACGCAAGGCTTTGAGCACATTTTGGACCACCTTGAAAAATAGATGGCCAAACTCGAATAATGAACCAAGCATTGGTGCAACTTTGAAGGTGGTCTAATTGGAAGAATCCAATGAGATGTTGAGATTTTGACCAATATTTCTATCAATTAATCTCCATTTCCGAACTATTACGACTATTTGCCTCAAACACCATTTGATGTTGCGCATCAAGAGTAAGAAGGTACCAAAAAAAGGCTAGTTTAGAGGCAACACATTTCATCTAAAGGATCAGATTGATACATCAAAGGGTGAAAAATATTCTCATGGAGTCATAGACAGATATAAGGTCTGACATGACCAACATAAAAAGGAGAGTCACTCTTGAGTTGGAGATACGGTTTGGCTTCACTCATGTAAGGATACCCTCTAGGGATCTAGCAAGAAACTTGAGTCAAGTCAATAATCCTTTTGCGATAGCAAAGCAAGTCAAGGACAATGCATCTACACTCCATTTGCCTCCCTATATGCATTTGTGTTCAGTCATGAATGGGGAACACTTGAAGGTCATCAACCACCCATGGATGAAAAAGGAATATAAAGCAAGTATTTCCTTCCATAGAAGACTTTGCACCAGATTCTCAAAAGTAATTAGATGAAGATATGGTGTTGGAAAAGAGCAGATCAACATGGAGTGGGGAGGAAAAGATTGATAAGTTGCACTCAAATGATAACTTCCAAGCATGCCACAAGGTGACCAAAAGGAACGATAAAAGAAGTTTTTCCCTTATTTTCTCAATGCATAAGTTTTTCAGGGACCAAAATTCTCCCAATGAGGATGTATGATCTGAAATGGACAAATTACAAACGTACAAGATCTAATTTTGTTCCATTCAACTATAAGAAAGAAATGACAAGAAAAATTAAGAAACAAGGACTAAGTCGACAAATCAATGACTTCCTATCTTTTGACTACCAAAACCCCTAAGGATGTCATCGAGTAATCAAATTTAACAGGTGGTAAGACAAAAAATGGCAGAATTAATTGCAAGTTACTTAAGCAAAAAATAGGGGCCTAAAAAGTTTCTATTTGTGGACAAATTGTTTTGTCATAGGGATGCCCTACTTCCTGCAGAGGTATCAACTTTCTCCATAGGGAATACATCTTGGTTTCATGGATACTTTCAAGGCATGGAAATCAAGATGTTCAGGATGCAAAACAATGCATGTGTCTCAAAGAGTCCAAAATGATACAGAGACATTACAATCAATCATGCATATATCAACTCATGAAGGTTTTAAAACTATAACTTCACCTATTCTTTGCTCTGAGGATCACACACGCAAGCCTAGAATGGCTTACCACTGCAGATTTTATCTAATTTCATTATAGGTGGCTTATGATGACTTTACCCTGACCCATCTCCTATAATGTCCTTTCCACTCTCCTTTCCACTCTCAAGGTCATCTCCTTCAGTGAAGAGTTCGTAAACACTCACCTTTCCTCAACTTTCTCTAGGCTTCCTTACACTAGTTCTTGGCCACTTCAATTAAATTTTTGCTTCTTGACTGTCAATTCTTCTTTCCCTGTATTATTTCCTGTGATATACTCAATTTCATGTTAGTTCCAACATCACTTATTCTCAAAAAGAACTCAAACAACAAACTTCACCAAACTAGTACTAAAACTGCCCTTAAGACCAATGCTTCTGGTATGAGCATGTTTGGGGTCAACTAGGACTACCCACAAAACGTTTTCAACTTCCTTAGGTCTCTCTCAACATTCCCAAGGTGCATATAAAATCTCATCTCCTAACTCCTTGTACTTCTCTTACTTTGTTACTTTTTGCATTTTGCTCTTAAAGATCCTACTAGTCCTCTTCCATTATATTGTCAAGCATATCTTTACCATCCTAAGGTTCCAAGGGACAAGCCACACATTTATGAATACCCATTTTGATCTTCTTCCACCCTATGCAATATCAAGCTTTAACTCTAAAGGACAAGACAACTTTCTTTGTTAATACACTTCTCAAATTAAGCCTCTAACTGTGTCAACTGCCCTTAATGAAGACTGTCAAGAATAACTATTGATTCAACCAATGAAAATTCAAAATTCCTCTTCTATGAACTGAAGGACACCCCATCATGATTTCTCTTAATTTTAAGAGCGAAATTCCACTTCTAGAGGTTTTTAATTCACTTTTCCTTCTCAAACCCTAACTGGGTTTGTATCTAGCCCGAGGAGGTAGTTTTTGTTATAACTTTTCACAAGATCAATTTCTAAACTCAAGATTTGGCACAAAGGACTGTCTTGAGGTTTTTCAAAGGTGGAACTTACCAGTAGAGTATGAAGAAGCCGTCTTCCCCTTTCTCCTTGCCTTTTCTTCCCGACCTAACCTGTAGGTGATCAACTTTACACTCAAGAAGTATTTCTTTTTGTAGAACAGAGTAATATGGTGTTGATTTGGGATAGTATCACTAAACATCATCTCCTAGATCCCTATAATGAAGAGATTCAATGCATTCAATCACAGATAATCCAATATTCTAGTAATTCTTCTTTTCATCCTCAACTTACTTCCTTTCACCGAGTCTATGTGATGAATACAAAGTTTTATGGAAGGAATAAGGTTTTCTAATGGAAGATGGCTTTTCCCTTCGTATCCACACAGTATCAGTGGCTTCATGTACTAGCACATGCTCCCATATATGCATTTTTAACCTTAAGTCTTGACAGTGAGGAGGTCTATGCTCAGTAAATGTGGACTCAACCCTGATTACTTATCCTACTTCATTTACAACAGAGACTATCAACTTTGAAAGAATACATTCATCATGTTGATATATACTTCTCAAATGTGCAGGGGTCAAGATTGTCAAACCATTCTCAGTACACTCCAACTCAAAATTTCCTCAAAGTTGTTAGACAATGAACTTGACTGTGATCTTAGAATTACCAGACACAATGCTTGAAACATAGTATCTCCTAACAATCATCCCTAGAAGCACTTAACTCATTCCATAAGTCAATCACTACCTTGAGAATGTTAGAATCCTTTGATTCCATTAAGATTCAAGCTAACCAGATGTATACTTGGTTGCCATAACCAGTCAATAACTGTACATGCCATATAACTTAAAAGTCATGCCCAAAAACATGTATTTCTTGCAATAAATCACTATTAAGGAACTTCAATACCTAGCTCGAGATAACATTCTCTATCCAATATGATGTCAAGAACTATTACATGCAAACACAACAAGGCCAAGAAATCATGCAAAACAGTCATATGCTTAAGTTTTCCTTCAATATTCTTCTTGAAAAACTACAATCTTTTGATTCTCATCCAAATGGAATGAGATGATTTGGTGACATTTGATCATTAATGGGTCTTTCAATTAGTTGCCCAATGAGTAGAAGCATCTAATCTTTTTAGTTTCATGGTTAGCCCTTCATATAACAATGAATTTTCGACTTATACTCCAAGACATAACTTAACCTCTAAATTAGGACTTTAATTCCTTGAGAAGACCTTAGATACCCAATTGTACCCCATTTCTCCCTTTTACAAGCTTTCAAGCTCCAAAAGTACATTAAAGCACCTAAGCTAAGTCAAACTTACATAATCAACCCAAAATAGGCCTCCAAGATTTCAAACTAAAACTCTGTAGGGAAAGTGATTTTTTTTTTAAAATTTGAATATCCTAGATCTCAACTAGCACACGTAACTGACATTTAATGACCTCAAAACCTAGGACCATACATGACAAACCAAACTTTGATGACATCTTGACTTATTTACAAGGATGGAGTTGATGCTCCTGCATCACAAAATGACTTAGATTCTCAAATTATGTAATGTCCCTTTTAAGGTTGAACCACACCAACAAGGAATTTACACAAACCCTTGTTGAAAATTATCTGATTTTTATAACAACAAATCCAACAATATTAGAAACCCTAGCAGCGAACATAAAATTACATTTTTAGAGAATCATATATCATAAAAAAACAACTGAAAGTAAATAAACAAGTCTTCCTAATGTAGCAAAATGTAACAACACTTAATGACATCCATTCTCACGCAATATGGGCTGAAAATTAACATAGAAATATCCCAGATACTCAATAAATCCAACAAGCTGAAATCTGGAGCAAATATATATTTTATTAATTTATTTCAAGTGCAGATACAACTAAAACTTCTAAAATTCACAACTCCATCAATACTTGGAGTTTCAACATAGATCAATGCTCAAAATGATCTTGAAGAGACCAGTTATCCAATGAAAGTGAAATTACAATTTTCCAACCATGGAAACCCATTGAAAAGTGATCCTGAAATCTCCAAATGGGTAGATCAAGCTAGAAATGAATGTGGTAATCCCGTAAAGCGTGCCCTAGCTGGAATGTGTCTTAGCATTGATAGAAACCGTTGTTGTGGAATTCTGAATTTTAAAGTTCCAATGTGACTCCTAGATGAAGTCACCAATGCAACAAATGGGGGTTTCCGTCCCCAAGTATTGTGACTATTGAGGGTTTTTGTTCCCAATAGGATCCAATGACAGTTTTTGTCATCAAAGGGGTGAAAATGAGCACTCGATGCTCTAATTTCCAAAAGAGAATTATATTATTCATAAGATGATGCCCACAAATGAGCCCCAACATTTGTTTTTATAGCCTTTACTTTTCTTTCTTTGTGGACTGCTCCATGTAGGCCTCTTTATTTCTTTTTTAATATTTATTTTTTCCTCCTAAAGAGGGACGACCTCTCCTTTTTCTTTTATTTTAGTATTTAAAAATACTTTTTATTCTAATAATAATGATATGAAGTTGTCCCAAAAATAAGAATTGGTTGGGCCCAACTTAACATATTATTAACTAATTTTAATTTAGAAAAGGGGACAATACATATTCTTCTAGTTTTTGATTGATATTCTATAGTAGTGTAGTATCTCTTCAAACATTATGGCACCATGGCTTTCAAGAATGTCAGGTCAAGTTAATATATGACCTTATCGTCGACCAGGTAATGCATTATTTTATTAGATGTTTGTGCCAGACATAATCATGAAACACAATGAAAAAAGAAACTACAATGGTATAAAGATTTTAATTAGAAGTGGAATGAATGTTGACTCCAAATAAAGGTTGGAGAAAAAGACAACATTGTCAAGGGGCAGATCAAGAGTTATACATTCTACTCGATTGGTAGAGTAACAAGGACGATAACAAACACAACGACAAGCAGCCAACTCTAAAAATCCATCAAGCGAAGTACCGAGTAGATGCAAAAGCCAATGTCGAAGTGTGAGTACAAGTCACAAGCAAAATTAGACCCAAAACCAAAAAAGGATTCAACTGTAACCAGTCGGTGCCCATTTTGATCCTTGTGTGTCCTTGGCACCATCTTTGCAGTGTTCTCCATTGTTGCTTGCTATGATCTTTCCATTCCTCGTGTTGTTCCTCATTTTTTCTTTGCCTAGTAAGAATTGTTCATGGTCATATTGATGTAAATGTTGTCATAATCTTCATTTGTCCCTTGATTCACTAAGGTACTTATTACTTTGTCTCAAGAAGGCTTGAAGGGCTCCTTAAAGTTCATTTTGCAGTTTGAAGGGGTCCCAAGAATGATCTCGTAGTTCTATGGTGCCCCTTGCTAATTTCTTGCCTTGTTAATGATTTGAAGAGCTTTCGAGAGGTCAAATTGCAGAATAGAGGAGTCTTGGAACGATTATGCAACTCCTCTCATCATTTGTGCCCGCTTGGCATTATATTTTGGCCGTGCAATATGAGACTCAACGTATTTTCCATGTTTCCTTTGGATTCGGAGAAAAAGTGTGTAGTTGCAGGTTCCATGGTGGTTTCCAAACCTTCAAATTGCCATTTCAGTCTAGATGCAAAAATACCATTTCGAAAAACTTTGAGTATTTTTGCAATGGGGGGTACTTTATGTTTTGCAGCTGCAAGTCTGCAGATTACATGCTCAGGTCCAACCCCCGCAAAAGGGAATATTCGCAGTATCAAGGGAATGCGAATCCTTTGAGCAATTTTGCACTTTTCGCAAAAATTGCAAATTGCAAATACAAGTCCAAACCCCACAAAACAAATATTCAAAGAATATTCCCTTACCTGCTCACTTATATGGAAAAGTCAAAGTTACTGCAAAACTACAAGTTGCGATTCCATCCCCGAGGCCTGAAAGTGAATATTCCTTGAATCTAGAAGCGTGGAGAAAATTTGCAGCTTTACAATGTTGTAGTTGGCAATTTTGCAATTGCTACATTTCTGCAAATTGCACTTTGATCCCTGAAGTCTGAGGGGGACACGTGGCATGCTACTGGAGCTACAATGAAGAAAGGCATTTTTGTAGTTATGCAGTTCGCAGCTTTGCAGTTATTGCAAAACTATGAATTGCAATTTTGAACCCGTAGCCCACAGATGAACGCATGTCATGATTTGGCAGCAGTAGATGAAGAAAGCAAATACGTAGTTTTGCAACTTGCAACTTTGCAGTAGCTGCAATATTGCAAACTACATTTCCACTCCCACGCTCTGACAAGTTGGACACATGTCAATGTCCCGGGGGTCTTGGAAAGAAAATCAGCCTCGCAACTCACAGTTTTGCAGGTTTTGCAAAATTGCAAACTGTCTACACAGCCCCGATGCCTGAGAAGGTGACTAAGTGGCTCATCTGTCAAGGTTGTGAAGGACTCTACCCTTAATGGATAAAGCTTCGCAGTCAAGGCAACAAATGGCTACTCCATGCCAGGCACAAGAAAGTGCCCCCAACTCATTTCCACATTAGGGGAGCATGAGGTATGTGATGATTTTTATATGATTGGCATAGGTGGTATATATCTTGTGTTTAGAGTCCAATGGTTACATTTATTGGGAAAGTTCTCTCTCAACCCCCAAAGTATGGAGTTGAGCTTCATGGATAAAGGCAGGAGTGATATTTCAAGTTGAGTATGAGTTTGCCAATATTGTTTTTGAGGAAGAAATAGTGGGTGAAGGTAAAGATTTCAATTTTTCTCTTTGCTTATGGAAGGAAAGGAATTTGATGAAGGAAAATGCTAGAATGACATGTTTAAAGCAACATAAGCTTGATGGGAATTCTGATTTTCTTTTCTATGAATTGCTAACCCATGGTTCCACGAATGCACCAAAATAAATATGGGAAAGGGGAAGCAATTATGATGAACTTGCAGTTGCACACATGACAATCAAAGAGGAGAATGATGGTTCTATTTTTCAGTTTTATGGCCTCATGATGAGGTATGAATTTTGTTTTGACTACCTTGTTTTCAGTTCAGCTAAGTCACACAATGTTTGTGGGTATCAAGAGCTCCAAATTTTTGAACTTACCTTCAAAATTCACAAGGAGTAGGGGTTCCACTCGAAAAATGATAAAATCAGAATTCATAAGAATGTCAAGAAGACTGATTTTCTCAAGTTTAAGGCCAAGATGTCTATTGATTTCAATTATAGGCCCTGTTTTTCCTAGTTTCTCAGCATTGTATAACAAATTTCAGTCCTTACATTACTCATGGAGTTGCCTTTCTTCGTGGGATTTCAGTTTGGTAGTTGTAATGCCATGTTTATAGGGCTGAGTTTGCAAAAATCAAATTTGGGGCTGCCACTAGCAACCATAAACATCAGTGTATTTTCATTTTTGAAGAGCATTCCGTCATGGAATGATGACGAAAGGAAATCTCAGTTGAAAAGGAAGGAATAAATCAGATTATGATGTGTTGTTTTCAGACTTGAATATAACTGTTTTTGGGACAGCATTACTAAAGTGTTGGGAAGCCATCATTTGGATGGAAATTATGAGATGGTTTCAAGCAACGGAAGAAAGCTAGCTGTTATGTCCCTAAGGCATGATAAGGAGAGTTTAAAGGTGTTGTTAAACACTCTTGTTTTCTTTAATATGTTTGCTTCATGTGTAGGTACATCAAAGAAGTAGTTGAGATTCATTTGAAATCCAGGTACTCACAATTGCTTGAGGACAAGCAATTTCAGGAAAGGGAGGACTGTAATGTCCCCTTTTTCGAATTAATCCAAAAGAAACGATTCCTTGCCTTTCTTCTTTCCGGAGGCAAGAAAATGACGAATAAGGGAAGATCATGGATTATAATTCAGTTTTCTTCATTCATACTTATGTTTTATTTTTTTATTTTTCCATTCTAATGAGGTCAGTTGGGTTTATGGGCATTTTAAAAGCAACTTAAAAGATTAGATAAACTTTATAAGGGGTCGGCCTTGCCTTTTTGGCCTTTGGCGCCAAGTTGGGGATATAAAAGAAGATCAAGGACTTCATTTGCACGAATCTACTTCTAGCACATTTTACCTAAATTGGACTTTTTGGTTGTTGCTCATTGTTCTCTCCACTCTTGGGCGAAAATCCAAGTGTGGCTCTTTCCAAGAAAGTCGAAAACCCTCCATCCTTGATTGGTTTGAAGACATATTGCAGATTTGGGCATCTAAGGAGAAGAGAAGTCATTTTCAGATTTTTACATGCATTGTTGAGCCTCTCCTAGTTGGAGTGACTTGCACTAGTGTGTTATTTGGTGCCTTCTAGGGCACATATCTGATATTTTCTTTCATATTCAGATTTGTCATTATTTATAAGGCCGGAATCACTAATTCTTTGTGGAGTTTGGGGTTTGTAAACCCTCATTTCATAATTTTTATTGGAGTTGTACTCCGTTGATTATAACTAATTTCCAGCAGTATTTTCTATCAAATTTCATATTGAAAAGTGGTTTGGTTAATGCCTAAAATACTTATTTATATTTTGGCAAAGTTATTTGAGGAGTTTCAAGTGTTTTTCATCCATATTTATACTGTTGTTCTAAAAATCTGATCGCTGATTTGAACTAGGTTTAATTTTCAGTTTACTGGTCTGAAAATCGGATTTAATATTATTGGGATTTGTGCTAATTCCTTGTTCCTCAATTTTTTGACCCAAAAAGGGACATTACAAAATACACGACATAATATGGCGTAAAACTATAGTGTAATTGAGAAAATTAAAATTACACTAATATACCATAGCGGTTGGGTCCGCTTCTGAAATTAGAGTGGACCTCATTGTTGAACCCCATTTTCTTTGCACGCCTGTCAAAGACCGGAGGGTTAGACCAAATATATCCACAATCACTTTTTGCCTCGATCAACTCCGAATTATGCAAATAGACTCTGTGCACAAGTCGGGGTAATGTAGACCTGCGCTTTCCTGTTGACCCAGTTTGACCATGAACTTTGATCAACAATATCAAGAGCATACAGTGTTCAATTCACATGTTCCAATACACGTTGAAAATCTATCGGAATGTTATTCCATACTGTAATGGTTTAGGGAGAATTATGGATCTTCTGACCACCCAGAATGTCGTCCAAATCACACCTCCCCAATAAAACTCTTTTGGTCCCCAAAAGTCCAGTCACCCACTAAATCTGCTAAATAGCTCTCTACATCACACCAAAATACAAAAACCAAAATATAGCATAGTGGTTAAAATTGCAAATATTAAAATACATAAATGGATTAGTATGAAACGACAACAAAATGCTTTCTCAGCAAGTGTCAAACTGAATCCTTGTGATTTTGCCAATACTGTAGATGCCAATAGTAGGCAGGTGTCCACTGACCCTGCGAAAATTATCGACTCTGCAAAATATCACTAAAATCGATCAATAGACGACTAAACGCCAAAATTAGTCGAGTGTCCATTAATCCTGAGAAATTGCAAAGTATTGTCACGTAGATCAGTATGAAATAGACAACCAAATGTCAAACATAGGCGAGTGTCCATTGACCCTATGAAACTATCAATCATGACAAATTATCATTGTAATATATCACTACAAAATATCATGGAAATGATTCAGAAATTAAACTGCACAATGCCTATAAAAAGGCAAGAGTTAGACTGAATCCCTGAAACTGCCATTGAAGATCAAAATATCTATCCAATGCGAAATGAGGGATAAATCAAATGTTTGCACAAATGTCACATTCCAAATCAGTTAAACTACTATTCACTACAAAAGATCACCAGGTGCAATTGCAATCCATTTTGTTAGTGTAATAAATGTACACCCTAATTGTAAACACATGTGATAGTTACAAATAAATGCCCAAAAAATAAGAGACTTAAAGCATGTGCAAATACCACGTGTGGATACAACAAGTTTGCATATTAATTACAAATACAAACAGTTCCAAAATGGGTCTTATAAGCATCCATATATTTACACACTAATGATAACAAATGAAAATCCAAAATTAGATACTAATGACATGCCCATTGAATCTGTATATTATGTCGTCTAAATCACAATGGAATCTGTTAACCATAAATTTGAGAAGATAAATTTGAGCATGTCAAACCTGTCACTCAGCTCTTCCCTACAGGTGACTCCAAAAACCATATTCAAAGCTAAAATCATATGGGAAAATATCATTTCTGCATATAACAGAAATCTCAAAAAAGTATGTTTTGAAAAATGCAAGCTAATCAACAATATCAACAATGAAAATAAAAACTATTCAAGAAATTAGGTTTACCAAATCAAGGGTTGATCCCTCTTCCCATTTCAACAACTTGAATAAAAGGATACACTATATAAACCTCTTGTATAATGAGGTAGTGATGAAACCCCATGTTTTCAAAAAGTTCTGAATAGTTTCAAAAAAAGGCATATTCCTTTCCAACAAGCCACACAAAGGTTATCCAATCAAACATAGATATCAAAACCAAAACCATGTAAAATAACCATTTCTCATAGAGAAGAAAACGTCAGAATAATTTTACCTTCATTTAAAACTGAGAACTATACACCCTGTTGAGAAAAGGTTAACTAATAGTTACATTTTAAACAACTCACGGATTGTATCCTACAATTCTTAGGAAAAATTTGTGAATATAAAATTAATTGGTAACCAATTGGTATCCAAATGTAAAGGAGTGCAAAAACAAAGTCCAATTCCCTTAACAATGTCCAAATGCCATTTTTCGTATCTCAAAATGGAATGGTATTTTCACTTGTTCTTAATTAAAGGACATAGGATTTTAAAAACAAATACAATTATACCTAGAAAGGAAAGCTTCACAATATAGTTTATTCACCAAACGTTGTGACCAATGTTAATTCTGTCTAGATTCATTTCCATAACTTAATCACCCTACAAGTGAAATCAAGAGAGATCCATTTGTCCCTCTTGTCACATGGTTCTCTATTTCCTACAAACAAATTGTACTCCCAACTACTGCACACTGTAAATGGAAGACCAACAAGCCCAAATGTCTACACAAATTGAATAAAACCAAGTTGGAATTTGATATCAAAAAATATAATAAGAATCTAATCCAACATTTTACCATCTCTGATACCAAAACATGATTCGTAAACTAAAACTGTAATCCATGTCTTTAAATAAATTTTCAAAATATATACTTAACAAATTAATCATTTTCCTAAAATAAACAAATATGAATTGATCAAAAATTGATTCCAAATCTTATTTAAATGTGCCCAAAAACTGATTCGAAAATATGATTTTTTAACTCATTAATCGTTTCTAGTTTACACAATCAAAAGGATCAAAATAAGATTTTTTTTAGAAATGTGTAAAACATTATAATTGCACCCAAGGGATTAAAATATTGATTTAAAATATGTGAAAAATCAGAAATAACAGATGCAAAACTGAAACACAAACTCCAAAATTGATAACAGAGTTCACTCGTGGATCAGGCTACGTCTCTGAGATACCTTGGAACGTCATCCGATCCATTAAAAATCAGTTTGCAAGTATAAATGATGAAAACTTACAAAGAATAACGGATCATAAACTTGCAAAAATATGCTTATCAGACTTTCGAAGAACTTTGAACTCAATCAACAATGTTCTCCACCTTCCCGTAGCATTTGCATGATCCATTTCCCCATGTTCTACATTTCAAAAGAAGTAAAAGTTCTTCAAAGTGATGTCAAATAAACAAAATTGGGAAAATAAATAGCTCAGGTTGATCATCTAGAAATTTTGAACATATCTCCAATTTTGTCAAACTCCTGAAAATGCCATTTAGTGGGTCAAAAATGACCATGTTTGCAAACTGCCCCTTATGGGACCATACACAGTCCTCGACCAACCTGTATTCAAATACCACAAATCGCCTTTTATACTGATTGCAAGGCAATGGCGGGGTTAAGTGCCTTATCTTTTTGCATGAGGTTAGGAGTTTGAATCTCCTTGGAAGCACTTTATCCCATAGAATGTGCATACTTACCATATTTATCCCATATGGAGCCCTTAGATGGGGATAAAGTGGTTTAAAAACATAGGCATGGAAATGTTTAAATGGTTTAGGGGATGATTTTGGTGCCAAATGCAATGTGCATGGGGTTGAGTGTGGAGCACATAAGGCATTATGTGAAGTGCTTAGACTCTAGAGTTTAATGTGGAGTGCTTAGGTGTGCACATGGAGCAATGTGTTGGCAATGTGGGTATGTATGCGCCCAACTTGCAACTAGGAGAATGAGGTGGACATACTCCAAATCCGCCAAATCATTAAGGCTCCTATCTTGCCACCTGTCAACACCAAAATACACGACATAATATGGCATAAAACTATAGTGTTATTTGGAAAATTAAAATTACACTAAGATACCACGGCGGCCAGGTCTCCTTACGAAACAAGAGTGGACCTCACTATTGAACCCCATTTTTATTGCATGTCTGTCAAAGACCGGAGGGTTAGACCAAACACGTCTATGATCACTTTTTTCCTCGATCAACTCCGAATTACACAAATAGACTTTGTGCACGAGTCGGCGTACTGTAGACATGGGCTTCACTGTTGACCCAGTTTGACCATGAATTTTGACCAGCGATATCGAGAGCATACGGTGTTTGATTCACTCATTCCAATAGGAGTTGGAAATCTATCGGAGTGCTCTTCCGTACTATAATTGTTTAGGGAGAATTAGGGATCTTCTGACCACCCAGAATGCCCTCTAGATCGATATAGCGAGCGGAAATTTGAAGTTTCTTGTTTGCAGCATTGTGGGCAATGGTTGTTGAAGTTTCTATTTGTAGTGTTTATGTCAGACCCATCTAAGTCTCGCTCTGTGTAACAAGTTGCAGTACGATTCCCGTCGATTTGATTTCCTAATCTGGTTGACCTATGTTGCATCACCGCTCCTGTCGACCTGTATTTCATCATCGTCATTGTTACAACTTGCAGTTTAGGCTTTAGCATTTTAAGTATAGCTTGTAATATTTAAAATGAATGTCTTAGATATAGTTTTAGGTTTCTAATTTTAACCTTAGTTTTAGTTTTAAATTTAGGCTTTTAATGTCCCTGTTTTAGTTTTAGCATTACGTTTAGGTTTTTAATTTTGTTTTTATTTGTGTTTAGTTTTAGGTTGTGTTCATTTTAACATTTATTTTAGCTATGAACTTTCAATTTATTAAGCTTGCAGTTTTTTTTATTTATTTTCACTATAAACTTTTTATTTTATTAGGATTATGGTTTAGCTTTTTTTTTTTTTTTTTTTTGGTTATAAATTTATTATTTAGTAATAAATAGGCTCTTTATTATTTTTTTTAGGTTTTTAATATATTTTTAAGTTAAAATAGATTTTACGGAAAGTTTTATGATATCTACAAGTCATCCTCCAAAGACTTCTTTTCAGATAAGTCATCCTCCTAAGAATTTTCCCACTTATGTTGCATTGATGTCTTCCATCATTGATACAAAGCATTCCAGTTATGAAGCAGCAGATCAGCAGGTATAGTAGGTCGCCATGATGGAAGAATACAGCTCCGTCATGAAGAATGATGTGTGGGAGAGAGCGTCGCAACCAGCAGGGAAATCAGAGGTGGATTCCAAGCGGTTGTATAAAGTGAAGCATGTAGCTTATGAAAGCATAAAGAAGTACAAGGTTCGGTTTGTAGCTAGAGGATTCTCTCAGAGAAAGCGAGTAAGCTGTGAGGAAACCTTTTCTCCAGTTGCTAGGTATACTTCTATCGGGGCCATTATGTCTTTAACAACTATTTTTGGTTGGCAATTACATCAAATGGATGTTAAGACAGCATTTTTTAATGGCTTGAATGAGAAAGACGTATAAATTAATCAACCAAGAGGATTCGAGGTGCATGGGTGAGAGACCATGTGTGTCAGTTGAAGAAACCTCTTTACGATCTGAAGCAAGCACCTTTGGTTTGGGTACTCCAGGATTAATGAGTACCTATTAGGTTTGGGCTTCACTAAAATAACTACAGATCCCAAGGATTTGATTTTTTCATTTTGGTCTTGTTTGTACATGGTCTGATATTCACAAGGAGTTCAAAGATGTTCACTGCAGGGTGTAAGGAAGAGCTGACTAGAGAATTTGTCATGAAGGACATTCAATGAACACACTATTCCTTTGGTCTAGAGGTGTGGTAGAGGACAAGTGAGATTTTCCTCAGGCATGGAAAATAAACAATTGATATTATAAAGAGGTTCCAGATGATGGATTGCAAACCCATCATCACTCCTATGATACCAAATCCGCAGTTACATGCTAACTTGGATTTGAATTTTGTAAATCCTTCAGTGTACAAGAAGTTGATTGGTTTCTTGATGTATAAGGTTAATGACAGACTAGATATATGTTTTGTAGTGAACGCTTTGAGTCAATTCATGGTTGAGTCGGGGCAGATTCGATAGGCTGCTGCAAAGCATGTGCTCTGATACTTGAAGGGCACAGTACATTTTGGTATGAGATATGCACGGGATAACAAGTTGTTGGATAAATTCGTTGATTCTAATTAGGAAAGAGATGCAGGTGACAGGAAGCATACTTTAGGATGTTGCTTCAATTTGGGTTCATGAGTCATATCTTGGTTCCAATGAGGCAAAGTACATGGCAGCCAACACTACTAGTTGTGAAGCCTATAGTCGAGCTTCGCAAGTTGATTACAGAGCTGAAAGGTGAGAAAATGGAGCCTACAGTCATTTATTGTGAAAAACAGAGTTGTATCAAACTCTCTGAGAATCCAATATTTCATAACCCCTCCAAGCACATTGACATTAGACATCACTTTCTCAAAGACAGATTTCAGAAGGAGCAGTTGCTCTAGACTATGTTCCGACAGATTAGCAGGTTGCAGACATTCTGATGAAGCCTTTAGCAAAGGGAAAGTCTGAGATGTTTCGAGAGAGATTGCGATTGGTGGAGAACACATTCCTCAGAAAGAGGGAGTGTTAGGTTATTGTACTACAAAATGCGTCCTACACTTTAGCAGAGCATATAATCATAGAGAACGACAACCTTTTCTTGGCAGTCCTATTCTAGGCCGTCCCGATTTAGCAGTTGCTTTTATGTAGTTTGTTTTCCAATTTTAGAAAAGTAATTCTTTATTTAGGAGTTTGCTTTTGTAACGATTGACTTTGTCTATTTAAGGGCACATATCCCTAGGATAAAATTAAGTCAAGGGTTGATTTAGTTTTAGCATTTGTGTTAACTTTAGGGTCTCTTCTTCAGCTACAAAAAAAGGCCTAGGGTAGGCTTTCTATTCATTTAGAGTGAGTGTTTTTCTAGAGTGTGTCCCAAAGCATTGTAGCTTATGTTTTCTGATCAATAAAATAGTGATGTGATTTGAAGCAAATCTAATATTTTTCAATTAGTGTTTCTCTATTGTACATCATTATAGATTCTAGAATTTAAAGTACAGTAGTTTCGATGGATTTCAATTTTGAGCTATTAGTAGAGGGTTCTTTAAGATCAGAGACTGCTTACCATGGTGTAGAGGAACTTTCAACACCAAATGCAAGGTAGAGGGTCACAACAATGTGAACTTCCCAAAGAAAATGTTTTGTGAACTTTGTCAAGTTCTAGGGCATGCAGTCAAGGATTGCCCATATAATTTGCGAAATAAGAGCAGGCAAGTATTGTTCACATAGAGAGAAATTCACACCACCCGCCACACTACCAAGAAATGACTAACGTCGCAATAATAGTGGTGGAAGGAGTCTGTTTCAATAGGACGGCCAATTGTAATGTGTAGGGAGTGCAATGAGTGAGGCCATTTTGCAAGAGATTGCACCAGTCAAAATAACACTAGACTTTTTTGTATATGGAGTGTGTCTGGGAACCATAATGATGGCAATTGTCCAAAGCAAGCTAAGTCAGCATGATTGACATCACCAAGGGTAATGAGGTGATGGCAATTACTAAAGCAAAAGTGAATAAAGATAATTATCCTGACCCACATACGAAGACTGAAAGGTTAACTGAAGCAAGTGTAGAAATTGAGATAGCGATGTTTGAAAAGTAATGCTAGTCATATGAACATACAAGTACTCTCGAGTCTTAAAAATCTATTGCAAGACAAGTCTTGCAGACCAATGTACCTGTGAAGATAGCTCACTAATTGCAAAACATTCCAAAATTCAAGAATGCTATAACTGCTACCGTAGGAGACATTGGCTTAGGAATGAAGCATATAATGGCACATCCAATGTCAAATGGTATAGTGTTGGGTGAAGAGAAGAACAAAAAGCAAAATAATGAACCCATAGTCGAGCCCCATTGTCACGCGACCAAGTGACTGAAATTTGATCCTATGCTCCTAACAATGTGTAATGTCCCATTTTTCGAATTAATCCATTTAGAAGACTTCTAGCCCGTTCCACTTCCCATGGGCTGGAAGAAGGTGAACAAGGGAAGTAATTGTTCATTTTTTAGTTTTCTTTGGGCATTTACCATTTTTTTTCATGGTTTCTCTCATTAGCTAGGTCGGTTGGGTTGGAGGAGTAAAAGGCAAAGACAAAAAAAGAAAAACCAACTTCACTATGAGGTCGGTAATGGGGGAAGCTCCCTCATGGGGTTTGGTGCCACCAAAAGGATATATAAGGAGTCGTTTGGGCTCATTTTGGGCTTGCATCTTTATTATAATTTTACATTACTTGGTTTTGGGGCTGATTCCTCTATTTCCATTCCACTAAAGGGCAGAAATCCTTTTGTGTGGCTTCACAAGGAAGACGAAACCCTTCCTTGATAATTGGAGAATGAAAACTCTTCAATTAATTGTTCCAAGTGCTTCAATGAGGTGGATAAGGCCTATTCTCAACAAGGGTTTGGTCATAAGGTTAAATTCAGCCCCTCTCCTAGGGGAGCGACCCACCGTGGGGAAGAGATTGGTAGTTTCTACGGCACGGCACAGCTCAACTCAGCCATCATTGCATTCTCCATATTTTTGGCAGCCGAAATCTACTTTGTACTTCATTTTTAGGGCTTGGAATCATTCATCTCCAACAATTTCATAAGGGCATACTCTGTTGTCATTTATTTAATTTTCAGTTGTGTTTAGAGGCTGATTTCTTGGTTGATAATTTTCTAAAATATTCTTAAAATGCCTTTATATACTTCAGATATTGTGAATGGTGATATTTTGATGAATTATTGTTTTTCCTTGCTGTTGTTTTAAAAATCAGACTGTTGTTCACTATTGTTCTATTATCCCTTTAGCTGATATGAAAATCAGAATATATTTCAGTTTGGATTTGTGTTATTTCGTTGCTTTTTAGTTCAGCCCTAGAAAGGGACATTACACAATGAATCTAGCCCAACTGGTAGTCGTACATATGGAAATTCTAGGCTGAAATTTGACAAATACAACCATCGATGATGGTTTTGGCGTGAATTTTCTTCCAGAGGTATCTTGGAAGTGTCTTGGGAAGCCAACTATTTGGCTTTTGGTATTTCAATTTGTAGAAGAAAATCAGCATGGCATTAAGATATTGGGTGTACCAATGGGACAAAGGATATTCATTGGAACCCAACCCTTTTGTTGGATTTTGTAATCATCTTATTCAAGAAAAAATCCTATGATAAACATCTTTGATGAATGGATTTCAAAATAGGAGCTCTAGTCGTGAGATAAAATGGGAGGCAAGAAATCAAACTGGGGAAGTTTAAAATACTGTGGCTCAACCCATTTAAAAGCTTAGGGATTTTCAAGAATGGTGTAGTCAAGGACACTTTACCTCTACGTTTAGAGTGTGTTTTCAATCCTTTAGCGGAAAAATTCCTAGCTCATTTTTCAATCAACAACATATGCTCAAATTGATTAACTTAAGCAAGGACGTGATGAGCCTCACCAATGAATATGTACGTCGTTATAAGACTATGCTTTCCAAAATGACAAATCCTATGGCTGATAATGAGTTACAAGATATTTTTTCAAAAAAGCCTACTGTTCGCAATCCACAAATCCATTGTATTCGAATGCTTTCAATCTTTCAATGATCACTGTCACGCGATCGAATATTGTGAGGTCAAGCTTATTGCAATAAATAAGTTAAAGTATAGGAACGAACCCTCCACATCTTCCAATGCTAAATTTCAAAGCAAAGAACCCTTCAAGGATAACACTCATGACACTAAAACGACACTAAGGTACTAGTTAAAGCAGTTTAAAAACATACTAATAAGATTGTCTTTTCTACTCCCCGACAGAGACAATTTACACAATTCTCGGAACCCCCTCATAAGGTGTTGCAAACATTACTTGAGTGCAATCTCAGATCCCTTCCTCCACCTTTAGAGGTTGTCATGACTAAGCCACAAACTAAGAACTTTGATAACAATGCATATTGCAACTACCATAGATGTACAGGACATTCGACCAACATACGCACCATCAATGATGGTTTTGCAAGAATTTTCTTCCAAAGGTATATTGGAAGTGTCTTGGGAAGCCAACTATTGTCTTTCGGCATTCCAATTGGTAGGAGAAAATCAGCATGGCATTAAGTTATTGGGTGTACCGATGGGACAAAAGATATTTATTGGAACCCAACCCTTTTGTTGATTTTTGTAATCATCTTGTTCAAGAAAAAAGCCTATGATAAACATCTTGGATGAATGGATTTCAAAATAGGAGCTCTAGTCGTGAGATAAAATGTGAGGCGAGAAATCAAACTACGGAAGTTTAAAATTTTGTGGCTCAAACCGTTTAAAAGCTTAGATATTTTCAAGAATGGTGTAGTTGAGTTAGAGATACTTGGACAAAAAGTTGGTCAAGGATACCTTACCTCTAGGTTTAGTGTGTGCTTTCAATCCTCTAGAGGAAAAATTCCTAGCTCATTTTTCGATCAACAACCTATGCTCAAATTAATTAACTTAAGTAAGGACATGATGAGCCCCACCAATGAATATGTATGTTGTTATAAGACTATGCTTTCCAAAATGACAAATCCTATGGTTGACAATGAGATACAAGATATTTTTTCAAAAAGCCAATTTTTGGCAATCCACAAATCCATTGTATTCGAATGCTTTCAATCTTTCACTGATCTTTGTCACACGATCAAATATTGCGAGGTCAAGCTTATTGCCATGAATAGGTTAAAGTATGGGAATGAACCTTCCAAATCTTCCAATGCTAAATTTCAAAGCAAAGAACCCTTCAAGGATGACACTCGCGATACTAAAAATGACACTAAGGCATTAGTTAAAGCAGTTCCAAAACCTACTAACAAGCTTGTCTTTTCTACTCCCCAACAAAGACAATTTACATAATTATTGGAACCACCTCATAAGGTGTTGCAAACATTACTTGAGTGCAATCTCATATCCCTTCCTCCACCTTTAGAGATTGACATGACTAAGCCACAACCTAAGAACTTCGATATCAATGCATATTGCAACTACCATAGATTACAGGACATTCGACCAACATACACACCATCAATGATGGTTTTACGTGAATTTTCTTCCAGAGGTATCTTGGAAGTGTCTTAGGAAGCCAACTATTTGAATTTCGGCATTCCAATTGGTAGGAGAAAAGCAGCATAGCTTTAAGATATTTGGTGTACCGATGGGACAAAGGATATTTATTGGAACCCAACCCTTTGTTGATTTTTGTAAGCATCTTGTTCAAGAAAAATACCTGTGATAAACATCTTTGATGAATGGATTTCAAAATAGGAGCTCTAGTCGTGAGATAAAATGGGAGGTGAGAAATCAAATTGGGGAAGTTTAAAATATTGTGGCTCAACCCGTTTAAAAGCTTAGAGATTTTCAAGAATGGTGTAATCGAGTTAGAGATACTTGGACAAAAAATTGGTCAAGGATACCTTACCTCTAGGTTTAGTGTGTGTTTTCAATCCTCTGGCGGAAAAATCCCTAACTCATTTTTCAATCAACAACCTATACTCAGATTGATTAACTTAAGAAAGGACGTGATGAGCCCACCAATGAATATGTACGTCGTTATAAGACTATGCTTTCCAAAATGACGAATCCTATGGCTGACAATGAGTTACAAGATATTTGTTCAAAAAGCCTACTTTTGGCAATCCACAAATCTGTTGTATTTGAATGCTTTCAATCTTTCAATGATCTTTGTCACGCAATCAAATATTGCGAGGTCAAGCTTATTGCAATGAATAAGTTAAAATATAGGAACGAGCCCTCCACATCTTCAAATTCTAAATTTCAAAGCAAAGAACCCTTCAAGGATAACACTCATGATACTAGAAACGACACTAAGGCATTAGTTAAAGTGGTTTCAAAACCTACTAACAAGCTTGTCCTTTCTGGCTCCTCAACAGAGGGTAGTTACACAGATTTATCAAAAAACCCTCATGAGGTGTTATAAAGGTTACTTGAGTGCAATCTCATATCCCTTGCTCCACCTTTAGAGGTTGACATGACTGAGCCACAACCTAAGAACTTCAATATCAATGCATATTGCAACTACTATAGATGTACAAGACATTCAACCAACATATGTTTTGGCCTACAACATAAGATATAAGACCTAATTAAGAACAGTATTATTAAGCTTGACAGTGATAACATATCTACTAACGACTTGGTTGCACAGCCTAATTTAAAGTTTAAGTTATTTACTATGTTAGAATATGTGGAGAGAGAAAGAATAGAATGTACAAAGAACAAATGAAGAGTAAACCAAATGGACACATTGTCATTGTGTCTCCGTCATTTTATTATGCGAGAGATGGTTACAAATTGGTTGAAGCGGCTACAACCATTTATTAGTTAAAACTTAATTAATATTAACATAATGCTAATTTATAAGCTTTATATTCTAATTGTTTACTAACCCATTTCCAAACCATGCAGCACAAGAAACTAAGACCAATCCCGAGGTACATATGACTTTTCATGCACATCCTCCTCCGACTTCCTATGCTTCTAAAGCTATTGTTGCTCATCCTATAGATGGCCTTACTAGTACACTTACAAATGCGCGAATAAAACAACCATTAGTTACATTCAATGACTGTCGGATTGTTGATGATGATTCCATTAACACACCCTTATTCATAGGTGCCTTCATTGATTCACAACACATACAAATCAAGCAATCAAGCGAAAACATTTGCACTATGGTGGACAACTGTTCAAGCAAAAACATTTTCACAGTGACCCTACTTACTAGATTTGGGTACACACAAAGATTTGATTGGTACAACAGCCACAATAAAAGAATTCAATGGACAATGTCATAACCCACTTCAGGGCATTGTGTTACCACTCATGGTGGAGCCTAATGCTATCACTACATGGTTCTTAGTGTTGCCTAACACCAGCACGTGTGACATGTTATCGGAACAACCATGAATACATAAGATGAGTGCATCCCCATATACATTGCACCGATGCTTGAAGTATATCCACAACGACAAAGTCATTACAATCAGGCTATTCCTTATGAATACCCCATCTAGCCTGAGACATTACAACTTGTGCTTCCACAACAACCTATTGTGCAACTTGTGCAAGCGCAACTTTTGCAACCAACTCTGACACAACCTCGATGACAAACAATTGACTTTTTCCAATGACTAACTCCCCAATGCCCACTCCTTATGTAACCTTCTCAATATCAGCCTACACTATCTAGAAAGATACACCGTATTGTTATCTTACATCAATTTTTTGGGCACGTTCCACAAAGAACATGGATGCATTCTCCCATCAATCAATTGAGTCCACAAATTACTATGACTACGAGAACCACGTAGCACATACATGACGATATTGACCGCACTAAATACATGGGATATTCTACAACTTGAGATCATTTCTTCGATTCAGATATTGACACACATACTTCTCCTTGCCCATGGCATGTGACATTTTCTTTGACAGATCATGGACCTTCACTTGAGTGTCCCCTTGATAGGATCATAGGTTAGCAATCTTAACTTACCTTCATATGACAGCTCGGGCTACACAATTTATTGTACATAGTTTCATATTGCTTGTGCTTGTTTGCTTAATTTCGCTTTACCACTCTCTCTTGAGTTTACTGATTGATTCCTCCATTCTTCTATTTTGACATTGACATTAATTGCTTTCACATTGCTTGTTCTTATTGTCCCTTGGCCTTGTTTTATTATTGGCTCTTGCCTTTAGATTGCTTTCCTAGCATTCACACTAGTCATCCTATGATGACATGTGCATACACATTCTTCACAACAATTTGATCCTAGTACACATACTTTGAGACATGTTACACCTTGTTGTAACAACTGCTTGCACACCCCTTCATACTAACTCACTATGCTCGCTTTTTTCATTCACATATGTTCTATGCCTACACATCTTATGGCATTTACTTATGCACCGACTCTTGCTCATTGGGGGCATGCGCCTACTACAAGTCATTTTGCATACTCCTATGAGACATAGCTTTGCTATGTACATTTGCATTTACATCGGGAGAATATCACTTGCCCTCACTCTCCGGAGATTTCTTCGTTGTCACACTTTGTGCACACTATGATTTGACAGATGCTATTGACTATTTGGAACCCTTTGCATTCTTTTATTTTGCAGCTTGCACCTCTAGGCCTTTATTTGCTTGATCACCATTTTGCTTGTATTAATTGGTTACACTTGCATTTGCTTGTTTGGTCTCTTGGTTTTGTTTCATTTATCACCTCTGGATTTTGATCATTGCCTGTCTCTTGGATTTGTTCACACGTTTTCCTGTTGGCTTCATTGATTGCTCACCTCTTGCCTTTGTTCGCATGTTTGCCTATTGGCTTCGTTACTTGCTCACCTCTTGTAATAACCCTTTCAAGGGTTTTATCCACACACAAATATGCAGATCTGATTTTAAATTGCAGCAAACTGTAAGTGCAAAATCAACGAACTATATCTACCACAAAATATGTCAAATACACCGTGAACTCTAAATCCACTCGCCACAATTTTATATATATTTTATGCAATAACAAGAGCCAAAATCACAAGGAAATAGTGAAGAATTTTCTGCAAGAAATTAATTATGAACAAATTATTGCAGCCACAAGAAAATTATAGATCTAGGGCATAGAAATCCCCAAAAATCACCAAGCTTCATATTCCGGCCTTAAAAAATATGATAAATCATATTATCAATCCAAATTGCACAAATAGTTTACCAAATTCCCAAAACCCTACCCAAGGTAGGTCACTCTAATAATAATTCAAATCAGCCTTAAACAACAATCTCAAGCCAAGGAGAAGGGTTTTTGTCCTTCCCTCAACCTCTAAAAGGGTTTTCGTCCTTCTAGGCAAGTCAAAAAAGGAGGTTTTTGTCCCCAAATGCAAGAACAAGTAGCGCTTAACTCACTTTGCTCTAAATTCTAATAAGATAATATGCACCAAAGTCCAGAACTAAAGTGAGGTCTTAGATCTCCTCTTGTATCCTTCAATTGGCACCAAAGTACAAAAAGCAAGGCCAACCTATATAAGAAAGGAAAACACTAAAGAAAATATAAAATATTAGTAGAAAACATATCATAAAGGTGCTCAAGGTTCTCCTCCATCTTTGTTTCTTTGCCACGGAGAAGGAATGGCAAAAGGACCAAATATCAGCTCCTAAGTGGGAAAAAGGGACATTATACCTCTTGGCTTTGTTCCTATCATTTGCTTTGATTGCCTGATCACCTCTTGGCTTCTGCATAACCAATTCTTGTTTGTTACCAAAATATTCAAAAATACAAAAGCAGAACCTATGCACTACTTTTTTTTATGGTACAAAATGTTTTTTGATGCCAATTGTCATATACAGGGTGTTTTACATATCCATTCTACACACATGCTTTTTACCCTATACATGAGTTGGATGTTGGACATACATGTTATATAAGGACATGCACATACGAATGTTTAACATTGATCATACCCACGGGCAACCTTTATATGTGGGGGGCATGCCCTACACTGGGGCATCTTGGCACACTTTTCAGGTTCTTTTTATCCTAGTCTATTGATCATATTGAGCCAATTAGATTGTCTAAACATGACTTGCTCTTGTTCATACCTTTAGAGAGCTACTTTCCATGGATATTGTACTTTGTTATACTGGATGATGAAGGTAATTATTTAAGCATACTAGTATTGTTTGCTTTTTGCTTACCCATAACTCGTGACTATTACATTGATGTATACATTGTTTGATCAATGACATATGCTTCATTCTATGTTTGTGTGTTCACATTGTTTGGTTCGAATGATTGCTCATGTCACATCATGTGTCAACTATGTTAGAGGATCCTCTTTTCAGTTTATCGTGTCAAATGCCATATCACATAATGTTTGTATGCTTCTTGATTATGATGTTTGCTTATGACTTGTTCACTATGATAATGTGCATTTGTGCGTGTTTACATGATTTTACTGTGGAATTACTTGACTATATTTTGACTATTACTATGTGCTATTACAAGTTTGAGGCCATGATTTTTAACAGGCACAACTTTATTGTCCGCTATCTATTTCTACCGGTGTTGCCATAATTTATATCATGCACCTACTACAACACTTATTATTGTGTGCTTCATTGTTTTATCTTGTTGACATTGGCACATATCTTAACTAATGTTTCAACATTATATCTTATATGTTGCTAACAAACAAATGCTCATGTCTTGGATTACATGTTTCATACATGCTTAAAATGATCAAATGATGATGGCTCCAGGGTGTGTCTCGATCGGTCAAGCATATTAATGTAGTTCCTTTAACTATCGGTTCAAACCCCCCAATGCAAATTGTAATGCAGGATTGGGTCTTCTTAGCAAAGCCAAGGTTATGGTGGCAGAACCGTTTGAACCTGTGAACTCCAATGACGAGGCTTAATGGGCGGAATCACTTACCAATTTCCCTGTCAACCAAAAAAATAATAAAATGATGACATATCTTATTAATGTGGATATGTACTTTACATGATTAAGCTTTTTGTGTAATATATAATACCCATATCTCTTCCTTTTGGGACAGGTGATTTGCAAGCTTCGTCCCTCATTTCAAAAAGGGGACAATGGGCTTGTTTCAAAGATTTGGGTCGTGGCAAACAAGGTATTTTATCATTTGACACATCCAAAGACAATTTATGAAGATCAAATTGCGCATATTGAGACAGTTCACATGATTCTAAGAGACATTTGATCACAGATTTAGACATTTTATATCGTATTGAGGGGCAGGTTGATCTCATGAGGCATGGCTTTTATCTGTTTTGCGGCAATATTAGCATTAATGGATATATTGATTACATGAGGCATGGATTTTATCCATGTAGACATTTTCACTTCGTAGTTTGGATCGATGGGAACAATTGTACTACATTAGCACTTTTCGGGTCTAATTTCTGCTTGTAGCAAAAGATCCATTTTTGCATACAGATCTGATTCGGGGTCCCACAAGTAGAGGCCGTTATCACTACACCCTTGTCTGATACTTTGGCCAAGAAGAGAATGAGGCTAGATCACTTTTTTCTCCATTTTGAGTCGTAGAGGTCAAGGGCAGTGTGGTTGATACTAATGCGACCCTCAACTTCTAGCACCGCCTTCTTCAATGATAATTGGGGTATTACCACTCATCAACTCACCAGTTCAGCGGATTCATCTTATGTGACATGTTCACTCGAGACACTCTGCAATCTCCAACAAGTGGCGGTTTGGTTCACATACCATCAGGTGTATTCATTCCTTAACTTTTCAAAATTCTATCTTTTTCAATGGTTCAAATATTTCAGTTTTCTTATCATTATGAGACATTAATCTACACATGATTTCTTGCAGGCTTTTACATGGGACAGATGACACATTCCAATTACACCTTTTAACACCCATTGTGGTTATCATAAGTACAAACTTCGTTTATCCTTTTAATATAGCATTTTTAAAATACTAGATTGGGGGGGGGGCACTGTACATCCCAAAATTTGGTCTTTGACACTTTGGCGACTTCAATTTCAGCATTCTTTGGCACACTTGAACAATCGAATATATCTTACTCTTGAGCACATTTTCCCTCTTAATTTTCCCATCCATTGTCTTAGCCACCTTCATCTGCCAGTAATATTTATTCGAGATCGGCTCAATCTATAAAGGAACACCTTCAAAATCCTAGCCAAACATTCTCCAATCATCAAATCCCTATTTTCGCCTTCAAGACGGTACCGAAAATCTCAAACACTATTGTCTACCAGCAGTCCAAGCCTCCAACGGCTATTTTTAGACACGTTTCATGGTTCGGCTATGACAGGAATTTAAGGAAAAGTAACCTATATATACAAATAACCCCTAAAGTTGTTCCTCGCCTTTGACACTCTTGGAACACTCTCACATATATTGGAGATCATCACAAAAAGATATAGGCATATCCTAAATCATCAAAGAGCAGACTAAGAGCAGTCTACTAAGTCGAAGTTGAATACAACGAGGTGAAAGTTGCAAGGTGTCAACTGTCAAAGTCTAATGGAAGGATCAAATTTAGATTGTACATAATTTTGCACATTCACACATATGCATAGTTGGGTGAACTATGTGCAGTTTGATCCCTCTTCGGAGTTGTGGTACATGGCAACATTCGGCCATCATAGGGGTGTGTTGAAGTCGGTCCAACTCAAAATGTTAATCCTTTTTTAAGTTTTTTAGGTCTTTTGTTATCGAGCATGCAATTAGGGTTTGGATAAAGGAGAGATCAAATAAGCATCATTGCACAGGATCGAAGAGCTTACACGGATCTGAAACTAGACTGTAGACATAGGCGAAAGACTTCCCGAAGTTTCAGGCCTTAAATCCCTCAAGAACACTGCCAGCAGACCCAAACAACAGTGGCAAACGCAAGGCTCCCACTTTATCAGCATCGTTTAGGCAGGTTTTTTGCCTTTGTTTTACATCTGCGCCCTTAATTTCCAAGCAATTCCAGATCCCGTAGCAACCTTTAAGATCCACAAAGAGTCAACATTAGCTAAGTTATATCCACGGATGTGTGGTCTATCGACAAGCAACGAGATGATCTGGCTTGAATTAAGGCATGGGTTCGAACCCAACGTGGGCACAGATATAAATAATTCTTGTCGCACCGAGAGGCATTCTACAATGGCATCCTGGGGGTGGTGATGGGCTGTAATGTCATGAGTGCGTTCACTTTTAATTCCAACCTTAAATTTGACGTCCATTTGACCATCACTTAGAACTCTTCCTTTTTTAGAATGTTAATTGAAAAACCTTATTATCTTGTCTAGACAGTGGATTTTGGAGCCCTTTTTGCTGCAAATATTTTTTCAAGCCTCACACATTTGTGTATCTAAATTAACACAATTTGTCACTAGTCATGGAAAATATGCCATGAAGCAAATGAAGTTCTTAATAATTATGGAATGCAAAAAATCCAAAATAAATGCTTTGAGATCAATATCTTGTTGGAAATATTGTCATTGATGTCAAAGGAGTGGCTGGACTCATGAACAGAAGTTTGTCAAAAAGTAACGGAAATAAAGCAGTGTTTAGAGCCACAATAAGAGAAGTTTTAAGGATATGAAAAGGATCGTTTTTGCATAAGAAAGTCTGCGATATGATTGAGATGTGAACAGCAATCAATAGAAGGAAGATATTTGTGTTTATTGAAGGATATAATCAGTAATATGTTGCTGAAAATGATCAGCATTCATGAAGGACAAATTAGTTGTTTATAATCAACATTAGGCAACGTTCTATTGAAGGGAAATAAGCGTATGAGTGGAAGACAAACAGACAGCAATTAGCAAAGAAAAAACAGCAGTCATGATCAGAAATGGCGCAACTCCCAAGGACCTGTGATTTGTCTTTGGAGCCACGATTTGCCCTTGGAGGGCCCACAATCTTGCATGGCGGGTGGCGCTAGCATTTGAGAAGGCACCATTAATGTTTGTATAGTTATTTAATTAATGGGAAGCATTTAATATAGTTATCGCCGACATATGTATTTGCATTGTTAAAATAAAAGATGGTTAATTAAATTAAATGAAAGGGTGTCGGTTGGAAGAAAAGATGCATTTTTGAAAGAGTACGAATGGCTATATAAGGAAGATCATTTGAGATTTAGTTTCAAGCGTTCAAGTTGAATATCTTAAGGGAAAGAGAAGAAGCATAAGAGCAGATTTTTAGAGCAACAGATCTTAAGTTGAAAAGAAGAATTTCCATCATTCGTTGAGACATCAACAGTTCAAAGTGGTAAGGAAGTTTCGTAAGGAGGTTGGTGCCTTCATATTCGAAGAGACTGGTGTCTCTTTTTGAGTTGGTGCTTGGAAAAAGGGGTTGGTGCTCTAGTAGGTTGGTACCTACAAAATTATAATTTGGGGATTCAGGTCTCCAGTAGGTTGGTGCCTACAAACATTTGAGAAATATATTAAGAAAGATTTTCTCATGTTTTTCCCAAAAGGGTTTCCAGGTAAATATGGTGTCTTCTTGCATTACTTTGTGTTGTGTTCTTTGATTGCTTTGAATATCTAAATTGTGAATCTAAGATTAAGTGATTGAAACTAAAAAGAATATATTGTATTGATTCACCTCCCCTCTCAGTATAATCTTGTACTTAACATTTTGTATCGGAGTAGGTTCCTTCAAGAACAACCTAACCATTGGAAGGTAGATCTCAAAGACACACATGGCTAGTCACTCAGTACCAAAAGATTTCTCCACAAATAAGGCACCTTTGTTCGATGGAACGAATTATGCATTTTGGAGTATAAGGATGCGGACTTATATAATGGCTCTTGGTTTTGATATTTGGCAATCAATTTTAGATAGTTATACAACCCCACAAACAGATCAAGTCGGAAAGAAGGCAAGCGAAAATAATACAAAAGTTATGAACGCAATCTTATGCAGTCTTTCAGAGACTGAGTTTGTTAAGGTTATGCATTGCGAATCCGCGAAAGATATTTGGGAGAAGCTTAAGACTATCTATGAGGGTGATAATAAGGTGAGAAAGATAAAGCTCCAAACACATAGGAGGAAGTTTGAGAGTCTGAAGATAAAGGATGAAAAAAATATTGTAGGATATCTTCTTCGTGTTGATGAAATTGTTAATATCATTCGAGGGCTCAAAGAAAAAATAGAAGAGTCTGCGATCTTCCAAAAGGTACTAAGATCCCCACGATTATGATTTGATGTGAAGGTTTCTACCATTGAAAAGATGAAGGACCTAGATATGTTGAACATGGATGAACTACATGGAATACTTATGGCGTATGCAATGAGGACTGAATCTGAAAGATTATCAAAGAAGGAAGCAAGTATTCAAAGCCTCGAAGAAAGAGAAAATCAAAGAACTTGAATCGAGTGATAGCTCAAGCAATGAAGAAGATGAGAAGTTAGCTTTATTCATACAAAAGCTAAAGAAAAGATCCAGCAAATACAAAGGTAAGTTACCATTCAAATGTTTTAATTGTGGTAAAATTGGTCATTTTGCAGCTAAGTGTCCAGAAAAATAAAATAACAATGATGAGGAGAGAAAACCTAAGTTCAAGAAAGGATTCAAGCAAAGCAAAGGCAAGAAAAGATTTGGAAAGAAGAAGAAAAGCTTATACTCCAAGAGGGGTAGCAGCTCATCCGAAGAAAGTGGGGTAAGTGACTCTGATAGCAATAATGAAGAAATATTATTCATGGCTATAGAAGATAATGCTTCCATGAGCAAAGATGACTTGGAAGAAGATGAAGATATGGAAGAAGAATGTGAGGTAAATCTTGAAGAAGAACTTATCTGTGCTTTAGGAGAGATAAAAGCACTCAAAAAGAAGAATCAAAAACAAAAGCTACAACTCCAGAAATATGAAGAAGAGAATCAAATTTCCAAGGCAAGGATATCACAAAGTCTTGAAGAGTCTGGAGAAAATAATCATTGATCTGAAAACCCATATCGAATAAGCAAAAGAATTGAGGAAGATTTAAAAATTCAGCTAAAGATGAAAGAAGAAGATTGTGAAAAGCGTGAGTCTGAGATCGTTGCTTTGAGAAAGGACTTAGAAAAGGCAAACGCCAAATTGACGAACAACCTGAGATTTGAGAAGAGCATTGAGGTTCTAGATGAGATTCTAGAGAGTCAAAGGTCACTATTCAACAAGTCAGGTCTTGGCTATGGAGAAGAACTAGAGAAGGCTTCAAAGTCTACCAAGCTCCCGAAGAAGACAAGTGCAGAAAAGGCCAAGAGCTATGCAGAAATTCTAAAGGAACCCACAAAGAATGAAAGCAGGAAGGAAGAGGACATCACAAAGACCAACACCATCCACAAAGAAGGCAATGGAGAGAATAATTCCAAGAGATCATTTGTTCCAAGACATATGAATATGACCAGGTTGGAAGTTCCTTCCATGGTTATTGTTTTTATTGCAATCTCTTTGGCCATAAGAAGATAGATTGTAGAAAGCGAATGAAAGATAATGAAGCTAGGAGAAAAATCAAAGGTGCCCATGGAGTTTCGAATAGAAACTACAATTCATTTGCTCCCTTATCATACTATAATGAGGATGTTATTGTCTGCTATAATTGCAACAATTATGGACATATAGCACGTTTTTGTAGAAGTGTGTTTGAATCCTCTAGACAGGATCAAAAGACAAGATCTTCATATATAAGGAAAAAGGAACCTACAAAGATCTGGAAAAAGAAGCAAGAGGAAGTTGGGCAAGATAAAGAAAAGTCCATGCTTGAACAAACAGCATTTCATGCACGGGATGAATGGTAGCAGTGGTACATTGATAGTGGATGCTCAAGACATATGACTGGTGATAAAAGCAAGTTTATCTCATTGAAGAAAGTAAGTGAAGGTACCGTGAAGTTTGGTGATAATGCCACGGCAAAGATAGCAAGAAAAGGTACACTTAGCCTAGACAATGGAAAAATAAAAATAGAAAATGTTTTATATGTTGAAGGATTAAAGCATAATATTTTAAGTGTAAGCCAAATGTGTGATCAAGGACACACACTTAAGTTTTATGTCAAAGGATGTGAAATCAGAAAAGCAGACACAGGAGAACTAGTTGCAGACGCCCACAGAACCACAAACAATCTATACATGCTCAGTGATGTGAAAGGAGAGAAATGTTGCTTGAGTCAAATTGAAGAAAGTTGGCTATGGCATAGAAGGATGGGTCATATAAACTTTGATAACCTTGTAAAAATCAGCAACAAGCAAGTTGTGAGAGACATGCCGAAGATAACAAAACCTTCAAGCACTCTTTGCAAGCAATGCCAGCATGGAAAGCAAACAAGAGCAAGATTCAAAACAAAAGAACATTCAACCACCAAGCCACTAGAGTTGGTTCATACGGATCTTTGCAGACCCACCAGAACACAGAGCATACAAGGTGAGAGTTATTTCATGTTACTCATTGATGATTATACCAGAATGATGTGGGTTGCCTTTTTAAAAGAAAAATATGAGGCATTTGGGAAGTTTAAAGTGTTTAAAGCCTTAGTTGAAAATGAAATTGGGTTAAAGATCAAATGCTTAAGATCAGATCAAGGAGGTGAGTTCACTTCAAATGAATTCATTGAATTTTGTGAAGAACATGGAATAAAAAGACACTACTCAGCTGCAAAAACTCCACAACAAAATGGAGTGGTAGAAAGGAAAAATCGAACTGTCCAAGAAATGGCTAGAACAATGTTAAATGAGTCCAAGCTATCAAACAAGTTCTAGAGAGAAGTGGTTAGTACAACAATCTATATCTTGAATAGAGGACAAATTGGAGTAAATCATGATAAAACTCCATACGAGTTATGGAAGGGAAGACCAACCTCTGTCAAGTATTTCAAGGTGTTTGGGAGTAGATGTTTCATTAAGAGAAATGAAGAAGACTTGGGCAAATTTGATTCAAGAGCTGATGAAGGAATCTTTCTTGGTTATTCCACCAAAAGCAAAGCCTATAAATGCTATAACAAAAGGTTACAAACAATTGTAGAAAGTGTCAGTGTTAGAGTGGATGAAATCATGAACCAAAAGGCAAAAGAACCTTCAAAAATACCTGATCTCATAGAAGAAAAGGAAGAGGAAGTAGAAAAGCTAGATGAAACAGAGCGGGAGGATACGAAGGCACCATCACGATTTGTTCAAAAGAATCATTCTGAGAGTCAAATTATTGGCAACATTGATGTTGGGGTACAAACTAGGAGAAGAATTATGAGTACACCTAAGCAAGTAAATTTCTCTTTGTTATCTAAGACAGAGCCTAAGAATTTTTCAAAAGCCAGTCATGACAAGCATTGGATAAAGGCAATGGAAGAAGAGTTGGATCAGATTGAGAAGAATGAAACATGGGAACTTGTATCTAGACCCAAGGATCAAAATGTAATCGGCACCAAGTGGGTATTTAGGAATAAATTGAATGAAGATGGCCAAGTGACACGGAACAAAGCAAGGTTAGTTTGCAAAGGGTATGCTCAAGTGGAAGGTATTGAATTTGAAGAAACTTTTGTTCCTGTTGCAAGACTAGAAGCCATCAGAATGTTTCTTGCATATGTTGTTTTCAAGGATTTCAAAGTTTATCAAATGGATGTAAAATATGTTTTTCTAAATGGCAAGTTAGAAGAAGTATATATTGAACAGCCAGAAGGGTTTCCTCCTATCAGAAAACAAAGACCATGTGTGCAAATTGAAGGCGTTGTATGGTTTAAAGCAAGCCCCCAGAGCATGGTATTCAAGGCTTGACAAATATCTACAAGAACAAGGATTTAAAAGAGGATTTGCTGATGGCAACCTCTACATCAAGACTGAAGGTGAAAATCAATTGATTGTTGTAGTATATGTGGATGACATCATTTTTGGAGGAGATAATGAGCAAATATCCAAAAAAAATTCCGAAGATATGCAAAAGGAGTTCAAAATGTCTATGTTGGGTGAGTTGTCATTTTTCCTTGGTTTGCAAATATCTCAGTCTAGCAAAGGAATATTTATTTCCCAAACCAAGTATGTAAAAGAGATGTTGAAGAAATTCGGAATGGAGGATTGTGCACCTGTTAGCACACCCATGGTTACAGGGAATAAGTTGAGTAAAGATGATGAATCTCCTAATGCAGATCAAACACTCTACAGATCAATGATTGGCAGCTTACTATATGTAACAGCATCTAGGCCAGACATTATGCAAGCAGTAGGCATAGTAGCACGTTTTCAAGCACCACCAAAGGAAACTCACATGTAAGCAGTAAAAAGAATCTTCACATATTTAAAAGGGACTTTGGATTATGGCTCATGGTATCCAAAAGGTAAATAATTCACATTGGTAGCATACACAGACTCAGATTGGGAAGGATGCATTGATGATAGAAAAAGTACAAGTGGAGGAGCATTCTTCCTTGGAAATCGCTTAGTATCTTGGTTGAGCAAAAAGCATAACTTTGTTTTGCTATCTACAGCAGAAGCAGAATATATAGCAGCAGTGTTATGTTGCACACAAATTCTTTGGATGAAGCAGACCCTGAAGGATATCAAGGTAGAATATGATCATCCAATTTCTATATTCTGTGACAATACTAGTGCAATAAGCATCTCGAAGAAACTTGTTATGCATTCAAGAAAAAACATATTCCAATCAGATATCACTTCTTAAGAGAGCAAGTAGCAAAACAACATGTCAAATTGGAATACATCACCACAACTGAACAAATAGCAGACATTTTCACTAAGCCTCTTCCAAAGGAAACATTTGAGTATCTACGGCAGAAATTGGGAGTAATATCCTTTGTTTCCTCTCATTGAAAAACTAAGAGAAGCATTGGTTAAGGGGGAGCTAACATTGCATTATTCAAGCTCCTTGAGTATCCCTTTGCCATTGATGTCAAAGGGGGAGAATTGTTGATAAGGGGAGTTACAGAAAGGAGGAGTTGCAGAAAAAGAAGATTCTTTGAAGAAGGTGCATTACTGCAAAGAGGGAGTAAATTCTTTGCAAGGTTGCCATCAATGACAAAGGGGGAGATTGTTGGAAATATTGTCATTGATGTCAAAGGAGTGGTTGGACTTATGAATGGAAGTTTGTTAGAAAGTAACGGAAATAACCAATAGTGTTTAGAGCCACGATAAGAGAAGTTTAAGTATATGAAAATGATGGTTTTCGCATAAGAAATTCAGTGATATGATCAAGATGTGAACAGCGATCAATAGAAGGAAGATGTCAGTGTTCATTGAAAGATATAATCAGCAATATGTTGTTGAAAATGATCAGCATTCATGAAGGACAAATCAGTTGTTTATAATCAGCATTAGGCATCGTTCTATTGAAGGGAAATAAACATATGAACGGAAGACAAACAGTCAGCAATCAGCAAAGAAAAAACAACAGTCATGATAAGAAATGGCACAACTCACAAGGACCTATGATTTGTCTTTGGAGCCACAATTTGCCCTTAGAGGGACCACAATCTTGCATGGAGGGTGGCGCTAGCATTTGAGGAGGAAGCATTAATTGTTTGTATAGTTATATAATTAATGGGAAGCATTTAATATAGTTATGGCCGACATATGTATTTGCATTGTTGAAATAAAAGATGGTTAATTAAATTAAATGAAAGGGTGTGTTGGTTGGAAGAAAAGATGCCTTTTCGAAATGGTGCGAATGGCTATATAAGGAAGATCGTTTGATATTTATTTTCAAGCATTCAAGTTGAATATCTTAAGGGAAAGAGAAGAAGAGAGAAGAAGCAAAAGAACAGATTTTTAGAGCAGTGGATCTAAAGTTGAAAAGAAGAGTTTCCATCATTCGTTGAGACAGCAACAGTTCAAAGGTGGTAAGGAAGTTTCGTAAGGAGGTTGGTGCCTTCATATTTGAAGAGATTGGTGTCTCTTGTTGAGTTTGTGCTTGGCAAAAGGGGTTGGTGCTCCAGTAAGTTGGTGCCTACAAAATTGTAATTTGGGAGATTGGTGTCTCCATTAGGTTGGTGCCTACAAACATTTGAGAAATATATTAAGAAAGATTTTCTCTGTGGTTTTTCCCGAAAGGGTTTCCACGTAAATTTGGTGTCTTCTTTCATTACTTTGTGTTGTGTTCTTTGATTGCTTTGAATATCTAAATTGTGAATCTAAGATTAAGTGGTTGAAAATAAAAAGAATAGATTATATTGATTCACCTCCCCCCCCTCTCAGTATAATCCTGTGCTTAACATATCTCTCAGCATTTTTCAATTAGATGTATTTAAGATATTTGTACTAGTATATATATGAGGCATCTTTCAAAAATAAAACATTAGCTAAATTATTATCCTTCTATTGTCTTACTTCGTCTAAATCAATTAAATAATTAAAACAATTACTAATAGTGACATACCCACACTTCAAGACTTCAAAACAATTTTTGAAGGGGTTCTTGCACTAATACACAAAGTAAAATAGTTTATTAAGGGGGTACCTACCATTGAAGATCATAAGTAGAATAATATCTTAGTAGAGTTAACAAAAGCTATGAAAGTCAAATTCCCAAAAGAATAGTAGGACAAGGTGGTGAAAGGATTTCCAAAGACAGCTGCATGGTTGACTTGATCAGAAATCATTTAAGAAATCATTTAAAATGTTCTCTTTACATGGGCACAATAAATTCACAGGCAAAGTTTATATGTTATGCTTGGGTTGGTTTATTTTGGCATATATAATATGGTTGTTGATTCTTATGACATGGGTGGAGAATGGACATGTCATGGAGGTACACATGGGCATGTGTGGTTGGAATATTCCAAGTACCTTTTTTGTGAATACAGGATCTCAGAGTATAAAGAGCATATTCTTTTAAGAAGGACAAGGATCACAAAGCAAAGGCAATTAAATGGATAGTTGTCAAGGACATCCTCTCATTTTCCATGCTACAATCAAAGTGGATATGAAAGGAATTATTTCCTTTCAGCTCATTTTTTTTGCTATCCAGGTAAACTTTTGTTATCAAAGAGTTTTCATTGTATTCATTCAGCTGTCCCATTATAGAGTCTTGTGTAACTAGAAAGTCTTGGTATGGGTTTTACACTATAAAAAAATCGCTGCGAAATGTTGGAGCTCACAGAGATGGTGAATCTATGAAGTTATCTCTGCTAGGTATGATAAGATTAATATTTGGTCATGGAGCTCAAACCTTGAGTGGTCTAGCTTGTAGCAAAGTTGTAAAGATCCTTATACTGGTTTTATGAGATGTACTCTGATTTGTTACATTGATACATTGATGGTTGCCTCAATCAACTATTTCTATAAATATCTATTAACTTTGAGCCTATGGGGATGTGTGGCAAATAAAATTTCTGTGTGAGAATTGTCATTTATTATATCTGAGGGAATGAATGGATAGATGAAATGGAACTATTTCATGAACCTAAACCCGATTTATGCGTGAATCAATTCCAATATTTTGTAGAAATTCCAATATCTCTTTGACAGATTGTTATATGAATGATTTGTGCAGTTTCTGTAAAGCTTGTTGTAGTTTGTTCCTTTACATAATAATCTGTGATAATTTCAAGTGATGTGATAAATGTCTACCAAATGGATGAAGGCGCTGGTCTTAGCAGATCTTATCACCTTATACAATATTTTATGTTTTTCGTTTATGATAACTTTGTTTATTAAATGATCTTTTGAGGATTCTCAAATTTCGTATTATTTCACAACTTTTGTGTCAATAAGTGATTTGAGAAAATTTAAGCAGATCATGGGTATTATCTTTTATATTTGTTGAGTATATAATCCTTGTCAAAACGTCACAAATGAATGTGTCTATAATACTAATAAAAAAAGAATAAGGTATACAGACATGAAGGTTCCACCGTTCAGATTTATGATGTCGTGTTTAACAATCTAAATATTATCTTTTAGGATGGTTAGGAATGCCCCCTTGGTTGTGCAGAGGCAAAAGTGAGGAGAGAAATCCCTCTCTTGGCAATTGTCTTCACATGTTGCACTTTGTTTTGATTGAAAGAAGGAAAGAATAGTGAGTAGGGATAACTTCTAAAACCACCAAACCGACGGTACAATTCTGGGAAGCAACAGGTGGCTCATGGTCAACCAGATTTCCTACTTGGTCTATCAGATTTCCTTCCAATTTATGATACTCGACTAAGGACAATTACAACTTCGTTTTGGCACCATAGTCAGCTTTGATTAAAAAAATTACCATCGCGTTGAGGTATCGCGATGAAACCCGGCACTGGACATGACATCCTCAAATGGGATCCTCTTTGGCGCAACTAAGTAATCGCAGCCTTCTCCGAGGAAGTTAAATTTGTCCTCGTTTAATTTTATCCTGCATTTGTTGACTGGTTGATTTCAATGCATTGATAATTTGTTGAGTTGAGAAGACGATTCCAGGTTTCCGTGTAGTCGAACTCGATTAGCAGGAATTTCAAAGGATCTTTTCATTGCTACTTGAAAGGTGTAATTATAATGTGCTCCAGAAAGGCATAATTCGAGCTGATTTTAGCCGGGCAGAGTCGCCCCCGAGGAACTCAAGTTTTTACAAAGTCCAACAGCAATTCAAGGTTTTGTGTTTTGGAATTTGGTCCTCGGTCTCGTTTCATGACCCGCATTTTATTAGCTTTGCCCCTCAATTCTGACTCAATAGAAACGGAAATAAATAAATGGAAATACAAGTAGAAGTAGGCATACCCTCAGTTTCGAGACAGATTCTGCACTGTATTTGGTCGATTGGCCCTGCTTCCAAATCGATTGAGTCTCTCTCCCTTTCCATCACAAGAAGAGCTGCAGAGGCCAATGGATCTGCCATTTCCATTTCCCTTTCCCACACTTACAGTGGGACTCGGGATCGGGGTCGGGGTCCGGGTCCGGGTCGTCAAAGGGAATTTCTTTATTTCACTCTATTCGGCAAAACGAACTTACTTTCTTTATTTCACTCTATTGAGCGAAATGAAGTATCTCTACCTTGTAGAAGAAGAAGAATAAGATATTTTAACATCCATGAGGCTACTAAAGACTATATATGGGCATTCAGATCTGAAGTTGGTGAGTTTGATAATCAACGCCCTTATTTTTCAACCATATTCTCACTGAAAATATCTTGCAAGGATACAGCAGCCACCCTGCTAGCAAACCGGGCCCTAATGTCATTGGAACATGAAATGTTTCTCTTGACTCCACTGCACCAGACGTGCAAAAGACACTGATTCTCTCTTCACATACCTCTTTAGGTCTTTTCCATCTTCTTGTTTCACACCAAAGACAATGTGAATTAGTTCTTAATTGAGCTATGAAGATCTTTGTTTTCCACAAGATATTAGCCCCTATAAAAGCTTTTTGTTGATGATCACATGTAGAGTTAAATTCCTCCAAATAATACCTCTTGTAGACATCTAAAATGTCGACATGCTTAATTATGATTAATGTATTACATAAATATCCCAACATCATCCATATAATAATTAATCGCAAGATTACTTATTATTATTTAATCTACTTTATCATATTTCCCCTTTTATCATTTTATCATCATTTATCATTTATCCTATCATTTTATCTCAAATCTTTTTAAATTATTATTATATCTCATTTCATCATTAATCCCTTTTATTTCATTATTATTATCTCACTATTAATCTCTATTAACATTTTCTAGAAATTTAATATTCCTACATCTACCTACCCACCTACCCTACACATCCATAATCTAGCATTCCATGTAACCTCGCCCCTGATCATCATTTATTGACCTAATCTAATTCTAATACTAATCACATCCTCACACATTTAAATCTAGAGGCTTTTGTTTCTAGAAGTCTCTCTAACTCTCTCGTTCCATTGAATTTTTAATTCAATGGAAGCTTCTTCCCTCCATGAATTTTGAATTCAAAATTCTAGAGTCCTCCACTCTAGAATCCTCACATGCATTCTTCGTCTTTGATCAAAATCCAACATGGCTTCATCTTAGCCATTGAATCCTCCACCCATTAATTATAAATTGAGCTATCCTCCTCCATGAGAGCTAGTCAGAGAAGAATCTCTCAAATCCATAACAAAGCTATATTAATTTGTTTCATCACTCATCCATTTTTATCTTCAATCATTCAATCAATCCTTTCATCTACAACCAATCTATCTTCATTTTCATCAAACAAATCCAAGCACAAGCACAGGGAGGTGTTGCCCAAGTTTGTCCACACAAATATGAAGCAATCTAAGAGCAATCAACATCAACTAAGAGTGAATCCAACACAACAAAGGAGGAATTTGCAATATTGTAGATAAGTGCAGGTATAATTTCTCTCCTCTTTTCAATACATTGATTTATCTAACATTGTTTGAGAATATTAGAATAGGAAAGCAAGTTTCTTTGTTTTCTCGCATTTTCACAACTAATATTTTCTTGCATTACACCTCTTCTTTCTCCCTAATGTCTTTCCACACATATCTTGGCAGAATTTATCTATAACAAAAGTCTTTATCTCTTGACTATTATTTAAGTCTTTATCTATAACATGCATACAAGTAAATGTTCTATTTTTTAAGTCGTTTATTGTTTTGATTCATCCATGACTTCTTTATTTTCTCTAAAAACTCATTGAGAAAAACCTTAGGCCATCTACTACCATCCATTTGCTCAATCCTTTTTAAATATGTTATGAGACGAATCATAGCAATAACTTCTAGAGGTACAACACTCATTTCAGCTAAAAGAATCTCATATGGGACTGAGGTCTTTAATTTGAACTTGTTAGTAATCATACTTTTTTGAATCCTCTCAAATTGTTTACACCTTGAGTTTGAAATGTTGCTAGCCCAAACCTCGCATCTGTAAAGCACCACTGGAGTTACTAAAAGCCCAAACAAAGTCTGCATGGTTTTCCAATCCCATGATTTTGCCTCTCTGTATTTGTTTTGGAAAGCATAAAAAGCTCTCCACCCCCTAAATTTCTCTTTTTGCTACAAATCTTCCACCTGAGCTTGTTAAAGTCAAACCCAAGATATTTATACTTCATTACTTCTTCTAAAATATTTTCATCAAAATAGCAACCATATTGAGTTCTTTTCTTTCTATTAGAGAAGATCATAATCTTGGTCTTATTGGTGTTTACTTGCATCCCCACTTATTTACAAAAGTGCTCAAGCGCACATAAATGTTTTTGAAGGCCTTGGGCATATCTACCAATCAAGATAAGGTCATCAGCATAAAGGAGAAGTCTTACAACATACTCTCTTAAGTGAACACCATCTTCACTCTGCAAATTTAACTATTCCTCAAGTTTGTCATATAGGCCAAATAAAGTAGGCGATAATGGGCATTCTTGTTTAACCCCAATATCACTCCTGAAAATTTCTGAGCTACCAATTTGAGTTCTAATTTTGACTCATACCTTTTCATAAAGTCTATAAACAATTGCTCTGTGATGCACTGGGATACCAAGCTCTTTCGTTCTATCTCATAGCTTGTTCCTAAGAACTATGTTAAAAGTATTTTTGTAGTCAACAAAACAACAGTGAGCTTCTTCTTTATCATTACAAACTTTTTCAATAATGTGCCTCAAAGTGATATCATGGTCTATTGTTGAATACTTAGACCTAAACCCTACTTGCCCTATTGATCTCTTACATTTTTCTTTTGCTCACTTGTTGATTCTACATTCCACCATGCTACCAAACAACTTTGCAAACAATGGCTTGATCATGATGGTTCTATAATTAGAAGGATTATTAACATCTCCCCTCTTAAAAAGAGGTATCGCAAGACTAGTAGTCCAATCTCTAGGAAAACCTTACTGAATGATGTTGTTGAATATGTCGACAATGTGAAGTGCGGGAAATTATTTCCCCCATTTTAAATAGCATGCCTGAAACTCATCCAAGTCTTTGACTTTCAACCCCTAATTTCATAATACCCTCATCAACTTCTTGCATAATAAAAATATTTGTTGTTGTGTTGACCAAAAGGGGGCCTTCAACTTCTGGATCCTGCTATTAAAGTTGTTTTACAAACTCAAACCATTGATTGGTTGTGATATTGTTGTCATCTATATGTTTTTCTTTGATTGAAGCTCATTCCAAAATACTTTTGGGTTATATTTCCCTAAGTATATAAGTTCTTCCCTCCTTATGGTCATGAACTCATCTTTTTTTCTTTTTGATCTATTTATATAACTTTGTGTTCAACTTTTCTCTACTTGTTTCTTTAATAGCCTTCCTTGCCGCTTTACAATCCTCGTCAAAACCATCTATTTACCATAAAACAATTTGTTTGTTTCTTCTTATTTTTGGTTCTTTTACAACTTGTAAGGGCCTTCTTATTTATGTTTTTTTAACTCATACCTTGTAAGGCCTCGCGATCTCACTTTCCCCTCTTGCATTAAGTGCCTCAATGCCACTCTGAAGATATCACAATTTTCTTGTGTGACCAAAATCCTTTCTTTTTCCAGAAGATGTTAAGAATTTTATTTCCTTGTGAGTTGATTCTTGCTCGACAAAGCTACCGCTATGGAAATAAGATTATGATCTGAATCTAGGTCCCTGATAGAGTCATCAATATCCACCTTTGTTATCTTTTCAATTAAACTTTGTGAGCAAATTGCATAATCAACAACACTTGCCCCGTTGTAAGTTTTACAAGTAAAATTTCCATATTTATGCCAACTTTCCATACCATTACAAATAATAAGATCAAACATGCCACAAAGAGTTAATTGTGCATTCTCTACCTTGTGATAATTAAAAAATAATAATTTTATTGTTCACAATTTAAAGGTTTATAAATGGAACAAATCTATGAATCTCTTATATACAACATTAACATGTCCTAATGAGTGATTATAGGGATTTTTGCTAACCTTGGTTTCGTTGTCAAGGCCTGAAAATTTTAAGATAGTTATCAGGACAAGGAAATGTGGAGGAATGGCTAGAGGAGGAGATGAAGAGGTTTTGATGTGAATCCTTATGAAAAAGATCAAATTAGAATGTATACATGTGGCGATATTCATGAGAAATTTTGGTGTGAGTTTTCATAGCAACTACTTACATGGTTTTCTAAACTAAAATATTACTTTTAGACTTTGAGCCAAAGAAGAGTATATGTGGAACAAAGAGAAGCTATAAAAATCATGTAATTTGGATACTTAGTGGACTATGGTTGTAGATTATTAGTTACAACCACGATTGATGCGTACATAATCAAAACTACTGTGTAATTTTTTTGTTCATTTGATTATGTCAAAGAGCAGTTTTTCTGTGGATTGTGGGGAATTTTCTATAAGCAACTATTTTTCTTGGAAAATTATTGGTGGTGGAAAAGGTCATGGTTCCAATTCCTCATGACACAGATTAGTATCGTAGGTGATTTAACTTAAACAAGTTAGTATCTCTCTAGGGGATAGTCAATCAATGGTAGATTATCATAATCAATTAGTTTTCAAGGCTAATTGTAGCAATATTAAGAATAACCACTAAACAATGTTAAAAAATGATAGATACCAATAGATAAAGCACTTACAATGAGAGAGAGAAGATGACTTAGTTGATCTCGCACCCATTCTTCTCATTTCTGTTTCACATTGCAATAAAGTTTTGATTGATGTGATTAACATTTATTTTGAGTGTGTTTTGTTTTTTGTTGTGTTCTTCTTTTGTAGGATACATTCAAGGAAATTTTTATAGCAAAACTGCATTTAAAGGTCACAAAAATAACATTTCCTTTCTTATTTATTAATATTTTTGTGAGAGTTTTATAAGTGTTTGTTGTAGGTAGGAAGCTTTTAAATTCAAATATCATATCTGCAAAAAAAATTCTTCAGATTTAGGTGTTTTCCCACCAAATTTAACAAGTTGCAGCTAAATTTCGTGGGGGTTTTGTAACTTGTAGGGTTTTTCTTTTTATTTTCCTACAAAAACAACAAAATAATCAAATTTTTAGTTATATATATCTGTGTGTGTGTGTGTGTATTAAAAAATCCTTAACCTTACCCTCCCTCCCATGTAGCTACACCCAGCTCACCGTACAACTCGACAAGCTTGTTCGCCGAGCTAATTGATTACCCCCCTTCACCTCGACCTAGGATCTACCCACCCCATCTTGCTAGATCCCACCCACCCCACTACCCACCTCGATTCGGCGAGTTGGTTCACCGAGCCAACTCCCTACTCCCCCTCCCCTGTGTAATCGAGTTGAGACTCGGTCAAGCCAGGTCCCCGAATCCCCATCACAACACTCCCCAACCGAGCCCTAGGCCTAGACCCTATGACCCGCTACTCCATTGGCATATACATCGTTGCCCACCCCAGATCCTCACAGCCTGTCCCTATGCCCCTCACCTCGCCGACTTGTACCTAACCAGTGAGCCCCCCTCCCGAACTCATCCCATCCTTACCCGACGCATATCTCACCCCTCTCCGACCCTTAACCCTGTCCACACTCAACTTGTAGCACGACGTTTAAAATCCCCTCTGGGAACCACCAAATCCCTCCATTGCCACTGCCTTCAAAGACCTGCACATGAAAATCAGATTTTAGGTTATGTTTGTTTTTTATTTTATCATTATTACTCTTTTACCATCATCTTACTTTAGTTTAAATAATTAAATACTATTTTACTTAAAACACTAGGTTAGGATTTAATTCCTTAAAACCTAATTTCGTTAATTTAATTAGTTTATTTCAATTAGGTATTTTAAACCAACCTTAGGACCTTTTTATTGTTTTCTCGTCAATTTTCCTTAAATTAGACTAATCATGCAACTTGGTTTTTCAAGGCTATCGAGCATTTCAAATCCAATTTATTTTCACTTTTTATACTTTTATCGATGTGTACTCACTTAGGACCTTTGCTCATTTTTTCCATCATTTTAATCAATATGGACTACTCATGAAGGTTGTTATTCTAGGGTTATTGGACGTTTATGTCCACTTTTTGTCTCTTTTTAGCCAGTTCATCATTGTTTTTTCATTTTGCAACGTTCACTAACACTTTGTGGCAGTTCTTTTTGCTCGTGCTTTCCATTTTTGTTCTTCATTTTTGTGAAGCTAATTGCAACACTTCATTCATATGTTTTTCTCTCACGCTTGTTACAAGTGATCTTCAGAATCAGAGACGTGATTATGTTGTTTTTTCTTTGTTCTACCTTGGAAAAAATACTAACAATTATTTGTTGGACTATATTCCGAAGACCACTCAAAACTACTAACTGCAGGTTGCCTCAATTGTGAGCTTGGTAAAAATACTAATTCATTGTGTGCAGGGAATCTTTTTAATCAAGATAAAATGAACTTTACACATTGTATTTGCAGGCGCAATTGACAAGGTTATTTCCCAACTGTCATAATTGTGGGAATTTCTTTGGTTTAAACCATAAAACTCACTTGAGGAGTACCATAGAAACCCCAAAGTAGTAAGCACATTGAGGGAACTGGTTGAAAAAATGTGTAATCCTGTGAGATTAGACTCATGGATATCCTTAGTGGCAACCCCATTGTAATTCATTTGAGCAAGTTATTTGTTCATTATTTCAAAGGGAGTAAAGTAAAACTAGCAGCTAGCAATAGCACCGCACTCGCTTGGGTATACTGCTGACACCTAGTTAAGTGAACCACCTAAGAAGACATGTCTTGTCCAAGCCAATCTAAGGTGGAGGATAACTTTGACAACATCATTTTTTCATTTTTCTCATGTGTTACACACTTTTGTTTCACTTTTGTTATTCACATTTTCTCTCTCATCCACCTTGTTACTTTGTAAATGTGTCTAAGTCTTAGGTTGCAGACATCCATATTTGTACTTAAGCACTTTCATCCTCTTCATCTAAGTCTTGACATTGTGATACTCACTTTATCATGGTCAAACACCCTCTTGATCGCCTTGATCTTTCATTATTGTAAATCTTAATTTTAATGTTATCTTGTTGAACTTTGATTATTTTATACTCTTATGTCATTGCATTTCACATTCACTTTGATGAATTGATGAAATTTTTAATACATTTCTTCCATACTCTTACGTCGTTGCATTTCACATCCACTTTGTTAAACTGACGACATTTTCAATATCTTTCTCTCATCATCTTACATTGTTGCACTTCACAATCACTTTATTGCATTGTCAACATCGTCATCATTTCTTCACTTCTTTATTTAAAGCATTCACTTTGTTTTACTTTGAGATTATTAATCGATCACTTCCCCTTTGTCTCTTATCTTCACTTTCATGAGATTTGGACCTTTTTCATTGTCATTTCTTCACTTTTTGTTAAGATATTCACTTTTTCATTATTTAAGTGTTCCCATTTATTTGTTTTGTCTCCTCTTTTAACACACTTTTGTTAAGGATTGTCATCATTTATCGTCTTCCTAAGTCTCCTCTTTTAAAAATCCATTTTGTTAAAATTTGAGCAAACTCGTCACATTTCCTAAGTATCTTCCCTTAACACACTTTTGTTATGCATTGAACATCTTTCTTAGTATCTCTAAGTCTCCTATTGTTGCACTCATTTTGTCGCAAGTTGAGAAAATCACCTCTTTAACCTCTTCCATCTTTGCATTCAGCTTACAAAGGGTCGTGAAGCCTTTCAAACCTCTTCATTTTTCATAGCCAGGAAGAAGACTAGAAACAAAGAAAATAGGCCAAAGATAGTTGTCAATTACCAATTTTATCGCTTAGCAATCATATGAATGTAAATATGTTTTTAGGACTTAGAAATGTACCCAAGTACGTGATTTTGTGTCTACATTTGCCCCCAATTTATGTTGTTGAGTGAATACTCGATAACATAAAGTAGATAAGAGATGCGCACATGGTAACCATGTAGAATGTGATGGCGATAGTGTGCCGAGGAGACAAGTAAAAGTGTGAAGTGATAAAAATGAAGCGTGTAAGCTAAGAAAGAGGAAGTGACCCTAGGTGTGAAGTGTATTGTGTTGTAGTGTGTTGTACATGTTGTTGTGCTTGCTGTAGGGTTGTTTTTTGTTGCGTATTAAGGACAAATCTGTAAAAGAAGAGTGAAAGAGTAGTAGATTTCATGTATTATGAAAATCCTTATAAAAGTATGTAAATGTGTGTAAAAAAATAGTAAAAGGAAAGTGTGCACCTGATCTATGAAGAGTGAAAATGATAGAAAATGTTGTAGAAGAGTGATTTTTTTGGGTGATCTCATGTCAAGAGTGAGTTTTTTAGGTGATCTCATGCTAAGAACAAGTTTTTCAGGAAATATCATGCCAAGTGTGAGTTTTTTGTGCAATCTCACACCAAGTGTGAGTTTTTTGGGCAATCTCGCACCACAACAAAAGAGTGTTGGGGAGAGAGGTATAATGTTACTCTCCTTCAATGACTGCTTCTCGAATAAGCACCAATGCAGAAGGTACATCCCGTGTTTAATTTTGTATGATTCTGAATGTACTGATTGTGCCAATCGAAGAAGACTGTAGGGTATTGCATGCATTTTGTATCCTGAGGCCAACACCCAATCATGTGAAACTGCTAATTGTGTTGATATGAGAAATTGGTTGTATCTGCCCCAGGAAATAGGCGCCTGTGGAGAGGTCAGGAGTGCCCAGGTGTTAGTGTTTGTATTTGGGCATTGGTTTCAATGTCCCAAGTCATCTTCTGGGTTGTTTCTCTAACTGTAGACTGTGTTGATTTTATATTGTGCATATTTGAACTATAACTCTAAGTTATTATATGGGGTTATTAATTCACCCAATGTATGCCCCCTCGTTTGGGGTTTATACAACGTCATTAGGAATATGTAACTGAATGAGAGGACCTGAAACTGTGTCCCTGTAGGGGGGAGGGAATATGCATGGTATAAACCAAGGCACATGTAAACAAGATGGCTACATACTTTTGTTAGTAGCAAAATGTAGTAAGCATGTCATAGAAAAATAATGTAACAAGAAAATGTGCATACAAAAAGGAGACCGCAAAAAGTGGATTTCATACATGGGACATCACTCATAATGTCACAAGACAATTAGGGCCGAAGTGGCCAAAAGCATACAATGTGCATACAAGACAAATGACATAACATGCAACAATAGCATACAATCGATAACAATGTCAAACATGTAACAGACAACCATGGGGGCAAATAGTTCCTGCAAGGCAAAATCTGCACATGAAGCACTCATTAGGATGTTAGAAAGATAAAGAGTATGTAAAATTATGTATAGATCAATGGAACAAGTAGTGTGCTAGTAAAAATAAGTAGTATGAAATGAAACAATAACACATGTGTTGTGTATGCATAAATGTAGATGCCCCTAAGAGCCTCAGTGGGACAGGTAAGAGGTATAGTGCCAAACGTTATTGTTGCGTGTAAATATATTTAGGAAGTCTATATTCACAACTAGAGAACAAGTTAACGTGCATGTGTATATAGAAAAGATAATGGCATACTGGATATTCATCTAACATAGTAAGCAAAGTGTACATGTAAGTAGAAGCAAGAAATAATAAGTGCTACCAGGATATGTAATATGTTGTGATTTTAAATGGAATGAAATGCAAAGTAAATGATAGGAATAACGTGCCCCCCAGTGGATGTGTATAAATGTGTATGAGATGAGGTTCATTTATAAAACACCCCTCGACAATAAAAAATGAACCATAAAACAAGAGTGTGTCATTGGGAAATGGTTTGATAATATGTGCTAGAAAGATATGATCAATGAAGCACAAAGCATAGAGTGTATAAGAGGTGAGTGAGGTTCATTTTATATTTAGACCCTCAATAGTCGAGTATGAACAACAGAACTAGAGTGTGTTATAGGGTAGTATGATGTATGCAAATTGAATGCTAGAAAGATGTATTGTGAAGCGCGGAGCATGAAATGTGTAGTGTGTGAGGTTCATAGATGTAGTATGCCCTCAACAGTCATGTGTGAACCTTAGCACAAGATTGTGTCATAGGGTAATATTGATACAACATGTGTATCAAATTGTGTAATGATGCTCAGAAATATGAAGCACATAGCATATGAATAGAAATGATAGACACCTGATGATGTTAGAAGGGGGGATAATTAAACATGATCCCCCCAAGTGTGTGATGATAAGTAATCTATCTAATGAAGGTGAAGGGAAAGGGTCCTCCACCCAATGTCTGAGGAGACAAAGGTGTGTGACCATGTGTTAAGGTCAGTGATGTATGAGACTTAAAATGTATCGTTGAATGGGACCTATACACTGAAGGAGGCAGTGGAAACCTATGTAAAGTAAACCGAGGAGGTGAAGAAGGTGATGAAATCCTATGTGAAGGGGATGACCGAGTAGGGGACTTAAGCTGACAAGATGGACTAGTGGACTGATGAAAATGAGTAGATCATGTGCAAATGAGAGAACTAGGTGCAGAATGTGCCTTATATTCGAGAAGCCCAAGGGATCCAGATGTTGGAGCTAGTGAAAGGACATCCTCGAGAGGAGGCCAAGGTAAAAAATTGGATGGTGGAACACCTTTAAGAGTGACAACTTGATTATTGTGAATGAATTTAAGACATAAGCGCATCATTGAAAAGATAGCCTTATTGGCATAGAGCCAAGGAAGACCTAAGAGCATGTCGTAACCTTTGACTGAAGGTTCCACAACGAATGACACAAGCATGGTCAGAGGCCCAACTGTAACTGGAATCTTGATGAAGCCATAATATTTTGGATTTGGATATGAAATTTTAGATAACATATAGTTGATAACAACAAAGGAGTGCAATAGAACATGCACCAATGGGAGGCAATGGATCAATCATGGTGTTATTAACAGTATAAGATCCGATAGAATCCTCGATGTGCAGTGTATTAGAAGATAATGTAGCATGATAACTATGATCAAAGAATGTGATGAGTGGCATGGATGCATCAATATGAGAAACTAGAAAATCAAGAGCCCCCGATGAAGGAGGAGGAATATCACAATATGTACAATTACTTGAAAAAACAACAACTTGCTTGCCATGCATGGGTAATGGATCAATGGATATTTTAAGCTTTATGTTAGCATTGACCGGCTTGGATTCTAAAGGCTCAAGGAGCTCGATTAAGTCATTATCGATAAGATATTGAATAATATGTCTGAGTTTGAAATATCGATCAGTAGAATGCCCGACACATTGATGAAAGTCACATCTATAATTTTCATTATAATTGTGACCTTTAGGGGGATATGGATCTACATTCAATGGTGGTGGAAGCATAATAAGATTGCTTTTGATAAGTTGTGGCAATAGAATATGCGGAACACAAGGAAATTTTTCGAATGTATGCTTTGGAGGTTGATATTGAAGCTTTTAAGGAGTACAAACAATGTTAAAGGTAGTTTTTGCTTCAGCGGGATTAATAGATGGCTTGAAAGTAAATTTTCTTTGAAATCAATTAGAAGATGATGAAGCTTGATCATGGTACTTGAGTTTTCCCATAGAGATAAGTTTTTCTTCATGTAATTTTAGAGTATGACATAATTGATTAGATGAAGGAGACGTCTCAAAGATGACACTCTCTTGTAGAGGTGGTAAGAGAATTTGGAAAAATATATCTAGATGTTTTGAGTCAGCGAGCACATTAAACATCTTCGATAAGGTGTTCTTATATCGTAACACATAATCCACTAGATGCTAATTAGATCCTTGTTTAAGCTGTGCAAGTTAAGCATAGGATATGTTAGAACCAATATTGATTGAAAAATGAGTGAGAAAAGTATCGACTAAATGCATGAATGATGTTACTAAATGAACATGTAGATTGTAAAACCAATGCATAGCATAATCTTGGACGCTTCTAGGAAAGAGCTTTACTAGTAAAGTATGATCATCCGCATAATATAAACATGCCACATGAAAAGCTCATATTTTCTCTTGAGGGTCATCATGGCCATTGAAGGTCAACATCTTAGGAGTGATGAAGTTTGGTGGAAGTTCATAAGTGGAAATGGTAGGAGCGAAAGGAGTATGAAGGAGTAGGGTGGTATCAAGAGATCAAGATGCACGAGAAGTAGCCTACTGAAGTTGACGGATTTGAACTTGGAGATCTTGATAGAGAGAGGCTAGGTCTTGAGTTCCAGCAGAAGAGACTTGATGTGTGTGAGAAATAAGAGGCAGAGTAGGAATGGAAATGGTAACAATAGAAGTAGGCTAAAGGGTGGAACATTAAGCTCAAAAAGATTGGTGGCCTCCTCATGAGCAGTGAATAAGAGAAAATTTAGATCTTTGATATGTTCAACAAGATGATCATGGATTTCTTGAAGGTGGTATTCAATAAATGGTTCATAAGATTGAGCCATGATAAAAATATTACAAAAATGTCTAGAAGCAAGGTTGGGTCCGAACAAATGGGTTCATCAAATGATTTAACAAAAATAGATTTTTGAAAACCCTTAACTACAGAGTCGCGTATGATAAGAGAATGTTAAAGTACATATTTGGACATAGGCAATAAGCAATATAAATATGAAACCCTAAGTGCAAGAGAGAGAAGGACTTAGCTGATTTTTGTTTGATCCTGGAATTGTTCTGGACTGGAGAACTGATGAACATGAAGAACATGATGTCGTAACTATGCACAATAAATCATGGAGGTGTTGGAAAAGGTCAGACCAGAGCGCTTGGACAGGGACAGGGGTGCCTAGGAACTAGAGACCTCTGTTAGGCATCTGTGACTATGCAGGAGCTCGAAACCTGGTTTTTATGGTATCACAAGATGGTCGTTAGTAGTCATTATTGGTCACGTGTATGTCACACTATGATTGCAGAATTTTCCTGTAACATGCAAAGAAATGTCCTCCTACAAAACCCTTAAACTACATCAAATCCCAAAAATAAAATATGCAATATGGGGAGTCAGATTGACCCCAACGGTTACCTAACTGAGTGAACTTATGACTGAACATTACACTACATCTCAAACTCCATGTAGTTCTTATGCGTGTGTAATATAATCATGCCCTAGGAAGCCCTTATGCAAGTTCACGTAATAGTGCGTGAGAGCTAGATGTACCAATGTAAATAGATGTGTGGATGGAAAAATGAAATTCCCCTTCCTATGAAGTGTATGCAAAAAATGCAGTCCCTTGTCCCTTACATGAAATCTAGATGGATGCCTTTGATGCTCTTTGATGCCTTTAGATGCAAGCTTAGGTGATGATAATATATGCTAAGAGCTTGGTCCTTTATTTTGGTCACATAACTTTGTATTTATATTATTCCCTTGGTTGAATTTCATAAGTGACAACTAGAAGTCCTACCCATAAGAAAATAAGATTCCCAAAAGATACCCAAAAGAACCGAGTAAGATAGAAAAGGGTTAGGGGCGCTTAGAAGGACAACAGTGCATGGGCGCTGACATTTTGTCTAGGCACTGGTGTTCAAAGTCATAAAATATAAGCAAATGACATACCGATTGGGCTGGAGGGTGTGTAAGGCCAAAAAGAAGACTAAAAACAAAGCAAAGAGGCCAAAGATAGTTGGAAATTACTAGTTTTCTCTCTTAGGAATCATATGAAAGTAAATATGTTTTTAAGACCTAGAAATGTACCCAAATGCATGATTTTGTGTCTAAAGTGAGGAGTTAACCTTTTCACACCATTTGGTCTCTCTCCACACTCATTTTGTTAAGAGTTTACTGTGTTCAATTTGTCAAGCCTTTTCTCCCTTAACATTCATTTTTGTTATAGAGTAGAACACATCTAAACCCCTTTTAGTCCCTTTTCTCTTAACTCTCCATTTTTTTAGGAGTTGGGTGATCAACTAACCCTTTTCACCTCCTCCCTCTTAGAACTCATTTTTCTAGGGTCGAGCTCTTTTATCTTTTCCCTCTTCCATCTTAGCATCCAGTTTGCTAATAGTTGATTTTTCTATCACACACCTCTTCTTGTTTCCCCCCTCTCAAAATTGGTGGGAATGCGACATCGTGATTATACCCCTTTTCAATGGAAGTAAATAAATCCTTTCCATATCATCTTTGATGAAGAGAATAAAAACTAACATAAGAACCTTTCCATAGATGACACTTTACGACAAAAAAATGACCAATTCCTTCTTCGTATCCTTGCAATGGTAGCAAGATTTCCCTCATACTTTGACGAGGATGAATTGAAAGGACAACATAAATCCCCTAAGGGTCTACCACTTGAGTCAAAAAAACATGACGACGAAGGACCAAGTAAAACAAATGTCGATAATAAAGGCAAATCTAATGCTTCGTCCTCTAATCTGAACTAAGCCTTTCTTGATCAAATCAATGCAATGGTGAAACAATTGGCTCTCATATCCTCTATAGTCACTAATAATGATACCAAAGGTATCAAACACACGAAGAAAAGTGATGACACCTTCAAAACTCGTTCTAAGACCAATAATGAGTGTAGACACTAAATCACACACTTTTGGTATCTATCGAATCTTGATCACATACTATTATTCCTATGATTCATAAGCGAGAAAAGTATTAATTGATCCCTGTCTTTGGCCATCTTTGTTGGCTTTATGATTATATTGTTGATCTTACACCTCGTTTATCCTAGTCTATCTTTTTATACTTTAACATTTCTCACTTTGGACACCAGGGCCCAAATAGGATGCCAATGTTAGGCGCCCCCATCCCCTTTGGGTGCCCTAACATCTTTTTACTTTGTTCACATCTTTTAGGTCCTTTCTAGCCGTTTGGGCATCTTATATTTTTTTTATTTGGCCTTTTCGGGGTTATTTACGAAATTCAAGCAAGGGATTTATATAAATATAAAGTTATGTGGTCTTAATAAGGGACCAAACACTAAGAATTATCTATAACCACCTAAGGTTGCATCCAGAGGCTACTCTAAAGCATTCAAACATCCATTCTAGCCCCGCACAAGGGAAAAGGGAGTGCATATTTTTGCATACACACATAGGAGGGGAATTTTATTCTTTCATGCACACATCTATCTACATTTTCTATATCTAGCTACTTATTCACTATCAAGTGTGATACACATAAGAGCCACCTAGGGCATAATTACACACACACACATAGAACTACATTGGATCTTAAATGTAGTACAATGCTTAATCGTAAGATCACTCATTTGACAACTGAGGATAGTCTGATCCCTCATTTACATTACTTTATTTTTAGGGTTTGATGTGATTTTAAGGGTTTGGTAGGTCATTTCTATATTTCAAGTTATCAATGACATCAGATATCTTTGTGCGACATACTAACGATAAGAAGTGAAGGACAAAAAACATCTCGTGACCCTACAAAGGAGGTTTCCTGAGGTTTAGAGAAGTCACAGGCACCTAGAACTAGTCTACAACACCCCCAGACGCTCCTGACCCATTCAAGGCACCCTAGTCTAGCATAATCTAACACCTCTACATTTTTCTGGGTTTTATTGTGACAGTCTACAATTCAGATTTTCCATTTGGTCAGTTTTGTTCACCTTCAGGATCATAGCAAAATAACAAAGTCATTTTATCTTCTCATTTGCACTTAGGGTTTTAAATTTTAATTACTTATTTACTTGGCTCAATTTATGTACTTCTTTGCATATTTAATTTACAGTGTTGTTAGATATTAAATTAGGTATTTTATTCATTTTTCAATATTTTACTTAATCATTTTGGTGAACCTGACCTTTGAAAACTATCCTCCCTCGTTGTTATTTCCATCTATGACTTTTTGCAAGCTCACCCTGAATGTAAGGCTAAAATCAAATCTATCTTGGCTCATACTCGGATTCCTTCTGATACTCATCTGAACAAAGTCTAGCAGTTATTCATATATGTGTTTTCGTAGCACATTACTTTCTCATATGATGTAGCCACCGCTCTTTCAACTTATGAAAAATGATCCTCCTCTAGACATACGAGTTGGTATCAATAACTTGGGTATTAAACAAGTTTTAGTTGATACTGGATCTGAGCTCAATATTTGTCCTTTATCATTCATTGATACTATAGGTATTTCTATTGCTAATATTACTCTGACATCTATTTCTGTGTGAGCACGTGATTCCACTACGAGGCCATGCTTAAGTACTGTAACTTTACCCATGATGTTTGGTCCAAAAACCATTCCTGTGGTCTTCTCTGTCATTGATATCCCAGTTCCATATAACGGTTTATTTGGTCAGCCATGGCTTCATAGAATGCAAGAAGTATTAACTACAGTTCACTGATGCGTCAAATTCTTGCAGGAGGTCATTGAATATATAGTTCCCATTGACAGTGCACCATTTCAATATTGTCACTTCGACCCCAAAACTACATTACTTATTCTGATTTCTGCTACTATACACCCTGTTGTTGATCTGCGACCTATGCATTATCCAAACAAATTACCTCCACTCGAGGGAAGCATTCGTACACTAACTTTTGTTCCATCCACTTCAGAACCCCTCCTTCTACTAATGTTATGGTACTTTATCGAGGACTTGTCCAAACATTGGACGTTGTTCCATCCATTTCACATTCTTATGAGCAACCTCCATCAATGCACCCTCCATTTACATACACGCCTTTCATGAATGAATCTTTTTGGGAACACATTCTGTTCAATCCTAATTTCTCTGATATTATATGCACACATGAAGGAATGACTCAACTAGGATTTGCAGTACCTAACATCTTTCCTCCACCTCATGATCCTCATCTTTACCATGGATTCATTCACATCACTACTGCTTATGGTCTTCACATATTTCATCTCACTATATTTCTTACACATGCTCCTTGCACTTCTCCACTGACACTCAGAAAATCTTAGCTTGAAGTACATTGGTGGCATGTTAGACCCTAATCATTCCGATATTGCATTCCCCATACCATTTGTCTGCCTTTTCATTTGCAATGACTCATTCCTCGGCTATTCATAAAACCTCACTCGGTATGCACATAGATGTCCATTACCACCTTTCAGTGATGAGGAATATGCAATGGGCATGTACAATTTATGCCTCAATGGCTCTTTGTTTAATCAACCTGATACAATTGCTTACCAATTCATAGATGCTTCTCAATTTGGTTTTGACCATGATAATGACGACCTCTTAGATGACGTTATTTGATCACTCTCATCATTACACACTTGGGGGCATCATACTTATTCTACCTCCCTAACATCACTGTGCATCTCACACTCTCATAACTTCACATCTAATCTTTAACATATATTAGACACATCTTGATACACTCTTGTATTTTCATTACCTAATGATGCACTCTCGTGGTATGGTTCACACTTCACACTTCACACTTCACGCTTCACCCTTCACGCTTCATGCTTCACGCTTCACACTTCACACTTCACACTTCACACTTCACACTTCACACTTCACACATACTTGACATCCTTTTATCACAATATCTTCCACACACTACATGCATCATTCTACACAGTCACACTATATCTTTCTCATCTACTTTTACACGTTGCGCTCATTCCCCTATGAAACACTCTAGTTCCATGATTCATACTCAACTGGTGAGGGTTTACATCTAAAATGAAACCCACTACACTCACTCACCCACGCACTCTCTCTACGCTCCATGCTTTATCGATATATTATTTCTAGCATGCACATTCAAACCATTTACTGATGATGCACTCTTGTTCTATGGTTCATTCTTGACTGCTGAGGGGGCATGTATAAATTAACCTCATCACATGCATACTCATTCACACTCACTTGGGGGGCATGCAACTCATATCAATCACTCTACATTCCATTCCATCTCACCCACAACATCTCACATATCTTGGTCACATTTACTCTTGCTTTCTTATGCTTACATGTACGCTTTATTACACATACTAAACAAATACATTATATGTCATTATCTTTATCATATACACATACATGCTCACTTGATTTTTAGTTTATATTGCAAACTTCACACATATCGATACAGACAACATGGATGCTTGGTGCAATACCTCTTACCAGTCCCACAACAAGCTCATGGGGGCATCCACTTTCGTACACATTACAGGTGTTATTATTTCATTGTATAATATTTCCTATCATTACTACCACAGTACTATATCGGATCATACACACTTTTGATATACTTTATATCTTTTTAACATGCTAGTAGGTGCTTCATGTGCAACACTTGTCTTGCAAGAACTATTTTCCACCATGGTTGTTTGATGATTGCTCATTATTTCTTGTCATTATATATCATTTTTTGTGAGATTTTCCCTTTGTCTTGTGTGCACACTGTCTGCTTTTGGCCACTACGGCCTCGGCTGTCTTGTAACATCATGAGTGATGTCCCATGTTTGGAACCTGATTTTTGTGGTCTACTTTGTATTTTTGCATGTTTACCTAATCTTTTTGCATCTTAGCTTACACATCATCTTCGATATGTGTGTTTATCTTATTTGCACTAACACTCATTTCCTAGCCACTTTGTTTGCATGTGCCTTGGTTTCTACCAAACACATTCCCCCTCCCATGCAAGGCATCAATTTCACCATAATGGTCAGTCATCATTTGGGCCATATACTCTTTAATGACATCGTATGCACCCCAAACAAGGGGGGCATCATTTGGGTGAATTAGTCATGCCATACAACATTCTACAGTCGTAATTAAACACAATTCAATACTAGTAGAACACATTCTTCAATCTCATACATGGCTTAGAATCTGAGTTGGGTCCTCATCACAACATAAAAATTAGCACCCAAACTATGACAGTAGTGCTTGGGTGACCCTAACCCTTCCTCGATGCCTATGACCAGGGGTTAAATTTACATGACATTTTTCAATTCGGCACAATCTACAACACTTCACACAACAACTTTTATAGGACAGACAATACTTCAACACTCGGAATGCATGCATTACACAACTTTTTCTACTTTCACGTTGGATCATAATTGTTCGGACCAGATCATATTTTTACACACCATTTGTAGTAGTATTCTAAATTTCAGGAAGCAGTTAAAGGTTGGAGGATGACACCAGACTTTTCTCCCTACACTTCTTTTGTTCTTAGCATGAGATCTCCCAAAAAAACTCGTAGTCAACGCAACTGGTATGAGATCGCCCAAAAATATTGTTCATATACATCATGTTCAGGATCCTTTCTACACCTTTTTTCTCATCATGGATCAGGTACAGATGTTCCTTTTTCACATTTTCACATTTTACATATTTTTTACTCATTTTGATCATATATGCGTATTTGAATACTTGTTTGTTCTTCTCTTTTATACGTCCGTCCTTTTAGGAAGCAATATTCACATCATAACATCCTCACACATAGATCAGAACATCAATCATCAAAACCAACAACTACAATCATGACATATACACATACACTCTCGCCCTAGGGTCATCATCATCACTTTTCACTTCCTCTTCTCTAGCTTCCACGCTTCACATTTTTTATCACTCCACATTTTTCCTTATCTCTTAGCATACTTTTCGCCATCGATCTACGCGGGTATCAAGTTCGCATCTTCTATCTAATTTATGTTATCGAGCTGCGCTCAACAACATAAAGTGGGGAAAATGTAGACACTAAATCATGGACTTTGGGTACCTATCTGGTCCCGATCACATACTATTATTCCTATGATTCCTAAGGAGAAAAGTACTAAATGATCCCTTTCTTTGACCATCTTTGCTTTCTTTTTTATTCTATTATTGATCTTACATGCCATCTAGCCCAATATGTATTTTCATACTTCAAAATTTCTCACTTTGGAAATAAATTCCTAGCCAGGACACTAGCGCTAGGCACCCTCGTCCCCTCTGGGCGCTCCTGACCTCTTTGTACTTTTTTCACATCTTTTGGGCCCTTTCTAGCCATTTGGGCATCTTATATTTTTTTAGATAGCCTTTTCAAGGTTAATTGTGAAATTCAAGGAAGGGAACCATATAAATATAAAGTTATGTGATCATAATAAGGGAGAAAACACTAAACATTAACTATCACCACCTAAGGTTGAATTTAACGGCTATTCTAGAGCATTTAAGCATCCATTCTAGCTCCACACAAGGGGAAAGGGAATGAATTCTTATACATACATGCATAGGAGGGGAAGTTTATTATTTCATGCACAAATCTATCTACATTTTCTACATCTAGCTACTTGCTCACTATCAAGTGCGACACACACAAGAGCCACCTAGGGCACAATTACACACTCACACACACAAAACTACATTGGGTAGGAAATGTAGTACAACACTCAATCGTAAGATAACTTGTTTGATAATTGTGGCGAGTCTGGTCCCTCATTTGCATTATTTTCTTTTTGGGGTTTGATGCACTTTTGAGGGTTTTTTAGGTCATTTCTATATTGTAGGTTATCAATGACATCAATGATTATTGTGCGACATACCAAAGACAAGAAGCGAATAAAAATGATATCTCGTGACCCTCGAGAGGATGTTTCCTGAGGTTCATATCAGTCATAGGCACCTAGAACTAGTTTGTAGTGCCCGCATGCACCCATGACCCATTCCAGGTGCCCCAGTGCAACATATTCTAATAACTCTATAATTTTTTGGGTTCTATTTCTATAGTCTGCAATTTGGATTTTCTAGTTCGTTAGTTCTATTCAACGTTGAGATCATAGTGAAACAACTAAGTCATTCTATCTCCTCATTTGTACTTAGGGTTTTAAATCTTAATTTCTTATTTGTTTGGTTCAATTTCTATACTTCATTGCATATTTAATTTATAGTGTTGTTACATATTAGATTAGGCATTTTATTCATTTCTCAATATTTTTCTTAATCAATGAGAACACCATTCATAAGCATGATAAATCACCATTTATCCCATAAACCAATTCACAATTTTCTCAAGAATGGCAAATGATGAAGGACACCATTTCAGGAATGCAAAAACAACGCAAACAATTCAATTTTGATGAATTGTGTCCATACTCTTTCGACATGGACATCTTATGCATACCCTTCCCATGATCTTTCGAGATTCCCAAATTTGACAAATACAAGGGCAAAAATGATCCTAGAGAGCATGTCAAAGAATTATTCATGGCATGTGAAGAGGTTACTTATAACGATATCTTTCTCTTGCACCTTTTTCCTAAGAGTCACGAAGGGCAAGCTTTGGAATGGTTCTTAAACCTTCCAAAGGGATATATTTCTACCTTCGCGAACCTCTTAGAGAATTTTTTAAAACATTTTTATTTCAATCTTGAATTTGCGGTCATAATGATGGATTTGTGAAATTCCAAATAACGATAAAATAAGAGCTTTGCACAGTTCTTATAATGATGGAGAGGAATTGTAAGGCTATTCTCTTGTTCAATCCCTGAGAAAGAAATGGTTAACATCTTCATCCCAAATTTCAGCAACAATTTAGTTCCATGATTCATACTCAACTGGATGAGGAGTTTACCATCTAAAATGGAAACCCACTACACTAACTACCCAAGCACTTCTCTCTACGATCCATGGCTTATCGATATAATTATTTCTAGCATGCACATTCAAAACCATTTACTGAGATGCACTCTTGTTCTACGGTTCAGTCTGGAATGAGAGGGGGATGATAAATTAACCTCATCACATGCATATCATCACACTCACTTGGTGGGGCATGCAATCATTATCAACTCACTCTACATTCCATCCCATATCACCCAACAACATCTCACATTCTGGTCACATTTACTCTTGCTTTCTTATGCTTGACATGTACGATTATTAAACATACTAAACAAATACATTATATGGTCATTAGCTTTATCATAACACATACATGCTCACTTGATTTTTAGTTAGATGCCAAAACTTCACAAATTATCGATACAGACACATGGAGCTTCGGTGAATACCTTACCAGTCCCACAACAGCTCATGGGGGCAATCCACTTTCGTACACATTACAGGTGTTATTATTTCAGGCTATAATATTTCCTATCATTACTACCACAGTACTATATCGGATCAACCCACTTTTGAATACTTATATCTTTTTACACATGCTAGTGGTGCTTCATGTGCAACACTTGCTTGCAAGAAACTATTTTCCAAACCATGGTGTTTGATGATGCCTCATATTTATTGTTCATTATATATCATTTTTGTGAGTGATTTTCCCTTTGTTTTGTGGCACAGTCTGCCTTTTGGCCACTACGGCCTAGGCTGTCTTGTAACACATGTGAGTTGATGTCCATGTTTGGAACCATGATTTTGTGGTCTACTTTGTATTTTGCCATGTTTACTAATCTTTTTGCATCTTAGCTTACACATCATCTTCGAATGTGGTTTATATTATTTGCAAAACACTCAAGTTCATAGCCACTTGTTTGCATGCACTGGGTTCTACCAAACACATTCCCCTCCCAGCAAGGCATCAATTCACCAAATGGTCAGTCATCATTTTGGCCATATCCATCTAATGACATCGTATGCACCCCAAACAAGGGGCATCAATTTGGGTGAATAGTCATGCCATACAACATTCTACAGTCGTAAATTAAACACAATTTCAATACTAGTAGAACCCATTCCAATTCTCATATCATGGCTTAGAAATCTGAGTTGGGTACCTTCATAAACAACATAAATAATTAGAACCCAAACTATGACAGTAGTGCTTGGGTGACCCCTAACCCTTCCCGATGCATATGACAGGGTTAATTTACATGTAAATTTTGTCAAATTCGGCACAATCTACAACAACTTCACACACAACAACCTTTTATAGGAAGACAATACTTCAACACTCGGAATGCATGCATTCACACACTTTTTGACGTTCAAGGTGGATCATAATGTTTGACAAGATCATTTTTACACAACAATTTGTTAGTAGTACCTTCTAAATTTCAGGAAGAAGTTAAAGGTTGGAGGAGGAAACAGAATTTTCTCCTACACTTTTGTGTTCTAGAATGAGATCTCCCAAAAAAAACTCGTAGTCACGCAACTGGATGAGATCGCCCAAAAAAATAGTGTTCCTACTTTAAAATCATGCTTCAGGATCCTTTCTACACCTTTTTTCTAATACAGGATCAGGTAACAGATGGTCATTTTTCACATATTTCAATTTACATTATTTTTTTACTTTATTTGATCATGATTGCAGTATTTGAATACTTGTTTGTTCTTCTCTTTTATACTGTCAGTATTTTTAGGAACGCCAATATTAAACATCATACATCCTCACAAATAGATCAGAACTATCAATCATCAAAACGCAACACATATCACAATCATACTATATACCACAACAATCCGCCCTGCAGGGGTCATAATCATCACTTTTCACTTCCTCTTATCTAGCTTACACGCTTCACCATTTTTATCAATCCACATTTTTCCCGTATCGCTTAGCATAACTTTTCGCAATCGATCTACGCGGGTATCAAGTTCGCATCTCTATCTAATTGATGTTATCGAGCTGCGTAAACAAACCATAACAGTGGGGAAAATGTAAGACACTAAATAATGGACTTTGAGGTACCTATCTGGGTCCCGACTCCCACATACTATTATTCCTATGATTCCTAAGGAGAAAAGTCCTAAAGGATCCTTCTTTGAACATCTTTGTTTTCTTTTTTGAAGTTATTATTGATCTTACATGCCATCTAGCCCAATATGTATTTTCATACTTCAAAATTTCTCACTTTGGAAATAAATTCCTAGCCCAGGACACTAGCGCTAGGCACCCTCGTCCCCTCTGGGCGCTCCTGACCTCTCTTTGTACTTTTTTCACATCTTTTGGGCCCTTTTCTAGCCATTTGGGCATCTTATATTTTTTTAGCTAGCTTTTCAAGGTTAATTGTGAAATTCAAGGAAGGGAACCATATAAATATAAAGTTATGTGTCATAATAAGGGAGAACACACTAAACATTAACTATCACCACCTAAGGTTGAATTTAACGGCTATTCTAGAGCATTTAAGCATCCATTCTAGCTCCCCACAAGGGGAAAGGGAATGAATTCTTTCACATAAATGCATAGGAGGGGAAGTTATTATTATTTCATGCACAAATCTATCTACATTTCTACATATAGCTACTTGCTCACTATCAAGTGCGACACAACAAGAGCCCACCTAGGGCCACAATTACACACTCACACACACAAAACTACATTGGGTAGGACATGTAGTACCAACACTCAATCGTAAGATAACTTGTTTGATAATTGTGGCGAGTCTGGTCCCTCATTTGCATTATTTTCTTTTGGGGTTTGATGCACTTTTGAGGGTTTTTTAGGTCATTTCTATATTGTAGGTTATCAATGACATCAATGATTATTGTGCGACATACCAAAGACAAGAAGCGAATAAAAATGATATCTCGTGACCCTCGAGAGGATGTTTTCCTGAGGTTCATATCAGTCATAGGCCACCTAGAACTAGTTTGTAAGTGCCCGCATGCACCCATGACCCATTCCAGGTGCCCCAGTGCAACATATTCTAATAACTCTATAATTTTTTGGGTTCTATTTCTATAGTCTGCAATTTGGATTTTCTAGTTCGTTAGTTCTATTCAACGTTGAGATCATAGTGAAACAACTAAGTCATTCTATCTCCTCATTTGTACTTAGGGTTTTAAATCTTAATTTCTTATTTGTTTGGTTCAATTTCTATACTTCATTGCATATTTAATTTATAGTGTTGTTACATATTAGATTAGGCATTTTATTCATTTCTCAATATTTTTCTTAATCAATGAGAACACCATTCATAAGCATGATAAATCACCATTTATCCCATAAACCAATTCACAATTTTCTCAAGAATGGCAAAATGATGAAGGACACCATTTTGAGGCATGCAAAAACAACGCATACAATTCAATTTTGATGAATTTTATCTACACCCTTTCGACATGGGACATCTTATGCATACCCTTCCCACGCTCTTTCGAGACACCCAAAATTAACAAATACAAGGGCAAAAACCAATCCTAGAGAGCATGTCAAGGAATTATTCATGGCATGCCAAGAGGTGGCTTATAATGATATCTTTATCTTGTGCCTCTTTCCTAAGAGTCTAACGAAGGAAAAGATTTGGATTGGTTCTTTCACCTTCCAAAGGGATATATCTCTACCTTCACAGAACCTCTTAGAGAAGTTTTTCAAACATTTTTATTTCAATCTTGAATTTCCAAAGTCATGATGATAGATTTGAGCAATGCCAAACAATGAAAAAATGAGATCTTTGCAAAAATTCTTACAAATTATGGATGAGGAATCGCAAGGTTGGTTCTCCAAGTTTAATCCCTGAGAAAGATAGATGGCCAACACCTTCATCCCAGTGATTTAACAACAAATTTTTCCTTTCACATGCAGATGCACTACCTCAACGGTTTTGAGAAAGTTATCAAAAAGTGAAGTCAAATAAAAAAATTCTCTCATTTCTAAAGGCTTGATCAAGCCTCATTATTAAGACAACGTGCATAATAATCATCGTAACAACAATAATCCTAACACTTCTCATGGTAAACCTAGGTACATCAACCGCAACTATAACATTTTCAATGATGGTGGTCATAGATAATCACAACATGCACAACTTATAGAACAACCAATTAAAACAAATTAAGTCTAAACCATCTGTCACCATTCCAAAAAGAGAAATATTCCTCCTCATAATTACAACCGAAGACAATATATGTCTTTGGGGGACTATCTTTCAAGCATCTTAAAACAACTGGAAAGTGTTAATATGGTGACTTATCCTATTACGCAACCCTTCCCTGAAGCTGAACCTAAGCCAGGTTGGTATAGAACTAACACATATTGCGGTTTTCATCGCATTGATAGTCATCAAATAGACAAATGCAAAGAACTTCGCAACTACATCTAAGACCTCATTGAAAATGGAGACATAGTGTCCGAAGACCTACCTTTTAACCATGATGTAAAGGTCACATCTCTCAAACATGGGGAATCCTCAAACAACATTGATTATAAATCCATCATCTCTTGTATTTTAGACACTACTCCATACACCGTTTAATGTCAATTTACACTTCTCAGAGAAATTCTATCTAGGGCCTTTCAACAATTAGCAAAGGATAAAATGATTGAATATACACCTACGAGACCATTCTATAATAGGGAACCCAATCCTACATCGTATAATGCATGAAAGTATTGTGAATACCACGTCATGGAAGGTCGTTATACTGATAATTGTGCACCTCTTTGTCATTATGTTCTAGACTTAATTGATGACATAACCATTTCCATAGATCTTGACGATGAAGCTCTTGCAATCGATGAAAAATCAACTTCCAAAACTTCAAATGAAGAATTGAATGTTGTCTCCACTTTTGTACATACTGACATTTGAAGAGATCACAACAAAGGTCAAATATCTCTCCCTTCTAACCAATCCATTTCTTCTCCAAATTTTCTTCCTTTAGTCCAAATAGACATTAAACCTGTTTCAAACAACAAATTTCTAACATCAAATGAGAGCTTGAACTTACTTCAATACTCCCTTTGAAACCTTGATATAATTATAGACTCTACAAAAGAGGGTCCATCCTCAATCAATTTTGAACTTGATTATATCCTTTCACTTCCAGTTCCTACACCTAACATCTCTAACCTTGTTGTTGAAACACAATCACAATAAGCTTGGACACTTGCAACAACACAACCTTTTGTGCCCATTATACATCGAAAGATCAATCTTATAGGCATATAATCATCGATGATTCCTACTTGTCAAGACATCTATATGAGTACATTCTATGAGGTGTTTATACCTAGGAATGTTCTTACACAACATTTTCACGCTTTAATTGTAGATATTTTGTCAAATAAAATAATTCACAACCTAGAAGGAGAAACATTGATTATTTCCTCTTTAAATCATCTAAATAATCTTGGATATACATATAGAGATCAATCTTTCTCTCCTTGCACTCTTTCACTCATGGGTGAATATGAATCTCAACATATTCCCCACATTGACAATCCTCTTCTAACATCACATGGGTCTTTTGATTCCATATAAGAATTATCTAATCACACCTCCTTAGACTTGGAACCCGTCCGCTCAAGTCTCATATTGCATGAATTATCAAATCTTCAAATTTCACCCTTTGACTTGGACCTTGTCTGCCAAAGTATCGTATTTCAGGACTTATTGAATCTTTCAATTCCCTCTCTTGACTTGGATTTCATCTGCCAAACTTTCATCTTTCAAGACCATTCAACTTTAATAAACATGGGCCTATTTCTTGATGATTCCATTTCAAAATTTTATCTGCTAAAATTCAAAAAACTTTAAAAACATAAAAAGAGAATAAAAATTTGTATCAAATCATTCCTTAAAGAATTATTTGTGAATTCAAAGTAGAAAAGTGAGTACAAATACTATTAAGCATTCCATCTATTGGAAAATATCTTAATCATACCATTATTATATATTCGCATTCTTCACCTATTACGACACGGGTTAACCATGTTCCTATTGGGCATTGTGTGTCTCGTCTTTGTTATGGTTTCTAACATTTTAGATATTTTTACCTATGGTTTTGTCTCGAAGCTTATTCATAACAACTCCTTTAAAATAATCTCTCTTTAACAGAAAGCTCAAACTTCTTTACCCAGTCCTTTTTTACAGACCATCTCAATATATAGTGTTGAACCCTTACATCCTACTAGTCATATGAGGTTGAGACTTGGGGGAAGAATGTTCCTTCCCAATAAGCACATTATTGAAATACAAGGAAAATTTAATCAATCTAAAAAATATTTAAAAAACTATAAAATCATTACACCTTTCATCCTTCATAGTCTTCAGTGATGAGCCCATACTTTCAACTAGTAGTATGAGACTGGGAATGAAGGAAGTCCTTACTTGCCTACATTTTGTCTTCAATTTCGAGCCCTTGTCTCTTACTGGAGGCATGAGGCAACATGTAGGGGTACTTCAAAAAATGAAAAAAAAATCAATAAAGCCTTTATAAATATGAATCAAAGTGCTTAATCAAAATATCCCAAGAAGTAATTTAATTGCTCATGTTAAAGAGAGACAACAATTCCTTCAACTGGATCTTGTTAATAAGTAGGCCATCTACGGATCTAAGTTGAGTCAAAACCTATAAGGCAGAATCATCTTGGAATTGGTCAGATAATATTGAATAGAGATGAATTTCTTTTTCTCATATAGATCATTTATACACCTTGTGTCTTAACACCCATCATCTTCACTTTCATATCACTATTCATCTCGTTCTCACATCCTTTTTGGCTCTCTGTGATTAGCCCTCACATATTCCTAGTTGCATGGAGTCACGAGTGGAGTGAAACACATTATAATTTTACCATCTACATTTCTTCAAATGGAATGGAATACTTCTAATTATCCACATCTTCTTTCAAGTAGTGCACCCCTTTACTGAGTTTTAAAATACCAAAAACGTTCAAAAATGTTTCATTTAAAAAATTCAAATACGTTTCACAAAATTCAAAAACATTATAAATTGTTCAAAATATAAAAAATAATATTAAATTGTTCAAAAATAAAAAAACAATATAAAACTATCAAAATCAAAACATTCAAATAATGTTTGACCAAATTTCAACAATTGGATAACACAATTCAACAAATTTCACCACTTGACGATGTTCCTCATGATCATTCCAGATCATCTTTCGATAATCATATTTTCTTACTCATGGTGTATATCTACGCTTGAGGAAAGCAATCATTTACCCTTTTGTAATATAACTTATCTTGAGGCACACTTTGATTTTACATTTTATTCCAATATAGATCAAACTTCAATGGAATCCGACAAGAGTATATTTTGGAGTATCTAAGTATCACTATGCTCTTTGGCACAATCCAATCCTCTCACATCTAAGCTATCACTCGGGAGCATTCATATCTGTCTGAGTTCTTTAATGTGGAACACATTCAGAGTGTCATTAAACGTCGTTATTTCAAATTATGTTGTATTATTGCGGGGTTTCAACATTGTGAGGATTCTTTTATAGATTTCGTCCAAATTAAACAAACACAATATAATAATAATATGATTGTGCTTTGATTCATTCGATATAGAAAAATATATAGGAAGAGAGTTTCTTATAAAGTAGGAAACTACTCTTCTATTCCAATGAGTTGTTTAAACAACAAAAAAAATCTGTAATTATGGAGCACTAAAAAACCTGAATTCCTAACAGTCCCCCCTTAGTGTAAACATGGGAAGAAAGCACATCTGACAAATTGGAAACAAAATCGTATGCCTCTGCATGCTTTTAGGTTTGTATTATGTTGGCATGGATCTTGCTGCACATGACCAATCCTCTTCACCACAGTGAATCCCATACCATATGATCACACTTCCACCAATACACCTACATACGCGAACTCAACAGTTCCTAATTTCACTTCCAGTGAATGCTCTTTCACCGGGCCGATCGATGAAGAAGTCTGAAAGTCAAATAATATCAACAGTCAGAGGATCACTCTAGTTCATTTTCCCTCCTATACAATTGTTCTCAACATCTGCAATGCATATTCTCCTCATTTCAATCATAATAGAGGAATGAAACCACACACCAATTTATTCTGCACACACCACACAACTGTAGATGCCACAATACCAAAATACGGCCCCATCCTTAGTGACTGAAGAGAGGCATTGATTTCCCTCATTCCTCCATTACCTCCAACCTCCAGTTTGAAGCTACTAACTCGGTGGAATGTGATTATGTTGCTCAATAATTTCCATTAGACATCGAGTAACACCGAAAATGTGTCCGTGAGGCAATTTTTTTTTGTTTTCTTTTTTTTTTAAACTATTGATGACACAAATTTTACATTGACATTTTTTGACACTTGACAATAACATGGACGCATGACTAAGAGTAGACACATGGAAGACGATGAAAACAATAATAGTGACAACTATGACAAACAATATGTAGATTCTTGTTACACTTTAATGACATACATGACTATTTACCTTTTTTTAAATGATTTTAATGAGAAGTTCATGAATCAATATAGACTAATATGTACACACAACATTAAACCAAATATAAATGAGACTTATTGATGCATTGACCATACTCTATAACACTAATAGTTTAGAAACATTGAATGAAAAATAAAAACATGATTATCCTTGATCCTTTTAGATCTACGGACTTCTAAAACTATTCTAAATAAATCCACACCAATCAGACCGTGAAACCATACACTTAATATATATATATAATTTGAAGTCAAACTATAACCTTTTGAATGTGTGGATAGTGGTGTAATACTTCAACGAAGTAAAATATATTTAAAGAGTACCATACGCTTATGCACTAAGTCAAACTGGTCGTATATATCTACATTATTTAATGCAAACCCGTGTATTTTAATAGCCTCCACTAAAATTAGATAGGGTAGTATTTATAAAAAAAACATAGAGTGCGCAGGGCGAGATACAAGGATTTGATAAGAATATTAATGAGCCAGAGATATATTACACTCTTAGAGATGCATGAAACGTTTCCAAGTGTTGATGTTGAACAACCAAAATGCGGGTTTGAGAATAAGACCAAGCTGTGTGCTGTCATTGGGAGGATTTAGATGGGTTCAAATCTGGATTCTGCTCACTAAGGCCAGATCAAAACCTTGATGGTGTCACAGAACTCACTGAGCAAGAGTCTGATCTATCAAGGTCTATAAGATCTCTGAGGACGAAGTTGTGATCGGTGGGAAAGATTCACTTCATACATGATCAATCTCAATGCATTGACTACCATAAAAATAAATTATGCATCTCTCATAAGAGGGACGACCATCAATGAGAATATATCTACCACCACACAATACTCAGGATGTCATTGCTCTGATACCAAATAATAGATTTGGTTCAGATTAAACAAATGAAATATAATAATAATCTTACTATCCTTTAATTTATTTGAGATAGACAAATATATAGGAAGAGAGTTTCCTATAAAGTAGGAAACTACTCTTCTAATCTAGCGAATTATTTAAACAACAAAATAACTCTGTTACAATTATATAATTATGGAGCACCAACAAACCTAAATTCCTAACATCTTTTACTTATTTCAGTTTGCTATTATGTTTTACTTTGTTTAACTTATTTGTATACCAATTACAGGAAACTTCTTGGCATCTTAGTTCACATATAACTTTGTTGTTGTACATTCTTGTTCATATTGAGTTTGTGTGCAATTCTTGTTTTGTGTCTTTTTTTTGCTTGCACGTGTTGTGTTTTCTTCTTGGTTTATTAAATAAGCCAATGAATGTTTTCCTTTTTGCTGCGTGTTCAATTTTTTTTGCATATCTTTGCATTTGTATTTCAACTTTTTCAAAAACTCACAAAAATCCAAAAAAATAAAATATTTCAAAATAAAAAATCATATATTTCAAAAACCCAAAAAAAAAATTATTAAAAAATTCGAACAAACATTCACTTATCATAAAAATCCTACAATTGGAAAACCCTTGAAGTGAATTTTTCAACATCTCAACACAATTTTGGGAAATTCATACTTTTTATACTACCCTAGGGATCGTTCCAATCCTATAACTATAATTCTGTTTGGGGAAAGTCACAAAATTGTTTTTCCTTCACGATATAACTCCGCATGGGGAAATTTCAACTTTAATCATTTGCACAACAGATCCAACAAGAGTTTCATAAGGATTCACTTTACTCTGCTCTTCTAATCTAATCCCATTCCCACCTTGGGAGCATTTGCATCTACTTAATCATCATTGTGGCACACATTAGGGGCATAAATGATTGTCTTATTTTTTGACTTTGTGTTGGATTGTTGATGTTTATTTTTTGGACCACTTGCAAGTAGTGTCATTACATCTTGGTTCCTTTATAACCCTGATGCCTGCACCTACTCTGTATATTGGGTTTATTTTCCTTTTTTATATTTTCTTTGTTGTGTGTGTGTTTGTTCACACACATTTTGGTTAACCATCTTGATTCCTTCATAATCATGGTGAAAACTCTATTGTGCAACAACAAAAATATTATTATTATAAATTTATTCTTCAAATGACGCTCATGCTATGAGCATAGTCCTTTCCCATCCTTGTTCCAATCCCTTGTTTTCTTCCTATCAAGCAGTTTTCCACCGCCTTGCTGTGGCATCCACCCACTTGAAAGGGGCATTCCTTTACTATCCTACTTGTTGGGGCATCCTAAGGCTTCATTACTTTCTGCTCACTACTTTACATGTGTCTACCATCTTTAAAGCATTATTACTTCGCAATAGCACTTTAAAGAGGGGAAAATGTAGACACCCTAAATTACACACATGTTTCCATATTTTCTTAATACATATCCTATTATTCTCCCCTTTAAGACTGATTAATTAAATTGATTATTCATGTAGTTGTACCCCTTTGGAATACTTAAATTGATTCTTAGTACCCCTATTATCATTTATTAAACAAATGATTAATTAATTAGTGTGCACATTATAAGAACCACTTTAGACCCCACATGGACTCCACTTCCTCATCCCAGTCAATTCCACATGGAATCCACTTCACCATTCTAGTAAAGAGCACTTCTAAAATCCTAGAAATGTTGGGGCAATCCAATTGTACGTATAACCACCTTTCTGGATGCAACTTCTACTAAATAAATTCATTTACTGCCCCTCAATGACATTCACCTTCCCGGAACTGCTACAACTTTCTCAAATGTTATTTTTAGCATGTGAATTCAACTAATTTCAACCAAATTCCAACCAACTTATCCTTTATAAAATTCAAGCTCATCCTCTCACAAATCCTCTTGGATTTACAACACAAAAACTCTACTAATTTTCCTTCTAATATCTACATATTGGAAGCTTTCAAAAAAAATTCCTCACATTGGTCTATCCCCATTTTGGAGGTCATTCAAGAGCACCCACATTCATTCCACAAGATTCCACAAGCAAAGCTTCTACAATCTTGCATCGAGGTTGCATTGGAAAGCTACAAGAAGGTTTGCAACTATGTTTTTGTTTATCTTCCATTCACTATTGTTTTTCATCACATTCATAAATGACCTGATAGAGCCTCGTTGTTAAAAGTATGTCTGAAACTACTGCATTAACCAAAATAGATGGAATGGGCCAAAGCTAATGGGCATTATGGCCCTTCATGTACACCCTTGTCCATCTATGGTTACTACTCCTAAAACTTCATGTGTCTTATTATTGCTTCATATTTTACTATTGTTTGGAACTTGAGTCTTCGATACCTTGCGATGCTTGCTGTGTAACTGGTTTGATCTTCAAAACCCTATATGGCCAATAAGTCCCACAAAAAAAAACACTAGGTGAGTTATGTGTACCCCCTATACACCGCCGATGTTACCACTACTCCAAAGAGAGCTCAAACTGCACATCGTTCTTGCCTAACATGTGATCTCTAGAATGTATGCAACCAAATGTACAGTCATGATATTATAACAATATGATTATACTTGCATATTTTCCCTAGCTTGAATTGGAGTGATGATATGTTCCTTGCATTTGCAGATATGAGTAGATGATTTCCCTAGAAAGAGTGTGCAAAGTATATGGGGCTCAAGGGAGTCTTAAAATGGCCTTTCTTATGCTTGTTCTTAGTGTATGGTCATGTGGATCTTTGGGTGTCAAGTATGTAAAACCGCCTCCTTGATAATGGATGAATGAATAGCTTATATATATTATGGATTTGGAAAATTTGGATAAGGATGATTAAAAGTGTTCTAAAGAAATTTGAATTAAGAAATGTGTCATTAGAGAGAAATGGACAAAAGTGGATGGGAATGGATATAATATATGGATTTTATGGCTCATTTTGGGTGCTTTGGTCTAGGATGCATGTGCAAATGCTTTGAAAATTGGGATTGTATTGTGCAAGGGTTTAGCCTAATTCTATGGACTAATATGACTATTGTTCGAATAAATGAGATATGTGTGCAAGCAAGAATGAATGAGACATAAATAGGGATAACATGATTAACTAAGTTGGACAAGTGTGGACTGATGCAAAGGCATTATACAATTTGTGTTTTTGTAAGACATGAAAATGAGTGTCTATATATTCCCCCCTTTAAGTATAGAATTTAAAATTGCATGTTTAAAGGAAAAGTCACATGTGTGCATAGAGACACTTTTCCTTTTCTCAGAGTGCCTTGTGCTTGTGTTAGGAATTTGTCTTTGTTTTGATTATGTTTATTTTACTATGCATACCTACAAAGAAAAGAGTGTAGTCAATGTATGTAGTATAGGAAATCAAACTTTGAACTTGATGTGAAAATTAGAAAGAAAAGGAAAGGAAAGTGTACACCTAATTATTCTGAAAGAAACAGGGGAGAATACTCTCGTTACCATTTCCATGGAGATTTGTTGAATTTTATATTGGAGCTAGTTGGAAGGACTTAGGGGTGATCAATCCCCAAGTGGAATTTTCCTAATTGGATAGAAAGAAGTGCGAATGTACCCCGCATGATGAATATAACTGTATGGGGAGTGTTCTAGTTTTTCCACATCCCTCCAAAAAATGAGCAATGAGAAGTTGATTAACTAAAATGTGGGATTATTCTAGGCTAATCTAATATTAAGAATAATAATAAATAATAGATAAATGCATAAATAAAATGAGGGGTCCGACCTACTCTATTCCATTTACATATAATATAGAGCTGCCATCGGGTCGCCCCCCCAAGCAACTAAGGAAGTAGATATGTAAAACCCTAATGAGCTAGAAGAGTTAGAAGGAGCTTAGATGATTTGACGATGCCTCATGAGTGTGTTGCAAAATAAATTGGATGAAGAGAATGCAGATGTGACCACACAGAAGCTCTAGAAAGCATAGATCCAAAATAGTAGGCTAGACTAGGATGCCTAGAGAGGAACAAGGGTGCTTGTGGGCACCTTGTTCTGAGAACTAAGCACCTTGATCTACAAAAATGATGTAAAACCCTCCCTCGAGGTGTCACTAAGTGATCACGTGTGTTTGTTTCATGTCACACTAGTGTCACTTAACTCGGTTGTACGTCATTGTAAATCCATGATGATGGAGATACCTGTAAACCCCAAGATGAACATCAAACCCCTAAAAAAGAAAGATGCATATGTAGGGGTCGGACTGTCCTTAGCGGCCATAATGGTGGACTTACTAATTGAGCACTACACTACATATCAAACTTGATGTAGTTTTATGTGCTTTTATGTGCAATCATGCCCTAAGTGCTCTTGTGTCATTCGTACTTTGTGACAATAATGAGCAATAACTATGTGTAGAGATGTAATAAAATGGAAAATGGAATAAAATAAACTTCCCGCCTATGAAGTGCGATGTAGATGAACCAACATTGTGCCTTGTGATGGAGCTATATAAATACAAATGGACCTTTGATGGATGTAACCTTAGGTGATGATAGTAGTGCTTAGTGCATGGTCTGTCATTATGGTCTCATAAATTTGTATTTATATGGTTCTCTTGTTCTAAATTTGTAATTAACCTCAAAAAGGCCAAACACTAAAAAGATGAAAAGCTCAAACAACTAGAAAGTGCCCAAAAAGTAGTGGAAAAGTGTAAAAAGGCTTAGGGCACCTTGAATGGGACTAGGGTGCCTGGGGTGCCCCCGTAGTGGGCTAGGCACCCCAGTCAAAGATAAAATGACGTGAAATGGCATAACAGACTTGGTGAGTAGATGCAGGAGGTCAGTAGTGATGACAACAAACAAAGTAAAATAGCCAAAGGACATGGGTTGATTAGTACTTTATTCACTCAAAAACCATATGAATAGTAGTATGAGACCAAGACTAAATAATGTATAAAGTGCATAATTTTGTGTTTACATTTTCCCCCACTTTATGTTGGTGAGTGGAATGCTCTATAACATAAAGTAGATAGAGATGTGTACCTGATTTCCATGTATAGTGATGTAGAAAGCGTGACGATGGAATAAACAAAGTGTGGAATGAGAAAATAGTGGAGTGTGGAAACTAAAGATGTATAAGTGCCAAAAAGTGGTGAGAGTGAACCTAGGGTGGAAACATGTGTGTAGTTACCGATGTGTGTTATGTACCTGCATGTTAGTATGAGGTGTGTCTACCAAAAAATGTTGTTTTTGTTGTTGTTGACACCTTTTTTGTAGGTGTTTGTTCTTGTTGACTTCTTATTTCTCATACAGATGGACCTGTAAAGGAGAAGATGATCAAGTAGTCAAATACACATGTATGTGTAAAAATTGCATGTATATAATAAAGAGACTGTAAATGGAAGTATGAAAAATTAAAAGGAACATGTGCACCTGATCTGTGATGAGAGAAAATGGTATAGAGAGGATATCCTGTACTGTGAGTTTTTTGGGCGATCTCATGCCACTATGGCCAAAGAAGTGTAGGGAGAAAGCTACATTATTCTCCAACCAGTAATTACTTCCCTGAGAATAGTGTGAAGAGATATTTGTACTTAGTTTTTTGGGTGATCTGACCCTACTTGACGAAGTAGTGTAGGGAGGAAATCCGCAATATCCTCCAACCTGTAACTGCTCCCTAGAATTTCAAGGACAACCTATCATGTAAAAGTTGTTGTGTATGGGGTTCGTAGACTGGTCTGAGCCCACTCACTATATAACCCATAATGTCAAGGACGGAAAAATGAACTGAATTATACTGGTAGAGAGTGATGTGTAATGTGTAAAACCCCAAATGATGCCTCCCGCTTTGGGGGTGCATGCAACATCACTGATAGGAGAATGTGGCCCCAAAAGAGGACCAACCACATAAATTGTGCCCTGCATGGGGAAGGGAATGCGCTTGGTAGAAACCAAGGCACATGTAAACAAGTGGCTAGAAACAAGTGTTAGTGCAAACAAGCATGCATGTAAAAGACAAGTCTATGCTACACAAATAATGTATAAGTTGGAATGTGAATAAACACACAAGAAGAAAACATAGACCACCAAAGTGGGTTGTAAACATGGGACATCACTCACAATGTAGCAACACACTCAAGGCCGCAATGTCCGCATACAAAAAACAAGTGTGCATACCAAAAAAATGTAAAGGATTACATATAATAGCAGTCAAAGACAAATAAGTACAAACAACAGATAGCCATGGAAGTAGATAATCCTACAAACAAATGCTACACATGATGCACCCGTTAGCATGTTAAAAATATAACCCATATGTCAAAAGCGTGTACAGGCAAGTAATGTAAAGTGCTAAGTAAAAAATGGAATAATAGAGCATGCAAGGGATGAATGTGGATGCCCCCAACAACCATTGTAGGAGTGGTGGGAGGAGAGCATCAAGTTGGGTGTAAGAGACATGCATCTGCAATCACAACTAGAAAAGGATGTGAATGTGCATGTGTGTGTATGGTAAAGCTAATGACAAATAAGAGATCAAACTAAAATGTGTAATAACAAATGTAAGCAAGAATAAAAGTAACCAATGTATGCAACATGTTGTGGATGGATGGAATGGAATGCAAGATGGATGATAAGAGTCGCATGCCCCCCTGAGTGAATGGAAGTGTATGAAGTGAGGTTCATTTAGTATCCCCCCTCAGCAATCAAGAATGAACCAAAAAATGAAAGTGTGTCATCGGGTAATGGTCGAAGTGTGTGTTGTGTCTAACGCACTGTGATGAGTGTGTATGTGTGCAACCTAGAGACGAACAAGTGATGATGTAACCTAAAGTATGTACTATTATAATATGAAGGAATATGTGACCATTTATCCTATAGCGTATGTCACTAACCTAGTAATGTCAAATGATAGAAGGTCAAGTGATGAATGTGTGTGTATGATAAGGTCCATTTGATTGGTAAACCCTCGACAGTCGAGTATGGACCAATGAACTAGAGTGCGTCATAGGGTAGTGAGTGTAGCACGTAGAAGAATATGTAGTATGTGTGATGATAAGAGACGACCATATGATGTGTGGAATGTGTACTATACGATGTATGAGATGCAATGCAAGATGTGCAGATAGACTAAAAGTGTAAGGTGTGCGCTATGTATTATGTAAGATGAGGAGTATGTAATGCTTAGACTTGTAGACAATAGAAGTGTGATACATGTATGATGAAAACTAATAATAAGTGTGTAAATTTTGAAATGATGTAGACTAAATGTAGAGTGTATGATGTAAGATGTAAGACATATGACGAGATATGTATGTAGAGTCGCAATGTGTAGTATCTAGTGTGCAATGTGTGGGGTTCATGTGTAGTTGTATATCTCAACAGTAAAGTGTGAATCGAAGCACAAGAGTGTGTCATTGGGTAGTGAGGTGATAAGAGTAACCTATCAAAGACCGACTTTGCATGAAGTGGTGGAATCTTGATGGGAAAAAGTAATAGTAGGACCATGCGATAGTGGTGGAATGTGAGATGTGCCTTGACCATTAGTAGGAGGAGTAGTTTCTTTGACAAAAATGAGTGGCTTCTGAAGTGGTGATTGGGAAAGGATGTTGCACAATGGGTGATTATTTAGTGATGTTGTGGAATACTTAAGTAGAGGATAGATTGAACTAAGCTTTAGAGTAGGTTTCTTAGATTGACTTGGTGATAATGTATATGATTTAGTAGGAGGAGGTGATGGAGCACTAATCTTGAGAGGTGATTTCTTAGTTTGACATGGTAATGTCACAAATAGATTGAGTAGAATAGAAGTGGGACCATCCTTAAGAGGAGGTTGAGTGGATTGAATAGGCGACACTTAACTAGCCAATGAAAACACATTAGAAGTAGTAGACAAATGCTCATTGAATATAGGAGAAGATTTAGGATCCCATTGAAATGTAGCATTTTTAGATGGGAATGCAACAAAATGTTGTGCAAAAAATGATATAAATCCCTTATGCTCAAGATATTTGATTCTTCATTGTAAATAGTGGCACGTAATGCCATTATGTCCATTGATTTGATGATAATTGCAATATGGACGACCTTGATATTTATCTAACCAATAAATGGGATAACAATGAGTAGGCAGTAAAGTAATCGATTGACGACTAAGGAGATCAGTAATGAGGTCATATTGCTTAGTGTTACAATTAAGTATGAGAGGCTTTGGTAATGGTAAGACAAGAGGTTCACATATATGAGCACATGTAGTAGACATAACATGGGAATGAGATGTAAAAGGAGATCAAACATGCTCTTCGGAAACATTCTTAGGCTGTTGGATTTCAGATTTGAGAGATGTGATTATGGATTCCATAACCATAAATTTATCTTGAAACAAATAATTTAAAGCTTGAATTGATTCCAATAGGGGTTGATTAGATGCAGGAGCATTAGGACTAGTGTCCTCATATAAACAATCAAATATAGGGATTATTTCATGTGGAGGTGTGTTTTTAGGATGATATATGGTGTTTAGGGCTTTTTAAAGAAAAACCTGAAAATTAGGATGCATCTTAATTAAATCAGACAAAGAAACTTGAGCAACTTTAGGAGCCATGATAGAGGAAAAATGAGAGTCCTAAGCATGAAAGCATTCAGGTTCACCAAAATGATTAACTAAAATGTGGGATTATTCTAAGTTAATATAATATCAAGAACAACCATAAAGAACATATAAATGCATAAAGAAAATGACACAAGCAACTAAGGAAGTAGATATGTAAAACCCTAATGATAAAGAAGAGTTAGAAAGAGCTTAATTGATTCGACGATGCCTCAGGACTATGTTGAAGAAAAAACTCAATGGACATAATGGAAATGTGACCAAACAAAAGCTCCAGATTGCACAGATTCATAACAGTAGGTTGGATTGGGGCACCTAAAGAGGAATAGGGGCACTTGTGGGTGCCTTGGTATGAGAATTGGGTACCCTAGTTTGTGGAAAAGACCCAAAACCCTCCTCTGAGGTATCGCTAAGTGATCGACTGTGTTCACTTCATGTTGCACTAGTGTCACTGAACTCAGTTGTATGTCATTGTAAATTAGTGATGAAGGAGAGACCTACAAAACCCTAAGATGAGCATCAAATCGCTAAAAATCAAGATGCATATGAAGGGGTTGGGCTGTCCTCAGTGGCCACAATGGTGGACTTACTAACTGAGTTCTTGTTAGGTAGATTTTATGCTCAGCTAAAGCATGCAACCTAGGAAGTCATGGGATAAATCCCCTTCATTTAATGGTGAAGCTCCCATATTTTTTATTTGTTTATTCTAACACCTATCTAACTTCTTAGAGGTATTACTTTTAACTATATAGCTCGTGAACCACAACTAAATAGTCTGACAACAAGTAAGTAGCTATTTGGTGACCAGAATGTGAGACATAGAAAACATAAGTAAATAAAATGAATTTGAGTGGATACTGGAATGCACTTTGTAACAGGTAGTTTTCAGAGCCAGTTACTCACACACGGAAAAAACGAACTTTATCTTTTATGGATTAATTTTAAGAAACTTAAAAAGAAACGTATACTTATGAAAATTAAGACAACACAAAGTTTATCATAATAATCACAAATTACACAACCAGACTGTGAGAGAAACAAAGTTCAATCAAGGTCTTCCTTCCTTCTTATTTAAATCTTAACTGCTTACAATAAGTGGCTCCAACTATTTCAACATAAAGTCTAAAATAACCATGTACAACCTATAACAATTTCTTGCCCAAAATTCTAGATCCTTTACATGCAAGCCTCTTCTTTTATTTATAATTGTTACAAATAAAGCATATGGAAAAGATATCCATTATACTTTAATAAATGAACAACTAACAAACAATTTAGAGTTGAGAAATTTACTCCTTAAAAACCTATTTTAATGCCACTTCGCCACTTTTAGAAATATTGAACATTAAAACCATAAAAATTGTTTCTTAACCACTTTCTAATCTTTTGACTTTATGAAATGATTTAAAGTAACGGTGAATGCACATCACATTACTAAAGTATTACAAAGAGTATACTTAATAAGAAGAGAAGAAAAGTAGAATAATAAGTAGAAGAAGAAGAAGAAAGAAAAAGAAATAAAAGAATTAGTTTGGATCGAAAATTTCTGTTCCTACTTTATCTTTTCCTTTACTCTTATCTTTGGCCTTTTCTTTATCCACTTCAGCTTCATCTACTTCATCTTCTTCATCTTTATGTTTTTCTTTGTAGATGGAAAGTTTGTCACTTATGTAGTTGATGATATTGCTATCTGCATCAGCTGCAGTTCCTAATTATGTTTCAATCATGAACAATTACTCATCCAAAACTTTGTAGCTTCCTCTCACTTTCCCAAGACAATATCCCAATTGGTTAACAACATCCTGAATATTTTATAGTTTATCTAATGATTTTTCACTTAAAAGGACTAATAGCCTTGTCCATCAATTGCTGAAACAATGGAATAAAATCCTCAATACTTTGTAGATAGCTTGAGGTATCATACTTCGTCAGACCATATATCACATCCTCAAGTTATTCTAGAACTTTCTCAACTCGTTCATCCATCATCTCTATCTTGGTCATAATATGCTTCAAAATGTGCTACCTGAATGAAAAAAGATGTTTTTGTTGTCTTCCCTTCTTAACTGATCCTCGAGGTGAAATATTTTCCCTAATCAAAATATCATCAGATAATTCATTGATTTCTTCCAAACCCTGCTACTGTAATTCAACAATTCCACCTTCATTGTCCACCTCTTGCTTAATCTCTTTCAATTTATTCACCTTCTCCTGATACTCAGTAGTTTTTATCAAAACTTCCTTGTAAAAATTCGTGGTTGTGTTTGTGATATATGTTATTCATTCATCTATAGCCTTAAATCTATCACTTGTCTCTTCTACAACAGTAATTACTTGTGGATGCATTTGTTCTTCTATAAGCATTTGCTGTGGAGGATTCTTGGCAACCTTCATAATTATATTATAAAGTTTAAATGATTGTTCCTTCAGCTTGGAAACCTTAAATTTTTCCTCATCCAACCTCTGGAAAAGGTTGTTTATCAATGTCTATGTATCCTGATTCAACCCTTCAATAGTGACCTCTCCCAAAGGCACCTTTGTGATTGTCAAATCCTCCTTAGTCAATTCTTCTTTCTTCTTTCCAATTGGTGGAGTAGATACTTCAAAAAATTTCTTCCCTAAAGAATCAATATCCAATCTTGATGTAACCTTTGGAATTTTCATCCTTTTCATCTTCTTTTCAATTGTCCTCAACAGCTGAAGGTCCATTTCCTCAAAATCAATTACTTCCTTGGAGGTAGAAGAGGACTAATTAGTCAACCAATTGGTAAATTCCTGACCCGAAAGAGGCTGAGCTTTAGGATGTACAATTATTTCTTTGCCACCTCATCCTAGTGGGGAATACACCACAATTTATAACTACCTCTTAGGTTCTTCAGAAGTTGAATCTTGATGTAAAACCCCTACTAATTCAACCATTTTATTCCTTATCACTTTTTTTCTATCTCTTCCTCATTTATAGTATCAATATCCTCAATGTCTCTATGTACTGCAACATCCAGAACTGAAGAGATTTCCATCATTTGATCATGCACACCACTATCAATTTCCATCATAATGTCTCCTTCCTCCATCTCTACATCTGTCATATGATCCTGACCTCTTTATGATGTTTGAAGTATGTCTTGTGAAGAGGAAACATCAAGATTCTCCTTTAGTGACACAACTGATGATTCTTCAAGACATGGAGGAGGAGGAGGAGGAGGAGGAGTAGCTGGTGGTGGATAGGGAGGTGGCTTAGGCAACACAGTTTCTGTGGTAGCTACTAGAAATAAGAAAGAAGCTGGTTTGAGTGTTGGAATTACAATTCCCTCCTTAGAAAAAGGTTCTTAGATGGTAGGAGCAATAACTGATGATGCTACTACACTAGAAGTTCTTTTGGGGCCAACTCCTAAAATCATAGGATTATTTTTTCCTGCTCTTCGAAATGACTTCAACTTCACAGCTAGGCCACTGCTTTCCCCTGGACCTTCTTTTCCTTTTCTAGTTTCTATAACATCCTCTCCTTTTCTAGTGCTAATGCGAGTAATTTCCTTCATCACCAACTCCTTTAGGAAACAACCTTGACTACTCAACCATTCAACAATGTAGAATAATAATTTTGATGTTCTCTCCATGATTGATTTCAAAGTATGAGTGACTAGGAGAAAAGGATCATTATCACCTCCTTGGTCATAATAAGCTTTAGAAATATCTTTCTCATCATTAGCAAGTCCTTCTGGGATCTTATCCAAGCCAAACTCTGAAATAGGTTTAATATTCAATCAACTATAATCCCTTCTTTTGACTTCAAATTCATATCTGCAATCATCCCAAAAATCTTCTAGTGTAGGTAAATGTGCATAATTTAGAGAAACTACCTTTCTAGCTATATTTCTATAATCAAAATTCCTCCTTTCATTAAAGGAAATCTGATTATAATGAAGATACATTTCCTTTTGAACATCTCTCTCCTTATGAATGTTTGCACAAGTATTGTCCAATCACAATAGGAAAATGCACCACTGTCCTGTGAAGACCATGTTGCAAATAATCTAGTACTGCCAAATGTCTGCATAACTCGAACAAATTCCACTTGTCACTTGGGTATCTAGGCAACTTTAACACAACATTCAAGAAGCCATAGACTCTTAAATATGTAAAGTGTGAAAACTGAATAAAAATGCACCCATAAGGTTGGACTACATTCCTTGCTTCATCAGTTACTCTTTTGGCTCTCGAGTATGGATTCAACCTACAAATGACTTCATACAAGAATAAGTCATTAAATTTTTTATACTCATTAAAATACCCAGGAAACGCTAACTGTGGATAATGTTCACAAATGGGTTAATCATCTTTTTTTCCAATAGTTCTCAATCTAGGAAAGTTTCCATGTGCTGTAATAACATATATAAGATAGGAAGTCATCTTGAAATCCAGATTATGAATAATGTTTTTCAACTGAAAATCAATATTGTCACTGATGATTTCAGCCCAATTGATTAGAGTATTAGGTTTAACATTTTCTATTACTCTAAAAAATTAATACATCCATCTATAAAAGAATTTAGCATTCTTGTCACCATTAATCCTACAAAGAAGTTGAGTAATATCATTTGCTTCTTGAATCAGATCATATCTTACAACTACTTTGGGGAATGTGGAAGTTTGTTTTGATACCTTTAAGTAATGCAAATTGATGATTTTTATAGCATCCTTTTTATTTTTCACCCATTACTCATTGGATTTATCCATACTGATACTTAATGCATCTGGTACAGTTGAGATCTTCAATAAAGAATTGAATAAATGAACATCCAAGCTTCCCAAAAGATCACCGACATCATTCCCGATCATTCTAGTCTTGGAATCATAATGTTTGACACATTCTAGCACAAAATTAGGCAACTGACAAGTGCTAGGAAAGGCAAATGCTTCAGTTAACCCACTTCTAATTAATGCTTCCATTAAAGGTGTCTATGTTTTAGCCTTTGACATTTCTACTAACTCAAGCACTGATACATGAACCATATCAGTATCACCTATTCCAACTACTTTTGATATTATGCAAGTCTCATAGGATATCCTTTAAAGTCATACTTCATTTCATCTCTCTTGGCTTTCCTTTTGCCTTTTTTGGAACCTGATGCTTCTTTAATATCCAAGTTTGGATCTTCTCTTATTATAGTAGTTTCCTCTTCCCCTACTATAGTTATTTCTTCCCCAGATTGATCACTTAATTCAATTGGCATCAATGCACTAAATAAGACATGTTTTGCATCGATCTCAACCTACTCAACTCTTGTTAAAAATGCAAGTAACGTTTACTCAAAATGACTCAAAACATAGATCAGAAACATGTAAATTGACATGAAGAAAACTAGGGGAAATTTAGGGCTAAATTTTAATGATTTTCCTTCAGAGGTAACAACAGATTTGATTACTAAAAACCAACCCTAATCCTAATAAAGAAACAATATTAAATTCTACATTTTAAACCCTAGAAAACAAGAACCAAAAGAAAACACGAGCTAGAACTTAAAATGCAAAATACAAGGAAGAAAAACCAGAAAAGTAAAAAGGAAAACAATATACTAACCTTAACTGCAAATGGGTTTGAATTGATTCATGCTAATTCCTCTTAAATCAATTGATGGAGGTTCTCGAGGTTTGGGGAATCGACAACTTCTCTCCTACTAAAATTGTGAATGCGTGGATCCTAGTTGGAATTTCTTAGGGATTTTATATTTTCCATCTCATTAAATGCCAGCCGTATGAATGCCATCTCAGCCCTCTTTATTATGCGGTCTTTTGAAACGTCTTTACTTCGATATTTTAGAAAGAAGAAAAGTAATCCCAATTTACTGGTAGCTTGTATGATTAGTTATGCAGATTTTTAGTATTAATTTAATCATTTTGATGTAAAAGAAGTAAAACAGGTTGGATTCAATGCAATGAACAGGATATAGTTAAGAATTAGAGGTAGAAATCGACGCTATGAACTAGGAAGTAGTTAAACGACTTTTAGCCATTACTTTACTTGTTTTATAAATAAGACAAGTAAAGTAATATGAATTCAATGCAATTAATGTGGGGTAGTAAATCATTATGAGTTCAACACATTACTAAGGGAACGTAAGTGAGTTCTGCATCCTTTTTGAACTACTTTATTTAAAAGCAACAATACATCAAAATAACACAAAGAAGCAAAGTTTTTTAATCTTCTGAGGATTTACAAAGAACCCAACACATGATTACTTAATGATCTTACCCCAAGAAACCTCTGGAAAATTCTTGAAGAATTATCATGCACTCCTACAACCCTAGATGAGTCAAAGCAATAACCTAGACACACACACTAAACAACAATCTAGAGCAACAAACAAACACGATCACAACTAATCACAAAACATGAGAACCAAAAATTTCAAAGGGGAACCTCAATATTTCTGCAAGAAATATTGGGGACACTAGTGCTGCACTACATTTCAAACTCGATGTAGCTCTATGTGCTTGTGTGTGCAATCATGCCCTAGGTGCTCTTGTGCTAGTCACACTTTGTGAAAGTAACGAGTAATAACTATGTGTAGAGATGTAATAAAATGGTGGATGGAATATAATAAACTTCCCTCCTATGCAATGTGATGCAAATGAACCAGCCTTGTGCCTTGTGATGGAGATATATGGATGCAAATGGATCCTTTGATGGATGCAATATTAGGTGATGATAGTAGTGCTTAGTGCTTGGTCCCTCATTATGGTCTCATAACTTTGTATTTATATGGTTCACTTGTTCTAATTTCGTAACTAACCCCGAAAAGGCCAACCACTAAAAAAATAAAAAGCTCAAACAATTAGAAAGTGCACAAAAAGTAGTGGGAAAGTGTAAAAAGGCTCAAGGCACATCGAATGGGACCAGGGTGCCTCTATACTAGGCTGGGTGCCCCAGTCGAATATAAAACAACACCAAATGGAAGAATTAACTGGGTGAGTAGATGCGAGAGGTCGGTAGTGACGACAACAAGCAAAGTAAAATGGCCAGAGGATATGGGTTAATTATTACTTTCTTCACTCAAAAATCATATGAATAGTAGTATGAGACCGAGACTAAATAATTTCTAAAGTGCATGATTTTATGTCTGCATAAGTGAAGAGCGTTGTTGATACTCACACTTTAATCATTTATTATTTATCAATACCATGGTGATGTCAAAGGCTATTTGTAACAAAGAATGGTTTGAACTGCATTGAGCATGCACATGAATTATTTAAGAAATATACAATTGTTATAACTAAGAATCTATCCCAAATTATTAAACTTGATGAGAGAAAAACAGAGCACAAATACTCCTACCTCTATAACGTTAACGAAATGAAACATGTAAAAGTAAAAAAGTAGTTTAAATGATTTAAATATAATATTATGCTTGAAAATAAACAAACTGAAATAGATGAACAAGAAATAAACAACACTTCCTTTCACATTGGGGAGGGGTAGCCCTTGCTCCTTCCCTTTTATCTGGTTATAACACCTTACTCATGAAAACATAGTTGATTCCATAATTATGCCCTTTTTATTTTTCAATGACTTTACAATGCACTTTTTATTTCTAAGAAAAATATCACCTTTATTTCATGATGATAACACCTTATATATTAGGCAAAGTATAGTTCTTCTTCCAAGAGAAATTATTATTATAATTACATACAGGAGTTACATGATGGAGTTAACTAAGCAAATTTATATCAGAACGACAATATAGCTGGCAATTATTAAGATGATGTGAAGTCATGGCTCTAGAATTTTGGTTGTACTCATCTTATAAATGGAAGTTAAGTTCTTACAAACATCACTCAATTGAATCTAGAGATCTCATGAATTTAAAAGAACTCAAGTAATCACACTTCTTACATAATTGAGGATTGAACAAACTAAGGACTAGTTAATGCTGGTTAGAATTTTAATGTAAAGCCTAAACCATGTTAAATTTGAATGATCTTTATGTCTAAAGAGGTGGTTGTCACATAAGCAAACCAATTTCCTAGATGGAATGGAAGCTGAATCGGTGGTTCCATGAGTTGCGCAAATCTTGTGTTGATTGGGTGAGTCTTGCATTGTGATATATGAGTCTTGCACTTTGTTATGTTCGTCTTGTGCTAGGCTTATAGGAGTCATGTGCTAAGATTATGTAAGTTTTTCCATTCACATTTGTTAGCACAAAAATTAACTTATATCAATCAATCCAAGAAAGCATATGAGAGATAAAAGACAACCAAGATTTATGCAAAAAACTTATTTTTAAGTCAATAAAAGTATTATTTACAATAAAGCTAATATCAGTTCAATACAAGGTAATAGTGGAAAAAATGGGGCTTGGAATGGGAATTTAAAATGGCTCATCAAGAATTCTAACCTACAAGGATAAAAGTCACCTTGATACTTCTCAAGACCCACAAATAAGTACCACTGTAGATGAACATGAACCCAATTGATTTGCAAATGATGAAACAATGTACCAGGGAAATACTATCTTGCACGTACCCTTGGTGCCATCATAATCTAAATTGTACCATGAATTATGTAATTGAACCTAAGTAAAAATCTTGTAGATGTTATTGAGAAACCGTACCAACTGATAAATTTATCAAACCTTCCCTCAGGACAAAAGCATATAGAATGGGCCATAACATCCATACATTATGGTCCCTGATGTACATTTTGGTCCCTTTATTTATTTTGACTTAATTCTATTTTGGATCTATTCTTTGAGCCTTTTACCTGTCTAATTTTTTACATGTTATTTTGTTTCTAGATTCTAAGTTTTTGTGAGGGTGAAATATCACCCGATGATTGCTCCCCTTATTTGGGGTACGTGAGATAGAGAAAAGTGAATGTGGCCAGAAAAGAAGACCTGTAGCTGATGTTCATGAGTGTTGAAGGATTCCTGCATGGGGAAATGGGAGTGCACATGGTGTATACCATGGTGTCTACATAATAGGTTAATAGAAATCTAGCAAAGTGTTAGTGAGAAACAATAAAAAACAATGCAGTCGATGTAAGCAAATGAATGCAAAGAAACACAAGTAGAAAAATCATGGCAAATAATATGATGCATACATGGGACACCACTCAGGATGTCACAAGACAATAAAGGCAGTCAAGGACAATAAGCAATAAGTAAGTAACATATGGCATTGCCTATAAAAAATGAAAGCATATATCAAACATGTGAAATAAGATACACGACATAAAACGAAAAATGATTCTTGGTTTGGAAGTGACCTCCAAAATAGATACTACACATGAAGAATTCATTAGCATGTTAGAGTAATAAATAATGTGACAATATGTATGTATTGAGTAAATGAGGTAAGAGAAGGTAAAGTAGCAAATATTTGAACAATAACACATGTATGTGAGAAAGTGTAAAGTGGATGCCCCCAGTTAGCACATAACAACTGGTAACGAGCAGTGTCAAACATCCTGCATCATGTAACCATATTTTTGTAGTATGCATTCACCTCAATGTACCATGTGAACACACATGTATAGAAAAAGGATATATCATATTATGTATCAAGATAACATGACAAGTAAAGTGCAACATGAAGAGTATAAGCGTGTAATAGAATCAACCAAGCAAGAGCAATGCGACTTTTTATGAATTTTGAGCATATTTGAATGTTTTTGGATTTTTAAAATATTTGAATGGTTTAATATTTTAGCCCCCCTGAGGGCATAAATGAAAACCTATTCTCCAAAGAGAAGGAAGCGTGATCCAAGAATTCTAGGGGAATATAGATTTTTTAGTGTTTTTGATGAATCAGAAAGTGTGTAAGCAAAGGTGAGAAATAAATGTTTCCCTAATATGTGTGTGCAAAGTGAGGTTCAGGTGTGTAACTGCTCCCTCAATATTCAAGTTAAACCTATAAATAAAGTGTGTCATCGGGAAATGAGGGGGGGGGGGAAGTGGATGCCCCCAAGAGAGTAATATATGCCTCATTATATGGGTCCATAAAGAGAGTCATAGAAACCTATTATGTAGATAAAAGGGTGGGTGATATATAAGTGATCATACATGCCCAATGAAGGAGGTCCATATATGTATAATAGTGTTTTAGATGCATTGCGTTCATGGGGTTTAGTAAGTGCGTAAAATGATATACACCATTTCCAATTTTTTCCATAATAACAAATGGACCTAGACAATTAGGTTTAAATTTGCCCTTGATAGAGGCCTACACATTAGTATTCTTTTATTTTTCCTTGAGTATAAGGTCACAAATATTAAATTCTCGTGGGTTAATTTTTTTATTATATGCTCATTTAACATGTTCTCAGTATTGGCAGAGATTCTCTAAAGCTTATATGCGTCGTTGATCAAGGGTTTCCAAATTGTGGAGATGTTTCTCATGATATTCATTATCTTTGAGAACATATTTTAGCGACACATGTAAAGATTGAATTTATAATTCTAATAGTATGATGGCTTTGGTGCCATAGACAAGAGAGAATGAGGTGGAATTGGTATGAGTATGCACACTCGTACAATAGGCCCAAAGGGCATATATTAGTTGATTGTGCCAATCAATGCCATCTTTATCTACCATTTTGCGCAGGATCTTGATGATGTTATTATTAGTGAGTATAACCTATCCATTCCCTTGAGGGTAATATGGACTGCAGAAAGTATGTTTGATTTTGAATTTGGCACCAAATTTCTTGAACCTGTGATTTTTAAAGTATGACCCATTATCAACAATAATTATAGATGGTAATCCAAAATGAGTGATGATATGTGTAGCGATGAATTCAAAAATATACTCACCACTAGTGGTGTGCAAAGGTGTTACTTCAATCCATTTGCTGAAATATTAGATGGCAATAATAATGAATTTGTGTCCATCAACTGACTCAAGATTTACTTTGCCAACAATGTCAAAACCCCATAGGGAAAAATGCCACATAGATAAATTAGGTTGTAAGGAATAAGTCAGGGAATGACTGATATTTCCATGCCTTGACACCAATCTCATCGTTTGGCATGTTCAAGACAACATTTTTTCATGGTAGGCCAAAATTAGCCTTGTCACAACAATTTTTGATACATAGCCTTACTGTTAAAGTGACCTCCACAGACATTAGTGTGTATATGTGATAAGGTCAGGGGATATCATCAAACCCAAAGAAATGTATAAAATTTCCATGCAAATCTTCTCTAAATAATGATCCCCAATAAATTCATAGCTAGAAGCCTCGTAGTGTAACTAGCGCGCTTTTTATGGTGATGTATGGCTGTGTCAAGCTTGCCAATAGAGAAAGTTGTGTTGTATGTGACTGTAAGAACCTGTAGGGAATTGACTGTGCATAATTTTATGGAAGGTCAACGTAAATGCTGAATACAAAGGTAACATGGTCATATGTGATGTCATGTGGGATCAAAGATGTAACACTAGCCATAACATCTGCATGTTGATTATCTTTGATTCGTAAATAGGTAGGAACCCCCTACTATTCTAAATCTTTACGAGAATATCTCTTTAAAAAAATTTAGTTTCTATCCTTTAGAAACTTGAACTGATTTTAAAAACTTATCCAAATGGATTGAAAAATTGAATTTAATCATTCATATCATTTGCACATTCAAACCAATAAGAATTTCATTTTACCCGATTTCATCATTTTCTCATAAAATTGTTGTACTGATTAAAATTGCATCCAAATTAAAATCTGATTTAAAAATATATGCACATATCTTAAAACTAAATGTAAAATTAGAAAACACATAACACTGGAATTATTTACGGGGTTTGGAAATTCTTACATCCTCGGGTTCATACAAACCAATCCATTAATGTTTAGTTTTGTAAGTACATATAAAAAATTACAAATCAAATAATGAACCTGCAATATAAGACTCTAAAAACCTGTGAGCTCTGAAAAACATCAGTGTTCACTCTCTGTGTTTGTTCCCAGCTTCACAAGTCAATATTTCCTCTGTTCTCTATCAAAAGTGACACAAAAGAATTCAAAACGACGATATACAAACTCAAAATTGGGGAAATGAATACACCATCTCAAGTGCCTCTAAATTTTGAACATTTTCTAGTTCACTTTGAGACTTGATTCTTCCCCTAAGTGATTCAAAAACTATGATTTTCAAAACTGCTATGTTATATTTTTTCCACAATCATCTACATTACCCACTTCAAATAGAAAATGCCCCCTTGTATAAAAATTTTGCCACCTATGGCGTAGTGGTGGACATATTTTTTGTTATCTGATTAATTAAGGGGTCGAGCCCCTCTAATCACCTCCATCTCTTTGTTTTACTATGTTAGGAGAAATCCCACATTCATAGGGGATTGGGTGGTTGGTGGGTTTAAAAGTGGCATGGCTGTTATGTTAAGGTATCTTAGGCCACAGTTTGTTGGATGACCATGTGGTTAGGCCGATCAGTAGTGACTAAGTTGGGATGGCCAAGCTATGTTGGGTGATTGGCTGTTAGCTCACCAAGATAAGAATAGTAACAGAGGAAAAGACACCCCTCCAAAAAAGGAGTGCATCAGCCCTAGTTGAGGGCCCTCAATAAGAAAATAGTGGAGCCCACCCATCTGAAAATGAGTGTCAAAGATAAGAGTCAAAAAATAGTTTTGTTTTTCTTAATATCACCTTGCCACGTATCGCACCCTGATTGGCCAGCTACCCCTACTTTTGCTCTTTGAATTAGAAACTTCTATTTCAGTAACTTGCTCCAATGATGTCCATTTTTTGCATTCAGATAGGAGACAAAAATATCTCAAAGTATTATACCGTACTATAATGATATTGGGAGATTTAGGAAAACTTTTTCCACTAAATTGGTCTCCAGATAAATCTTTATGAGGGATAGGAGCAATAACAAAGGAATCAAATGTAGCTATAATGTTTTTAACAATTATATTGTATGGAATTAGATTTTATTTCCTTTGTCTATTAAACATCACCAACCTTATTGACAATGAGCTAATAATATTAGAAGTATTGAAGATGGCGTAATTGGAAGGTATGGGTTTCATAGAGGCCAAAGATGAGTGCTTTATATTCAGAAATGTTATCCGTGTAGGAAAAACCTGAACGGTACATGAAAGGTATGGGTTTTCCATGAGGCATGATGCATATAATGCTAGCTCTAGCACTAGTGGCGCAACAAGAGCTCTCAAAATACATAGTCCAAACCTTTGATTCGATATTATAAGTAGTATAGTCATCACGAAAATCATCAGAAATGGGAGAAGGGCCATGGTCAAGAGTTGCGGCTGATTGATCAACAATAACTTGTCCTTTTATTAGATTTTGTGGAACAAACTTGAGGTCAAATTTAGTTAGAAGTATTTCCCATCATGTTAAATAAACAGATAAATGCATACCTAAGATAAAATACCATAGGGGGTATAATTTAGTAATAACATGGATTTATGCATTTATCATGTGGTGATATAACTTGTCTATGATGAAAAAGAGTCCTAGGAAAAGTTTCTCAATGTAACTATAATTGGAATCATATGATAGTAATGTACGACTAATATATTAGATAGTGTGTTCTCAATAGACATCATCATGTTGAGTGAGTGAGGCCCCCAATGTATGAAAGGTTGTGGATATGTAAAACAACAATGGTCACCTGGGTATTAGAGGGGCTAAGAAAAATGGATTGAGAAAAGAAGATTTAATAACATCGAAAACTTTCCAACATGGGTCATCCCATACAAATGTAGTATCATTTTCCATTATTTGTGTAAATGGTTGAGTTTTATTAATGATTTGCACAATGAATCGACATATAGATTATATATTTCCATGTAATTACTATAGTTGGTGAAGGTTACGATAAAAAGGCATATTTATAATACCATAATTTTTTTGGGGCTCAATTTTGATACCTTGCTGTGATCTGATATATATCCTAGTAGCTTCCCAACATTGACACCAAAGACACATTTTTAGGGTTGAACCTTACATTATGTTGCCTCAATCACATGAAGATCATGCACATATATGGAGCATGGTTAGTGTGATGCTTCGAATCGGAAAGTATGTCATTATAGTCTCAAAATCATGCACATATTACTATTTTACTCTGCCGTCAGTATGATATTTATATGCATGGATCTTAAGCAAGAAAAGTATTCACTGGTGACACCATCTCTTGTCCACCTATGTCTTTGATTGCTTTTTAATGTACTTATCTTCCTCATATTTCATTTTTGTATCCACTTCTAGACAGGTCATAGGGATCCATGTCTATCTATCTTTTCACATTTTTCATCATTTATCCTAAGACACTAGCGCCCACTCTAGACAGTAGCTCTCAGGAGCTTGTTTCCATTCTAAGCACTCCTGTCATGTTTATTATCTTTTTCTCATTTTGACATTTTTTGTTGGTATTTTTACTTTTCTTATGCTTTATCTTGTGCTCATAGTCGGCCTTTCGTGTCACTAGTTTCAAAATTCAAATAAGATATATATATACACAACATACACACTATTATTATGGCTCAAAATTCTAAGGGGAAATCACATCTACACACTATCACTACCATCAAAGGGACTGCATTTTTGGGTTGCATACATTGTATAAGAAGGGGAAGTGTTGAATTCCATACCACACATTTACATCTAATCTATATATAGCCCGCTATCTTAGCCTCATTGACATGAGGGAAACCTAAGGACACTATTTCACACACAAGCACACATAACTACATGGAGTCTGGAATGTAGTGCAACACTCGGTAATAAGTTCACTCTTCAGGTGACTGTCAGGGTCAGTACGACTTCACATTTTACATATTTCATTTAGATTTGATGTGTTTGTGAGCTTGTGTAGGTATCTAGGGTTTTTTTTGCAAGTTATAGGTATGATCAAAACCTTAAGAATGAAGGTAAGATGGAAAATTAGAGATTAAATCGATATCTTCAGACCCTAAAAAGAAGAAGATCCCAAGAATTTGCACATTCACCAACACCTAGAGTCAGAACACCAGCATGTTATGTGCCTCTGTTTATCATGTGGCAACCCTGTCCAATCAGTGTAGAGTTCTAGATCTCTTAGTGAGCTTTTGTGACATCATTCCCTACCAAATCTAATATATACATAGTCCCAAATATTTACGGGTCACACAGAAATCAGCTAAGTCACCTATATTTTCACTATTTTCTTATAGTCTTACATTGCTTGAGAACTTATCCTTGTATTTTATTGTATTTCACCAGATTATTATTTTTAGTTACTCTAAAATATATATTTAATTCAAATTAAATTAAATCATTTGGTGAACCCCACTTTTATTTGAACTCATTTTCCCTAGGATCCCAAAACCCTCATGGCTAAAAAAGAGGTTTCCATACCCCACACATGATATTAAATATACATGTATGTAACCTATTTTTTCTAATGCCTCTGAGGAATCTGAATTTTACAACCTCATGCACAATCCCCAATATGATCCCATAATTCTCTAACAACTTGACTTCCAAAAACCCTTTCATGTTGGTTTACAAAACCCTTGATTTTTTCATAGTCTCCCTTGACCAAAATTTTACTTCATGTTCTCCCTCATCCACCATAGTCACCATTGATGGTTCATCCTCTTTTCCTTTTCTTATGGTACATGATAATATTACTATAGATTATTTGCATGATGAAGTTCTTATCTTATGAAAACATAGATGTTAATAATTCTACTTCTGATAATGACAATGTAAATGTGCATAATGATGTTCCTACTAGTAGTCAAGATGAATGTAAATATCTATCTCCTACTCTTCCTACTTATGAAATTGTTTCCAATGATTTCCATGATAAATCTGATGCTAGTACTCCTACAAGTTCTTTATATGTTGATGATACTCTTGATGAAATCCTTGCTTGTGAAAATATGACTGATAGTGATTTTGATTATGCTTCTGATCATGAACATGTTAGTGATGATGTTGCTTCTATTAAGACTATTGAATGTGAATTTACTACTCCTCTTTCTTCTACTTCTGAAGCTATTTCCAATGTTTCCCATGATGATTCCACTTCTACCCCTAATGCACCTCTTATTTGTCTCTTGAGCCTACACCTAGCATCTATATAGAGTTTTCATGTTATTCTCCTCCTCTCACACCTCCTTTTCCTCCTTCCACATCCACTCCTCCTTCTCAAGTTCCCATGATCACTCATAATGGAAAGATCCAACCCCTAAATGTTCCTCTCACTTCTCCAACCATTCCTTCACACGATATCCTATCCCTCATGCATGTTGTTGGTAATTTGCAAATCTTGAATTCATACCCTTACCCTCAAAATTAAATCCTATTATGCTTCCCTTGAAAATAATTCCCTTCATGGAAATCACATTCCTAAAAAGATTCACAATTCCACTTTCCCTGAGGACTTCATTATGCCAACTTTCTCCTGCTTTGATGGTACTGACAATCCTAGTTTACATCTCGAGCATTGTCATTTAGCCATGGATGCTTATTCCAATGATCACTTGTTACTCAAATAATTTCTTCATAGCCTTGTTAATCATGCACTCCAATGGTATACTCATTTTTCTTATGGATCCATTAGTACTTATTATGATATGGAGGATGTTTTTCTTAGACGTTTTATTTCTAAAAATGGTCCTAAAGTTACATAAGAACTTTTCCTTTTTTGCATCAAGGAAATAATGAAATTATTTTAGATTACATTTTACTCTTAAATTTTTGCATGCATCAATTATTATTTCAGTCTATTGATTTAGAAGTGTAATTTATCTTTTATCGTGGCTTAATTCCTCCCTTAAAAGAAAATCTATTATATGATACATGTGAATCATTTACTCTTTTGTGCTATAAATTTATTGATTAAGAAAAAGACCTCATTGTGGCTAATGTCTTAACACCTTCTTCTAATTATTCTATTCCTCTATGCCTACTAAGTCTTCCCCTCTTCCATCTAATTGACCCTTCTCCACAAATCCCTATCTCCACCTCCACATAAGTGTCCTTCCTTACCCCTCCATTACATCAAGGCATTCACCTAAGCCTTCTTCATCTCCCACCCATGAACCATTACACTTCTCACATAACGTTAAACCATGTGTGATGTCTTGTACCTTACTTGATAAGCGGACTCATCCATCTACCTTCTAACCAACATCATCCACCTCACCACTTATACCACCAATGTGACTTCCCTTTATGCAATTTTCACTACATCAATGGCATCATGACAATGAATTCTATGCTCTCCATGATTTCCTACAAAAATTAGAAGAAAAAGGTTTCATTTCTTTCGGCTCTCTCTCTCATGAGCACTCTCTCTCTCTCTCCTATCCCAAAAAAGCAAGTTTATATCATTGTTCACTTACGTCCTTCACCTCCTCCTAAGGTTATCATCCAACCACCTCCTAAGGTCATTATCCATCTATTTCCTCTAGCTAATACACCTATAGTTACATCCTCTCATCCCTCACATATTGATACCACATCTCATTGGCTTCCTAAGCCTCTTACTTTCATGACACTTCCTATCACAACACCTCCCATTATTGGCATTTCTTTCCATTTTCTCTGACATCCAATTTAGCACTTAGCCTCACACCGTTGCTTCTTCACATGCTCCCTTATATGCCTCACAGGACTCTTCATCTTTGGTAGATGAAATCCATTTTCCATCTCATTACCCTGGATGATGCACTCGTGTGCTTACGGTTCACACTTGACTGTTGAGGGAATTTTCTCTCAATGAACCCTCCTTTCACATCCTATTTCACTGTACTTATCACATGCCATATTTTTTCTAGTCCACGTTCTGCACATCTCTAACAAACCCATTTCCCTATGATGTACTATTGTTCTATGGTTCATTCTTAACTATTGAGTTGGCATTTATAAATGAAACTCATTCTCACACTAGGGGGCAATCGCTCTTCCCCCCCTTCATCCTCATCACATGTAATTACGACCATTATTTACATCTCATCATTATTCAATTATCAACACATCATTATTGATACTTTTATTTATCTACCACATTACATCACATACATACATTTCTACTTATTACATGCTATACCATACATTCCTATTCACACACATTCTTTATCTAGTCCATTACTTGGTTATTCTTTCCACATCATAGCACATTTCAACCATCAACAATATATATCAAATCAACCATCCCTACAATGCCAATATAATCTATCCAGCTAAATAAACACTACCAAGAACATATCATCATCATGACATAGTATGCAATGGACATCAATAATAAATTGCACATCAACACAAGTCAATATATATATATATATATATATATATATATATATCCTCTAAAATCATAAGTTCCAAAATACAATCATTGGGAGGCAAGTCCCCATGCATCAATACATCATATACAATGAATCATCTATCATCCTCGCTATATATATATATATATATATATATATATATATATCCTCCAAAATCATAAGTTCCAAAATAAAATCACTAGGGGGAAAGCCCTCATGCATTAAGTCATCATATATAATGCATCATCTATCATCCTCGTTATCACTATCTATAATTATGAGAGCTCTGGAACTAGAGGCTTCACCATTAACTTTATGCCGTTGATCTCAGCCCCTATGCCTCTCTACCTGAATTTGTAACACAACAAGCTCCTCCATCTGCTCTGCATATCATCCATATAGCTCTATGGAGAATGAAAATATATCTTTTTCCAGGCCTCCTCCTCCCATATTATCTTTCGTTTGATATGTCTCTGAATGATCCTCATCACTCTCACTCAATTTTTTTTGCATGTCATCACTGCTATAACCAGTGAAACAAATAAATGGACATGCTCTCCTACAATAACATCAACCTACTCTAGTATGAATCTTTCTAGGAGCACATCTGGGGGCACGTTTTGAGTTAATGTGCATATGGAGGCTTCCATAATCAACGACCAATATGCATCCCGTGTAATCCCATGAAAAACATTAGCTATTGTACATATTTGCATCAATCAAGCAACAATCAACAAATAACACACAAAACTAAATAATACTTACGCTCTCCTCTCGCCACTGCATCAATCAAGCAACAATCAACAAATAACACACAAAACTAAATAATACTTACGCTCTCCTCTCGCCACTGCTATATCATCTACCTCGAGGGTAGGTTCATTTCCCTTTACTCTTCCGATTGTTGGCACACTGACCACATCCACAACTAATGGAAATAACAACACCCATCGATGTGTTTCCCACCACTAGCTATACACTTAAGTACATCCCACATCAACCACTTATATAGGCTCTATGGTTGCATCCGCCTCATCTAGACCTAGAAGCACTAAATGTGCTCCTGTTGGGCCTAACCTTGCCCCTGGTTGTCTCGCCACCCTAGTATATCAGCTCCATATATGGCTCTGGGGGCACATCCTGGCCATGCCAAACTACCTTGATACTCACTCACCCTAGAACAACTCAGTCACCCCTGATAAACGATCCTCTAACCACATGGTGTGTCACATGCATCACACCTCCACACCATCCTTTACCCATCCTCCATAGTCTATATATAATCTCCATATAATGGCCCTAGGGCCCATATGATCTATCATTGACCTATATGTTCTCGTGCCCATCCTCCTACTATGGGTGCTCACCCATCTCACTTCAAATATCTCGGTTCGAGTCCAATCGACCCGTGGCCCACTGAGTGGATTTAATATAGCAATATGCTCATATGCCCACACATGTAACAAAGTAGTGGCCCTTAGCCCACCAGCATGATACTCATGTGTAAATATATACAAGTCCCTCTACAAATGGGCCAATACATGTGCCGTGCCAAAGCATATATAGTACCATGCTCCTCTATGCTACGAAAAATACCATGTATTCTATATAATATCCCAACTCCACCACCCTCCTCTACCCCTAATGATGCTATAACCATTGTAATAAATTTCCACAATCACGGAACCCCAGATCTCAAAATGACATCTAAACTAATACGTGTCTTTGTCTTGACCCATGTCCCTGTAAAATACCACTGTGTCACCCTTATATGACTAAGGGAATCTAATATAACCACACTATGCACTCTCTCTCCTACTATAAGCAACCACAATATCCTATATACATCCTCTAGTGTTACCATCATCTCACCTGTTGAGAACTATAATGTACAAGAATCCACTCACCATTTCTCACACAAGGAAGTCAACATAAGCATGTTATGGGGTATTTCCTCCAAGGCTGACACGATCCAATATATCCTACTTAGCATCTAACAAACCCAAAGTAAGAAATGTACTCAAGTGACAACTTGCTTGAAACTCTCTAGAGTGTATGTACCTCTACACAACACATAAAAAAATGAAATTCTTACATTAGTACACCATACATACTACAAAATACTTCATCATCACATAAAAGTAAATCAAAATACAAGAATTTTGTAAAACAATGCCAAAACCTTGCCCTAGGATGCTAGCACCCAAGAATAGGTTACTGACATCCAGAAGCATGTCACTAGTGTCAAGAACTAGGTGCTAATGTCCACAGGGATAGAAACACCATGTTCACTTCTGTCATGGTCAGAATTTCCCAAAACTAATGAAGTAAAATTTTTACTAAAATTGATACAAACAAACATATTCGATAATTTTTTCTAAAAATAATCACACTTACCAGTGCATCAGTCATCTACAAAGCCATGACCTCCACCACTCTCTCAAATATCCTCAAACTTTCCACTCTAACGCATGACATTCTCGTAGCTCAGAGCTCACATTTCAACTACTCATGGTAGAAATGAAATTACAATTCACCTTTCCACTATTACTATATTATTATAGCAATTCTTATTCACCATATATTATAGTTATTATTCACCATCATTACTACAACTAATACACGTCACGCAATTTAGCTCATATCTTGACCTCACAACTACGTTTGTCTCACTGTTTACGTCATACATATCATAATATCATTTAGCACTGTACCAATCAAATTTCAACATCTTATATTCACATCTAACATATGTACTAATCAACATCTGCTAATAATTTGACAATACTAATCCATACTATACTATTTCTTATTTACTATTACTACCTCTTATACGTCTTGCATTCGGCTCATTTCTCATTTTTCCACCCTTCACCTTTTCGTGAAAAAGGGGGAATATAATCAGGACTATCTTATAGTCACTCTCATGATACAATACAATCAATCGACACTTCTAACATATTACTATCACAACTTGCTATGATCTCATTCAAACAAAGGTACACACATTTTATATAATAGTCAATAATTTCTACTATTTTAAACCTATTCCCCCAAATGACCTAATCTGGGGGAAAAGGAAGAACCTCTCCATGATGAATCTCCTAAGTATATATTATTTCAAATAATCTTATTCCACTCAAATCAAGTCAATCAATCGGTACGATAAGCACATTTACTATCTCTCCCAGATGACCTAACTTGGGAGCCACATTACATTATTATCACTTCCAGATGACCTAACTTGGAATCCACCTAGCACTATTCAAATTGGAGAACCCACTATTGTAGGAGTAGGGGAAATGATATATAATTTTCTTTCCTATACTACTCCTATATGGGTTCTTCAATTGGAACAAGCAATTTTTTAATTGGAACTAATCAGAACTAAATTTGGTCTCTATCCGTCTACAGTGGTTGGAACGTTTGGGGATATAGTCATGGATGGAGGGTAACACTAGACCTCTCTCCCCAAAACTCTTCCTCTGGTGATAGGATTTCCAAATCCTCCCATTTTAAAATAAAATAAAGTTGGGAATTGATCACTCCCTACCTCTTATATCACCTTGGACATGATTTAATTTAATTTGAATTAAATTTAATATTACAAAGTAACTATCAAGATAAATAATGTATAAATGATAAAATACAGTATGACACAAATAAAATAGCATGTAAAGTATGCAACCCTAAGCAAGGAAGAGAGATTAAAATACTTATTTGATTTTTGAATGGACAAGAAGTGATCTGTGTCGGTGTGACTAATGAACATACTACAAATAGGGTCGTCATGGTCACTATGAAGTCTATAACTTGAGAATAATATTGGACAGAGGCACCTGGGTACTGGTGACTAAATATGGGCACTAGTGACTATGCAGAAGCTCAGAATCTCATTTCTGTTGTGTTACAAGGTCTTCATTGTTATTCACTATTGATCTCCTGATGTTTGCACTATAATTACTGATGATACCTGTAACCTGCAAAAGAGAAGTTCACATGCATATGCCCACAAACCACATCAATCCTAAAAAGTAAAATGTAGAATGGGGATTCAAAATGACCCCCATAGTCACCCAGAGAGTGAACTTATGACCAAGTGCTTCACTACATCTCAGACTCCATGTAGTTCTTGTGTGTGTGTGTGTGTGTGTGTGTGTGTGTGTGTGTGTGTGTGTGTGTGTGTGTGTGTGTGTGTGTGTGTGTGTGTAAGAATGATGCCCTAGAATTCCCTTGTGTAAGTTACACTTGATAGCGAGCTATAACTAGAATGTAGAAATGTATAATATATGTAGATGGAATAAAATATACTTCCCCTCCTATGTAGTGTATGCAGAGTTGATACAAGACTTGTCCCTTGGGTGGATGTTAGATGAATGCCTTAAGAGTACTTTAGTGCCTTTGGAATGCAAGCTTAGGTGATGATAGTAATGCTTAGTGTTTGGTACTCAAATTTGAACACACAAATATGCATTTATATTATTCCCTTGTTTGAATTTTGTAATTGACAACTGGAAAGCCAATCCATAAGTGAAAAAGATGCCCAAAAGATAAAAGAGACCCAAAAAGAGCAAGTAAGATGATAAAGGGTCAAGGGTTCCCAGGAGGGACAAGAGCACCTGAGCACTATTGTCTTGGTTGGGCACTAGTGTCTAAAGCCATAAAATATAGATAAGTTAAATTGTGATTGGGATGTAGGGTGTGTAAGACCAAATAAAAAGTAAGAAACAAAGACAAGAGGCTAAAGATCGTTGTCGACCACTACTTTTCTTGCTTAGGAATCTTATAAACACTAACATACTTTTAGGAACTAGAGATGTACCCAAGTGTGTGATTTAATGTCTACATTTTCCCCCACTTTATGTTGTTGATTGAATACTTGCTAACATAAAGTAGATAATATATGCATACCTTATGATCCTGTAGAGCATGCGGCGAATAACTTGCCGAGTGGACAAGTGAAGCGTGGAATGATTGTAAGATGAAGCATAAAGAATAGGAAAGTAAAGTTACCCTAGGGGCAAAGTGTATGTGTTTCTTGTACCTATTGTTGTGTTTGTATTTTCTGTTATAGGATACTTCTTGTTGCGTATTAAGAATGGAATTTCAAAAGAAGAGCAAAAGAGTAGTTAAAGTCCTGTATATGAAAAATTCGAGGAAAGTATGCAAAAGTGTGTAAAAGTAGTAATAAAGGAAAGTGTGAACCTAATGTAAAAGAGTGTAAAGGAGAGAAATGTGTCCTGAAATGCTGTGAAGAGAGAGCTTTTGGGAGATTTCATGTCGATAGAAATTTTTTTGGGTGATCTCTCGCCAAGTGCGAGTTTTTTGGGTGATCTCACGCCAAGTGCGAGTTTTTTGGGTGATCACATGCCAAAGAGAAATTTTTGGGGAGAGAGGTCTAGTTTTACTCTCCTTCCATGACTCTACCCAATAAACACCACTGTAGATGGTGCATCCCAATTTTTTCCTGTTGTTCATTTTGTCCCGATTATTCTGAATCCATTATGAGTGTACCTATTGAAGGAGATATAATGCATTCTATGACTGGAAGAATGTTCCTGTAACTGTAGAATTTATACAAGGACTTATGTAAACTATTTTTATGAGAAGATAATTGTATGTGCCCCCAAGAACTTAGCGCCCAAGGGAGGAAACAGGTGCCCAGGTGTTACTGTCTGAGTTTGGATGTTGATGTCTATGTTGCGTGCTTGACATAAGTCAGATTCTAGTCCGTTTGGTGACTATGTTCCTATGCTTTTTTTTACTTTACATATATGTAATGTAGCTCTGAGTTGCTATAGGGGTGATTTATTCACCCAATGTATTACCCCCTTATTTGGGGTGCATACGACGATGGTAGGAGGATGCGGCCCAAAAGAGAGGACTTGATGTTGTTCTTAAGTGAATACCTGTAAGGGGTAGGGGATGTGCATGGTAAAAACCAAGACACAATCAAAAAAGGTTACTAGTAACATGTGCTAGTAGAAAAAGTAACAAACATGCAATAGATGAAAATGTAACAAGAAAGCATGTATACAAAGTGGACCTTAAAAAACATGTTTCATACATAGGACATCACTCACAATATCACAAGACAATCAGTGCCAAAATGACTATAAGCAAGCAAACAATGATCATGTAATAGCTTGTAAACAATGACATACAATGGTAAACAATATTAAGCAAAATATCACATAAACATGGTGGCATATAGTCCTATAAAGAAAATGCTACACATGAAGCACCTATTAGCATGTTAGAAAGATAAATAGTATGTCAAGGCATATATGAATAAACGAAAGGTAAAGTAACTGTAATGAGAGGTAGTGAAAAAATGTAACAATAGAACTTGTGTAGGATGTGCTAGTAAAGAAAGTAGATGCCCCAGGAAGCCTCGCTGGGACTAGTAAAAGTTATAGTGCCAAACATAATCGCAGTGTGTAATAACCTGTAAGAGATATGCATTCACTGCAAAATACCAAGTGAACGTGCATGTGTATATGTATAATGATAATGACATACTAAGTATTCATATAACATGTAAAATAATGCGTAACATGTAAGTAAAATAAGATAACAAGAGTATATGCAACCAAGATATGTAAATATAATGTATGAGTGTGATGGAATGGTATGCAAAATGTGAAGATGATAGGAGCAACGTGCCCCCCAATGAATGTTTATGAGATGAGGTTTATTTATAAGAATCCTCAATAGTCAAGAATAAACGATAGAAAAAGAGTGTGTCATCGAGTAATGTGTGTGCTTTTTGAATAGATGGTAGAAAGGTGTACCATGAAGCATAGAGCATGAAGTGTAAATCATGTGAGGTTCATTTTAGACCCTTGACATTCGAGTATGAACCATGGAACTAGATTGTGTCATAGGGTAATGACGATACAATGCATGTATCAAAGGGCTTTCAAGTGCATAAAAAGACGAGACATGAATCACATAGAGTTAAGTGTGATAGTAGATACTAACGAAAAATAGAAGGAATTAAAGGGGGGAAGAAAGCATGATGCCCCCGAGTGTATGATGTTGAGAAGGATCAAGTGAACTCATCTGTAAGATCATCAGTGTTAGGGTCATAACTGATAGGATATGGATTAGAGACTTAGTAGGAAATAATGCGGGGTTGATCATATAAAGATCATGTGCAATGTAAATTGTACATGCCCATAACATATTCTTCATTAGTAAAAGGAGGTTGAGGACAATTGTGTGCATACCAGCGAGTCATATTTTGAGTATATCCCAAGAATGTGTTATGTGACTAAATCCTTGAACCTTTTAAAAGAATTAAATACTTGTTGGATTGTTGAAGGCAAGTTTGATTTGAGACTTGTTGAAGACAATTTTGATTAAAGACTTGTTAGATTGTTAAAGACAAGTTTGTTTAAAGACTTGTTAGATTGCTAAAGACAAGTTTGATTTGAGATTATTTGTGACAAAGTCACTATATTAAGTTATTGGCTTAGTGAGTGAATGAATATCCCGAACATTTGATTAAATATGCTTAATTAAAGTGAAAGGGTGTGGAAACCATTGTGTTGGTTCATAACCACCTATGATGTATTATAAAAGAAATGTAAATGAGAAAAAAGGAGAAGATGAACAAGGATTGCATGAATTTTGAATGAATCATTCTGAGAGAGATAATTACAAAAATATTCTTAAGGACTTTGTGAATTTAGTCTGTGGAAGTAATTCCAAGGATGACCTAGGTTACAAGTAGGTGGTGGGCAAGAGAGAGGGGCACCAACGGTTTCCTAACTAGGGGTACGATGTGTAATCTCAGATGGTTCCTGGCCAGGGAAAGGTGAAAATATACTAGGTGTATAACATTTCCTCTCATATATCAACCATATTCTAGTGTCTGTTAACCTAGGGGTGCATTATAATTTTAGATTATTGTCTCAAATAAGTTCTCTCTGCATTGGAATTTGGTACTAGAATTCCTTATTATTGTCTCAGATAAGTTCTCTCTCTGTGAAACTTTTTAATCTCTATTAAAAATTTAAGTAAAAGAAGTTAATTCTTTTGTCTATTCTACTAATGTGCATATGAAAGTATTATGTTTATTAAGATAAAACGTGTAAGTGAATGAAATGTGTTTATTTTGCTATGCATATTGTGGAAATAAGTATTTGTTTAGAAAGAATAATGAATTGTTGGATTTTGGATATTTATGTTTGTTAGTTCAAAATATTTTGTATAATTTAATGTAGAATAAGAATTGATATTTGTAATTGGTAGCATAATCTTGCTATTCAATGGCGTTTTTGGACTGAATTATCTGTTTTTGTCTTTCATGGTTAGATTATATGTATTTCTATCTTTTTAAGCTATGGACCTTAAAGTTTCCCTTAAATATGGTTAATTATATGTTTTGAAGTATTCCCGAAACCAAAGATATGTATAATATTGTAAAGTTTTATATAGTGAAGTTAGAGCCAATAAACATGCTCCATGTAACTTCGTTGTGTCAGAGTTTTGCTAAATCTTTATGACAGGTGCAAAACTTTAGCCAATCAGAATGTTCCATGTAGTATTTCCATGTCATACCTTTGTTAGATCATTATGAGCATTGCAAAGCACTAGTTGATGAGATCATTCCACACTCTTGACAAATCCAAACTTATGTTTACTTATTTCTGTCTAATGTAAAACCCGATCCAATAGAAATGCTCCAAGTCTTTTCACATTTCACGTTCTTAGTCTTTTTTTAACCTTGACAGTTGTGAACCAATATGAATAAGCCATTGTTTTGGCTACTTTGTTAGAGTTTTTCAGCATGCGAGCCAATAGAATTTTTCCTCCTGTCTCCACCTTTCCATCAATGTCTCTTATGTCTTGCTATGGACACGAAAGTTTCTTGGAATCGGGTTGATTCTAGGGTTTTACGTCCGCTAGCCCCCCAAAGTGTCTTCAACTCCTAGAATGGTGACACGTAGTTTTCCGTAGTCATTGATATCTCAAAACATATCTTTTCCTGTCGCTACCACATGTCTTGTTCTTTGACCCCGCAGACCACTCAGACCTGAAACTGTTTGTGTTTTGGTTAATTTTGCGAACCTGGAGTCCGTGAGGTAGAATTATTGGACAAACCTATGGAATATCGACATGTGTCTCTTGCTATACCGGTTTAAATATTTAATTAATCTTGTTTAACTGTAACCCATGTATTTTTAGTTATATTAATTAGATATAGCTGTAAATCGATATAGTTTCTCAATTTTAATAGTTTAACAACATAAAAACGTATTAGTCTTCTGCAATAAGATATGTTATCGATTTTTTCGAGTTAAAAATTACATTTCATTTGGTCAGAGCCAAATTTTTAATATTGGAAAAAGTCAAGTTTCATTTGGTATCAAAGCTAATTATCCTCATTGAGAGCTATTTCTATTGAGATGATGATGTGCGAATACTCAAGAGATTCAAATATATTATTCTTGGTAAAAAAATTATGGTGATTTTCTCACAAGGATAAAATTGGGTATATACACAAAGAATGATAAACAAAGCGAATGCAAATGGAATGGATTCACAAAATGAAATGGATTACAATGAACTGGAGCACCAAACCCAACAATTTGGTAGGGAAGTAAACTATATTTTTGAGCAATTAGAAACTTTGAAAAGTCAGTTTGCAGAAGTTATGATTGATAAAATTGATAAGTTTAATAAATAAAATAAAAGTAGTAAGTCAGAAAAGAAAATAAGAAAGAGAAAACACTCTTCTTCAGATGATGATTTTAGTCCTAATAAAGCAAATGATTCCTTTGATTCTTCTAGTTCTTCTAATTATTCTAGTAATGAGCAAACAAGTTCAAGTAAGAATTCTGGAGAAATTCAAAACTTTCCTAGAAAATAAAAATTTCTGGAATATGCAGGGGAAGTAGGAACATGAAATCAAGCTGAAACTTGGCTATCTAGTCTAGAGAGATATTTTGAACTACAGAAAACTAGTAAGCTTGGAATATTAAAAATAGGTTCCTATTAATTGAAAATGTCGCCCTTAACTGGTGGGAAGACACATTGAGATCGGACAAACTTAAATCTCATAAGGTTTCATGAAGTAAATTTAAGGAGTTGTTCAAGTAAAATTATTTGTATGATCATTTCTTACAACAAAGGCAAAAATGAATTCTTTGATTTGAAATAATGTCTAAGAAATGTTAATGAGTATAAACAAGATTTTGAGAACTTGAATAGATTTTTTCCTTTTATCTATAGAACAGAAAAAGTTGTTAGATTCATAAATGGTCTAATAGAAGAATATAGGGCCAATGTATGGTGTGGAAAACCTACTTTAGTAGATGAGGTTGCACAAATATCCAAACAATTTGAGAAATATAAGACAATAGTTCACCAAAAAAAGAAGACTATAAGAAAAAAAATTCTGATTTCCATTTTAAAGATAGAAAAAATCCATTCAGTGAAACTGTTAAGTGTAAACATACTCAGATTGGAAATCAACAAAGGAAATAAGAGTATGTCAAAACTAAACTAGAAGAAGTTAAATGTTGGAATTGTGGAGATAACCACTATCTTAGGGATGACCTTGTTAGAAAAGAATCATGCTCGTATTAACTGTGAAAATAAACAAGTGTGTATTTAAGATCAATACGAGAATACTCATATTTTGCATAGAACTAAAAGACAATTGACCTTAAAAACTATTTCTCCTGTTCAAGTTAAAAGAAGTCTTAAAGAAAATGTAAAGTTTTCTTTGCTTTGATTACTCAAAATGATAAACTTCAAGTAGATATAGGTGCTCACCCAGTAATCCAAGAATTTATGGATGTCATTCCTTCTGATGTTGAAGAATTTCCTCCTAGAAGATTTGTAGGACATGTTATTGATCTTATTTCTGGGGCTGAACCAGTGTCAAAAGCACCTTATAGACAATCTATACCTAAATTAGTTGAGATTAAGATACAATTGACTGAATTATTAAAATAGGAAAGATTAGACCTAGTGTTTCTCCTTAGGGTGCACCAATATTGTTTATTAAGAAGAAAGATGGTACTATGAGCTTGTGTATTGATTATAGACAATTAAATAAGCTATACATTAAGAATAAATACCCTTTTCCTAGAATTGATGATTTGTTAGATCAATTGAATGGTGCTAAATGTATTTCTAATATTAAATTACATTCCGGATATCATCAAAATTAGTTTGTGATCACTAAAAATAATATTATATGTATATCGAATGACACCTGGGGTGCCTTTTTATTTGTATTGGAGATGTCCAATACTGATTGCATCTAATATATATTCTTTACAAGATTAATATGTTGAAAATTTTCAACATATTTGTGATATAATTTGCTTTTAGTAAATCTAACAAAGAAGAGTAACACATATCATTAGTCTAAGGAATGTGAATTTTATTTTAATAAATTGAAAGAATCCTTGAACAATACACGTATGCTATGCATTCCTAATTTTTATGAGCCTTTTATTATTACTATTGATGCTTTGGGTTCTAGTATTGGTTATGTACTAATGCATGATCATAGAATTGTATGCTTTGAGTCTAAAAAATTGCTACCTACTGAAAATAATTATCCTACTCATGAATTTGAATTGCTAGAGATAATTCACGCTTTGAAAATTTGGAGACATTATTTTGAGGTCATAAATTTGTCTTAAAAACTAACCATAGAGATATGTAGTACATTTTTACGTAGCCATTATTGAATATGAGGCAAAGAAGATGGGTAGAATTGCTAAGTCAGTATGATTTTGAAATACAATATGTCCTTGGTAAAGAAAATTTGGTTGCTGATTCTTTAAGTAGAACAAGAATGTGTGCAAATGTAATGTCCATGGAAATAATTCAATTTGATAAAGAAATAAAAGATTCATTGCCTAAGGATAGTTATTTTGTTGAATTATATTTTGGTTTGAAAAATGAAACTTCAAATATGTATCTAAAAGATAGGCTTATTTCTTATTTGCTTGGTGTGAATGGATTGTTGTACAATAAGGGTAGGTTGCATATTCTTAATATTCCTAGCTTAAGACAACACATTTTGAGAGATTCTCATGACATTCCTATAGCTAGACATCCTAGATTTCAAAAGAATTACTTATTAGTAAAAAATAATTTCTTTTGGCCTAGAATGAAAGAATAAATTAGGAAGTATGTACAACAATGTATAACTTGTTAAAAGGTTAAAACTGAATAATGTAGTAAACCTGGTCAATTACAACATTTTTCTATTCCTTATTGGAAATGAGAGTTAGTTAGTATGGGCTTTATTATAGGTTTACCTAAGACCAAGAATGGACACGGTGTTATTCTTGTGGTGGTTGATAAATTGACAACGATGGCTCATTTTCTATCAACCAAAGTCAAAACCTATGCTTCTGACATAACTAATCTATTTTCTAAAGAAAAATTTTATTTTCATGGTCTTCATAAAGATCTAGTAACTAATAGAGATCTTAGATTTACTTCTTCTTTCCAGAGATCCTTGTTTGATGAATTGGGTACTAGTTTGAGCTTTAGTATTTCTTATCATCCTAAGCATAGATCTTGGTATGCCAATGATAATCTAAAATAAATGGAAGAAATTATTAAAAAAATTATGAAAGCTTCCCAACATAGGTATAAACATTGGGCTGATTCAAAAAGATCTGCTAGAGAATTTGAAATAGGTGGTCAAGTATTTCTTAGAGTTAAACCTAAGAAAAGTTCTTTGAAATTGGGTAAATATGCTAAGTTGGATCCTCACTATTGTGGACCATTTGAAATTTTGGAAAGAGTAAGAACTCTTTCTTATAGACTTTCTTTACCTCATGAATTGTCTAGAATTCATAATGTGATTCATGTAAGCTTGTTAAAGAAATATGTATATGATGATAATCATGTCATTGGTTGGAAAAATATAGTTATTGAACCTACATTTGAATTCAAAATTGATCCTGAATTGATTTTGGAAAGAAGGACTAAAGACCCTTCAGAAATAAAGAAATTAAAGAGGTTAAAGTAAAATGGTCCTTTTGTGATGTTGAAAGTACTAAATGGGAAAGAGAATATTTCCTGAAGGATCAATATCCTGAATTGTTTAACTAATGACTTGTGTTTTGTTTTTTGATTTTCAGAATAGACTTGGCACTACCGAGGACAGATTGCTAGATTCAAGGGGGGGAGAAATGTTATGTGACTAAATCCTTAGATAGCTTTTAAAGCATTGATAGAATTGTTGGAATGTTAAAGACAAGTTTGATTTGAGACTTGTTGACAATAAGTTTGATTAAAGACTTGTGAGATTTGTTAAATACAAGTTTGATTTGAGACTTGTTAATACAAGTTTCATTAGAGACTTGTTAATACAAGTTTGAGTTAAGATTATCTTGTGATAAAGTCATGTCATAATAAGCTATTTGATTAATGTGGGAATGAATATCCCAAACATTTTATTAAAGATGCTTAATTAAAGTTAAAGAGTGTGGAAACCATTGTGTTGGTTCATAATCACCTATGATGTATTATAAAAGAAATGTAAATGAGAATAGAGGAGAAGATGAACAAGGATTGAATGAATTATAAATGAATCATTCAGAGAGAGAGAGAGATAATTGCAAAAAGTTTCTTAAGGACTTTGTGAATTTAGTTTGTGGAAGTAAATTCCAAGGCTGACCTAGGTTAGAGGCAGGAAAACGAGCAAGAGAGAGGGGCACCAACGATGTCCTACAACCGGTGGTACATATGTACAACTTGAGATGGTTCCTGTCTAGGGAAAGGTGAAAATACACGGGGTGTATAACATTTCCTCTCATAGTTTGGCCATATTTTGGTGTTTGTTAACCTGTGAGTGTGTTGGAACTTTGTATTAAAATTCTTGATAAATTAAGTCAGATAAGATCTCTCTCTACATTGTAATTTTTTTATTAGAATTCATGATAAATTGACTTAGATAAGATCTCTATCTACATTGGAATTTAGTATTAGAATTCCTTGATTATTTTCTTAGATAAGGTCTCTCTTTGTGGTAAAACTATGTAATCTTTGTTAAAAATATAATGAAAAGAAGTTAATTCTTCTATCTATTTTGCTAATGTGTATATGAAAGTATTATGTTTATTAAGATAAAATGTGCAAGTGAATGAAATCTGTTTATTTTTCTATGTATATTGTGCAAATACATATTTCTTTATTAAAACAATGAATTGTAAATTTTTTGATATTTATGTATGTTATTTCAAAATATATTGTATAATTTAATGCAAAAAAAGAAGTGATATGTGTAACTGGTTTCATAATCTTGTTAGTCAATGGCATTTTCAGACTGAATTATCTGTTTTTGTATTTTATGGTTGGATTGTTTGTATTTTTAAGCTATTGACCCAAAATTTTCCCTTAAATACAGTTAATTATATGTTTTGAAGTCCACTCGACACCAAAGCTATTTATAATATTGTGAAGTTAGAGCTAATAAATATGCTCCATGTAACTTCCAAGTGTTAGAGTTTTGTTAAATCTTTATGATGGGTACGAAACTTTAGCCAATCAGAATGTTCCATGTAGTATTGCCATGTCAAACCTTTGTTAGATCCTTTTGAGCATCACGAAGCATGAGCTAATGAGATCATTCCATGCTCTTTGCAAATCCAGACTTATGGTAACTTGCTTTTGTCTAATGTGAAACCTAGTCCAATAGAAATACTCCAAGTCTTTTCACATTTCACGTTGTTAGTATTTTGTTAGCCTTGAAACCTGTTAACCAATAGGAATAAGCCACCATTTTTACTACTTTTAAAAGACTTTGTCAGAGTTTTTTAGTATGTGAGCCAATAGAATTTGTCCTCCCGTCTCCGCCTCTTCGTCGACGTGTCTTATGTCTTGCTATGGACCCAAAAGTTTCTTGGAATTCGGTTGATTATGGGGTTTTACGTCTGCCATCTCCCAAAGTGTCTTCAACTTCCAAAATGCTAAGACATAGTTTTTTGTAGTCACTGAGATCTCAAAAAAAATCTTGTCCTATCGTTGCCATGTGTCTTGTTCTTTGACCCTGCTGACTGCCCGAACCTGAAACTATTTATGTTTGGTTAATTCCACAAACATGGAGTTTGTGAGGCAGAATTATTGGAGAAACCCACGAAATCTCGACACGTGTCTCTTTATGTGCCAGTTTAAAGATTTAATTTATATTATTTAGCTGTAACCCACTTTTTTTAGTTATATTTATCGGATATAGTTGTAAGTCGATATAGGTTCTCAATTTTAATAGTATAAAAGCAAAAAAATGTATTAGTATTCCGTAATAAGATCTATTTTCAATTTTGTCGAGTTAAAAATCACATTTCACTTGGTCAGATCAGAATTATTAATCATGGAAAAATTCATGTTTCAGAATGAGTCATTAAAAATAGTGATGCAACTAAAAGGCATAAGAAATGTGATATTAGTATGATTGGGATCTAGTGTGCCACCAATATAATCAAGCCAAGATTTTCTAAGTGTAAGTGGAGAGGAACGAGGAGTGTGGGAAAAGAAGACCAATAAAATGGAAGACACGGAGGCCATAGGTGACAATAACAAATATGCATCCATGATATAGGTGAGGAGAGTGAGGCAAGGGGAGGAGATCGAAAAATGTGAATCCTAGACGTGCTAATCCATCATGCATGTAAAAATCTTAGAGCAAGTAGGGTCAAATGGAATATGAGGCTAATAAGAGTTACAAATGGAGAGAGTGCATGTGAAGGGATTAGGGCGTGACACAGAATGATTTTGGGGAGATGTAGTAGGTGGTCAAATGTTTATTGTGTGTACAACCCTTTGAAAATATATCATGGAATTAGTGGAAGGAGGAGGTTTCTTGAATTGATATTCACCAAGGCCAATAACAACAAAAGTATCTTGGGGAATGGAGGACTGTGGTTTTGAAGCTCATGGAGGAATGCGGGAGGGTTTTGAGAGTGTGGTTTCAGCTGCTTTGGCCGCTAAATGTTTTTCAAGAGGATGCGAACAAGTTGATAAGGCTTCGTTAACAGAGGGAGAATCGAATAAAGGTATTAGTATTGGATCTAGAGCCTAGGCTGATATTGTTAAAGTACCTCCTGACAAAAATGTGGGTCCCCTTTCTCCTGCATCTGGAATGAATATTTTTTAAAAGTAGAAAAGATAATGAGGGGGTGACCCACATACAAGTACCTGATGGATGTTTGCATAGAGCTCTAGAGAAAACTAATCTAGACCTCATTGGAAAGTTTTTGGGATCAAGACCCAATGTTGATATTATAAGAAAATGGGCCATACGTAGATGGAAACCAAAAGGATATTTGATTATCACCACCATGGCCAAGGGTTTTTTTCTAGCTCGATTCAATTTACAAGCTGATGTGGACTCTGTCTTATTGGGTGGTCCCTAGTGTATTGGCAATATGGGGCTTTTTATGAAAAAATGGTATCCCAGGTTTAATCCAAATACTGAGAACATCCATGCCATAGCCATCTGGTGTAGACTCCCAGGGCTGCCCCTACATCTAAGGGATGATGAGATCCTTCTTCATGTAGCTAGATTGATTGGTTCACCAATTGGGCTAGATGGGCCTATGAAAAATAGATCCAGACTTTCCTTTGTAAGGTTCTATGTCTCATCTGAAATGGAAAAGGAGCTGCCTAAACACATCATTTTACAATCCAAATTTGGGGCATGGAAACAACCAATAGAATATGAGGCTTTCTAGCTAAGATGTAACAAATGTCATAAATTATGGTATTTTTCTGGCAAATGTTCCGAGAAAATGAAGCAACAAATAGAAAAGCCCTTAGATCATTCTGAAAAGCAAGGGCAGAAGCAGATGGATGGGGATGATAAAGTCTCTCTAACTAACGGGCATAACCAGAATGTAAGGGATCGCTACATGCAAATGAATCTAAGGATCAAGGACCAGAAAAAGGCTTTAAGACCATAATAAAGAGGCCACCAGTTTATAGGAAACTGTGGAGACCCAAAATCCACCAGTCGGAAAAGCATGATAAAGCCCAAAAGGAAAAAGATCCTGAACTGACAAAGGGTGAAGAAAACAAGAGGGAAATGGAAGTAGATCAAACAATGATACTTGAGAAATCAAATCCGATAAAGCTGAACATGGAAGTGGATGAAGAAAATGAAAAAGTATACATTCATCTAACCACTTCTAAGGAAGAAGAGATGGAAAAAATTACTCTTTTTCCTCATCAAGAACTGATAACTAAGAACAGTTCTCTGGAGCTGCACAAGATGAGACAAGGAAAAGCCAAAGATATTCTGGAATCCATAGCAAGAGATCTAAACCAGGATAAAGAGTTTACAGATATGGAGGAGCTCACTCCTAAAATAGCTCAACAACTTGATTTTGACAAAGGAAAAGAAGAAGGGGAAATTACTCCTACTCTAAAGAAAAGTCTGTCGGAATGTGATAAAGATGGATTCATCACAGTGAGAAGTAAGAAACGAAGACTAAAAGGATTTGAAGAAATTCCAGAATCGCTCTATAGTGATAAAAAGAAACAGATAGGAAGCTGGGAAGCTTCCACCTCAAGAATCACAAGGGCTACTGCCAGGAGAACTGCAAATATTGGAGTCACTTATAGAAAAGGTAGACTCTCCAAGAGATAAGTAAGAGAAAAAGAGACTGAGAAAGAAATTGTAGATGGTACTCAAAGGATTTTGAACCATCCGACAACTACATCCCCAAATTTTTTTTAATGAAGGTTATTTCTTGGAATGTCAGAGGACTCAATGGGGGACCTAAACAAAGAATGCTTAAGGAAATCAAAAGATCAAGCAGGCCCAACATCCTTCTAATTCAGGAAACGAAAATGAAAAATAAAGTTGTTGGAGATTACAAAAGATCTTTCTGAGAGAATTTTGCCTTTGTTGCTGTTGATTCTCAATGAGCTTCTGGAGGTTTAGTGGTCTTCTGGGACACTAAAACTATTCATGGTAATGTGCTTTCATCCTCCCAGAATCATTTAGCTATAATTTTTAAAATCCTTGAGAATAATTCTAGTTAGATTCTTTCCAATATTTATGCCTCTAATACTATTGCCGGTTAGAAGAAATTTGTGGAAAGAGTTAGTCTTGTTTCGGAATAACGTTGAGGATATGAATTGGTTTATAATGGGGGAATTTAACACTCCTTTAAATATGGGGGAAAAATTTGGAGGGAACTCTGATTTCTCTATCAACATGGAAGATTTTGTTTGCTTCATATTGACTCTTAATCTTATGGACATTGAAATTCATGGTAATCAATACACCTGGTCTAACAAAAGAATTGGGGAAAATCTGATTCAGGTTAGATTGGATAGAGATCTCATTTCTACTCACTAGATCTTAGATCAGAATTTTCATCTCTCCTCCCTTCCTAGAATGGGTTCAGACCACAATCCTATTGCCCTTAATTTCTTCAATTGGTTAAAACCTTTTCACTGCAGCTTTAAATTTGAAAAGATGTGGCTTGAACATGAGGACATTCTGGACAAAATTAAAGAGTGGTGGTCTTGGGAAGGGACTGGAACTACTCAATTCAAACTTCTTCAGAAGCTGAAAAATGTGAAACAAAAGGTTAGAATCTGGAGTAAAGAGGTTTTTGGTAATATTTTTGAAAAAAAAGAAAGAGCTTAAATAACAACTGGAAGAGTTTGAGCTTAAAGTCTCATTGAAAGGTATGACCCTTGAGGATCATCAAAAGGAAAAAAAGCTTCTCTCTGCCCTGCATAATATAAACAGTTGTGAGGAATCCTTTTGGAGAATGAAGTCTAGAGCTTTCTGGTTAAAATCAGGAGATAGAAATACAAAATATTTTCATATGACAACCCTCAAACATAGGGCTTGTAACAGAATTACTGAAGTCTCAAAGGGAAATGGGACCATTACTATGGATTCTGAAGACATCAAAGATGAAGCCCTCAAATTCTACAAGAATCTGCTCACAGAGAACAATTCCTACAACGAGCAAGCGACCTCCTTTCTCTTAGACTCCATTCCTAATAATTTGCTGCCTGCCGAGAGGTTTAAGAGTCTTTCCAAAACAGTCACCATTGAGGAATTGAAAAAAAACTCTTTTTACTCTGGAAGGGGATAAGGCTCCGGGCCCTGATGGTTTCTCTGCAAACTTCTTCCAAATATGTTGGGAAATCTACTCCGAAGATCTGTTGAAAGCTGTTAATGAGTTCTATAGAACTGGAAATCTTATAAAAGAGTTAAACAATACACATATTGTGCTTGCTCCTAAGAAGCTAGATGCAAAGGATTTCAAGGATTTTAGGCCAATCAGTTTGGTTAATGTAATCTATCAGGATCTTCACAAATATTTTAACCACTAGGCTGCAACCTATTCTAATGGAAATTATTTCCCAACAACAGAGCGGATTCATACAAGGTAGAATTATTCAGGATGGAGTTATTATGGTCCATGAAACAATTCATTCAATGGATAAAAGTAAAAAAGCTGGGATGGCTATCAAGTTAGACATGCATAAGGATTTTGACAGAGTCTCCTAGAAATTCATGGATGAGGTTTTATCCAAGTTTGGATTTCAAAATAAATTCAGGAAAATTATACATTCTTGCATATCTTCATCTAGATTCTCAGTGGTTGTTAATGGTGAACCAGTTGGTTTTTTTTGCCAACAATAGAAGAATTCGACAAGGTGACCCCATCTCCCCTTTGCTATTCATTATAATGGCTGACAGTTTAAGCCGATCTATTTCAAAAGCTATCCATATTGGTATGATAAAGGGTTTTCAACCTACTTCTGGTAATCAGGTTTCCTCTCACCAGCAGTTTGCTGATGACACTCTCTTGCTTCTGATGGCCTCAATAATTGAAGTGAAGGCTATCAAAACTATCCTTAGATTTTATGAGGAAGCCTCGGGACAAAAAGTTAACTTTGACAAAAGCTCAATCTATTTTTTCAATACTCCTATTGAAAGGCAAAGAAAGATTGCTCTCATTCTTGGCTGTACAATTAATTCCCTTCCAGCTACTTATTTAGGGCTCCCTATGAGTACTAGTAAGGTTTCTAATGAGGTTTGGAATGATCTTCTTAAGAGATTTCAAAAAAAACTTGCTGGTTGGAAAGGTGCTTTACTTTCAAGTGCAGGCAAGTGTTTATTGATAAAAAGCACTCTTCAAAACTTACCTATTTATATCATGTCAATGTTCAGCATTCCAACAGCAGTGATGAATAGCATTGAAAAAATTCAAAAGCACTTTTTATGGCATGGTACTGAAGACAGGTTTAGATACCATTTAGTTGCTTGGGAGCAGGTCTGTAAACCAAAGAGGATTGGGGGTTTAGGAATCAAAGATATCAAACATATGAATGCTGCTCTTATTGCAAAGTTGGGTTGGAGACTTATAAAAGAGCAGAAGCCTTGGACCGAGTTGATCAAAATCAAATACCTTTCCAATCAAAGCATGAATTCCTTTATTTTTGATCAGTTACTTCTGAATGGTTCTATTTTCTGGAACAATCTTCTCCACATCAGACATATTCTCTCTTAGGGATGCAGCTGGAAGCTAGGGGATGGGCAAGACATTGATTTCTGGACTAACAAATGGTCGGATATTAACTGGATTTCCTCTTATGGTCACATTAAAGACAACTTAATTAGAAATTATGGGCACAAAGTCCAGGACTATATTGAGGTGGATGAAAATAAAAGGAAATGGAAACAGATCAAAGTAGATGAGGATAATATGTAGTCTGTTGTTTCATCCATGCAGAGTCATCTCTCCCTAATTTATATCAGTCCTCAAAATCGTAAGGATGAACTCATTTGGAAATATTCCTTTGATGGAGAGTACTCAGGTTAAATCTGGCTACAACTCTTTCTTTGCCTCTATTGAAAGTGATACTGAGTGGCATAAGCTGTGGATGCCCGAGCTAACCCCTAGAGTAAACTTTTTCTGGTGGCTTATCATTAAAGGCAAGATCCTAACTAATGACAATCTCATTAGGAAAGGATTCATCATGCCTAATAGATGCTGCATGTGTCAGGAAGAAGTAGAAGACATCAAACACCTCTTTCTTCATTGTAAGTACACTTCCAAAATTTGGCATCTCATTTTTGAAAACTTCAATCAGGAATGGATCTTTCCCCATACTTGTCTTCAGGCCTGGGAACAATGGAACTCTCCTTACAAACATTGTGTGGTGAGGAGATTATGGCAACTGGTTCTCCCTCACACCATGTGGCGAGTTTGGAAAGCTCGAAATGATGTCATTTTCAGGAATACCAGAAAGTTATGCAAAAAATTCTACAAAGAAATTATCATTGCTGTGAAAGAAAACATTGAAAGATTTAAACCCCCCAAAAATAGACTTTACCTTGTGGAAGAAGAGCACATTCTGGCTGCTTAGAATATTGGTACTGTTTTGAACAAGAATAACAATAGTATTGATAGATCCACTGTCCAATGGATTCAGTCTCCCAATGCTTGGCACAAGTTGAATTTTGATGGGGCCTCAAAAGGCAATCCTGGAGATTTTGGAGGTGGGGGAGTCATTAGAGATCACAGAGGTTGTTTTGTTACTATTTTTTCTGGTAAAATGGGTAATCAAACTAATCACTACTCTGAAGCTCTTGCTGTGCTTTGGGGAATAAGGTTAGCCAGAGATTGTAATATTTCCAATATTATAATTGAGGGTGATTCGCTGAACATTATCAATCTTTTAAACCAAAAACAACCTCCCAGTTGGTCAATCAGGGACTTTATAGCTGAAGCTATTGATATTTGCAAGAGTTTTGAAAATTTTGAAATCAAACATACCTACCGTGAAGGCAATAGTGTGGCAGATGATCTAGCAAATATTGTTGTAAATAATACATTTCAAACTTGGTTAAGGGGTGACACTCTTCCTACTAAAGTAAATGATGACATCATCAAAGATTTGCATGACTTGGAGCATAATCACTAATAGTTGTAGAGCTGATGCTAAAGAGCAGTTTATTAATTGCAAAGTGATGACATCTTCAAAGATTTGCATGACTTGGAGCGTCATCATTAATAGATATAAGGTAGAAGTTAAGGAGCGGTTAATTAATCGCAAAGTGAGGATTAATGATTACATCTCTCTGCACATTTGGGAGGGCTTCAAAAGCAGAGCTGAGGATGATTCATATAGTTTTCATATTTTTACCGTTGTGGGAAGAGGAAATATCATAGGAAAAATGGGGGGATTGCCTTGTAAGATTGAGCCCACCCATAATCCAACATGGAAAAATGATACAGTTCTCTGGAACTATTTTCAAAAAGGGGGTCTTACAAAATTTATTGAAAAAATCCAAGGTTTTGTTCAGGATCTCTCAATTAAATTTGCTCATGAATGGAGGAATCACGTGGTTGAGTATAGTAATATCAAGGTTGAGATTTCCGAGGAGCTTATTGCCCAGGTCACCGAGCTCAGTCTAGATGGAACCAAATTCTTCAACAAGCACATGGATAGATAGGTGGAGGCTAAGAAGTTTCTTGATGAGGGGGAGAATCTGGAGTTTGTGACGGCTGGCATCAAAATTGCATCTGTTCCAGAGCGCTTCATTGAGATTGCAAGGATGGTGGTAAGGTACATTACTCTGGAGGGGAGATTTGTCACTATCCCCCAAAAGCACTTAATTTTCCTTAATCACTTTCATAGAAACCTCACCATAAATTTTCCTCATTACTTGTTGAATTCTTTAGAGAAATATGTACTGGAAGTGCAAAACCACATTAGGGCTGTTCCCCTTCATCAAGGATTAATCCTTCACATTCACCGCCATTGCTCAGCCTGCCCCTACCCCGACTCTACTCCTCCCCCTGCCTCCATCCCTCCCCTTCCTGATAGGAAAATTGACATTGCTACCACTAGTAGGAAAAGGAAAGAGATGAAAACTAAGGTCCCTGCTTCTCAGAGGGTTCTTATAAGTCATAAAGACCTGGAGCTTGCTGCAAATTTACTGCACATTAGTAATCCAGTGGAGGAACCTAAAGATGAAGACTTGTTGGTCAGAGTAGAAAAGATGGAAAAGGAAATTCAGGACCTAAAGAGGGCTATTAGGGATATGGATAAAACAAAGGGCAAACAAAAACTGCAAAACGATGAAGAAGATGATATCACTGCCGAAATTTTTAAGAAGCTTCTCTCTCTAGAGGCCAGGCTTGGAAATGCAAAAAGGCGTAATGACTATATCCTCTCAGCTCTTAAAAGCATCTATAATTTTATTGAGCAACATGTGCATAGTATTTTCAGTCTCAGCGGTATTACCGAGGATATTTGGGGTTTCAAGGAGAACAGGGATCTCGCAATTGCCCAGGTGGATTTGAAAGATCCATCCCAGGCCACAGCCATTGCGTTCTTTGTCTCACTATGAGGGCTTGGCAATGCAAAAGGGCATAATGACTGTATCCTCTTAGCTCTTAAAAGCATCTACAATTTTATTGAGCAACATGTGCGTAGTATTTTCAGTCTCAGCGGTATTACCGAGGATATTTGGGGTTCCAAGGAGAACAGGGATCTTGCAATTACCCAGGTAGATTTGAAAGATCCATCCTAGGCCACAGCCATAATGTTCTTCATCTCACTCCAAACGATTAAAGCCAAGATTGACCGGGCTGTCAAGTGATGCGGAGCTCTGTTGCTGTTTACTGGCGGTGAAGTTGTTGTTGAATGGCATTTTTGGTGCTATTTTTTGGCTGGGAAGACCAGTGGTGGTTCCCTCTTGTTCGTGTTTTGTCTCTTTTCCTCTTATTCAGATCACTATATGTCTTGATCATGTTTTGTTTCTTTATTGTCTTATCTAGTTGTTGAGCCTCTTGGTTACGATGTTTAGCATTTCCAGGGTCGGTTCTTCCTCTTTTGGTATCTGGCTCTTGAGCCTTTTTGTACACAGGGTATAGTCCCTTCAAAACTATTTACCCATAATAAAAAAAACAAAAAAATTATCCTGGAAGTAAGATTAATCTATTTCAATAGGAGTAAAATTAAGATTGCGCAATGTGTCATTGTTAATCTCTATGACATCAGCCTTATCATCAGAATAATCGGTGCTAGAATTATATTATTCAATAGAATTATTAAGGATATTGGTAGGGATGGATCTAGATGTAGGATTGAGAGGAGACATGATAGGTGGAGAAGTAGTAGCCATGGAGGTAGACATGGTGGGTGATATGATAATACTAGTATGGGTAGTAATGGACATAATTTATGTAGAGGTTACAGAGGGAATATGATCGCTATATTGAACAACATCGTATGTACTAATATTGCGATATGGAATAGGATGTGATGGAGGAATGGGAATGGCAATGAAGTGGTCTATATGGAAAAAATTGAAGGGGTCAGGGTCAACAACAATGGTATGTTCATAGCCATCATATACGAATTTAACGCACCTATGCATTGTGGAGGGAACAACATGCATTGCATGAATCCATGGTCTACCAAGTAAGCAATTGAACTAGAATGAGGAATCAATAACAAATAATAAATTAGGAAAATTTTTAGGCCCAATGTAGAGGTAAGATGATAGTGCCGATACATGTGTGAGTTGTGGAATCATAGATGTGAATGACTTGAGAGGATTTATTAATTAAATTGTTAGAAATGCCTATTTTACTGAGGGAGAGAGCACATAAATTTATAGTAGATCCATTATGAATGAGTACACAATTAATACAGATGGAGATAATAATAATGGTGATAAGCAAAGATGCAAAGTGATTGTCAACAAAAGATAGAGGGATATCCTCATCACTAAAAGATATAACATGTGGTAGATTTTTGAGGGATTGAATTAGGTGAATAAAGGCAAGAATAGAATTTTTTCTTTCAATGTGGATAAAATAAAGGACAACCTCTAATGTATGAATACAATCGAGTACACTATGTAAGAGATCATAAAGAGAGATTTTAGCTAGTATATTCTTAAGCTGTTCAATGATGTCAGGTGGTGGTGGGAACTGTAGAAGTAATAGGAGGTGGAACAAAGATATGTGGAGTTGTAGGAGGACAAGTTTGGTGAGTGGTGACTACATTGATGTTTGAATCATGAATTAGAGTGATGAAGCAAGGAGGATGTTGAGTACAAACTTACATAAAATAAATAGTGGTGACAACCACTCTAGAAACCTTAGTGGGAGCAAAAGAGGGATAAGAAGATTGATCCATGAATTCAGAAGAAGGGGATAGATTGCGATGCATTCTCAGAAGGTAGGGTTTGAGCGATGGGGTTCACCAAATTATTTAATTTAATTTAAATTAAATATAATATTGCTAAGTAAATATAAAGATAAATAATGTATGAATGCTAAAATATAGTATGATAAAAGTAAAATAGCATGTAAAGTATGTAACCCTGAGCAAGGATGAAAGATAAATAGACTTAGCTAAATTACGAATGGACAAAAAGTGATGTGGGCAAGTGTGATTGATGAAAAGAATGTAAAAAGGGTCATCACTGATCACTGTGAAATTTGGAACCTGAGAACAATGCTAAATAGGGGTGCCCAGTGCAAGACGAGGGTGTCTGGGTGCTGGTGACTGAATTTAGGTGCTGGTGACTTTATAAGAGCTTAGAATCTAGTTTCTATTGTGTCACAAGGTCTTCAATGTTATTCCTTATTGATCATCTAAGGTTTTCACTATTATATCTTATGATACCTATAACCTATAAAAGAGACGTTCACTTGCGCAAGCCCACAAAATGCATCAAACCTAAAAAGGAAAATGTAGAATGGGGAGTCAGACTGACCCTAATGGTCACCCTAAGAGTGAACTTATGACCAAGTGATTCACTACAGCTGAGACTCTATGTAGTTCTTATGCGTGTGTCTAAGAATGATGCCCTAGGATGCCCTTGTGTAAGTTGCACTTAATAGCGGGTTGTAGCTAGAATGTGGTAATGTATAACATGTGTGGATGGAATAGAATAGAATTCCCCTCCTATGCAGTGTATGCAGAGTTGATGTAACCCTTGTCCCTTGAGTGGATGCTAGATGGATCCCTTTAGAGTAATTTAGTGCCTTTGGAATGTAAGCTTAGGTGATGATAGTAATGCTTAGTGCTTGGTCCTTAATTTTAAAAAAACATAACTATGTATTTATATGATTGCCTTGTTTAAATTTCATAATTGACAACTGGAAGGATGACCCATAAGTGAAAAAGATTCCCAAAAGATAAAAGAGACCCAAAAAGAGCAAGTACTATGAGAAAGGGTCAGGGGCACCTAGGAGGGAAAAGAGTGTTTGGGAACTATTGTCCTAGCTAGGCACTGGTGTCTAAATCCTTAAAAGATAGATAAGTTAAATTTTTACTGGGCTATAGGGTGTGCAAGTCCAAATAGAAATCAAGAGAAAGAAAAGAGGAAAAAGATAGTTTTCAACCACTAGTTTTCTTGCTTAGGAATCACATAAATGCTAACATGCTTTTAGGACCTAGAAATGTACCCAAGTATGTAATTTAGTGTCTACATGACAACAATTAAAAATTTCCAAAGTCTCCAAATAATTTCAACCATTTATCAAAATTCTCCTTATGATGTTTTTCTATCAGCATGTATGCCACATGGGTCAAAATGTTGATCCATGGTTCGCAACGCTATACATTTCTACATTCTACACACACTTTATAACATGACTTCTCTGGACTCTATACAGGTATGATCCTTACTTCCTTTATACTACTTGAATTTCATTCAAATAGAATAAAAGGGGGGAAATGTAGACACAAAATCATGCACTTATTACTACTTTACTATGCCATCAATATGTTGTTTATATGCATAGATCTTAAGCAAGAAAAATATTCACTAGTGACACCATCTCTTGTCCACCTATGTATTTGATTGCTTCTTACTATATTTATCTTCCACATCTATCATTTCTGTATCTACTTCTAGTTAGGTCATAGGGATCCCTGTTTGTCTATCACTTCACATATGTCGTTATTTATCTTAGGACACTAGCATACACTTTGGACATTATCACCCACACACTTATGTCCATTCTAGGCGCTTCTATCCTCTTTTCTCTTTTTACACATTTTTTACATTTGTGGTCAACCTTTTCTCCTTTTTGTCTTTATCCCACACTCATATTCGACCTTTCATGTCACTAGTGTCGAAATGAAAATAAGATATCCATATATATACACAAAATACACACTATTATTCTAGCTGGTAATTTTAAGGGGGAAATCACATGTACATATTATCACTACCATCAAAGGCATTGCAATTTTGGGTTGCATACACTACATAGGAAGGAGAAGTGCTAAATTCCATACCACACATTTGCATCTAATCTAGATATAGCTTGCTATCTTGGTGTCATGGGCACAAGGGAAACCTAAGGACACTATTTCAAACACAAACACACAAAACTACATGGAGTTTGGAATGTAGTGAAAAAATTGGTAATAAGTTCACTCTTCAAGTGACCGCTGAGGTCAGTTCGATGTCACATTGTACATATTTCATTTAAATTTGATGTGTTTATGAGCTTGTGCAGGTAGCTAGGGTTTATTTTTCATGTTACATGTGTGATTGAAACCCTAACAACAAAGGTAACACGATAAAATAGAGATTAAAGAAAAAATCTTTAGATCTAGAAAAGAAGTAGAACCCGAGCATTTACATAGTCACCAACACTCAGAATCAGACACCAATATCCAGGTTCCTCTGTCCTCCTATGGGTGCCCCTGTCATGATTAGTGCAGAATTTCAGATCTCTCAAGCGAGCTCCTGTGACATCATTCCCTGCCAGATTGAGTATACACATAGTCTAGGACATTTATAGATCACCCAGAAATCAGCTAAGTCACATATCTCTTCTATTTTATTATAGTCTTGCATTGCTTGAGCACTTAACACTTGTATTTTACTGTACTTCATTAGCTTGTACATTGTTAGTTACTCCAAAATATATATTTAATTTAAATTTTAATTAAATTGATCATCAATATAGTTCTCAATGATTTTGTGAATGTAATCATGAAATATACAAACCATGACACATTGATAGGTGGCTCCAACATTCTTGAGTCCAAAAGGAATAATAGTATAGAAAAAAGTGTCCCATGGAGTGGTAAAAGATGTCTTTTATTGGTCATTCGGGTTGATTTTTATTTGATTATATCCCACAAAACCATCCATGAATGAAAGCATGTGACGACCAGCGATGGAATCTACGATTGCATAAATGAGTGGCAACAGAAAACAATCCTTAGGGTATGTTTTTTAAGGACAGTAAAGTTAGTGCAACAACAAATTTTCCCATTAGGATTCATGAATAAAACAATGTTAGGTACCCATTTGGGATAGTCCATAGCTCAAATGAATCTAACACCTAATAGTCATTGTATTTCTTCTTTGACTAATAAGGCAATATGAATATGCATATCATGATATTTTTGTTGGATAGGTTTAACACCCTTGTGGACTACAATGTTATGCATGACCACTAAAGGGTCAATGTAAGGCATATCATTATATTGTCACACAAAGAGATCACGTGAATATTTAAGAACTTATTGGGTATTGTCCTTTTTAATATCACTAAGAGAAGAAACCATAAGGACCAAACATGGGTCATCGGTGGTGCGAAAATTATATGGCACGGTTTCTTCATTAAGTAGTATAGATCAGTCTTTAATGTATGGTTGTGTTGGAATAATGTCAGGTATATCTGAGTTGATATTAGCAAGGTCAATTTTTCCAAAGTATGTGATGCTGTGTAAATAATGGTGAAACTGTTTCTTATGAAAGTGGGAAGGAAGATTCTCATAAGACCCCATGTATTCAAGGAGGGCCTCATCATTAAGAAATTAATCTAGAGATGGTAAGTCAGGAGAAACAATATTATCAATAGAGTTTTGGTTAACCAACTAGAGCTTGTGTGAATAACTAGTACACACCTCTTAAAGACATTTGATGGGAAGAAAATATATTAGAAGATAGGGATTGGGAATGGAAGGGATCATAGCCAAGTCCAGCCTCGAGCTATTAGGGAAGGAAAAATTTCTTAGGGATGCCCTGACCATATATTCCAAGATCATGCCTGAAAAAACCATGTTAGAATAAATATTTGTAACCTTTAACGTATTTATTGTAGTTAATGGTGTGATTTTTGGCCCTAATAATGGGGTAGGTGGGACCTCAAGCTCAATAATATAGCAAAATGTGAAGGGTGACAGATCAACTAGAATATTATATACAACACCAGCATATAAATACTTAACCCGTGCATGTAGGGTAGAGGGTATAACATGCATGGTATGTAACCAAGGTCGACCTACAAGAATATTATAATTGAGGTTATTAGGCATGACCTTGCATATAACATTAAGTGTGTACACCCCTACTGTAATTGGAAAAGTGATTTCCCCCAACACACACTTAAGTTTATTGCCAAACCCATGAATACATAGGCCACATGGAGTTATATCTTTAATAGAATGTAATGTCCCTTTCTAGGACTGAACTACACAAACAAGGAATCCATATTGATCCCAAGTGAAGTAACTCAATTTTTTTATCCCAACAAACTGAAAATTAACCAATAATGTACAACCGTCTAATTTTTATAGACAACAACTTGTAAAGAGTAGTATTTCAATCCAAAATCACTATAGAAATCATCTACAACATATACAAAAACTTCAGAAATATTATATGGAAATTTCCACAATAAAACTCAAGCACAAACCCAATTGGAATTTAAATAATGAAAAATAAAATTATGACTAATATAAGTGGCTACAAATGGGGTCTTCAAACCTCAAAAATTAACAAATATGCAATATATCAGCCTTATAAAGTATGAGAAGTCCAAATATCAACTTGGAATGTTAATTTGTGCCCTATAAGACACCCAATCACACTCCTATACAAGTTTCTCCATAGGAGAGTGGCTATAAAAAATGCCAGAACGCTTGATATGTCTTCTTCTTGATGCCCTAGCTGTAAACCAACAATACAATCTTCAAAGAATGTCTTCAACACCATACAATTGTAGGGTTTATGTCCTCCAATTTTCAATAAGGAAGGTTTATGTATCCCTTGCTTGCCACACTAATGGATTGTCATAATTTAGTGGAATTGGATTAGAGCTGCTATACAACCAAAGTAGATAAAATTATTTATGCCAAAAATATGCCCAAATAGAGCCCATGCGGCCCCTTTTATAGTTTAGTGGTGGTTCCAAAAGTCTTAGAGGATAATTCTCCCCAAGACTGACCTATTTAAAAGTTTGTATTAATTTTTAATTTCACTTTTGGGAGCTCTTCAACCCTACCGAATTGGCTTAAAGGGGAAAATACAAAAGAAAATCATTAATAATAATGAAATAAAATTGAAAGGAAACCCAAGGAATCCCCTTGTTCAATTTGTTCTTGTCCATGAGAAGAAAGATCAGAAAGAAGTATTCAAATAGGAATAATTCAAAAAGGGGGACATTACAATCCTCCCTTCCTAAAATTTCTTTCCCTCAAGAAATTGCGAGTTTGGATGATCAGAAATATTGGTCTCTTCTATCTTCTCATTATGTAATTGCACATCCTCAAAAATAGTTAGGAGGTGGATTCCTTGATAATGATTTCGTTACCAAGATGGTTAATAACAAATGGTTAGTGACCAAGAGGCCTCGAATTGACTGGCTTCCTAAAGAAATGTACCTCGTTGAGTTCGTGGAAGAAATCAGGGACATGATTACTCTCCTAAGTCGAGTTTTCAGTTTACCCTCTGCTAGGATTTTTCACCCATGGATGTATCAATTTATCTGTATCATCCTTGCCAAGAAAGAGTTTGTGGATTGGGCCACCATTATCAGTAATACCCTTCACAAAAAATTGATAGAAGTTAAGATGACTGGATGCTTCTACATGATGTCGTATCTGACTTATGTAGTAGCAAGAAGAAATATATTTTCTGGACTCGAAACAAGAGGATTCATGGGGCCATCAAATAGTGTTTTTCATTATTACCCTCAACTAAGTTTCAAAAATAGCTCTCACCATTTCAGAAGGGTCAACGATGCATTTACTTTCTATGTGATTTGGAACCTGAATAGGAATACAAAGGAAATATTTTCCAAAGAAGTCATGGATGTCATTTCCCAATGGGGAACATGGTTTATTCAATTTTCATCTTTTTCCTACATTCGCGTAAGCGGCTTTGTGGGTACCCCGTGGAAACATCCTAAGTATGTCAGTGACAAATGGGCATTAATGGAGCTTGCGCAACAACTATTCTAAGTTCACTGTCTTCTTAATGATAAACATCTCTCAGCAATTCATTTCTTAATCCAAATTGGGGAATACTAATGCCCAAATCTCTTCAGTGCACAACTCATGGAAAAAGAGTTTGCCCTCATCACAATCCATCCATATGTGAAGAGAGTCTAGTTTGATATCAATGGATATATGCAGAAGATTCTTGGAGCAAAGTATCAACATAACCCTACCATGGAAGATTTCTGGGCTGCTTGTTCGGATGAAAATTAAGTAAGAAGACGAGGGCTTTCTCACCTAACACTTGCTCAGATCAAGGCCTTTCACATCAAGAACCCTCCCGATTCTTTCATAAATGATGATGAAGATGTTATTGATCCTTCATATGATATAGTTACTTTTACCCCATTTTCTTGAATTGAATGGACCAAAAGAGATGAATTTTCTCTTCATAGCAAGAATCAACTGATTCTTGAAAGAAGCATATCTTGGTACAACAGAGAACTTGCCAAGTTACAATAAATTCAATATCATACTTTAGGATTAAAAAAATTGCCAACTCGACAAGGTCTCAATTACACCAAATCCCCTTCTCGATCAACCTCCGTACTATCCAATTATACACAACAAGCAAGAAAGGAGTGGTTGCCATAATCCACTTCATCGAATAATGTGCCATGAGGAGAAAAATCTAAAGGCCCTAGCCCCAGTGAAGGAAGAGAGCGTGTATTAGGATTTTTTACTTTAAGTAGAGATTCTTCTACTCACATTGTTAATAGTTCTCAGAAGCTCGTGACAAATAATCCTCAGCCACGCCTTGCACAAGCATCCACTTAGGTGCAGGTAGTCTAAATATCAAACACATCGGAACCTATAGTTCATGAAGAGATTTCCCAAAATCTCCCAAATGATCAAGAGCTGAATATTGAGGTTATTTCTCCTCAAATAGAGGTCATGGAAAGGATTCTTGTAGAATCTCATGATTTCAAGAATAATGAGAATATTACTTCAAGCTCTAGGATTTTGCATGCAGAAATAGTGAATGATACTCCTTCCTAGGTTGTTTCCAAGGTTAAGAAAAGGAAGAGGGTTGTCAAGGCAATTGACATTGATTTTGATGACCTTTTCAAACTTTTGAATGATGTCATTCCCAAGAATCCTAAGGCACTTTCTCGAATAATGGTGGATAATAATGGAAACAGATTTGCATATCTTGTCATCCCACAAGTTGATAAGGAGTGTGATGCCATGACACATGCTGATTATGAAGTTTCCAAGCTTGGACTTGGGGGGTCCACATTATAAAGTGACATGGAAATGGCTCGAGATTCAATTGATATTGTGCTAAAGAGACTTGAGAAATATAAGTCTCAGAACTCTCAACTCAAGTCTGAAAAGAAACAATTGGTGGAATATGTTCAACATCTGATAAATCCCATATCATCCACTTTCCTAGTACCTAATGTAGTGGTTGCCCTTGATAAAGAAACTCTCAATTTGTCAAAAGAAATAAAAACATTGGGTCATGTCACTAAAACATTCCTTTCAAATATTCTCGTTTTAGGCCAAGGGATGATCAAAACATCGGTTAAGCTCCATGAAGATGTCGGTGCGTATCTTGATCCAATTCTTTCTTTTAAGGAAACTTTTGTTTCTAATATATCAAATTTGGATGAGATATTTCCCAGTCTGTAGGAGATGACGAGTATGGAATCCTCAATTTTAGCCATTAAAGGAATTGTTGAATTTGAACATCAAGGGACACGTTTTATTTGGTTTTTGCATCTCAAATCAAGGAAGACGATTCTTGAGGATTTTATGATCCATTATGAGAGCATATGAAATGAAGCATTCACTTGAATCACCTTGATTCAAGAATTCACAGCTGAGATCCCTTGTAACCTCATAAATGAACATAATCAAAGGTGTTCATCGGAACAGGTGGAAGAGCAATTTTCACAATTGTTTAAGGACATGTACACTCCCACCAATAATTTCTCATCAGTTTCAATGGAGTGGTGCATCAAATTAAAGAACTTATTTGAGAACGCTCAATCAAATATTTTTAATTTAAATGATATACTAAATAGAATTCTTGAATTACAGGTATTTTATGAGGCTATTCTTCGACCAAATGAACCTCCAGAAGAAGAAAAGATGTTTGAAACTTTGGGAAGGTTTAGATCCTTTCAACTAGTAAAAGCGACAGATCCTAATTTCACCGGCGGTTCAGGGAAATAGTTTTCTTGGTATCTAACGAAGTGGGAGAGTCCATTTCTCATATGTTTGAGATAGGCGGACCCCATTTCAATGGATAAGGCACTGATTATTATTGTATATTTTAAAAAGTGGATTTTTAAGAAAAGGATATTGTTATTTGCTTTTGGGAAGCTGTGGATAACTTAAGTGATTTCTATTTTTAGTTGTTTTTAATAAAGTTGGTTAGAAAAATTCAAAGGTCACTTAAGTGCCTTATTTACTGTTCATGTAAAACCCTAACTACTTTGTAACCAAATTTTGCATTATAAAAATAAGTGAGGGGCTCATTTGTAAAGGTGACTTTGAGAGAGGAGAAGAAAATACTTTTGTATGCAAGCTTTACTTCAAAGAACGAAACTTTGTGTTCTTTTGAGAAGACATTTTGGAGTTAATGAAATATGAACTTTGTGTCCCATTCATTGTCTCTTATAGCATTTGATGTTATTATGTTCATTATATGTTAGTGTTTGAATCTTGCATGCAAATATTATCTTTGATCTTATTGTCAACGTTATTAATATGTTGTTCTAGTTCACAGTGATTAAGCTCTGATTGTCTACTTGCTCACGTGTGTTCCCTTTTACACATTATTGTTTAGCTAACTCAAACTCCATCTTATTTGTGTTAGTTATTCATATTTCCACTTCGTGCAATATTAGGCTCTGTTTTTACCCTTGCATGTTCTTTCAATTCATTCCATTCCACTCCTTTCCTTCCTTCCATTCCATTTCCCTCATTCACTTTTCTTTCCATTGATGTTCCAAAACACACCCCACATACAATTTTGAATGTACATATGTAAATATAGTTTTGGTTTTCAATAAAGGAAGCCTCACCTTCATTGAGGAGGGACTTCGTTCCCACACTGTTACATGTCATTTGCATACGTGCAAATCCATATGCTAACAAAGTCTAACCAACACATCTCTCTAGTAATATCTTGACTTTCTCATCTTTACACTTTTCTCTATTGCAAACTCAGGAAATATTAATCAATCAAAGCAATAAATTTTCCATGAGCATTATTCTATATTTTTTTGTTTCACATCACATGTTTCACGTACTATACCATAAAATTTAGTTAGAATGTGTCATACATCCATGGACGACTTGTACGGTCTTTACTCTTCTTATCTTCCGACATTATTTTCAATTTGAATATCTTTATTACATTGTTTCATCTTCATAGGGTTGGCCTTATCATAATATTTCACCTACAAAAGGCTATATATGCAAGTCAATATCACTTTATAACTCACTTGACACTCTTACAAGCTATTATTACAAATATCAATCCAAAAACACTCAAAGATCTCTTATATTGCCCTAAATTAGGTGCACATAATTTAAAGCACTCGCTACTACAAGTCTAAAACACGCAACCAGGTTAAAGAGTTTAGCTTCTTCCATTTCCAAGCATGCAATAGTCTTAGAGCCACGTGTTAGCAAGAGAAACGTCAGTCCAAGAATTGTCAAAGGGTTTCAAGGGATAAAGGGTTAGGTCACACAATTGAAGCACACTACACCGCATTTAGCAAAGTTTGATAAAGGATTAAGTCTAGATCATAAATTTGCATCTAAACATACTTCATACATTACCAGAGGTCGATATATCTTCGTATATATGAAAATAGTTCCCCAAAAATGGTGCCAGGAGAGTGTTGCTACCCAATTCTGCACCACCTTGAGAGCAAAACAACATTGACAAACTGAGATGGATGCTTAGAGAAAGATAGACTGAATACTTAGTCATTTATATCTGGGGACATGTATAGCATACTCTTTGAGACTTAACTTGGGAGATATTGGATTGCACTCACAAAGGGGATGACCTTCCCTCCTACTTTAGGTTCTTCCTTTGACCAGGGTGAGAGGACCCATTTTGTAACCTTTGATTGTGAGAAAGGTGGATGAAATTGTAGTCTCTAAGCTTTCTCTTGGAAATATGAAGGATAGTCCTGAATAGACATGATCAATGCAAGAATCATTTAACTCTTACAAGTTGTCACACTAAATAATGTAGATGTCTTTCAAAATAAGACTCAGGTCACTCTAGACAGTGTAAATCTTAGCTTGCTTCTACATATTTATGGAAGGGGAGGGCAGAGATGGTAAAATCCCTTGGAAAATGGTTATAGCCAGGGAAAACATGGGTAATACACAAGGATTTAACAGTTGTAGATTGTAATTTTTATGTATGGATGGGAGATTAAAGCTAGATAAAGTTGATTATACAATTTTCTCAAGAAAACATTACAAATGTTTGTAAATTACCCCAAGGATAGAGGAACACATCACACAACCAGTAGTAACCCTTTAACCAGAAGGTATGTACTCATGGAAGCCCAAGAGTACAAGATTTCACACAACCTTTGAAAATTTAAACACAAAAGCTCGTACTAAACTCTTAATAAAATACTAACAGTTCCTGCTCAACTACACTCAAGATACACTCAAAATATTACTAATATTTTCTCAAATAATCAGAGGCAATATGAATTTAAAATTGTTTATCATACCATAGAAAGAAAGATCTATCTACAACGCAATTGCAGTTACTTAAATGCCACTAATTAAGACAAGATCTAATGTAGTTCAAAGAAACTATCAACATAAGATTGCAATAGGTAAGGCAAGTAGTTGATTCAAAGTATTTTACCTTAGGAACGAAGACAACATTGCTCAGGAGAAAACACATAGTTAATTTCAAGAAATTAAAATTTCTCAGCAAGGGACCATAAAGCCTATGGCCTCAATTATTTCCAATGGTTTTACACTTACAATCATCTTGGCATGAGAAGGTTTGGAAAAAATAAAACAACTCACAAGTCTCTCATTTTTATTCAGGTTCTTCAAGAAAAGTACAATCGATTTTTCTCTGTTTTCTCTAAGAATTTAGAAAAAGTTAAACCTCCCATATAGGAGAACATTCCTCTGGTATATATACAAATATTTCTCTCTCTTACCTTTGCCTTTTTCCCCCCAAAAAAGTGAATCTTCAAAATAATATTCCTCTTTTTGGCACACAATCTGATCCACTATCATTCCTTTGAAAATACTCTAATTTCACGATGACATGTGGAGGAATTACAAATGATTTGTATTTTTTCATTCTCCTAGAATGACTGAGATGCCATGTCACATTTTTGGTATCAGTTTTTAATTATTTCTTTTTCAAGTAATTCGAGAAACTTTTTAAAGATTTTTGAGTGCCTCCAAACGGTTTGATTTGATGTCAATCATTTCCTCCTTTTGGGAATCCACTTCGAAACACACACAATCATTGTCATATATTTCTGAGCTGATTTTTTTCACATGTGTTTTATCATATCAAGCCAATTTCTTCCTTTTTGCATGATATCATTCTATTTCACACTTATCTCCTTTGTGCGGGTATCACAAACAATCTCAATGATCAACTCATCATGATTTTTCTCAGCTTAACTCAACAAATTTTATATTTACTATAAATTTCCATAACTTGTCCTCCAAATTTACATCCCTTCTTTCTAGTGTGAAAAATATTGGTGGATTTTCTCTGTCTGTAACATGGTGGGAGTGACATTAACATCTAATTTGAAGGAAATATCCTCTGAGGATTTGAACTCAATTTTTGATTTATCAGGCCCAGATGAAGCATTTGTGAGGATGCTATTCAAAATTACAGATTTGGAAGACTATAATGGGCCATTGAAATCCCAAGCTACTCATGTCGCTTTGATTCAAAGGCTCATCATAATCAGTCCCATCTTTTCTGCCTTCCAAATCATGTACTTTCATCTTTTCAGGTGGGAGCATCAAAAGACTCCAAGGTATTGAAGCAATTCTAGCTCAAAAGAAGGCCATATGTGAAAGATGTAATTGAAATCATATTCCCTTTCATCTGCAATGAAGAGTTCACTATGAAGGAGATTGCTTCAGAATCTTATAGGCTTGGTGAATGGGTTTGTATAGATACTATTCCTACTCTTTGTTGTATGGTGAATGAGTTGGAACAACACATTTCTCCCTTAGAGAAAAGACCCACGTAATCTCCACCTTCTCAACCTCTTGAAGTGTCACCATCAGTTATGCAGAATTGCAAGGGTGAATCCACGTCCACAACTCCTACTCATCCTGTTCTAAAAACCATGGTGATTGCACTTCTAGCCACATCAATTGTTACTTTTGAGCCCTCTATCTACAAAGAAAAAGGGAGGAAAGCATTTCCCACAGGTGTCATGTATCTCCTAAATTGGATCTCTTCTTATGAGAAGAAGATGAAATTGACGAGTATTTTGTATGGCCCTAGGATGAATATTGAGGAGCTCATGGATATGGGTATGTCTCGCACCTTGACAAGGGAAGTTCTGTTTGCACATATGGCTGTTGGGTCAAAGGAGTTTTTTCCAAGGAAGAATAAGATTCTGGAAAAAATTCCCCCTTTCAGTGAGGATTTTGTCGTAGTGGAAGATGATTAGGTGTCTTTTTCTCGAGTTTCTTTTTGATGTAATTCGTAAGAATGTATGTAAATTTTCCATGGGATGAGGCCCCTATAGAACCCCATTTTGATTTTAGTTTCAAATGAAAAAGATTCAAGATGTTACAATTAATTTCATGTTAATAATAGATATATAATTCTATTAAAACAAAATGAAATCCTACTGCATTGTTCCAAATTTCATACATATTTGAAAATCACAATTTGAAAACACCATTCAATTGTCACTTTGAAAGTATGAATTGAAAGAAAGATTTTTTTTTCCTTTTTTGTTCTATAAGAGAAGCATAAGCTTGATCATGGTATATTGAGGCCAACTTCAAGTTCCTTGACACTATTTTGTTGTGTTTCTAATAATATTTCATTATATACATTAAACCCCTGAAATATTGGGATAAGGTCATCTTCATCAATTTTGACCTGGAACATGAATATCAACATTTGTTCTCTAAGTACTTCAAATTTTGTCCTTGCAACATTACCTTTTCTTATTTTCTTTAACAACTTGGTAATTGTTGATCCAAACCAATAAACTTCTAGACAATATCATAACTTAACATCGGATTCACTGCACCGGGTTTTCCATTAACATTGTGATCAAAGGATTGTACCATATTCTCAATACCCTAATCGCTATAGGTGAATTTTTTATCTATCACAAGTTTTCCTAACCACTCATCAAGTCTATCTCTATTCTCTGCTATCTTTTCCCTTTAAGAAAGAATAATTTCATCAATCTACTTGAGATTTTTCGCCCTTAACTTGATACCTCCTTCATCAGTATGTTTTATGCCCCTTTCTTCATAGGGAATAATCTGTTCATTTTCCACTAATTGATCATCTAATTGAACTAATGCTTCCATTTTAGGAAGGATTCCTTCCTAGAAGTACTACCCATCTCCACATTTCCTAAGCTGATCATTGACATCTTTAAACAATTCAGTCAGTTGTTCATATCGTTCTACCACTTCCTCAATAATCTTATTTCCTCTTTCAATCAACTCTTCTTTCCATTTATCCACAACATTGGCTATTTCTCTAGCCCTATCAGCCTCTTCTAGAATCTGAGGTGTTCTACTGGTAAAACCTTCTTTCCCTTCATCTATAGGTTGTACCTATTTCTGTATGTATGAGGATAATGTTCTAACTTGTTCATTTAAAATCCTTTTAGACACTCTATCATCATCAAATTTTTGCAACAAACCCTCAACAACTAGTGTAATATCTTGTTTTAATGTTTCTCTAGTAGGTTTCCCCAAATGAATGTGTTGAACATCACAATAGCTCATTGTAATTTCATGCTTTGATTGACCTTGGTGAGGGATTCCAATTTCAAGAGTTCTGAACCCTTGTTAGTCTACATGGGTCTTAGTAAGGATTTTTACCTTTTCAAAGGGTTTTTTGAGCTTTAGAAAATCTATACTTGTGATATCTATAAACTCTTTTGGGGCAACATATTTTTCAACATCTGACAACAGTCCTCCTAGCTAACCAGTTGTGAGAGTGTTTCCCAATTTTTCTCCTTGTGATACAGGCTGAAACTTTTAAGAGATAAATATCAACCGTTTAGATGCTTCTTGAGGGTTTTGCAATAATGGAATTTCCTCTTGTATCTTGTCCACTTCTAATGTTATTTCTTTAGATTCATCATGCATTATTAAATTTTGTAATTCCTCCTTTTCCTTTCCTTTAATTTAGGAATCAATAGTTATTTATCGAGTCATAATATCAACTGGTGCCTTTCCCTTGTCTTTATCTTCTACTGGAGTAAAAATTATATATGTAGTTTCTCTTGGGGTTTCTCTAGTTGGAACTATCACCTTGGATAGTTCCTCTTTCTTTGTACTATCTGCCTCCTTTAAAGGCTGATGTTCAGTAGGGATGTCTTTCTGAGTTGACACATTGGTGAGTTATTGCTTCAAAAATTATTCTCCTTGTTGCCCAGTGGACTGGGACCCATCAATCGATTTTTGACCCTTGTCATTAGTTTACACATTTTGAATGTCACTAATATCCATTATTTGAGTGTCCTATTTTGTGGTTTCCATCATAAATTACTTAGTAGGGTTTGTACCCTAAAGTGACTCATCACCTTCAATACTCTGTATTTCCTTTTGAGAGTGATCCTTAGTAAATATAATATTCTTTGCAGATGATCTGCTTGCAATTCCTTGAATCATTGAATCATATGCTCCTGTAATTTTTGAACTTTCTGTAATGCCCCGTTCATCGTTGCTCCTTTGCTTCTGCGACAACCGTGCTTCTTAGAGTTGAACGTTGTTGCATTTCCTTTGAAACGTTAGTGTTTCGCCTTGTCGAGTTTAACTGTTGGTTGCTAGTAATAATGATAATAATAATAATAATAATAATGACATTATGATAGTATTATCGATCAACGATTTTATTTTATTATTATTTTCCTTATGTCGATTGTTATCGACATCATCCTTTGTTATCTTTAAACTACCCTTTTAATTTGTTTGTCGCTCCCGTTGATCGAGCCTCGTTGCGCAAACGAGGAAGAGTATGATTTGTGGTGGTGCCTTTGAAGGTGGGGACTATTTTTTTTTAATGTTGATGGACCCTTGATAATTTCTAAAATTAATGTTTTATATATCAGCCTTGTTTCTCCTAGCAAGCGGCTTGTCCCCAAAGCGTGGGCTCCAAAAATAAAATAAAATGAAATGTATTATCCTTGTGATGTGGTTAGTTGGCGGATGGGAGGTATTGCTTGTCAATTCTTTAATGAACTTTTAATTTCATGTTTGGCGTGAGACAGTGGGAGACTGTATTTTTATTCTTTTTGGTAGGGGTCTTGATTGGTAGTGGTTGAAACGCCTTTTCTCCCTGGTTGGTGGCGGACAGCATTAAGTTGGATGGTTGTCTCATTATTTTTTTTAGCCTACCTGCTACAGCCTGCAATTAGTTTCTCTAACACTAGCCGCTTAGCTTTCAAATCAGATTTTATTATTGATCTTCCCTGTCATTATCTTTTTACCTACTCCGGCTTTGTTGCTGGCCGCGTGGGATTGCAGATGGAGGTGTCTTTTTGATGGGGTTTTTTTTTTTTTGCTATCCTTCGTGGTCTGCCTGCTGTCTTCTGCCTTGGCTGCGTGAGTTGTGTGGTGAAGGGATTTTTTTTGCTTGGCTGCGTTTCCCCTTCCTTGCTATCCTGCCCTCGCCGGTTGGGTTTGTTATGGTGGTTATAGATGAAGCTTCAAGCTAGTGAAGCAGGCGTGTTACCTCCACTTTCATTGGGTGTTGCGAGGTGTGTTCTTGTCGGGAATCCACAGCACGACCTGCAACAGGGATTAGCCAGGCGGCAGGCATGTTGCAGTTTGGTAGAAGCCTTTTTGAGCGCTTCCAGCAGGCAGGTTGTCCAACTATGTTGTTATCTGTTCAGTATAGAATGCATCCTCAAATTCGGGATTCTCCTTCAAGATATTTTTTATCAAAATCGACTATGTGACAGTGAGAGTGTTACCAGGAGACCTGATGAAATTTATCGCTGCAACAGGGGAAGATGCGATCTACGTAATGAGACACTGCAACAGGTTTGTAGGTACTTATTCTCTGTTATCCTTAAAATTGAATTTAGCATGGAAGAATGAGAAGCAGTCACAAAGGAGATTGATGGATGGCCAGTATTGACCTCCAAACTCAACCCAACTCATCTGAATGTGGTCAAAAATAGCTATCTGGAGGGTAAGTGTGACATCACCCATGCTTCCACGTACAGTTTAAAACCATTGTAATTATCAGATGTGGAGCAAGCTTTTCTATTGAGATAGTATCAGCTGCTGAATTTGGGGGAAGAGGCTCATTGGAGCAGCATCATATGGTAAATTCGGCATTGGCAGAAGAACTAGCAAGAAATCCACGCACTTAATCAATAACTATGAAGGCAGTAGATGCTTCCAAACGGTAGTGGCAAGAGCAACACGCTCAATAAAAGCATCCAGCTGGTTAGTATAGGGTTTTGATTGATTTTGAGTTCACAGTTTATGACATCTGTTATGTTGAAATAGAACTCAGTTGATTTGACGAAACTGAGACTTGTTTTTTTTTACCAGAATTGAACTCAGTGTAATGCAATGGGAAATGTGTCCAGTTCAATCATAGCTTGCATTTACAAGGACATTGCTAGAACTCAATGGAAGCACCGAAATCTTGATAGTCCATGGATCTGTTTGGCATAGGCCCAGTACTTGATTCTGTGTTGAGCAGTAATTTGCGTGCAATTATTTGAACTATGCTGGAGATTCACGTGGTTGCTCGAAAACGTTAATTGTTCGTAAAAGCTGCCACCTTCTGTTGAAAAGAAAGGACAAAACGATGATTATTGTCTACCCACGTGTATGGTACTGCAGTTCGAGTTGCCAAAAGGGGTAAAGGCTGTCGAAATACCATGTAGGCCAGGGCATGCACAGAGTTGAATCTGTCTGATCTTGGTTGGGTAGAAAATGACATTTGTGGCTGAACTCATGGGTAACCGGACCATGCGCTGCCATTGTTTCTTTTGCGTGGTATTTGGGATCTACCGTGCTGAGGTGAGAAGCGTGAGTTTGGTGGAGAAATAACTGTTGGGAGCTGCTGGGAGAAGGGGTCTGCGACATGCGATGGCCATTGAGATATAGCGTTTAAAACAGGCAAGATAAGACTAACCCTCTCTCTTAATGACTTATTTCCTTTAGCATTTAGATAAATCAATATCTGCAATTTTGTTTGAATGCTGTAGATGTGGGTTTCTTTTGGAATGTTGATGTGTTTTTTATTTTACTAAGTAAATAGCGTTTGGACTCTGGATATTATATAACATGCATTTACATATATTGACTCTTTCTTGAAAGAGATGCCCAGAAAGAGATGGGTTTCAAATGACTTTTAATCATAATTGTATGAACTGATCTCTCTCCCTCCTTTACATTTTATCTTATTTACTATTTGAGTAGAAGAAATCCCTACATCGATTCTTGCCTACTGATCTTATAATGTTGGTTTATCTTTTTGCCTTGATTATTCCTTTGAATGATGGTTTCTGTAGAAAATATTATGGAGCGTGAATGAGGTTTATAATTTTTCTTGTATTGTTTATATTATGTAGAACATGGCTTAAAAAAGGGAATTTCCGATATGACTGTATTTGGATTTTATTGTGGTTTTATAATAATATAAACTCCCATTAGGATTGGGGGCTTCTATTTGGGAAGAGTCATACTAGTTTAATTGGTCTTTCTAGATAGCTCCATCTGAGTCATTCGATTATCATTTACTTTGGGGATTATTGAAAACCCCTCACCAGGCCCTCTGCTATTATTATTACTATGAGCTTATTATTAGATTGGAACCCTCCTGAAGCATGCGTTAATGGGTTTTCTATGACCTTTACGAATATGTTAAGCACTCAAGTCATTATCCTGTGTGGATAATGCTATGGCTTAATTTTGAGGCACTACTTGGATCTTTGAATCAGTTAAAGTAATATTGGATACATCGAACTCTCATGAATGTTGACATTCTTCAAGTTTGATTGATATGTGATGTCCTCATGCATATGAATTCAGGCAATGCTTGAAATATGAAATTATAAATTTATCTTATACTTTGACCTTGAAGCTTGTCGAAAGACTTTTTGGTAGGAAAATAGATGAATAGGGAAGTTAAGATAACTACCCTAAAATGGAGTCATGAATAGCCTTAAGTAAAGGTGACAGATACCATAATGGGACTGTGCATACCATGTATGACAGTAAGGATATAAGTCCACCTGAAATGATTTAACTTCATTTTATAGAACAATAATTAATACCCATAAATTGGGGTATGCAAGTGGAGGTTGAATTATATAACAGGGTATATCATGTTATCAGGTAACCAGTAAGGATAAATATGTTATTTCAATACTTGGTTAACGAGTGGAATATTTTCTGGCATTTACGATGATTATTATGTTAGCTAAAAGTTGATACTTGCATCTCAATTGGGAGTTGAGATAATGTTGATACTTGTATTTATAGTGGCTTGGACCACGCTTACTTATCCTAGTTAGTCAAATGTATCTTTGACATATTAGCAAAATATGACAATATTGTTGATCGTAACTCATTCCAATGAGTTGGACCCTTATACTAATAAAAACATATAAAGGCATGGAATAAGCAACCAAAAGGATACCTAAATAATATATGAACTTGTGGATTGGTGGAATCTTTGTTAACATAAGTATATTCTTAAAATTGTGAGATAAATATCCAAATTATACTTACATATCACTGATTATCTATGAAGGTTTGATACTTGGGTAATATCGATGAATAGTATAAGATTTATACTTGTATTTATTATATAAACTTAATGTCGTTGGTGCTTTTATCTAATTAAAAGATAATATTGTTGGATACTTATATATGTGAAGTAGGTCGAGGGTATTAGGTGAGCGTTATTATTATTACTGTAATTTAAGTATGATTGATTGTATGGTTAAGGTTGTATATCTAGTCACTTGGAATTGTGTTCTTATGTAAGCAGATCTTAAGGAAGTGAACATTAATGAGTATGGAATGTATTATCATGAGATGTGTAGTTAAGTTTTTAAATGTATGTTAGAAATTTATTTGATAAGGAGTATTGCAAACTTTCATTTATTTATATGCTAGATGGCATAAATTATTAGGTGAGGCTTGTATCTTATCATGCTCAGTTCTAGCAAAATGAATCTAGTAAATATTTGTGTAGATGGATTATGCGAGTAGATTAAAGGAAAAGAGTGTAAAAGTTTCATCAGTTCAAATTACGAAGTTCTTTATAGAAAGTTCAATGAGTTGTAAATTTTGTAACTTCGCTTGTAAGGAGTTTAGATGATCTCTTGTCTTGGTATGTTCGGAAAACTATGTGGTGAAGTTGTCTTTCCCTTTTGTTGTTGGACTAGTAACTTACCTTGGTGAGAAATGATATTCAATCATTACATTGGCATAAGTATTGTAAAACCTTGATTTTGAGAATAAAGTGTTAAGTCAAAACCCTCTGACACCTTGTAATGATGTGATATAAGTAAAATTAAATGGAGTGGTTAACCCTTATAGAAGTTAACTAATATATATATATATTCAGATAAATTAATGTAGAGATGACTTACTTGAGAACAAGAGATTCCTGAGAACAAGAGATTCCTGAAGTACTCAAAGGTGAAACTATCCTTGTAAAGTGAAATTTTATAAATTGATATCCCTAGCTAAACTAGTGAACACTACCCCTTTTGGGTGAACTCTTAAACAAGCTTAAGGGAAAACAAAGGTTAGTTTCTGGAAGATAATAAAATTTAGCAAGTAGGAGAAGACTTTAAGTGAACTACTCTACAGCGTATAAGAAAATAACTCAGTTGGTAAGATGAATTTGTCCGAATCATTTATTGAATCTCTCCAAAAACTTAAGTCATGAGTAAAAGGGTCTTTTATCAAAATAAATAACCTTCAATCATTTCTTATTGTGGCTTGCCCTAGCTGTGAGAGTGTCATGTGGATGGACTTCTATGTTGTTCTATCCAAAAAGAAAAGTGTATTATCCTTTTGGGTGTGAACGTTTCCGTGCTGACCTTGTGGTCATCCCCATAACAAGTGGTTCCCAGAGTTGGTTGTAACCTTGTGACGACATGTTGTGTCGTGTTATGTGTCGAAGCAAGTCAAAAAAAAAAAATCCTGTCTTTTACTGTGTTGTTCGTGTGTGAATTTTTTGGGTCGTTACACTATCAGTGTGAGAACTTTGCACTTGAATCTCTATTTCAGTATTTGATGGCTTGGAAACTTCTGTTTCCTAGTCTTCTACCCGAGGAACACTTTTATCCCCCAAGGTATATACTTCAAATATTACATTAGTGATTTTAAGTGGAGGGACCTCTTGAAGTATATCCACATAAACTATTTCAACTATTTTCTTCATCTCTTTCTGTAGTTGATTATCCTGATCCATAGACTGATCCATGCCTGAATTCCTTTTCTCTTGTTCTTTCACAATACTATCAGGATTTTTAGACAAGGGGGTATAGTGAGTTAATATCTCTTGGACCACTTCTACCACCACTCTTGTTGGAAATGAGACTAAAGTTGTATCCATTGGAAATGTAGGTGAAGTAATATGAATTTATTCCTAAACCTCGGTTGGTATTTCTTACTTTGCTAATGTGGATACCTTTTTTATTTGAGCCTCAATGAGTGGGATTGGACCGATAACCTTGGGATCTCTATGTCTATGCTTTTCCCATACATGGCCACTTTACTTCATTGAAATACCAGTTTCCCTTACAAAAGGTAGTATTATCTTAGTTTTCTTGTTAGCTCTTTCAAAGTGCTTAAGGTATGGTGCCTCTCTTTCTTTGGAACTCTGTAATTTGGATTGAATATCAACACCTGTTAAGCCTCCCCTCATCATGTTTCCAGTGCTAGATGATCCTGGCAGTATTTATGAGGGAGTCCTTAGTTTGGTTAGACCTACCCCTTTATCTTGTATAGGAACTGCTCAGGTAATAGGGGCATTCCGTATATATTTCAAAACCATTTCTTTTTTCTTATGTTTCAAGGTATACATAGAAGTTACAATGCCACTAATAGACACAATCCATTCATCAATAGTACCTTAAGTGAGTTTCTTGGTAGGTAGTTAACGAGTTTTTCCTCCTAATGGACCAATCTTATCAGATCCTTCTTTTAAAAGAGAAAGATCCTCCTTCAAGATTCCCAAATATATGAAATCATTCAACACTTTTGTATTTTAGATGAACAAATCTATACCCTTACTTGGAAACCATTTCAAGGTCCTTCTCATCACATTGGCTATTCTTTCATATGGATTGTTTAATTCTTTCTCATCCTAGACTATGGGAGCAATTGGTTGTGCCTTAATCCTATGATAAATACAATATTGACTCACTATCTATTGATCATCTTCTAGTCCTTAAGGTACGACAACAATATTGAAGTCAATAATCTTCCTAAGAGTCATCCTTGAGAAGTATCTAAGTATTACCTCTTCTTCATCACTGTAGTTCATCCAGTAATAATCAAAATTAGGTTCATGTTCATATGAACTCCCCAAATCTGAGTTAATAACCCACTTGATGTCATATTGGGATATTGGTTTAAATTTGTCCATTTCAAACTTTCCATCTCTTGTTTTAGTAGTCTAGCTTTTGCAATGGAGGGGAAATAATACCTCCCAATCCTCAAAGGAAATGTAATATTGGTCTTATGCTTTCCTGCAATTAATTTGTGCAGAAGTGCTAATTTCCTTGAAAACTCACAGAGGGCCCACTTGTCATCTACATATCTAGGAAATTTACATGGCTGCCCATCAAATCCACTAACTCTAATATAAGTGAAAAACATGTGCTTAATAAAGAAGCAACCATACTCTAGTATTGCATTTCTAGCCTCTTCAGATATTCTGTACTACTCCCTTTTAGGTGTGAAAAGATATATTCTGTAAATTTCCTTTCTAGTCATTTAAACATAGCCTGGGATAAACCTCATATAATTTACTATCTTTGAAGCATGGATTTTATGGGGGGCTAGGGAAAAGATTATGACCTACAATATTATAGATGAAGTATGACATCATATATAATTCAAGATCAGTAGTGACACCCATGTTAATTTTTTATAGCTAATTAAAAGAGTTGTGTATGAAATGATGTAGCTATAAGAGTTGCCCAAAAAATACTTCCTTTATTCTCCAAGATAACCCATATGAATGGACACATCCATTCTTTGAATTCATAAGCCTCGTCCATGCCAACCATTATACTCAATAACACAATTATGTCTTCCACTTCCTCCATGAGTTGTGACCTGACAAACTTCTTAGGAATTTTTTTGGTAGCCTTTCTATCTGTCAACAACCATTTTGTATTCATGATTTTGGCATAATATTTCTTTTTATCCTCATAATCATCAAGGGATGATTTGATACTTATGGTTATTGGTCTCACAATGTTTGGTAGCCCTAACATCAATCTAAATTCTTTTGGTGTTAAGGTCAACACTCCTTAACCACTTCCGTCCAAGACTTCCCTTTATTATGGATCATAATTTTCAGCACAAAGTCTTACCAGCTCAAGACAATGCATAGAGGGAGGAAAAGAAGCAAATAGGGCAATGTGGCTAGCCTCAATGGATTCCATAAATTCATTGTTGTTGGGATCACGTAGCCTTCACATAAAATCATCCAAATCGGCATTTAACAAATTTGTGTTCGTAATTTTGTTCAAATTACTAGTAATGCTGGAGGTGATGTGAAATCTCAATGCCATGGGATTCATTTTTCATATGCTTTAATTTACACCCTTAATTTGTTGCAAATCGTAAATCAAATAATAATAACATGAATGCAATACAAGACTTATTTGTTTCTCGTAAAAATGTTGTGCGATTCTCCCTTGCTTATTTAATTCTGAATTCTCTAGCTCAATGTCAACACCTCACAGTCAATTTTTCTTTACTCCTTTGCAAATTAGTGCTGCTAGGGTATCCAACTCTCTCACATGAAAGGGTAACAATTCAGAATGTTTGAAAACGTCTAAAAAATCTACCTTGATTCATGTAAAAAATGCATTAATGGCAATAGCCATAAATGTGCCACATCTCAGCCATCTAATTTGCTTCTTTCATTTGAATGTGGACCATCCATGTGGCTTGATCTAGGGATTTGTGGGATCAGGGAGTCTTTTTATAATTTTTCATTACTTTTCAAATGAGTGCAAGTTTGTAGATTTGACCCAAAACCTTGTCTCTGACTTTTTTTGAGAACACGACACATGTCCTTGGTGGGCCTCAGAGGGTTTCTTTACATTTTTCAATCCATCAGCTCATCAATGAAAAAGTGTATTATTAACCTGATTCCCCACTCCAATCCATTTTGACACGTATTCCTTTCAGGAGTGGAGTCAACTTTTCCTTTTGCATTATTTGACCTGAATATTCTTATGAATATTCGTTGGGCTTTAGAGCTTGTTTTGTAATCTGCAGTTACTATGTGAATTATGTAATTTTGCAAATAAATCCCGCTATAGTGTATTTAATGGAGTTACACCACGTGCTTTTGAAAGTCAGAGGAAAATATGCAATATGCATTAAATATCACAAGACAATATACACATGGTTTTTTACATGGATCACCCAAGGACGACATGGTTATCACATTCCTCTACCAAAAAAGAGGATTTACATGAAATTTACAACTGAAACATGTGATTTATCTTGTATACAACAAGATTTCATTCTTTAAGCATACATGCTTTTTAATTTTGACAAACTAGTCATGGAAATTTTTGAAGGAACACTAAGGATAAAAGGGTGAGATAAAAAATTTAACTTTTTGTTATCATTGACCGAATTGGATGTTGAAGGATCAAGGAGCTTGATTGAGTCATTAGTGATAAGATATTGAATAATATTCCTAAGTTTGAAACATAGATTAGTAGAATGCCAGTCTATAATTTTTGTTATAATTGTGACCTTTATGGCGATATGGATCTAGATTCAGTGGTGGTGGAAGCGTAATAAGATTGCTTTTGATAAGTTATGGGAATAGAATATGTGAAACATAAGGAAATTTTCTAAATGTACACTTTGGAGGTTGTTATTGAAGCTTTTTAGGAGTATAAACAATGTTAAAGGTAGCTTTTGCTTCAGTGGGCTTAATAGATGGATTGAAAGTAGATTCGATTTGAAATCAATTAGAAGATGATGAAGCTTAATCATGGTACTTGAATTTTACCATAGAGATAAGTTTTCCTTCATGTAATTTTAGAGTTTGACATAATTGATCAGATGAAGGAGACATCTCAAAGATGACACTATCTTGTAGAGGTGGTAAGAGACTTTGGAAAAATATATCTATAAATTTTGAGTTAGAGAGCACATCAGACATCTTAGCTAAGGTGTTCTTATATTGTAACACATAATTCAATAGATGCTCATTAGATCCTTTTTTAAGCTATGCAAGCTAAGCATAGGATATATTAGAATTGATATTGATTAAAAAATGAGTGACAAAAGCATCTACTAAATGTGTGAATGATGTTACTAAATGAACACTTAGATCGTAAAACCAACACATATCATAATCTTGGAGGCTTCTAGGAAAGAGATTTACTAGTAAAGTATGATCATCCAAATAATCTAGACATGCCACATGAAAATATCATAGTTGTTTTGAGGGTCACCATGTCCATTAAAGGTGGGAATATTAGGAGTGATGAAGTTTGGAGGAAGTGCACAAGTGCAAATGGTGGGAGAAAAAGGAATATGAAGGAGTAAGGTGGAATTAAGAGATGGAGATGCACGAGAAGTAGCCTGCTGAAGTTGACATATTTGAACTTGGAGATCCTGATAGAGAGAGGCTAGGTCTTGAGTTATAACGGAAGAGACTTGTTGTGAGTGAGAAATAAGAGGCAAAGTGAAGTGATTGGTTGGAGTAGGAACATATACGTGAACAATAGAAGTAGGTGGAAGGGTGGAATTAGGGATTTGAGTAGTAATAGACATGGAAGTGGTAGTAGATGTAGGAACATTAAGCTCAACGATATTGGTGGCCTCCTCACGAGCAGTGAATAAGAGAAAATCTAGATCTTGGGGATGTTCGAAAAGATGAGCATGGAGCTATTGAAGGTGGTCTTTAGTAAATGGTTCATAATATTGAGCCATGATAAAAATATTGCAAAAATGTCTAAAAGAAAGGTTGGTTCCAAACAAATGGGTTCACCAAATGATTTAACAAAAATAGATTTTTGTAAAACCTTAACTACAAAGTCACAAATGATAAGAGAATGCTAAAGTACATATTTGGACACAAGTAATAAGATATATAAATATGAAATCCTAAGTGCAAGAGAGAGAGAAGGACTTAGCTGATTTTTGCTTGATCATGGAATTGTTCTAGACTGGAGAACTAATGAACCAATGTAAATAGATGTGTGGATGGAAAAATGAACTTCCCCTTATTATGAAGTGTATGAAAAAAATGCAGTCCCTTGACCCTTGAATGAAATCTAGATGGATGACTTTAATGCTCTTAGATGCCTTTAGATGCAAGATTAGGTGATGATAATATATGCTTAGAGCTTGGTCCTTTATTTTGGTCACATAGCTTTGTATTTATATGATTTCCTTGATTGAATTTCATAATTGAAAACTAGAAGGCCAACCCATAAGAAAATAATATGCCCAAAAGATAAAAGATACCCAAAATGAGTGAGTAAGATAGAAAAGGGTTAGGGGCACCTAGAAGGATGTTGGTGCATAGGCGCTGACATCTTGTCTGGGTGATTGTGTTCAAAGTCAAAAAATATAAGAAGGTGACATATCAACTGAACTGTAGGGTGTGTAAGGCCAAAAAGAAGAATAACAACAAAGAAAAGAGGCCAAAGATAGTTGTCAATTACTAGTTTTCTCACTTAGGAATCATATGAATGCAAGTATGTTTTTAGGACCTAGTAATGTACCCAAGTGAGGAGTTAACTTTTTCGCACCATTTGGTATCTTTCCACACTCATTTTTTAAGAGTTGACTGCATTCACCTTGTCAAGCCTCTTCTCCCTTAACATTCATTTTTGTTACAAAGTAGATCACATCTAAACCCCTTCTAGTCCCTTTTCTCTTAACTCTCAATTTGTTAGGAGTCAGGGGATCAACTAACCCTTTTTGCCTCCTCCCTCTTAGCACTCATTTTTCTATGGTCAAGCTCTTTTATCTTTTCCTTCTTCCATCTTAGCATTCACTTTTCTAATGGTTGATTTTTATATTGCACCTCTTCTTGTTTCCCCCCTCTCTAAAAAATGGTGGGAAAACGACATCGTGATTATACCCATTTTCAATGGAAGGAAATAAATCATTTCCATATAATCTTCGATGCAGAGAATGAAAACCGACATAAAAACATTTCCATAGGCAACACTTTATGACAAAAAATGACCAATTATTTCTTCATCTCCTTGCAATGGTAGCAAGATTTCCCTCATACTTTGATGAGGATGAATTGAAAGCCTTAAAAGGACAACATAAATCCCCTAAGGGTCTTCCACTTGAGTCAAAAAAACATGAAGATGAAGGACCAAGTAAAACAAATGTCGATAATAAAGGCAAATCTAATGCTTCGTCCTCTAATCCGAACTAAGCCTTTCTTGATCAAATCAATGCAATGGTGAAAAAGTTGGATATCCTATCCTCTACAGTCACTAATAATGATACCAAAGGTATCAAACACATGAATAAAAGTGACAACACATTCAGAACTCATTCTAAGACCAATAACGAGTGTAGAAACTAAATCACACACTTTGGGTATCTATCTATTCCTGATCACATACTACTATTCCTATGATTCCTAAGAAAGAAAAGTATTAATTGATCCCTATCTTTGGTGATCTTTGTTTACTTTATGATTATATTATTGATCTTACACTTCATCTAGTGCAATATATATTTTCATACTTCAACATTTCTCACTTTGGACACCAATGCCCAGCTAGGATGCCAACGATATGCACCCCCATCCCCTTTGTTTACCCCTGACCTCTTTGTAATTTTTTCACATCTTTTAGGTCCTTTCTATCTATTTGGGAATCTTATATTTTTTGTATTTGGCATTTTTCAAGGTTAATTACAAAATTGAAGAAAGGGAATCATATAAATATAAAGTTATGTGATCATAATAAGGGACCAAACACTAAGCATTATCTATTACCATTGAAGGTTGAATGTAGAGGCTACTCTAAAGAATTCAAGCATCCATTCTAGCTCCACACAAGAGACTGCATTTTATTGCATACACACATAGGAGGGGAAGTTTATTCTTTAATGAACACATCTATCTACATTTTCTACATCTAGCTACCTGCTCACTATCAAGTGTGTTACTTACAAGAGCCACCGAGGGAAAAATTCTGCAAACACACACACACACATAAAAATACATTGAGTATGAAATGTATTTCCATGCTCAGTCATAAGATCACTCATTTGACAGCTGAGGATAGTCTGAACCCTCATTTGCATTATTTAATTTTTAGGGTTTGATGTGATTTTGAGGGTTTTGTAGGTCATTTCTATATTGCAAGTTATCAATGACATCAACAATAATTATGTGAAATACTAACGACAAGAAGTGAAGGACAAAAAACATCTCGTGACCCTATGGAGGAGGTTTTATGAGGTTTATATAGGTCACAGGTGCCTAGAAATGGTTTGCAACACTTGAAGATGCCCTTGACCCATTCCAAGCACCCTAGTCTAGCATATTCTAACACCTATGCATTTTTCAGGGTTTTATTACAACAGTTTGCAATTCAGATTTTCTAGTTGGTCAATTCTATTCACCTTCGGGATCATAGAGAAATAACTAAGTCATTTTATCTCCTCATTTTCACTTAGGGTTTTAAATCTTAATTTATTATTTCCTTGGTTCATTTTTTGTACTTCATTACATATTTAATTTACAATGTTGTTACATATTATATTAGGAATTTTATTCATTTGTCAATATTTTAGTTAATCATTTTAGTGAACCTGACCTTTGAAAACTATCCTCCCTTGTTGCTATTTCCATCTATAAATTTTTGCAAGCTCACCCTTAACGTAAGGCTAAAATTAAATCTATCTTGGCTCATACTCGGATTGCTTCTGATACTCATCTGAAAAAATTCTATTAGTTATTCATAGATGTAATTTCGAAGCACATTAATTTCTCTTCTAATGTAACCACCACTCTTTCATATTACGAAAATGATGCTCCTTTATAAATATGAGCCAATATTAATAAATTGCGAATTAAATGCATTTTAGTCGATACTAGATCTGAGCTCAATATTTTTCCTTTATCATACATTGATACTAAAGGTATTTCTATTGCTAATATTACTCTGAAATCTATTTATGTGTGAGCATATGATTCCACTACGAGGCCATACTTAGGTACTATAAATTTACCCATGATTGTTGGTCCAAAAACTATTCCTGTGGTCTTCTTTGTCATTGATATCCCAGTTCCATATAACTGTATACCTGGTCGGCCATGGCTTCATAGAATACACATAAGTATATTATACAGTTCATCGATGTGTCAAATTCTTGCATGAGGGCATTGAATATGTAGTTCCTACTGATAGTGCACCATTTCAATACTGTGACTTCAACCCCAAAACTGCATTACCTATTCTAATTTCTAATACTATACTCTATACTGTTGATCCATGACCCATGCATTATCTAGAAAACTTGCTCCTACTAGAGGGAACCGTTTGTACACTAAATGTTGTTCCATCCATTTCGGAACCCCCCTTTTACTAATCTTATGGTACTTTATCAAGGGCTTGTCCAAACATTGGACATCGTTCCATCTATTTCACATTATGAGAAACCTCCATTAGTGCGCCCTCCATTTACATACATGCTTTTCATGAATGAATCTTATTGGGAACACATTCCATTTGATCCTAATTTCTCTGATAGTATATGCTGACATGATGGACTGACTTGGCTAGGATTTACAGTAGCTGAAATATTTCCTCTACCTCATGATCCTCATATTTACCATGGATTTATTCACATCACTACTGCTTATGGTCTTCACATATTTCATCTCACCATATTTCTTGCACTTCTCCACTTACAATCGGACAATCTTGGCTTGATTACATTGGGGGCACGTTATACCCTTATCATAATGATATTTCATTCCCCATACCATTTTCCTGCATTTTCATTTGCAGTGACTCATTCCGTGACTATTCACAAAACCTCACTGGATGGTATGCACATAGATGTCCATTACCACATTTCAACGATAAGGAATATGCAATGGGCATGTATAATTTACGCCTTAATGGCTATTTACTTAATCAACCTGATATAATTACTTGCTGAGTCATAAATACTTCTCCATTTGGTTTTGACCATGACAATGACAACCTATTTGATGACATTACTTAATCACTCTCATCATTACACACTTGGGGGCATTTATTCCCCCTCCTTAACATCGCTACGTGTCTCACACTCTCGCAACTTCACATCTAGTCTTTCACATACATTATACACATCTTGATACACTCTTGTATTGTCATTACTTGATGATGCACTCTTATGCTATGTTCACACTTGAATAGTGAGGGCACACTGCACACTGCACAATGCACAATGCACAGTGCATAGTGCACAATGCACACTACACACTGCATAGTGCACACTACACACTACATACTTCACACATACTCGACATCCTCTTACCACACCATTTTCCACACATTACACACATTATTCACTTTACACAGTCACACTATATCTTTCTCATCTACTTTTATGTGTTACACTCATTACCCTATGACGTAATCTAGTTCCATGGTTCATACTCAGCTTCTGAGGGTTTACATCTAAAATGAACCCCACTACACTCACCCACACAATCTCTCTATGCTCTACGCTTTATCAATAACATATTTCTAGCATGTGCATTCAAACCATTTACCGATGACACACTCTTATTCTATGGTTCATTCTTGACTGCTGAGGGGGCATGTATAAATGAGCTTCATCACATGGATACTCATTCACACTCTCTTTTGGGGCACACTATTCCTATCACTCAGTCTGCATTCCATTCCATCTCACCCACAATATCTCATATATCTTGGTTGCATTTACTCTTGCTTTCTTATGATTACATGTATACTTTGTTACACATACTAAACAGATACATTATATGCCATTATCTTTATCATATACACATGCGTGTTCACTTGATTTTTAGTTTTAATTACAAATTTTACAAAGATCGATACATGTAACATGGATTCTTGATGCAGTAGCTCTTACCAATCCTGCAACAAGCTCATGGGGGCATCCAATTTCATAGACATTACAGGTGTTATTGTTTCATTCTATACTATTTCCTATCATTACTACCACACTATTATATAGGATCATACACACTTTTGACATACTTTATATCTTTTTAACAAGCTAATGGGTGCTTCATGTGCAACATTTGTCTTGCAAGAACTATTTTCCACCATGGTTGTTTGATGATTGCTCACTATTGCTTGTCATTATATGTCATTGTTTTTGGGCTTTTCCCTTTGTCTTGTGTGCACAATGTCTACTTTTAGCCACTATGGCCTCGATTGTCTTTTGACATTGTGAGTAATGTCCCATGTTTAAAACCTACTTTTTGTGGTCTACTTTATCTTCTTACATGTTTACCTTGTCTTCTTGCATCTTAGCTTACACATCATCTTCTACATGTGTGTTTATCTTATTTACACTAACACTCGTTTCCTAGAAACTTTGTTTACATGTGCTTTGGTTTCTACCAAGCACATTCCTCCTCCCATGCAGGTCATCAGTTTCACCACAACAGTCGGTCCTCCTTTGGGCTGCATACTTTTCAATGACGTTGTATGTACCCTAAATGAGTGGGGGCATCATTTGGGTGAATCACTCACCCCATAAAACATTCTACAGTCACAGTTAAACACAGTTCAATACCAGTACAACACAGTCTTCAATCTCAGGAAAGGCTCAAAATCTGACTTAGGTCCTTAACACAACATAAAAACTAGCACCCAGACCATGATAGTAGCGCTTAGGTACCATTGACCCTTCCATGACACCTATGACCAGGGAAAAATTAAATGACATTTTTCAGTTCGACACAATCTACAACACTTCACACAACAAATTTTATAGGACACATGATCCTTCAACACTTGTAATGCATGCATTACACAACATTTTCTACTTTCATGTTGGATTATAATTGTTTGAACCAGATCATATTCTTACACACCATTTTCAGTGGTATTCTACATTTCAAGAAGTAGTTAAAGGTTGGAGGATAACACCAAACTTTTCTCCCTACATTTCTTGTGTGCTTAGCATGATATCACCTAAAAAACTCACAGTTAACGCAACTGGTATGAGATCTCCCAAAAAAATTGTTCTTCTACATCATATTCGTCATCCTTTCTACACATTTTTTCTCATCATGGATTAGGTACACATGTTCCTTTTTCACATTTTCACATTTTACATACTTTTTACTCATTTTTATCATATATGTGTATTTGACTTCTTGTTCTTTCTTATCTTTTACAGGTCCATCCTTATGGGAAGCTGTATTCACATCATCACATCCTCACACATCATCAATGATCGATACCAACAATAACTACAATCGTGACATATACAGATACACTCTCACCCTAGGGTCATCATCATCACTTTTCACTTTATCTTCTCTAACTTCCACGCTTCACATTTTTTATCACTCCACGTTTTTCCTTGTCTCTCGACATGATTTTCACCATCAATCTACATGGGTATCAGGTATGCATATTATATCTAATTTATGTTATCGAGATTTCTCTCAACAACATAAAGTGGGGGTAAATGTAGACACTAAATCATGGACTTTGGGTATCTATCTAGTCCTGATCACATACTACTATTCATATGTTTCTTAAGCAAGAAAAGTACTAATTGATCCCTTTATTTGGCCATATTTTCTTGCTTTATGATTCTATTGTTGATCTTACATGCCATCTAGCCTAGTCTATATTTTCATACTTCGGAATTTCTTACTTTGGAAACAAACACCTAGCCAGGACGTTATCGCTAGGCACCCCTATCCCCTCTAGGCGCTCCTGACCTCTTTGTACTTTTTTCACATCTTTTTGGTCCTTTCTAGCCATTTAAACATCTTATATTTTTGTTAGTTGGAATTTTTAAGGTTAATTACAAAATTAAAGGAAGGGAATCATATAAATATAAATTTATGTGATCATAATAAGGGATGAAGCACTAAACATTAGATATCACCACCTAAGGTTGAATTTAAAGGCTATTCTAAAGCATTTAAGCATCCATTCTAGGTCCACAAAAGGGGCAAGGGAATGAATTATTATACATACATGCATAGGAGGGGAATTTTATTCTTTTATGAACACATCTATCTACATTTTCTACATCTAACTACTTGCTCGTTATTAAGTACGACACACACAAGAGCCACCTAGGGTACAATTTCACACACACACACACCAAACTACATTGGGTTTGAAATGTAGTGTAACACTCAGTCGTAAGATCACTCATTTGACAATTGAGGCGAGTATGATACCTCATTTGCATTATTTTATTTTCAGGGTTTGATGCGCTTTTGAGGGTTTTGTAGATCATTTATATATTGCAGGTTATCAACGACATTAGTGATTATTGTGTGACATATCAATGAAAATAAGTGAACAAAAATGAACATATTGTGACCCTCAGGAAGAGGTTTCCTGAGGTTCATAGCAGTCATAGGCACCCAAAACTGGTCTGTAGCACCCGCATGCACTGTTGACCCATTCTAGGTGCCCCAGTTAAACATATTCTAGTACCTCTACATTTTTCTAAGTTTTATTGCTATAGTCTGCAGTTCAAAATTTCTATTTTGTCAATTCTATTCACCTTTGAGATCATAGTGAAATAACTAAGTCATTTTATCTCTTCATTTACACTTAGGGTTTTAAATCTCAATTGCTTATTTTATTGGCTCAATTTTTGTACTTCGTTACATATTTAATTTATAGTGTTGTTACATATTAGATTAGGCATTTTATTCATTTGTCAATATTTTTCTTAATCAAGGAGAACAACATTCAGAAGCATGATAAATCACCATTTATCCCATAAACTAATTCATAATTTGCTCAAGAATGGAAAATGATGAAGGACACCATTTTGGGCATGCAAAAACAACACAAACAATTCAATTTTGATGAATTATGTTCATACCCTTTTGAAATGGACATCTTACGCATACCCTTCCCATGCTCTTTCGAGATGCCCAAATTTGAAAAATACAAGGGAAAAAAATGATCCTAGAGAGAATGTCAAAGAATTCTTTATGGCATGCCAAGAGGTTTCTTATAATGATATATTTCTCTTGCACCTTTTTCCTAAGAGTCTCAGAGGAAAATATTTGGTCTAGTTCTTAAACCTTCCAAAGGGATCTATTTCTACCTTCGCGGACCTCTCAAAGAATTTTTTAATTTTTTTTTCTTGTAACAGGTTTCTTTGCATTTCCTCTATAAACCTTATGTAAATCCTTAGGAAGAATCTACGAAAATATGTCTGTAACGTATTTGCTTTAATGAAGAAAGTTCATTTATTTACAATGTGATGTTTTTTGGGAATATCAATTTTTACATGTAATTTAATTGACTACCTCATTTCACATGACCTAAGTGTTAGGAATTATAATGTTCACATGTTTGTTGGTGATTTACCGAGAGGTAAATAGTAAAAGGTTGATATTTACCGAAAGGTAAATAATAATGTTAGTTGTTAACCGTATGGTTAATACGGTAAAGATTGTTAATATTATATTGTTAGAAATAACAATATAATATCGCATATAGTTTTCTATTATATTGTATGTGAGTATAATTATTGAACTAACTCACGAATATAGGAGTATATGAGATATTGTAGGATTGAGTGGTTTTAGGAGGTTCCATAATAATAGGAATTCCTCTCCTATATATATGTAATGGTGTTCAAATGAATAGATTAGAGAAGTTTTCTGTGTGATTACTATGTAAAATTGATCCAAAATTTAGATTTGGTATCAAAGCAAGTATGGGCTTGTAAAGATTTATTAAGGGGCTTCCCAAATTTGTTGATGCCCCTAGTAATGAGATAAATTAGATTCGTGAAAAAAGTTTAGTGTAAAATTAACTAGCTTTAGCTTAGGTTTATTTGATAGTTGTATGGAAAATATTTGTGGATTGTTATTATTTCAAATCTAGACTCTTTGGTGGGAGTGTAATTCTGCGTATGAGTGTGTGGCTATTGAGATCAAAAGAAAGAAACAGCTACAACATTTCTTTAGTCATGTCACTGTGAAAGCTATCAAAAAATATAGAAGTTTGGGTCATTCAAAATCTCCCACGCGGCATGCAACATATACAAAGTGGATGTTTGTGATGGATTTCATTCAAATATTCAGTAAATAAGACTTGTGGGGTTTTAAGTTCTATTACTGACATCATCCGAGAGTGTGTGCTTCTGCAATTGAGTTCGTTGTTCTAAACCTGCGTTGGACTTTCCACAAATTTCCAGACATGTGCATTTGCATTTTTATAGTGTCCATATGAAGACTGAGACAATCTATAGAGATTTATGTGACTGGATTTGCTTCCTGGAAAGAAGAGTGTGAAAGTTGCTATCATTCTTCAAAGCTAGGTATTTTCTCCTTTGGTGCTCAATCCATAACAGTTTTCCAGCACAGATTTTACTATTTTGCAGTTTAGGCATGAAGAACAACTCCAAATTCAAGTAAAACTTAGTCATGAATAGTTTTGAGGTCAGGTGATGAAATAAAATTTTGTTGGTACCATTGCATAGATATTGAAATCACCTTTCCAACACATTTTTTGGTTTATAAAACAGAGCTCTTGTTGTCGAATTATCAGCAAATCATTCTGTCACTTCAATGAAGCCGTGAGTTTTTGCAGCCATTTGTGATTGGCTTTTTTTTTTGAATAATTAATTTCACACACTGATATATTTCTTTTGTGTTTTCTTCATCCGAACAGATTAAAAATATATAGGAATATGCAACTCCTATAAACTAGGAAGTTGCTCTAACAATAATCCTATTTAGTTGTGATTATTACTCACGTAACAATACACAACTCAAATCATACGAGTTGTTAAAACAACTCCAATAATATATTATTGTTTATATAACAATAATATAGCTACTAAAATTTATACTTATTTGAATACACAAGTATAATGTTAAAAGCATTGGTGACTTATGTGTTTTTTTAGTATCTGTTTTTTAGTGTGGCGTTCTTCTTTTGCAGTGTTTTCTAAATAATGGAAATTTCACATTGTGGGGGGGGAATATGCCACAATATTCCATTTCCATTCTGCTTGAAATCGAGCTATATAACCTCGTAGTGTATAAACATAGTGAAGAAAATGAAAGCACAAAAGTATAATTAGCATCATGATACTTGAAGAGGATGAGCAGGGGCTCATACCTGGAACAAGGGTTCCTATTTTTGAACAAGGGTTCATATTGGATGGATAGGGGTTCATACAGAGGTCTAAGATCATGAGCGAGCAAAGGCAAGCAAGCTGAAAAAGAAGTGTGATTATATTTTCTCCCATATAAACACTAAGGGGGGGAATGTTAGGAATATTATTGTTTACATGATAAGTTTTTGTTTAATAATTGCATTTTAAGGGCAATTATTACGTTTTTTGGCCAAATTAATATTTTTATGATACCATTTTTTGGGCCTTTGTCATTTTTGGAATCCTCATTTCCTCCCAATTCCAATGAGTGGTCACACGATAATTTTTTTCTTCATCCGGAGCAATTTTTTAATCATTGATATAATTTTAGTTCAAATTGGGCCTTTTTACGGGAAATTAAAACCTTAATAACTTTTTCTTGGTACCTCGAAATCAAGTGCCGTTTTATTCAAAAGTGTTTGTTCTTTTATCCTCTTTGCATTGATTCAAATTTCATTAAAAAATACGATGTTTGAAAAAATACCTTTTCTTTTAGCCTCTTCATGTCAACGTCAAAAATTGTAAAAATTTACCTTACGAACGCATTTTCGGTGTTACTTGACGTCCAGAAAAATAAAGTGTTTCACATTGCAGGAGGGAAGATATAATAAACAATGTGGAAACAATTGAGCCTCAAAGTCAATATCAACTGAGCTAGCAACATGTTATTGGAGGATGGAGGCATCGGAGGCTAGAGGTCAGATAAAAACCTCTCATTAGTCACCAATGATGGGGCTGCATGGAGCTGTGGTGGCATTTTGTGGTGTGAATTTGATTTCAGTTGTGTGCTTCATTTTCATAGTACCTGGTTTGCAGTATAGTGTGGGTTTCAACATTTCCGTTTGGTGTGATTTTTAGCGTGTTGTGAAAAATAAGAATAGATGCGGTTCATTCTTGTTCACTGGTATGTGGCTATTCCTATTTCCCCTATGTAAAAACATAGTGAAGAGAAAATATCACAGTGAAATACAACATCATAAGTCTTGATGAGGTAGAACAATTAGATGTGTTCCTATATGTACCTAGGTTTGTGGATAGCCTCCTAAAAATCATTAAAGGTTGTTCAAATGTGTTCCTGCTTGAGTTCCCACACTGCTAGGTCAGATGTGTTCCTTAGAGTGACTAGTTGATAAGCAGATGATTCTTGAGCGTGTTCCCATCCTCGTCGGTCAAATGTGTTCCCGACAGTGCATGGTCGATAAGAAATTGATGTGTTCCTTCTTTTACCTTCAGTTCGAGTGTGTGCCAAGATCATGAGCAAGCGCAAAGGCGGAAAAATGCAGAGGAAGTGTGAAAGTTCTTTTGTTACCATGTAAACATTAAGGAGGGGAATGTTAGGCCATGGTCCCCCCTAGCTCTATCGGGCTAGACCCCCTCGGGGGGTTTAACCCCAGGGACGAAACAAAGTATTATCGTGGTCCCCCCCTCCCCCTCATACTTCAGGGGAGGCCCCCCTCGCACATGTTTGTTGGTGATTTACCAAGAGGTAAATAGTAAAAAGTTGATATTTACCAAAAGGTAAATAATAATGTTAGTTGTTAACCGTATGGTTAATACAGTAAAGAATTATATTGTTAGAAATAACAATATAATATCGCATATAGTTTTCTGTTATATTGCACTTGAATATAATTGTTGAACTAACTCACGAATATAGGAGTATATGAGATATTGTAGGATTGAGTGGTTTTAGGAGGTTCCATAATAATAGGAATTCCTCTCCTATATATATGTAATGGTGTTTGAATGAATAGATTAGAGAATTTTTATGTGTGATTCCTTTGTAAAACTAATCCAAACTTTAGACTAAGTACATTTACTATTTCAAGTAATGATTCTCTTCCAATTAATAGAAAAAAAAATATTCATCTCTCTACCTGTAAAATTTGAACTTTGAAATAGATTTCTTCACATTACCTCTATAACCCTTCCTAAAATCCTTAGGAAGAATCACATAACATTTTTTCCTTATGAAGTTTGAGTAATGACCTTTGTAAATCCTTAGAAAAATCTTCTTCTCTCTACTTGTAAAATCCAAATGGTGTAATAGGTTTCTTCACGTTACGTCTAATTGCATGTTTCATTTTCTTCTCATGGAATGCATTTGATTTAATGTTGAAAGTTTAGTTATTTATGTCTAATTATGATATTAAAAAATAGTATTCCAAAAATACGTGCCACAAACACTACATCAAAGAATTTTGCAAATACATAAATAAATAAAAAAATATTATTAAAACTCTAGGTATGATATGGTTTAAGGTGCCTCTAGTATTCTAGATGGGTAATAATGTATATGGAAGAAAGAGGAGAAATCCTCCTTCGTAGTGAGGTAGAGGACCTTCGAATCCAAAGAACTCAACATGAAAAATGGAATAGCATATAGATGGGTGAGTTTCCTAACAATATCAGTCCCGAGAAGTGAGAGATTCCTAGGATGGATGTCAACCCACATTTTCAATAAAGAAAAGATGAAACAATCCTCAATAAACCATTTTCACACTTATGCTTCAAACCCTAACAACACATGCTCACATACAACTCATCAAATCATATTGTATTTTTAATGAAAGATACACAATGTAAGAATCACAATCAATAACATTAATATGTGATTAAACCCAAGAATAGAATGAACCCTATATGAAATATGGTATTGTGTGTCATAAATATATTAATCATGATTATGCATTTGAAATATTCTTAAGTAGAGGAATGCAATGCATACAATAGTAAATTTGTAAACCATGTTTCTTTGTATCAATACAACTATGAGTGTTAGTGTTATGCAATCCCAATGTTATGTGTCTTCTAATTAGTTCCATTTCTAGTAAGTCTTGTGTCAAATAACAATAATAAATGTTAAAAAAATCATCAATTTTACTATTGCATTTTGGGTTATGAAACTAGGGCGTTAAAAAAATCAAAGATATTTATTGAAAAAGGGTTAGGATAGTATAGGTCTGTTAGGGTTGAACACCACATCTTGTTACTTCCATATGGTTTTGGATAGGAGATAGAAACACCTAAATGGAAAGTTGTGCATCGAATACCATATGTTGTATGCTTATTTTACTAAATAATATTTATAGATTTTTTGATAGAGCATGGTATAAAGATAAGAAAGTTGTAAAATAGATAAAAAGATGATGAGATCATATTATAAATGTGAGAATTTTTCTTAGGAATGATATAAGGTCAAACTTAGCATTACACAAGGACAAGTTACCATATTTTACTTTTTACACCCATAATGATTACATCATATTAAATTTCTATATCTAATGATTGAATCTCTCCATATTTGTGATCTTATTTAAATAAATCCAACTTCTAGGAGTTTAAAATTAATGAAGAAGCATTTTTTATTCTCCACTGTAGGAGTAGTAGTGGGAGAAATATTGTACAAGAGTATATTAAAATTGGTGGGAAAATCCTTTATAGCCTTGTAATGTTCCTTATTAATTTATGTTAGTTGTGCTAAAAACGCATGCCCATTTTTACCTATCTTAAATCTATCTTCAAATTTAGTGAAAATGGTAGCATAGTTGATGATTATTGTGGCTAGAAAAAGGTATAACCATTACCTTACCACACATTATATTGAAGTGTTTCCATGAACAACTAGATCTAAACATCTTCATCCTCCACACCTAGCACCCCACATGCAACCAAAAAATGCAGCGATGAGCTCATCAAGATGTTGCTTTCCATCTCCTTTAAACTTTGGGAAGTTCTTTGACGAGCCTTTAGGAAGCTAATGCATTTTTTTGGCCAAGACTAGTGGACCTATAGTGGGTCTACAAGGTATTGGTGCATTGATTGCGTAACATAAGCTATATATGGAAGTTCTATTCCAATCGAAACAATTTATTCACTCAAAGTTGATCCTTTTTCAAATTTCCTTATTTAGTAGGCATGTGGAGTACTTGTGGACATACTTCTTATTCTTATTTTTTGTGAAAGGTTAAAATTGTGCTCCTGTTAAAGTTTGAAGGTAGGATCTCAATCCCTTGTACTCTATTTCTTCATGTGAATATCCTTATGGCCATCATGCAATCACTTTAGAATATTTCTACAACTAGAAATATTACACGGTAAAAATGTGGACAATGAAAACTTTATTTTATAAAAATAGGTAGTAATTATTTACCCCTGTCTCTTCTAATTTTGATCTTTTTGGGATTTAAATAGGAATCTCCTCAGTAATTCCATAGGATAATCATCCTCATCTAAAACAATAGTGACTAGTTGAAAATGAGTTTCACTTAAACAATTCATTTATAATAAATTTATTTAGTTGGTAGAAATGTCCTCTTAGATATCTTGCAATAGAATAAGGTTAGGTTTGTTAGGTTGTTGAATAAGAATATTACATGTAATAGTCATTAATAGTGGACATATGGTATACGAGTTTCTAGAATAAATTCTTACATATAGATATGTTCTATATTTTCCTTGTAGGATGTATGTAGAGCATAATGTCCCCAATAGAGCCAAAAAATATTGTTGGAAACATGTTTTATAATACATAAAATGTGGAATTTGAGAAAAAATGTTATGAGTGGATGCTCCATTTATTAAAAACCAAATTACATGAGAAGAAAATATAGACAATGTCTACACTAACCAATCTCTGTGGGGTATGTGATTTCATCCCAAAAGGTTAAAACTCTCAAGAAATGTAATAAAAATGGGAGGAAAATGAAAGATAGATAATATGGAGAATCTATATAGAATATGGTTCAGAAGACTTATATGTTCAAATAGAAAACCTTATATGATATTTTAATCACACAAGTAGTTAGTTAACAATAGTGATAATTTACCAATAATTATATTATGAGAATCAAAAGTTGATTATATATTTTAAATAAGAACAAATAACTCTATTAATCAACTTCAAACTATGTTTATATATATATATATATATATATATATATATATATATATATAACTCTTCAACTTCAAACTCCTCCTCTTGGAGCTCAAATATTTCATCTTCTCTTGCTGATTTTTAATAACAACAATTATTTTTTCAAAATATGCGGCCACTTCTTCAACCATATGCTCAGAGTTAGTCAACTTGTCAACATATAATTCATGATTAACCACAATGGAGCTTACCTCAGTTGATTTTGATGGATTTGGTTGACTGATATCTTTTTGATGAAGAAATTGTTGGCTGATTTTAAACTCTTGCCACCAATTCTTGGAACTTTGAATCCATTCTCCTTTGTTTGACTCTTCCTCAAACTGATTTTGGTTGTTAATTTCATTCCAAAAGGGGCTTGGAAAACTAAGGGATGGAAAAGATTGGGCTTTTGAATTATTTTGTAAAGGTTTACATGATGGAGGAGGTATAAAATTCTATTTTGGAGGAGAAGGGATGTCAAGGGAAGCTTTTATGAAAAACAGGAATATGAAATTTGGGTTGAGATTGTGTAGGTTGGTAATTAGGAATAGGAGGGCTATAGGATGATAGTGATGAATTACCCCATTGACATGGTAATCCAATAACTAGATTGGTAATATTCCATTGATTCATTCCACTCTAATATTTTTGGTAACAATCCAAACATAAATCCTAGCTTCTCTTTAGGGTTATGCCAGTTTTGTCTAGGACCAACCCATGGATAAGGATCCCTAAAACCAAGTTTGGTTGCTTTGATGGAGCATGTTACCCTCATCTATACCAATTTTTCCTCCATGAGTTGTACCCACATCTGAAAAATCATCATTATGCATGAAATTTCCTCCAGAATCTACATATTCTTGCCCCTGAAAAATACCATCATTAATAGGCTAACGATATGGATTAGTAAGGTTTGGATCATGGGCTTAATCATTATGATAGGGATTTTAATACTAATCTAGAGGAGGGTTTAAAAAAAAAAGGTGGAGGGGAAGATAATTTCTCTTATAACTGAGGATTCCAATGGGGAATATAATTCATGATTTCACAACCTCATAAATGAATGAAAAGGATGGAGGAAATGACATAAAACTGAGAAAATGGGTCTTTTTGGATTAGTGGAGTTTCCAAATTCTGAATATGTGTTGAAACCATTTGAAGATGATTTGGTTGTAACTTTTGGCATGAGATTGCACTAATCTTCTACTAGGATGTGCTTGAACGTAGGGAGCAACCATATGTTGGATGAATGTGTCTGAAACAATTATACTTGCCAAGAACAACATAAAATATTTAGTAAACTCTTTTTTTGTCCCATCGGGCATGCCAGAAATTGTTGTCATGGAAGAATACACCCTTTAGGGAGTGGTTTGATGTCTCCCCTTCCAATAGAAAAAATAGAAACACTTAGGCTATAGGTGACATATATGTTGGAGTGAGTCTTAAAAGAGGGTCAATTCCCCTAATGTAACACCTAAGACTAATTATACTCATAAGACTACTCTATTTTAATAAATCAACAAGGAAAACAGAGAAGTAATTAAGGGAAAAATTGAAAATATTGTGATACACCAGAAATTTTTAGGATCTCATACTTGTTTGAACCACATAGATGGACCATAGGAACCACACACCATACACAACTTATTATGGATATGCCAATGTTAAAGTGTTTCATAGATAGGTTTTAAGTTATGTCAGAATAAAGAAGGGAAACAAATGGCTCCAGAAGAGAAATTTGATCAAGTCCACAACCGAATCCTACAAAAACTTGGTTAAACACAATCTATGAACTGCAAAATGATATACAACTGCATAAAGGCATAGAAATTAAAATTTAAATCATGGATAAAATGATATCACAAGATAAAATCAGCTTAAATACATGATATTGCATGATAAGCAGGTTGTAAGATAGTAAAAAAAATCCTTTATTGATCCAAGAGGTGAAAACAGTAAAAAAGATCACTCATGACCCCTACTCTTCCACTCAAAACTCTAAATTACTCTAAAATGATGGACAAAATGTGTAGAGATTATTTTTTTCAATGAATTCCATGGAGTTTTATAGAGAAATGAGGGATACGAAGAGGAAAGAGACACATGCAAGCTAGTATAATCAGTTACAAATAGAAAAGCGTAAGAATATTGCATGTCCAAGTTGCCCATTTGCTCCAGAATTAGTTGATCTTTCTTTAAAATAGTATATTTATGAAAGGAATGAGTAATTTTCACCAAAATAGGAAATCCCATGCTCAAAAAGTTGTTTTACATGCCTAAAAATAGATTCTTTCTCAAAAATTAGAAAAATGGTGTCTCATGCATGCTCTATGTTGATTTTAGCCTCATGTGCATGATCTGAAAGCTCTTCTTGCATGGAAAACTACTAATATTATCCTTTTCATGATAAAAATGGAGTCTTACTACATGGCCCTTCTACTTTTGGCCTTGCATGATCCAAATTTGCATTTTTATTGAAGAAATTAGCTTAAATTAGCTTGTTTGGACATTTCTAAGTTGTTTGATTAGGAAATGTGGTGATCTAGAGAACTAGTGGAAATAGGGAACATTTACCTATGTTCCCTTAAGGTACGAATTTACCAATTTCCTTTGTATAGTGGTGAATTGGGGTTTCATCAAAATGGTGGAATGACAGAACTATTTTAGGGGTGCTTTAGTCGGCTGACTCTAGGGTTCATGGCAATGTAGGAACCTTGGAACCATTCTAGTATTACATGACAGGGTTGATTAACCAATTGAACTGCTTGGTCGACATGGTGGGGTTTTGGGGAAGTGGAGGAACACAATAATTGTTCCATTGGTGCAAATTGATTTTGACTTCGCCGATTATAACTGTTTTATGCCTTTGGATTGGTTATTACGGGAATGTGAGGAACTAACAAAAATGTGGAATAGTTCCACTAGTTCTCAATGCATCTACTTTTACCAATGTTTTTCCCTTGCTTTAATCTCTCCCTTAGTCAATTACATCGATTATGTGGGAAAGTAATGGAACTCGAGAACTGTTCCAATAATGCCTAAACTATTCGATATACCCAATTTTCCTTTATAAAGTGACCTAAGTAGAGATGTGAGGAACATGAGGAACATAGGAACAATTTCTCTTGTTCCTCCAAAGGCCGATCTTGCCCAATTTTACCCAATTGACCCAATTCGACCCAACTGCTTGATAGTAAGACTTAACAAGAGGGAGATAAATTCCCATAATACTAAAATTTTACCCATAACCTATAAAATTTTGAAATCCTAGTGATCGAGGATAACATCGAAATGGCTTGTCAAGACATCAAAATTTCCTAGGGGTTAATATTGATAATGGGTATCAAGGGATGATTTTTGTAATTGGTCACTAATAAGAGTGTTTAGAACACTATATTTTCCATGTTTAAGACTAGGGGAGGTATAATTTCAAATAGAGAGGTAAAACCAACATACTTTTACAATTGGTATTCAACCTAAGTTGTGGTATCGATAAGTGTTTTAAAATAGGTGAAAATGTAGTTCAAGCACACATCCAATCATGATCTGAATCAAAAATTTCTACTTAGATGTTTCACATGACCAACCTATTTTAATCAAGATAAAAATTCCATAATATTCACTATTGTTTTTATATGGTTAAAGCATATAACTTTGTTCCACTTTTTGTTCTACTAGAAAAAGATGTCACATAACCAAAACATGACCAAACACATATAAAATAACCAAACATGTACTTTTAAGAGTTTAAATATACCATGACATAGCTTATATGTAGTTTACTTGAGTTTTTTAATTTTAAAGTATTTTTAAACATTTTTTCTAGTCAGTTTTTAAAATAATTATGGCCATGAAGTGGGACATACTTAATAATTAACTAATTATTTCTTAAAACCAAGACCATCCAATTTCATTTTTATTTCATTCCTAAACCAAGCTTTACATTTCTCTTCTAAAACGAATTTATGTAATTTAGGAAAAAAAACAATAAATATAATCTTTGGATAAAGTAAAGTATTTACATTTTTCACCATAACACATGCCACATGTAATACATGCATCAACACAAATAACGACATGGATCTCACTTTCTTATGTAGCAATGACACTACACGATTACATTTAAAATCAAGGATTCACTTGCGCACATGTGTGTGTGTGTGTGTGTGTGTGTGTGTGTGTGTGTGTGTGTGTGTGTGTGTGTGTGTGTGTGTGTGTGTGTGTGTGTGTGTGTGTGTGTGTGTGTGTGTGTGTGTGTGTGTGTGTGTGTGTGTGTGTGTGTGTGTGTGTGTGTGTGTGTGAGAGAGAGAGAGAGAGAGAGAGAGAGATAAAATAATGCTAAAAACACTTTCCATCACAACATATCATCATAGTAGGAAAGTTTTATCAAGTAGAGTCAAAGGACTTAATAATGTTCTAGTTAAAAATATCTAAAATGGCCATGAAATGGCCTTTGGAAAGTATTTTAAATAGAAATGGTCACTCATAACATATATTCCTACATGATGAGAACATTGAGGAGATGATGGAATCAAAATTTGATAAGCAACACTCATTTTAGAGGCACCATTCCAAAGTGAATTAATGAAGTTTTCTAGTTCACACTTGAACACCACAAGCTAAAGTGGCTTTGAAATTGACTTGGAAAAAATTCTTCCAATGAGATAATATGAAACCAAATATGGCTCACAATTATTGAGGCAGGATGAAGGGTTATAATATGGTAGGATAAAAATTCTTAGTCCACAAGCATTTTTCACAGGGTGATTCTAAATCAATTTCATAACTTCAGAATTTGGGTTGATGGGGCTTAGTCACATTACAGCTCAAAGTAGCTCAAATGACCACAAAATGGACTCAAAAATGGATCGACAAGTACCCCCCATTAAGTATTTTATCACTTCCAACCCATCCTCATATATGGTGAGAAGGCCAAGAAACTAACGAGGCTAGAATCTAATAGGTGATACTCATTTTGGAGGTACCATTTTGAAGGAAAATATTGAAAAAATATAAGTTTGCACTTGCACCATGTAAGATAAGGTGTATTTCAAACATGTGTAGAAAAGGCATCTCCTATTAGTTATAGTGAATCCAATTATGGGATTCTAGTCCTAATGTGGAGGTAATAAAATTAAGATTAATAGATTGTAGTTTCTTGGATCATGAGAAATTATGATAAGTTGATTCCAAACTGAGTTAATAACTTTAACAAGGTTGTTTTCAAGTGGCCAAGGTTTCATCTTTCAAAAATTATGTAAATTTATTTTTCATTAGGGGTGTAGACACAAAATCATGCTCTTGGGTACATTTATAGGTCCTAAAATCATACTAGTATTCACATGATTCCTAAGCAAGAAAACTAGTAATTGACAACTATATTTGGCCTCTTTTCTATCTTTCTTATTTTCTATTTGGTATTACACACCCTACAACCCAGTCGGTACTTCAATTACTTCTATTTTATGGCTTTAGATACCAACACCCAGGTGCCCTCATCCTCTCTGGGCACCCTAACCTCTTTCCACCTTACTCACTCTTTTTGGGCTTCTTTTATCTTTTAGGAATCTTATTTTCTTATGGTTCAACATTGTAGTTGTCAATTACAAAATTCAAATAAGGAAATCTTATAAATACAAAGATATGTGATCAAAATAAAGGACCAAGTTCTAAGCATCTGTATCATCACCTAAGCTTGCATCCAAAGGCATCTAAGAGCATTAAAAGCATCCGCCTAGCATCCATTCAAGGGACAAGGGACTGAATTTTCTGCATACACTGCATAAGAAGGGGAATTTCATTATTCCATCCACATATCTAGCTATATTATTACATCTAACTACTTCCCGCTATTAAGTGCACTTACACAAGGGCATCCTAGGGCATGATTCTTTCACGCACTCTTGATAACTATATGGATTCTGAGATGTAGTGAAATTCTCAATCGTAAGTTCACTCTGTGAGATGACCATCAAGGTCACTCTGAATCCCTATATTGCATCTTTATTTTTTTGGATTTGATGTGGTATTGTCGGTTTTGTAGGTGAAATTATATCTTGTAGGTTATAGGTATATCAAGTGATCAAAGTGTGACACACAAGTGAGAAACAAAAGCTACATGTGACACTTGTGTGACATAATAAAAAATAGGTTCCAACCATTTTCGCAGTCACGGGCACCAAGTAGTAGACTCTAGCACCCAGGCATCGTAGTCCTACCTTATCCAAAAGTCACAAAATTTAATCTGAGCATTGAAAACATAGATCCCCTCATGTTAACTAGTTCTCTAGTCCATATCAATTTTAGGAAAAGTGTGAATCAAGAAATTCCTTTCCTCTCTCTCTTGCACTTAGGGTTTTATGTTTATTTACTTATTGTTTGTGTCATGGTGCATCATAGTAGTTGTATATCGTAGTGTACATTCAGTTACTCTGTAATTAGGGGTTTAGCATAAAATCTATTTTTGTTAAATTATTGGGTGAACCCACATTTGACCACTCTTGGATCTTATCTTTTTGTCTTGCTTCAATATTTTTAGGGTCCTTTCACCATAAATATCTCCATCCATTCCTTCTTGTAAGGTCATCCTTATTGTAAGGCTAAAATCAACTCTTTTTTGGCCAATGCTCACATTTCTCCCAATACTCATGTGGATCATGTATATCAACAGTTTGTAGCCATAATTTCTCCATAAATTACTTTCCCATCTAATATGGCCACCTCTCTTTCTGTTTATGACAATGACCCTCCTCTTTATAGCCATGCTTATATATATATATATATATATATATATAATATAGGCATTAGGAGAGTACTAGTTGATAATGGATATGAGACCAATCTTTGCAATATCACATTTATTAAACAACTTGGCCTTTCCTTAGCTCACATTAATCCCACATCCATTTCTATTTATAGATATGATTCTTCTATGCATCCGTGCATGGCAACCATCGCCTTGCCCCTCATAATTGGGCCTACAACTATTCCTACGGTATTCTTTTTCACTAACACAAAACTCAATACAATTTATTACTTGGTAGGCCATGGCTTTGCGCTATGCAGGAAGTACCTTCTACAGTTCATCGATGTGTTCAATTCCTACACAATGGCCAAGCATACGTGATTAAGAGAATATTGGAATATAAATGCTATAATCTGAATTAAGTAACAACACAGATATATATATGCAATAAAGTATAGATTTCACGTAAGCAAGTAAGCTAATAAATTTCAAACACTAAGTATAAGAGAGAGAGTAATATATTTAGTTGATTCGCAATAAATTTGAAGTTGTGTTGAGCTAAAAAAATTATGAAATAGAAATGTAGAGTGTCGCAACCGAGCCCAAAAAAATGCAGAACTGTCAGGATTAGGGTGCCTATGCAGGGTCAAGGGCACTACAGAACTCCTCGGGGTTCCTATTATTACTCAGAACCTTAGAAACTCAATTTTTCAAGGTCGCAAGGTGTTCTCTGGATATCACCTTTAGTCGTATGTACTTCACTACTTGATAGCCGAATTTTCCTGAAACCTACAAAGTGAGAGACCACCTACAAAAACCCAAAACACATCAAATCCCAAAAAGAAAAATATGAAAATGGGGAGTCAAACTGACCATGGCGATCACCTGACTGAGTGAAATTATGATATGGGCATTGTACTACATTTTAGACTCCATGTAGTTCTACATGTGTGTGTGTAGAATTGTGCCCTAGGTGGCTCTTGTGTAAATTGCACTTAATAGCAAGCAATAACTAGATGTAAAAAATGTAGATAGATGTATTTACGGAAAAAAAACTTCCCTCCTATGAAGTGTATGTAAAATAATGCAGTCCCTTTTACCTTGAATAAGAGCTAGATGGATGTTTTGATGCTCTTAAAATGCCTTTAGATGTAACCTTAGGTGATAATAATAGATGTTTAGTGATTAGTCCTTTATTATGGTCACATGGCTCTGTATCTATATTATTACCTTGTTTTAATTTTGTAATTAACCACTAAAATTACAACCACTAAGAAAATAATATGCCCAACAACTAGAAAGGACCCAAAATATGTGAGCAAGATACAAAGAGATTCGGGCACCTAAAGGGGACAGGGGCGCTTAGGCATTGGCGTCCTAGCTGGGCGCTGGTGTACAGACTCAAACAAATTAAAGTGTCAAAGGTTAGATTAGGCAAGAAGGTGTGTAAGGAAAGTAAGGAAACTAGAAAGAAAACAAAGACACTAAAGACAACGGTCAATTAGTACTTTTCTTACTTAGGAATCATATGAATAGTGGTATGCTACTAGGACCTAGAAATGTACCCAAAGTGCATGATTTAGTGTCTACATTTTCCCCCACTTTATTTGATTAAAAGAATGCTTGATAACATAAAGTAGATAAGAGACGTGTACCTGATAACCATGTAGATTGATGGTGAAAAGTGTGCCGAGGAGACAAGAAAAAATATGGAGTGATAAAAATGAAGCATGGAAGCTAGAGAAGAGGAAGCGAAAATGACCCTCAGGGTGAAGTGTATGTGAATATGTCACATTATACCTATTTTTCATGTCGTTTGATTCTTGATGATGTGATTGTTATTTCCCATAAGGACGAACCTGTAAAAGAGAAGAGAAAAAGAGTAGTCAAAGTCGATGAACTTATAAAAGATAAGAGAAAAAGAGTAGTAAAAGTCATGTATATGAAAAATTCAATCTAAATGTGTAAAAAAGTATGTAAAAATGCAAAAAGGAACATGTGCACCTGATATGTGATGAGTGAAAAGAGTAGAGAGGATCCTGAAAAATATTGTAGAAGAAGGATTTTTTTGGGCGATCTCATGCTAGTTGCACAAAGTACGAGTTTTTTGGGAAATCTCATGCCAAGTGTGGAAGAAGTGTAGGGAGAAAGGTATAGTGTTATTCTACAACATTTGACTACTTCCCAAGATGTAAACACTATTACATATGGTTTTTTCAAATCTAATCCATTTCAATCTAGTTTGATCCAACATGAAAATAGAAAAGATGTGAAAACATGCATGTTGAGTGCTGAAGGAATGTGTATGTCTTGTAAAAGTTGCTATGTAAATTGTGCCAAATTGAGAAAAAATATGTAACTACCCCTGGTCATAGGCACCCAAGAAGGGTCGGGGGTGCCCAAACGCTACTATTTTATGCTGGGTGCTGGTGTTTGTACTATGCTGAGGACCCAAGTCAGATTCTGATAATTTTTTTAGACTGAATGTTGTGTTGTATTGGTACTGAATTATTTTGAAATTTGACTGTAAGTTGTTGTATGGGGTGACTGATTCACCCAATGATGCCCCCCTCATTTGGGGTGCATGCGATGTTGCAAGGAGGATTCAAATCAAAGGATGTCGAAATGTTAAAACTGATACTGATGCCCTACAGGGGGGACAAAGTTTGATTTTTAGAAACCAAGGCACATGCAAACAAAGTCGTTGGGAAACAAGTGTTAGTGAAAACAAGACAAATACACATGTAAAAGATAATATGTAAGATACCAAGCAAGAAGACAATGTATACCACAAAAATTGGGTTGCAAACAAGAGACATCACTCATGATGTTGCAAGACGATCGAGGCCAAAGTGGCCAAAAAGCATACAATAAATCAAAGAACAAGAAAGACATAGGGAAAAGACTATAAATGATGGCATACAATGACAAATAGTAGCAAGTAAATAGTAATAGACAACCATGGTAATAAAGAGTTCTTGTAAGAAAAATGTTGCACATGAAGCACCCATTATCATATTAGAAATATAAAAAGTATTTCAAAGTATGTTTGATCTAATATGGTGGTGTGCTAGTATGTATATGAAATAGTATAAATCGAAACAATAGCGCCTATGATGTGTATAAAAGTGAATGCCCCTATGAGCATGATGTAGGACTAGTAAGAGGTATAATATCAAACATCCATGCTATGAGTAACGATCTGTGTAAAGGCTGGATTCACAACTAGAAGGCAAGTGAACACACATGTGTATGTTATAGAGATAATGACATACAAAATATTTGTCTAACATAGTAAGCAAAGTGTACATGCAATTATAAGTAAGAAAAGAACAATGTGCAACCAAGATATGTAGTATGTTTTGAATGTGAAATGGAATGGAATGCATTGTAGTGTGATAGGAGCAACGTGCCACCCAAGAGAAATTAAATGAGTATGCATGAGATGAGGTTCATTTATAAAAGACCCCTTGGCAGTCGAGAATGAACCATAGAACAAGAGTGTGTCATCAAGAAATGGTTTGAATTATGCACTAGAAAGATATGATCACCAAAGTATAGAGTGTAAAAATTTAGTGAGTGTGGTGAGGTTCATTTCAGATTTATACCCTCAACAATAGAGTATGTACAATGGAACTAGAGTGTGTCATAGGGTAGTGAACTATGTTGAATGTATGTGAGAAAGATGTGTCATGAATGTGCCGAGCGTAGAAGGGTGTTGTGTGTGAGGTTCATGTATGTAGTATTCCCTCAACAGTCAAGTGTGAACCATAACACAGGAGTGCATCATTGGGTAATGATGATAAAAATTTATCGAGATGTGCAAGACGCATGTGAAAGACTATATGTAAGGTGTAGAGTGAAGAAGTAGAAATGTGAGACACTTGACAATGCTAGAGGGAGGGAATAAGCATGATGCCCCCAAAGTGTGCAGTCATGAGTATACTATCCAATAAAAGTTAAAGACGAGGGTCCTCCACTTGATGCTTATGGAGATAAACGTGTGTGACCATGCTCTAAGATCGATGGTGTATGAGACAAATGATGTATCGATGAATGAGACCTATGTGCCTAAAAACTGTGAGGTGATGGAAACCTATGTGAAGGAGAGCACAAAGGCGATGAACACCTATGTGAGGTAGAGCGCGAAGGCTATGAACACCTATGTGAAGTATATCACGGAGGAGATGAACAACTATGTAAAGGAAAATGAGGATATGATGTATACCTATGTGAAGGAGCCATCTGAGTGGTGGAGCTAGACTGATGAGATGGAATAGTAGATCTATGATACTGAGTAGGCCATGCGTGAACATACGAACTAGGAGTAGATTGTGCTTTAGATTTTAGAGTTCATGGGGTCCTAGATGCTCTAGCAAGTGTAATGACCATCTCAAGAGGAGGTTAGGGCCATGGCACAAATGATGGAACAACATTGATAGTGATGAATTGCTTGCTGTGAATAAACTTTAGACACAAGTGATTCATGGAGATGATATCCTAAGTTAAACGAATCCAAGGAATACCTAAGTGCATGTCACACCCTTTGACTGAAGGTGCCATAATAAAAGGCACAAGAGTGGTAAAAGGACCGATGGTAACTGGAAGTTTGACATAACCATATGATTCAAGAACTGGATATGAAATATGCAAGAGTGGATAACTGATAGCAACAAGAATTGAAATAGAACATACACTTACGCAAAGTGATAGATCAAGCATAGTGTTATTGATATAAATAGATCTAATAGAAGCATTAATGTGCAAGAGATCAAAAGAGAATGTAGTATGATAATCATGATCGGAGAAATAAATGATTGGTGGAGATTCCTCAGCACGAGAAACTAGAAATTCAAGAGCCCCTGATGCAGGAGGAGAGACTACACGATATGTATGATTGGATGAAGATTTGGGTTATTTCTTATCATACTTAGGAAAATGATTGTTAAATATCTTGAGATTTTTATTTTCATTGACTGACGTAGATTTTGTAGGCTCAGGAAGCTCAATTACATTATTATCGATAAGATCTTGAGTGAGATTGTGAAGTTTCAAACAACGATCTGTAGAATGCCCATTGCATTAATGATAGTCACATATGAAATTTTCATGACCTTTTAGAAGAGATGAGTCTAGATTGAGCAGAGGAGGAAGCATAATAAGATTTATCTCAATGAGTTGTGGTAATAACATATGTGGAGCACAAGGAAATTTAGTAAATGTATGATTAGATGGTTTTTATTGAAGCTTCTTAGGATTAGATACATCATTTAAAGTAGCTTTGTCTTCAGTGGGTTTTGTAGATGGCTTGAAAGTTGATTTGCTTTGAAAGCGTGCCGAAGATGAATCTTTCTCGTGATACTTAAGATTTCTTAAAGATAAGAGTTTATTTTAGTTTAGCTTAAGTGTATGACACAAATGATCGAATGATGGATATGTCTTGAAGATTACACTCTTCTGGAGAGGTGGTAATAGAATTTGTACAAAAGGATTTTGAAGTTCAGATTCTACAAGTACATTAGAAATCTTAGTTAAGTTTTTCTTATATCACAACACATAACCCACTAGATGTTCATTAGATCCTTTCTTAAGTTATGTGAGCCGAGCATAGGATATCTTAGATTTTATATTGATATGAAAGTGAGAGAGAAAAGCATTGGCTAAATGCATATAATATGTTACCAAGTGGACAGGTAGATCATAGAACCAACACATTGCATAATCTTGTAGACTTTGAGGAAAGAGATTTTCTATTAAAGTGTGATCATCCTCATAATATAGACATGTTACATGAAATGCTCAGAGATGCTCTTAAGGGTCGCCGTGGCCTTTGAAAATGGGCAGCTTGGGAGTATCAAAATTAAGAGGAAGTGTATAAGCAGAAATGGGGGTGTGAAATGGGTATGAAGGATTAATGTGGAATCCAAAGATGGAGATGCACGAGAAGTGGCCAATTAAAGTTGACAAATTTGAGTTTACAAATCCTGATATAAAGAAGTTAAATCAGGAAGGTTCGAGGAAGTGTCAGGTTGTGTATTAGAAGAATTAGGTTGAATGATGAGAGAGGTAGTAGTGGGAATGAAAGAAGGAATATGAAGGGGTTGGGTGGAAGCCATGATAGTTAAAGAAGAAATGACAAGAGGTTTCGAAGTAGCATCACAAGAGTTTTTAGCAGCAATCAAAGCATGAAGAATATGTGGAAGATGAGCAATATTACCATGTAGATCTTGACAATTTTTTTTGATATTTTCTAATTGTTCTTAATCAACATTTGTGTCTTCATCATATGAGTGCTCACTATCATATGCTTCAATGTTTTTAAGAGGAACTTACTAAGAGTTATCGAACGGGTTATCAATTTCAGCCATTGATTTAGAAACCCTATTAGAGGATGGAGGAAGCTCAAGATCCTAAAAGACCCAAAATGACCACTACGAGTAACGAGCATAAGAATAAAAATCTAGAAAGAAGGTTGGAATTGAGTGATAGGTTCACAAAATGATCAAGCTAATATTGGAAAATAAATGCTACAATCTTAATTAAGTAACAGTGCATATATATATGTAATAAAGTACATATTTGACACAAGTAAGTAAGCTAAAAAAATTAAAAACCTAGGTTTAAGAGAGAGGGTAAGATACTTAGTTGATTTGCAAAAAATCTAAGGTTGTGCTGAGCTAAAAATATGATGAAATAGCAAAGCATAGTGTCGCAACCAAGCCCAAAAAAATATAGAACTGTCAAGAATGTTATTACTAAGGCACTTGTGCATGGTCAGGAGCACCTGGTGCACTACATACCTCCTTTAGGTGCTTGTGAATAATCAGAAACTCAATTTCGCAAGGTCATGAGATGTTCTCTGGATGTCTCTTTTAGTCACCTTTAATTTTTTTCTTGATCGTTGAATTCACCTTAAACCTACAAATAGAGAGACCACCTGCAAAACCCCAAAACCCATAAAATCTTAAAAAAGAAAAAATATGTAAATGGGGAGTCAAAATGACCCTTCCTGAGTGAAATTATGATATGGGTGTTTCACTACATTTTAGACTCCATGTATTTATGGGTGTGTGTGTGTGTGTGTGTGTGTGTGTGTGTGTGTGTGTGTGTGTGTGTGTGTGTGTGTGTGTGTGTGTGTGTGTGTGTGTGTAGAATTGTTCCCTATGTGGCTCTTGCACTTTATAGCGAGCAATATATAGATGTAGAAAATGTAGATAGTTGTGTGCATGGAAAAATGAACATCCTGTCCTATGAAGTGTATGCATAAGAATGTAGTACCTTGTCCCTTGAATAATAGATAGATGGATGCTTTGATTCTCTTGAAATGCCTTTGGATACAACCTTAGGTGGTAGTAATAGATGTTTAGTGCTTGGTCCTATATTATGGTCACATAGCTTTGTATTTATATGATTCCCTTATTTGAATTTTGTAATTAACCACTAAAAGTATGATCACCAAGAAAATAATATTCCCAACAGCTAAAAAGGACCCAAAATATGCTTGCAAGATACAAAGAGGTCAGGGCACCCAGAAGGGATGGGGGTGCCAAGGCACTGGCATCCTAGCTAGGCACTGGTGTCTAGACTCAGGAAAAATGAAGTGTAGAAGGTCAGAATGGGAAAGAAGGTGATGCAAAACTCAAGGGGGTTTTGGAATTAAAGGAGATAATAACAAGTGTGCCAGATGAAGAATAGAAAATCTATCTCTGAAAATAGATGCATAATGCTTAAAATGATCTCTGAAAAGAGTTGTACATTACTCAAAAATAGTGAATTACAGTAGCTATCTGTGTGAGGAGAAGTCTCATTTTCCCTTTCGGGTTACATATATTTATATACTAATTTACGAAAAGACACCTAGAATAATGTTGAAGGTCACCAATCTCGAGGGAGATGACGTGGTTCATCTTTTGTGAGTTACATATGCATCAATATCATGAATTTACTATTTTTAAAAAATTACTATTTTAGACAACATTATAGAAATTGTAGTTTTATGCCTTTAGATGCATATTTTAGGGGTCAAACTTTTTAAAAAAAGTTTGGCACCCTTTCATCTTGTTCTACACATTCTAATATTTCCGCTACATTTTGAACAGAGTCAATTGGAGCCACAGTGCAAAATTTATGGTTTTTGGAAGTTGCTCCGTTATTATTGCCACATGGGGTCGTTGTAAGGAGCATTTCTCCCTCCTTCAAAAGAAATGGTCCCCATTGTACAAAGTGGTCCCATAAAGTGTGGAATTTTTTTATATATATGTGATTTGTGTTGATCATGTCATTGTTTTTGCTTTTCACTGAATTTCTATAGAAAATCATGGACCTGTTGCTGAGTGTTTTGAGGTGAATAATCATACTCAGTTATGATTAGGTATGTCTGCTGATTTTTTTGCACTAAACATGTGTCTGAGATGGCTATAACAACTTCCTATTGATCATCAGAAGGAGGGAGTGCTTTGTTTTTTCTTTATCTACTTACATTGCTTGAAACCAAGGAGGGAAATAGAGTTGGAGGGAATGACCTTGGGTATCCGATAATATCGATTCCCAATAGTAATAGTGACCCTGCAAGGTCTTGACTCATATATGTTGTGTTTATCCCACATGAATGTTTGGCCAAGGAGCACATTACAAACATCCAGTGGAACAACATCACATAAGACTTCATCCTGGAAGGGTTTGATTGCAGAGGAGGATGATGAATTTCCCATTTGTAGTTGTTGAAGAATTTGAGAAAATTATTGTAACATATGCTCCTTTTACTCCATGAGAGATTCATCCAGCATCTTCTTGAGAGGATCATTTATCCTGACATTTACCACCATTTGAGATCTCCTACAATGAACAATCAAGTATTCTAAAGGATTTTATGTGGACCACCTAAGCTTCTTATATCCCAACCTCATCTTGGGAGTCATACACTCTCAAGACAACTTCACTCTGATACCAATAATCCAAAACTCAAGGGGTTTCAAAATTAAAGGAGTGAATAGAAAGTGTGCCAAATGAATAATAGAAAAGCTATATCTGAAAAGATATATATAATTCTTCAAATGATCTCTTAAAAGAGATGTAGATTACTCAAAAACAGTGAATTACAATAGCTGCCTCCATGATGAGAAGTCTCATTTTACCTTTCGGGTTACATATATTTATTTACTACTTTATGAAAATAAACCTAAAAGAATTTGGAAGGTCACCAATCTTGAGGGAGATGAGGTGGTTCATCTTCCGTGAGTTACATAGGTGCCAATTTCATGAATTTGCTATTTTTAGCAACTTACTATTTTTAGAAAACACTATAGAAATTGTAGTTTTAGGCCTTTAGATGCAGATTTTAGGGGTCAAACTTTTGCAAACAAATTTTTCTGCACTTTTTTCATGTTCTACATGTTCCAAGATTTTTGCTGCATTTTGAACAGAGTCAATTGGAGCCACGGTGTAGAAATTATGATTTTCAGAAGTTACTCCACTTTTATTGCCACATGGGTCGTTGTCTGGATCAGAAGGTGTATAATACCAATAAGGAAACCATAAAGAAAATAAAGGCCAAAGAGAGTGGTCAATTATTACTTTTCTTGCTTATGAATCATATGAATAGTGGTATGTGACTAGGACCTAGAAATGTACCCAAAGTGCGTAATTTAGTGTCTACAATATGTTATTATAGTTTATTGTGACCCATTCAAATATTGTACCCAAGACCCACTCACTTATCTCCCTACTCCACTTCTATATCAAAATTTTGGTCATCCCCATAATCCTCCTACATATCTCACTGATGATTATCAACTCACCAAACATCCTACCCCTACCACCGACATGCTTCATCTCCAAGGATCTATTTATGCACTGGACATCATGCCATCTGCTTCATCTCCCCAAGAACATTCTTTTTTTGCACCTCCTCCTTTCACATGCACTCTCTTCACTCAAAATTCTTATTGGCCTCATATCACATTCAACCCCACTTTCTTTGATATTATTTTCACACATGATGGCTTGGATCAATTTGGATTTACATTTGTTGATCTCCTTCCTCCATCTCATTTTCCTCACATCTACCATGGATATGTTCACATCACTGCTGATTATGGCCTCTGTATCTTCCATTTATCAATCTATCTTGCACACACTTCTCGTACCTCTTCACTCATACTTGGGTAGTATTTGTCTACATTACATTGGTTTCACTCTTGATCCTAATCACATTGATATCACATTTCCTATGCCTTTTGACCACATTTCTATTTGCAATGACTCCTTCTTGGTTTATTCTCAAAATATTTATCGATGGTATGTGCATGGTTTTCCACAACCACCTTTCACTAATGAATAATATACAATGGGAATGTATAATTTATTCCACAAGGGATCTCTATATGATCAACCTCACACTATCACTTATAAATTCTCTTATCTAGTTCCATTAGGCTTCGACCCTAACAATGACGATATCCTAGATGATGTTACTTGATACTTCTATTCATCACACACTTGGGGGGGGGGGAATCATTATTTCTCCCCCCCTTCCATAAATATTATTTCTTCCTACTCTCTACACATACACATTACACTCTATGATTTACATCTAGTATCTCTTATACACATTGATACATAACTCGGATCTTCATCGCCCTATGACGCACTCTAGTTCCACAGTTCATACTCGACTACTAAGGGTCTAAATCTGAAATGAACCTCACCTCTTTGTCACCTTTTATGCTCTATGTGTCATGATCTATCTTTCTAGCCTCTATTTCCAAACCATTTCCCAATGAAGATCTCTTGTTCTATGGTTCATTCTTGATTGTTGAGGGGTCTTTTATAAATGAACAATCTCGTGAACAATCCCCTCGAACAATCCCATGAACAAGCAAAGTGCTCCACAAGAAAAGGTTAAGCAAACACGCAAACAAATCCAGAAAGATATATCCAGCTAATAGTAAAATGAAAATTTCTATTTAAGAAACTAGAAACTTTCAAGGAAATGACAATTCTGCACCAAGAGATAAATCAAAAAGTGCATCTTTGAAATCAAATGAAAGATTTACTAATTTTAGAAGTAGAAATGGGAATCTAGATATGCAAGAAAGAAATAATTTTCATTTTGCAAATTATAAACGAAAGAAACAAGACCAAAATGAAGAAAGGAAATGCTTTAAGGAAAACTGATGAAAATCAGTGAGGAAAAAGAACAAAAGTTCAAAACTGGAAAAGAGATGAACTTACCAATAAGGGACTTTGGTTCAATTCCCATCGGGTGTGCTAGAATGTAGATCAAGAATTTCCACGCTTGTTACCTATCCAAGTTAATGCACCAAACTAAACACAAAAGTCCCGAAAAACTCAAATGAAATCGATACCTGATAGTTAAGACATGATCCGAAGATGTGAATGGGAGGAAAGCCAATGTAGACGAGACAAGCGCACATAAGAAATCCTGCAAAGTAGATCTAAAAAACCTACTAAGTACAAATCCTTGGCAGAAAAAGACAACGTTAAAAGATATTTGGGTGGAATGCCAGAAAAGCGGGTCTATGAAGCAGTGAGCTTCCTCGGCAAATGTCAGTCCACATTTTCAATTAAAGAAAGAAGCATACATGATAAAAGATGAAAGTAAATGTCTAGATTTTCTGATTAAAAATGACAAACATAATGTAAAAAGCAAACAGAAAGCAACAAAAAATGGGAAACTGTGAAAACAATGTTGGATTTGTGTTACTTGAGTTCTTTTACCTGTCTGCAGGATGAATCAATGTCGATTGGGTGAATCGACGTCAATTAGGCTCAATCGGCATCAACTGGGGGAAAGTTGCAGGAAGCTTGAGAAATGGACAATGAAGGCTAGATCATCAATGTCTGCTGGAGCTACAGGAGCTGTAGGGATACTGACAAAGTTTTCACCTTAGCTAGATATAGGAACAAAATCACCAAGAGGTCGAGGAATCCTCTTGATGTCGATGTTGCGAGGGCAGAGTAATGGTATACCTCTCAGGGATTGATTTGGAAAAAATTCTCTCTTCTTCATATTGATGATTCAAAGGCTCAAGGCTTAAGCTTTTTGTCTCTCTTTATGTCTAACTAGAACTAAATTCTAGCCCTATATTTATAATAGGAGCCGACCGGAGTACAATCGGCACCGTTCCGAAAAATCGGCGTCGACTGAGTACCAGTCGGCGCTGATCAAGGAACAAAGTCCCAAAATGGCCAAAAAGGATGATTTGGAAAGATGAAAGTGTATCCTTCTGACTCAAATACAGGAAATATCCCACTGCATGGTTTGGGGGGAGGAGAAATAGGGGGATAGATGGATAGAATTGATATGGGAGGTTAGGAATTGATATGGGGTAGATAAGTGGTTAAGATACATGTAAAAAGTACAATTAAATAGTTAATATTTAATTATCCATGGGTAAAATACAATGGGGTATAATAAACTTAGGATAGATGTTTAATTAATACCCTAAAGGACAAGTGGTGATATAAAGGTGTCCCAAGTTACCCAAGAAGGTAGACGAATGCGGGGGACACTAAATTGGGTAACCAATTTGAGGTGTCTACATTTTACCCCTTTTTTTTGAGTAACTTGTGATAAGCAAAGTTGCAAGACAAAAACAAGGAGTTGGAAGAAAGGAAGAAAAAGTGATGATGTGATCCCCCTCAAACTAGGGATGGGATGAATCCCAAAAGACCAATTGATCCCAAGTTTGAAAAAGGTAGATGAGAATGCAGGATGCCCCAGCTAGATATCTGAAGTGAATCTGATTATTGATGATGCATGAAAACAATAAAAAAGGTAGCAACCTAAGGACCTCACATTGGTAGGGCAAACTAGACGGTCTTCATATGAGACGACGTTAGTACCTACAGACCCATGAGTGGAAGGAGGGCTGCAAAATAGTAGCAACTAAAGAGTGACACATTGGTAGGGACAACCAGATGGTCTGCGAATCAGACAACGTTAGTGCCTACATACCCGCTACCTTTAGGATGCCACAAATGCGAGTGACCCATGTACAGGGAAAAGACTCAAAATGGGTGATAATATCGAAAATATGTGCCAAAAGGCAACACTCAGGTCATAATAATGATCAGATAAACAAGCCAAGCATCAACACTTTGGCAAAAAAGATGAGGAGACATTCCCGTTGGAAGAATGTGATGTGAGAAGGCAATAATGTAACCAATCGGTGACGATTGGCCTCAATCGGTGACGATTGGCCTCAATCGGCATCGATCAAGAAAAATCGACGTTGACTAAACCAATCGGCGCCGACCATAAAAATCGGTGCCGACCATACCAAAACCATATAAATATGGGAAAGGGAAACGTGAACGATTTATTTACACTGCGATGATTGATTTAGAAAGAGTCAAAAATTGATTTTGAGCAACATGGAAGCCTCTGGGAGCAGTCAGAAGTGGAAGAGGACACGATCTAGGGTAAGTGGATCTACCGAAGCCTTGTGTATGTGTTTATCGTTAAATAGCATACTAGCATGCTAGATTTTAGGAAAACGGGATAAGTGGGAGGCTAGAGTGTTTTGGACACTCGGCCTCCCAATCGACGTCGATTGGAATTCTGATCGACGATTAGACTAAATTAGATCGACATCGATGTGGAACTAAATTAGATCGCGTCGATTGAATTGATTATATTTAGAAAGTAGAGAAATGTGTTTTTGATGCTTCACTTTGAATAAATGAGAAGCTAATACCATTCTTGATGTCATGGATGCATGCACAAGAGGCTTTACATATGCGGGATGCTATTCCTGAGCTTCTAGAGACTATTCTTCTTGATGTGATAGACACCGATTGGCGTCACCTGGAGCTAGCTTGGCTCGGGGGATTCCGTTACTACCGACGGGTGCCCCGAGACATAGAGATGATGCGAGCATTGATACGATGATGGGACATCAGGATGTGCACATTTTGGTTTAGGACGGGTGAGATGACTATCACCCATGAGGATATCTCTAGGATCCTCAGGTTGTTGATTACCAGGGACCTGATAGAGACCACTCCACGAGAGTAGCAGTAGAGGGCCCTGGGAAAATTGTATGGAGATAGTGAAGATGATTCAGAGATAGTGTCTGGGGCGGTGAGGATAGCCTCACATTATAGACATGATGATGTCAGGAGCAGACGGATAACACTGATTCAAATGGTGATCTCCTACTTTGCTCTACTAGATTCAGGAGGCAGGAGATTTCCACTGCTTTTACAAGACTGTCTGTGACTTCCTGGAGTTTAGGTAGGTGTTCGCGTTTGCAGATGCCTTAGTAGCACATATATATCATGAGTTGTGCATATACACCACAGGCAAACAGACATGTATTGATGTCAGCTTTGTGCTCCATTGCTGGGCATATGAGCATATAACACTGATAAGGCCATCAGGGCTTCCATGGATGCCAGGAGCAGAGGGGTCCCTCGAGTATGGATTCGGTGATGGCGGGTAGACATGGCCCCGGGGGATACAGGGAGATCTTGTAGAGTGGTATACAGAGCGATTTAGGACTCTGACACCGGAGCAGGTTATATGGAGACCATACCGGGTCTACCCAACATGGGCTGGTCAGGATGCTCACATGGTGGAGCTAAGACGGAGTAGGGTGGTTAGGTGCCATAGGCTAGATATCTTAAAGCAAGTCTCGTTTATAGGGGTACTGAGGCAGTTTGGTTTGGTACAGACGGTCCCGACCACATATGTGCCATATAGGCGAGATAACAGAGAGACTGACCTACCGATTTTGATCCTGATAGATCCACTAAGGGAGGCCCCACCTCCCACAGATAGTGATGATGACATAGGAGTAGATGATGGCTACATGGCATGGTACTCCACAGAGCTACCACGACACCTCCCCGCATTCGTAGATGCAGATGAGGATTACATAGCTATAGCGCTAGAGAGACTGGAGGGAAAGCATGCTACTCTGACACATACACACCAGGCTGCCCTCGAGGAGATTAGAGCTCTGACGAAGGAGAGGGATGCATTGATATTGGAGAGAGATACCACACGTCAGGAGTGGGATACAGTGATACAATAGAGAGATCACTACCATAGACACAGAGAGGCCCTCAGGGCCAAATACGGTGATACAGGCACCACCTCAGAGTCAGGGGCACAGGGTGTGGTAGCAGGAGGGCCACCACCTGCAACAGCAGCGCCATTACGAGCACCTCGCATGGTGAGTCTAAGCACTTATCAAGATATTCTTGTTGAGGTGAGATACTATGAGGATTCCCTGACACAGCATGCCCCTGATGTGCCTTATTACGGGGCAAGGAGGAGATCAGCGATAGCCGCGGCTAGTGGTGCATCGGAGGGTGTGAGCACCAGGAGAGATCGAGATGGTGGAATGGCCCCAGTATTAGGCACATCTAGCTCTATAGGAGACAGAAAAGAGAGATAGCCTGGACCAAAGGATGGTGGAGGAGACACTGTCTTCCACCTGTCTAACTTCACCATATAGATATGTTATTCTTGTATCGATATATTGATGTAGCCTTGATTTGAAGACATTTTTGATGTATGATATAGATGGCTTGATTAGAAGCCATTCATTCTTTTGTATGGAAATATATGTATATATATTCATCATTGTGTGTTATTTGATTATACTCATTCATTTAATTTTGATAGATATAGATAGATGTCATGTAATTTTGATGGACATAGATACATGTTTATAGAGGATAGATGAGTAGATGTGATGTGATTTGATATGATTTGATAGATTGATAAAATAAACATGTTGAAGATGTTAATTCAATTTAAATAAGATAGATAGATGGATTCACATGTGTTTTTAATACATGCTTTGATGTGTTTTAGATGAAGTAGATAAGATGAGCACAAATAGATGCTAGATTTGACTAAATTAACATGTTAAATGTCAATTTAACTGGATGAACAACAAATAATCATGGGAAATGTTCTTTGTGAAAGAAAGTGATGTAATGATATTATATTTGTTTAGAAATAAAAATCACTACACCTAGATAGGAAAAAGAATGATAAGTTAGGCCCCTAACCGACCATAAATAGAGACCTTGATAGAAAATCGAAAGACGATGCACACAAGGCCATAGATGAGGTTAAAATAAACCCGACACTAGTTAGTCACAAACCAGATCAAGGAGGTAGATAAGGACGAGAGATCAGTATACATCTTGTCAAAACATATGAAAGATCAAATACATGCCCATATGGGGAAAACAGGATCTCCATATGATCGAAAAGGTCTCATGTCACAGCTTCATGATTTGTTTTTTCTTTTTGATAGAAAAACAAACTAATCGATGCGGGAAGTTTGCTAGATATAGAAAGACTGATCGATATGGGAAGTCTTTCAGAGATGCTAAAAAGTGAACAAACTGGCAAATAGATGAAGTTTGTTACTGCAAAGGCTGAAAATGCCATAAAACAAACAGCCATCCTTCAAGGGAGCGGTTTGTATTTTGATTTTAATGATAGCCATCCTTCGAGGAATGGTCTATATTTGTGATTTGATAAGGCACAGAGAGATTTCCTTCGAGGGATCAGTCTATCTTTTGGGACTAGGATAGCATCTCTTTTCTTTTCTTTTTCTTTTTTTTTGATCTTTGAAAGAATCTGAGTTTAGACCAGATAAATCAGATAGAGGGAAAGGAAATGTATATAAGCACGTACTCATCCCTCAAAGTTGTTTTGATCAAGATGAACACCTAGGGTGGATGAAGTAGTGATTAAGGAATTCCTACCATGAGAAGGAACAAATCCGTAAGGAAACTGCCATGAGTAGAGCCATGGTACTCATATTCAAGGTATAAAAAACATAACGCGGAGAACCACATAGTTCTGAATCACTACAAAATGCATGACTAGTTGCAGATGGATGAAAATTTTGTTTTGCGACTAAAATCGTGTAAGATAGATGTTAACAGTAGAAGGGCCTCAGATGCAAGGCATTAAGAGGTTCCATTTCAGGTACACCATCCATGGAAGATAGGCAATAAGCCCCAGACCCATATTTATGAGTGACAACATACAAACCCATCTAGTTAGGAGTAAACTTACCACGCTGACTCCGTTCTAGTGTAGTGACATTTTGGTTTTCTTTAAGAACAAGATCACCAACTTTGAAGTCACGGTGCTACAAGTGCTTGTTATAAGCATGTTTGACATTCTCAAGATATACTTGGTGATGCTCAAGAGAATTAAGACACCGCTCATCTAGCAATTCAAGCTGCGCTAGATGGTTTTGACGATAGTCCTCATCAGAGACAAATTTTTTTAGAGAGACACGAAGAGATGGAATCTGTACTTCCAAAGGAAGGACAGCCTCAGACCCATAGACGAGAGAGAAGGGAGTAGCACCAGTAGGAGTATGAATGCTAGTCTGATAAGCCCAGAGAGTAAAAGGGATATGTAAATTCCAATCCCTACCAGCTCGACTAGTTACCTTTGCGAGGATATTATGCAAAGTTTTATTGGAAGCCTCAGCTTGGTCGTTAGCTTGGGGATAGTACGGAGAAGAAAAGCTGAGTTTGATATTGAAAGCATCAAAGAGGTTCTATAAATCAATGTTTTTGAAAGACTTACCATTGTCTGTGATGAGTTTGTGTGGGACACCAAAGCGACAAATGATGTGTTGATAAACAAAATCAACAATGGGTTTAGCTTTGGTTGATGAAAGAGGAATAGCTTCCACCCACTTAGTGAAGTATTATGTGGTAGTAATGATAGAGTGATGACGCTGTGAAGAGCGGGGATTGATGAGACTGATGAGATCAAGATCCCATTGTGAAAAAGGCCACAAATCCGCTACAAGTTGCAAAGCCTGACTAGGGATATGTGTAAGATTGGAATGATGTTGACACTTGACACATTTCTTAGTGTATTCGCAACAGTCTTGATTAAGAGAAGGCCAATAGTAACCTAAATGTAAGATGCATTTAGCTGCAGCCAAGCCACTAAAATGTCCACCACAGATACCATCATGGACTTCCTGGATGGCTTTAGATGATTCAGGGGTTTTGAGGCACCGAAGCAAAATACCATCAAAACCACGTTTGTAGAGAATTCCACCCAGAATAGTATAGTGATTAGCGCGTAGGATAAAATATCTTCTGCCATTGGAAGTCAGATCTGGAGGAAGCACTGAACGGGATAGATAATCAAAAATGTGTTGATACCACTCATCTTGAGTGTTGGTTGTGACGGCGTTGATTGAAGTCAACTGCCTGAGATGAGATGGTTGGTCTAAACGTTGAACAACCACATAAAGTCGTGAGTCTTCAGTAAAAGGTGGAATAAGCGAGGCTAAAGAAGCCATTGTATCTGTGAATCTATTTGCAGTGTGAGGAATATCTTGGATAGTAAATTTATCAAAATATTGAAGTTGAAAGAGAACTATATCGTGATATTTTTGAAGGATATCATTTTTGCACTGATAGACACCAGTGACTTGATTAACGATGAGCTCAGAATCACCGAAGATGTCGATATGGCGAGCACCAAGATTAATGGCATTTTGAAGTCCTAAAACAAGGGCTTCATATTCAGCCATATTATTGGTACACTCAAAGTTAAGCTTGTGTGCGACAGGGATAGGTGCACCCCAAGGAGGAATCATGAAGAAACCTGCACCTCCCCCTTGCTGACATTTGGACCCATCAAAGAAGAGTTTTACTTTAAATGGAGATAGACCGAAATTGATTTGTTGGATGTACTCATCTGGGAATTGAGCAAGGGGAATTTGAGTGTCCGGAAGAGGAGTATCAGCTAATTGATCTGCAATGACCTGACCCTTGATAGATTTTTGTGAGATGAATTCGAGATCAAACTCTATCATGAGCATGAGCCAACGAGTGATACGATCATTGTGATAAGGTTTCACATGCATTGTCTTGAGTGGATTGACACTTGTAACAATATAAGTTTTGTGATTAAGGAGGTAGTGACGAAGTTTAGAAGTTGTGAAGAAGAGAGCACAACACAATTTTTCAGCTTCGGAATAGCATGTTTCATACTCATGAAGAGTGCGACTGATGTAATAGATGGCTTGTACTTTACCGTTAGCGTCCCGATGTAAGATCATGGCTCCCAGAGCATGATCAGTCACCGAAATATAAAGATAGAATCTCTCCCCTCACGTGGAGGTGTAAGCACGGGTGGAGAAAGAAGATAAGCTTTGAGATCATCAAAGGCCTTTTGGCAACGCTCATCCCATTCAAAATGAACATTTTTATGGAGGAGATGATGAAAAGGTTGACAACGGTCTGAAAGTTGCGAGATAAAACGACGCACTGATTGAAGGTGTCCTTGAAGACCACGGAGCTGCTTTAAGTTGGAAGGGGGAGGCATCTCGAGGATAGCCTTTATTTTTGCGGGATCAACTTCAATGCCCCTAATAGAAATGATAAAGCCTAAGAGTTTACCAGTGAGAACACCAAACATGCATTTAGATGGATTTAGGTGAAGACAAAAATGAATGAGCCTCTCAAAGAGAGGTGCAAGAATGAAAAGGTGATCCTGATGGCGTTTGGACTTACTGAGGAGGTCATCGATGTAATCTTCCACAGTTTTGTGTAAGAGATCATGGAAGATGTAGGTCATTGCACGTTGATAAGTTGCTCCTACGTTCTTAAGACCGAAGGGCATGACACGATAACAAAAATTCCCCCAAGGAGTTATGAAAGAAGTCTTATGTTGATCCTCTGGTGTGATGAGAATTTGATTATATCCAGAGAAACCATCCATAAGAGAAAGCATCTCGTGACCTGCAGTTAAATCCATGAGTTGGTCGATATTAGGTAGAGGAAAATCATCTTTCAGACAAGCGAGATTAAGATCCCGGAAGTCGGTGCAAATTCAAATTTTCCTAGTAGCTTTGGTTACTGGTACTACATTTGAAACCCATTGTGGATAGTCAATGGGTTGGATGAAGTTGGTGGAAAGCAAGCGCTGCAACTCTTCTTTAACAAGAAGGGCTACACGAGGATGCATCTTACGCAGTTTTTGTTTAACTGGTTTGATGTCTGGAAGAGTAATGATATTGTGGACCACGATATTAGGATCGAGGCCTGGCATATCTTCGTATGACCAAGAAAAATCTTGGCGATGGTTGGAAAGAAAGGTGGTGAAGTCTCCTAACTCCTGTGGGTTAAGAGATTGGCCGACCTTAATGATGTGAGGGTCTTCAGAAGTCCCTATATTAAGGTCGACGGTGGCTTTGTTGAGAAGCGTAAACGTGTCAGAAGGAATGGTTTTAGGAAGATAAGAATCCTCTGCCCCCAGATAGGTAAGGACAGAATCATCATCCGCACAGTGGATAGTATTGATAGTGGGAGAGTCATCTCCAACTATTTCAGGGAAGACTAATGGTATGGAAGTGGATTTTCCATTAGTTTTATAGGTCAGCGGACCTAAGGAAATGGTATTGACTAAAAAAAAAGTTAGGTGGGATGGAAATGGTGTCATCCACATCAAGTGATGCTTCCGACCTGACGGGAGAAGATGGTTCCTCAATGGAAAGAGGCTCATCGAGAATGGTGACGGTGGCTTTTGAGAGAGGTTTAAACCCTAAACCAAATTTTTGATGTGGTTTAAGAGTTGGAATGGATGTGAGGTCATGCACACCCTGTTCATACTTTCCCAGGCCAAAGCCCTTCCACACGCATCGATATAGATAAGTTTTTGTGAATGCGGGATTCTGTAGACAATCAAACCCTGCTGAATAAGGTTTGGCCCTAGGGGGAGAATCCAGACGATAGTGAGGTGTATCAAGACCACCGTAGATGAAGTTAGTCTGTTGATTGGGTAGACCAATGGTGACAATGTGACCAAGACCTGGCTGATATTCAGGTTGTTTTTCTGGCCTACCATACTCATTAGGTTTGAGATGGGCATCAAAAGAGAGAAGAGGAAGCTCTCCTAGTGAAAAAATGCTGCAACGTTTCTTCTAGATTTTGTAAATCTGGTAGTTTTGTTGTAGGTATGGAAGAGGATGAAGCCTCGTCAGGAGAACAAGCATTCTCCTTTGGAGGGGCAGACCCTGTGGTCATGTCACATTGTGCGGAAGGGAAAGGATCTCCTAGATGAGTATAGATTTTTCCCTCATACTGATATTTTAAGCATCAATGGAGGGTTGATGGGATGCAATGCATTGTACGAATCCAGGAGCATCCAAGGATCATATTGTAGTGGAATTTCCCTTCAACAATGTAAAAAATCTCGTGAAGTAGTTTCTTACCTACCCGAATGGGCAGGACCACAGTTCCTAAAGTAACTGCCAGCTGATCGTTAAATGATCGAAGGGCGAAAGGTGGTGGTGACACTACGTTCTTTGGTAACTTAAGTTGCTCGAATGTGTGGGAGGAAATGACATTGAGTGCAGCACCACTGTCGATCATAGTGCGTTTTAACGTAGTGTTGTTGATTTGAACTGTGATAAAGAGGGGAGCCTCTAAATCCTCAGAAGAAAGGGGAGGAATTTCATAATCCTTGAAGGAAATGGTGGTTGATGGTCTATTCAATCCAACAACCATCTCGAAAGGCTAGGGCTCATCTGAATTCACTGTGATACGACACAGATTATCAATCAGAGCCTGGCGATGCTGTGGAGATGATTGAATGAGGTCAAAAAGAGACATTTTGACCGGAGCATGGGTGAGTTGTTTCATAACACTCTCCTCAACTGACACGGGAATCTGAGCCTAAGGTGAAGCACGAATAGAGACCCAAGGTCTCGGGGCTGATGAGGAAGGAGGAACTCCTTCAGGGGCCACAGAAATGACAACCCGTGGTCGAGAGGCTGTAGAAGATGATGGATTATCATACTGTTGTGCTCTAGTGGTGATATGAATTGTGTCGATTTGAGAAGGTGGAAGATCATCCGGAGTGGAATTAATAGAATTAGAGGCCTGAGTAGACTGTTCAGGCTCAGATGTAGTTGAGATGACAGGAGACACTTGTTCCTCCTCTTCCAGCAGAAGATCACTTTCTTCCAAGAGGCTGTTAACAACAAATTGAAGGGCTTTACATCCCTCGGTGTCATGACCTGGAGTGCGGTGGTAAGCACAAATCAAATCAGAGTTGAACCAGGAAGGTTTTACTCCTTTAGGATTATAAGGTTTGATTGGAGGAAGAGATATAGATGAAGATTGGATAAGTTGGTGAAGAATTTCAGTATAGAATCCAGTAGACAAAGATGAGGACAGAGATGATGAAGGCACCTCTTTTGCCTTAACAGACTGCCGAGGTAAAAGAATCTACATATCTGGTTTGACAGTCTTTTTAGGGATTGTTTTACTTTTCTAGACATTGGGAAAAGCAGCCTTGGGTGCTTGAGATGGAAGCAAGTGAGGAAAGATTGATTTTGGTGGAGGAGGAGCTCCTAAAATAGATTTTAAAGATGACGAAGATGTGACAAGTGTTTTGGTCTTCAGAGATGAAGAAGGTTGCTTGGCCGAAACAGATGACGATTTAGATAAGACTGATTTAGATGGGGGAGGAGCTCCCAAAATAGGTCTGATAGGAGGAACAAAGGGTGCCTTGGCTTTTGGTGATGAAGATGATGGTTCTGATAAAAGAGGTGATGCCTTTCTAGTGGGTAAATCCACTTTACGAGGCACCGGTGAAGATGGTGTTGTAGAAGAAGACACCTTTTCAGTGGATAAATCCAATCTTTTATGAGGCACGGAGAGGGATTTTTGAGGGAAAGCACCAAGAGTCTTGATAGTCTGAAATATTGGTTTTCCTTTTTCGGGGATGGTGACAACTTCGACCGCATAAGGTGATTGTAACCTTTTCGGGGGAAGTAGAGGGGAAGGTACCGATGATGCAACGTTAGACTTCAATTGTCTCGGTCTAAGTTCAGGAACCGAAAGTGTAGGTGTCGGTGCTATTTCTTTAGATTTTTCCTTAATAGGCAAGGCAGCACCGGTGATGGAAGAAGTGGATGATGAAGAAGTAGTTCCTTGTGAGGAAGATACTTCTGGTACAGTAATTATGGGTGCAACTACTATAGAAAAGGTAACAGGAAGAGTCAAAATCGAAGAAACTTCCATCGGTAAAGAAGTTAGTACTGCTATAGGTATGTTCATCAATGGCATAGTTGTCGAGAAAATGGGAGAAACAGAAGTAGATGTATTCGTAGTGGAAACTTGAAGGGATGTAAATGCCTCAAGCATCGAAAGAATGTCTGATGACGAGACAGATGAAGATGACACTGTCTCTGGTATGGATGGAAGATCAGATAAAGAGGCAGAGAGAGATGAATCTATCTCTAACAATGGAGGAATACTCAAAGATGGATCATCTGAAGATGGTGGAATCTCAGAGATTAACGGAGCGGGAGGAAGTTCTGATTCAGTTGACATGTTCGTAGATGGCTCAGGTTTAGAAGAAGATCCTTCAGTAGAAATGAAACTGATAGTATAAGTGTTTGGTTTTTGAGACCCTGAAATGTCATTGTTTGGAGAGTGATTAGGAAAAGGTTGTTTAAAGACATCAAGCACCTGATTTGGGGGAGCATTTGGGTTATCCAGAATGAGCTCGCCTTTATCAATGAATTTTTGGACAAGATTTTTGAAGGTCTGACATCATTCAATGTCATGGCCTTTGCTTCTATGATAACGACAAAAGTCATTTTCATGATACCAGAATGGTCGTTCTTGGCTCTCATCAAAATTTCTAATAGGGGGAAGTTCGATCATGTGAACTTCCAACATTTTTTCTAAGATAGAAGCATATGATTCCCCCAACGAAGTAAAAGATTGAGATGACACAGGTCCTTTCCAAGAGGATGAAGAGTCTCTCCGAGGTGTTTGATTAGGCGTGTTATCAGTTCGCGATGTTTTTAAGATGATAGCGTTGGTGGATCCCTGATTCTTGTCTTTGTTAGAAGAAGAATTTGATTTTGTGAATCGAGAAAAGTTTGGTTTAGACTTAGAGTGAAGTTTTAACTTCCCTTGTTCAATGGCATGAGATTCAAGTTTACGTGCCATTGTGAATGCTTCTTCAAATGTATGAAAGGATTGAATCCTTAAGGTGGAAGAAATATGGTTGGTGCAAGATCGAGTAAACAACTTGATTTGCTGAGGTTGAGGGAGGGAGAAAGACAATTGATTTATTATACCTCTCCAATGAGTGACAAAGTCTGCAATAGATTCGTCATCGAATTGATGAATGTTATAAAGATCTATAATCGAGATCTTATGTGTGATATTTATTGAGAAGTTTTCAACAAACATCTGAGCTAATTGAGAGAAAGAAAACAGGGAGTGTTGGGGTATGTTATTGTACCAGTCTAAAGCAGGCCCTGCTAAAGACATAGGGAAGGTATGGAGCATAAGCTCCTGATCCTGGACTATAAGGTAGCAAGCGTGCTTGAATGCTCGCAGGTGTTGTTGAGGATCCTCCCGGCTATGAAATTTTGAGAACTTAGGAAGTTCCCATTAGGGAGGATAAGGCTTAAAAGCCACTGATGGATGAATCAGTTCATTACATACTTCTTCAAAAGAATATGAAGGGTGAGCCCCTTTAGTGGAGGCTTCTAGGTCTGTGATTTTCTTGAAAAGAAGTTGGATGACGTCAGATTGAGGAGGGGGCATGTTGGTATGTCCTGCATAAGAAGCAAATGGTAGGTTTTGTTGAGGCGTTAATGGGGGATTCATCTGCTGATTAACAGGATGATAAGAGGAATAACCAGGCATTCTGGGTGACGCCTGGTGAGGTATTTGTTGTGAAGGAGCTTGTGTATAAATAGGCTGTGAGATGACAAGTGGTTGAGAGAAAGGTGGTTGAATGAAAGACGGAGCCTGTGATTGGTGGGCTCCTATACTTGTCGACTGAATCGGAATGGATTGAGGAATATGGGTGTTGATTTGATTGGATATGGTGGGGAACAAACTCTGAATGAGGCTTTTGACTGTCGGATTGGTTATTAAGGGTGCCAATGCTAGAGGATGGGTAAAGGTCACTGTCACTGGAGCATTGGAAGAAAGACTAGCTGGAGTATGAGAAGAAGGAACTGACTGACTCGTAGAAGGGGGTTGATTCACAGAGAGGTACTGACCCTGAGACGCAATAGATGGCATAGAAGAATTAACAGCAATCTGTGAGAGCGCGGATGCACTCATCATAGCTAAAGAAGAGGGCCTCTCAAAAGTAGGTTATGGAGTAGCTGAGGTAGCCATGGCACTAGGGATAGGCAAGATCATTTGAGAACCAGTCGACATGGTCGGTGGAAGAGAAAAAGGAGGCATAGATGTGCCACCCTCTTTCGTGGTTCAAGGTGAGAAAAAGCATGCTAACTGTTCTATAAAAGCCTGGGATGGTTCATGAGAATAATCATAAACTTGCTGGATTGGTGGTCCTTGATCAGATATTCGAACAGACTTATGCACTAGATAGTCCATAAGGGCTATCGGGTTGTGATCAAGGAGCACCTGAAATTTAGGATCTCCATGAGGAACATACTCTATATCAGAAGCAGATGATACCTCTGAAGGACTGGGGGAAGCTGGACGTGATGGGATCACTTTAGGATGATAGAAAGGATTATATGACCAAGATGGGGAACCAACTAACATCAGTCCTGAGGAAGACCCAAGGGGTGCCGAAACATCCACATTAGTGGTGATCTCAGATGAAGAAGAGGCCAGTTGAGCCATTTTTCTAGATTGTGACCGGGTGATGACCGTCATAAACAAGCAGAAATATAGAAAAAAAAAGATTGACCTAACTAATGCACAAACAATTCAAGCAGCGTGGGTGATTATTTCTTTTAAGTTTTCATGCTTTTAAGAAAGAAAATATTAGGGAAGGCTTTTTAGAATAGGAACTACTCAGATAGCCAAACTAAGGATGGTTTGGGGAATGTTTTGGTGAGGAGTCCCGAAGGCACTTCAGTAAAAGACCAGTACGTGGCTTGATATAGGGGCCTACCCCCGCACTTCACACACCACTGCGATAAGGGAGTCGGGTGCTTTGCCAATATATACCAGAACTTCTGTGAATTTATAGCACGGCCCGAGTACCGCATAGGCTCTTCCTCTTGGATGTCACTTCCAAGTAGGCGAGGCCAGGGAAGGAATTTTTGTTTAAATGCTTTATACCTAGTGATTTTGGCTTTGTGTGCAAGGGTGAAAAATAAAAATCAAATAGTGTCACTACTGATTTTGATCAATTTTCCAACCTATTTAGAAAACTAGATGAAGAACATACAACAGAAATGACAAAGAAGAAGTTCTTTTTAAGCACTAAAAATGAAGTGTTTGATTTCGATGAAGACAAGTCAAACAAGTTCTTTCCCAAATGCGATTAAATTCTTTTTAAGCACCAAAATTGAAATGTTTGAGTGTGATAGAAAACAAACAAACAAGTTCTTTTAAGTTCTTAAAAAGGAGAAAACACCGTAAAAGAGAAATACCTGTAGATTTAGCTCTCCAAGGTGTGTGGACTTCAAAAAGCGCGTTGTTGAGCTCTTCCCCTCGAACAATCCCGCAAACAAGCAAAGTGCTCTGCAAGAAAAGGTTAAGTAAAAACGCAAACAAATCTAGAAAGATATATCCAGATAATAGTAGAATGAAAATTTCTATTTAAGAAACTAGAAACTTTCAAGGAAATGACAATTTTGCACCAAGAGATAAATCAAAAAGTGCAGCTTTGAAATCAAATGAAAGATTTACTAATTTTAGAAATAGAAATGGGAATCTAGATATGCAAGAAAGAAATAATTTTGATTTTGCAAATTATAAACGAAAGAAACAAGACCAAAATGAAGAAAGGAAATGCTTTAAGGAAAACTGATGAAAATCAGTGAAGAAAAAGAACAAAAGTTCAAAACTGGAAAAGAGATGAACTTACCAATAGGGGACTTTGGTTGGTCCCACCGGGCATGCCAGAATGTAGATCAAGAATTTCTACGCTTGTTACCTGTCCAAGTTAATGCACCAAACTAAACACAAAAGTCCTGAAAAACTCAAATGAAATCGATACCTGATAGTTAAGACAGGATCTGAAGACATAGATGGGAGGAAAGCCAATGTAGACGAGATGGGCGCACATGAGCAATCCTGCAAAGTAGATCCGAAAAACCTGTGATGTATAAATCCTTGGCAGAAAAAGACAACGTTAAAAGATATTTGGGTGGACTGCCCTGAAAAGCGGGTCCGGGAAGCGATGAGCTTCCTCAGCGGATGTCAGTCCACGTTTTCAATTAAGGAAAGAAGCATACATGATAAAATATGTAGGTAAATGTTTATATTTTCTGATTAAAAATGAAAGACAGAATGTAAACAGTAGACAAATAAAACAGAAAACAGGAAACTGTGAAAACAATGCTAGACTTGTGTTACCTGAGTACTTTTACCTGTCTGCAGGTTGATCGGCGTCGACCAGGATTGAATCGGCGTCGATTAGGCTTTAAGCGCACGTCGATTAGGTAAATCGCATCGACTAGAATGGGTTGTTGTCGATCGGAGGAAAGTTGCAGGAAGCTTGAGAAATGGACAATGAACTGGATCGTAAACACCTGCTGGAGCTACAAAGTTAGGGATACTGACAAAGTTTCACCTTAGCTAGATGCAGGAACAGAATCACCAAGAGGTCGAGGAATCCTCATGATGTTGATGTTGCGAGGGTAGAGTAATGGTACACCTCTCAGGGATTGATTTGGACAAAATTCTCTCTTCTTCTGATTGACGATTCGAAGGCTCAAGGCTTAAGCTTTCTATCTCTCTTTCTGTCTAACCAGAACTAAATTCTGGCCCTGTATTTATAATCAGCGCCGACCGAGGTACAATCGGTGCCGTTCTGAAAAATCGGCATTGACCGAGTACCAGTCGGCGCCGATCAGGGAACAGAATTCCCAAAATGGCCAAAAAGGATGATTTTGAAAGATAAGAGTGTATCCTTCTGACTCAAATACGGGAAATATCCCACTGCACGGTTTGGGGGGAGGAGAAATAGGGGGGATAGATGGATAGAATTGATTATGGGAGGTTAGGAATTGATATGGGGTAGATAAGTGGTTAAGATACATGTAAAAAGTATAATTAAATAGTTAATATTTAATTATCCATTGGTAAAATACAATGGGGTATAATAAACTTAGGATAGATGTTTAATTAGATATTTAATTAATACCCTAAAGGACAAGTGGTGATATAAAGGTGTCCCACGTTACCCGAGAAGGTAGACGAATGCGAGGGACACTAAATTGGGTAACTAATTTGAGGTGTCTACTTACATGTTGCACTTTGCTTCCTATATTAGATGGATATCCAGTATATCATTATCTTTTCTATATACACATATCTATTCACTTGGTCTTTCTTTTTGAATGTAGACTTTCTACATATCTTTACACATAGTAATGATGCTTGGCATTATACCTCTTACCTATCCCACCAAGGCTCCTGGGGGCATCTACTTTCTCACACATCACAGGTGTTATTGTTTCATTATTTACTACTTCCTAATCTTAATAGCACACTACTTATTCCATTGATAAATACATGTCTTGACGTAATTTTTATCTTTCTAGCATGCTAACGGGTGCATCATGTGCAACATTTGCTTTACAGGACTATATGCCACCATGGTTATCTGTTACACTTTGTTTTTCATTAATTTCATTGTATGTTATTATTTTCGGGCTATGCCCTTTGTTTTGTATGCAAACTGTATGCTTTTGGCTGCTTCAACCTTGATTTTCTTATGATATTGTGACTGATGTTTCATGTCTGAAACCAACTTTTCACAGTATATCCTTTCTACTTGTTTGATTACTTTTTCTTTCATTACATGTTTTCTACCTTTTTCACTAACACATGTTTATATCCTTCTTGTTTGCATGTGCCTTGGTTTTTACTATGCGCATTCCCTCCCCTTATAGGGTATCTACTTCATATCAGTTTCAGGTCCTCTCCTTTGGACTGCATGCTCATATCAGTGTCACATGCAACCAAAACAAGGGGGTGCATACATTGTGTGAATCAATCACCCCACACAAAAACTAAAAGCTACAAATCAAATATGGACAATACAAAATCAATACATGTTGCAGTCACAGAAATAGCCTAGAATCAAACATGGTTTTTTAGTTCATCACAAAAACCAGTGCACAAATTCAGACACTAATGCCTGGGAAATCCTGACCTCACCTATGCACCTATGTCCTAGGGGCAGATACAATTACTTTCTCATATCAACACAGTTCACAGTAGTTCATAGAGTAGTTATCATGGTACAGGTGTAACCCTCCAGCAATTAGAATGCATTCTATCTCTATTGCAATCATTATAACTAATAACAAATTCAAAACTAAAATAGTGTAACTTAGAACAAAACAATATCACACCATCTGTAGTGGTGTCTAATTGGGAAGAAGTCATGAAAGGAGAGTAACACTAGACCTATCTCCCCAACACTCTTCTACTATGACGTGAGATTGCCCAAAAAAATCATACTTTATGTGAGATCGCCCAAAAAACTTGCACTTTATATGAGATCTCCCAAAAAACTCATCGTACACAACATTTCTAGGACATTTTCTATCCTTTACACTTTTATACATCGGGTGCATGCTTTCCTTTTAACATACTTTTACACACTTTTACATAATTTTATAGATTTTTCATAATACATCACTTTGATTACTCTTTTTCTTTTCTTTTATAGGTCTATCCTTAATATGTAACAAGAAGTAGCCCTACATCAAGCACAATAATAGATACAACACAATACACTTCACCCCTAAGGTCATTTCCTCTTTCTTAGCTTCCACGCTTTATTTTTATCACTTTACGCTTTCACTTGTCTCCTCGGCATGTTACCACCATCACATTCTACATGGTTATCACGTATGCATCTCTTATCTACTTTAGATTATCAATTATTCACTCAACAACAGAAATTGGGGGAAAATATAGACACAAAATCATGCACTTGGGTACATTTCTAGGTCATAAAAGCATACTAGTATTCACATGATTCCTAAGCAAGAAAACCAATAATTGATAGCTATCTTTGGCCTCTTTTATGTCTTTCTTATTTTCTATTTGGTCTTACACACCATACATCCCAGTCGATACTTCACTTGCTTATCTTTTATGGCTTCGAATACCAATGCCTAGCCAGGATGCCAGCGCCCAGGTGCCCTTGTCCTCTCTGGGCACCCATGACCTCTTTCCACCCTATTAACTCTTTTTAGGCTTCTTTTATCTTTTGGGAATCTTATTTTCTTATGGGTCAGACTTCCAGTTGTCAATTACAAAATTCAAACGAAGGATTCATATAAATACAAAGTTATGTGATCAAAATAAGGGACCAAGATCTAATAATCTATTATAATCCCATAAGCTTGCATCTAAAGGCATCTAAGAGCACTAATGACATCCATCTAGCATCCATGCAAGGGACAATGGACTGCATACACTGTAGAGGAAGGGGAATTTGATTATTCCATCCACACATCTAGCTACCTTGTTACATCTAGCTACTACCCGCTATCAAGTGCACTTGAAAAAGGGAATCCTAAGGCATAATTATTTCACACAATCATAAGAACTACATGGAGTCTGAGATGTAGTGTAGCACTTGGTTGTAAGTTCACTCTGTCAGGTGATCACCGGGGTAAGTCTGAATCCTAATATTACATCATTATTTTTTGGGATTTGATGTGGTATTTTGGGTTTTGTTGGTGAATATTTATCTTCTAGGTTATAGTTACATCCAGTGATTAAAGTGTGACACAAATGTGATCAATAGGAGTTACTTGCAACACTTGTGTTACATAGTAAAAATCAAGTTTCAACCATTTTCATAGTCACACACACCTAGTAGCATACTCTAGTGCCCAAGCACCCTCTACCCTATCCAAGCGCCCTACTCTAGCCTTATCCGATAGTCGTATAATTTAATCTAAGCATTGATGACATAGATACCCTCTTGTTCACTAGTTTTCTAATCTAGATTAGTTCCATGAAAAGTGTGAATCAGCTAATTCATTTCCTCCTCCTCTCTCTCTCTCACACTTAGGGTTTTATGTTTGTTTTCTTATTACTTGTGTCATAGTGCATCATAGTAGTTGTAGATCATAGTGTAGATTTAGTTATTATGTAGTTAGGGTTTAGCATAAAATCTATTTTTTTAAAAATCAAGAGGTTAGATCTTGGTTCAAAAAAAAATCATAGCGTACATCCACACCAAAATTCTAACTCGGAGAACTTGGAAAAGTACTTAAAGGATTCTAATTTAAAATAATCCTCACTCAACATAGGTTTATGTATTATCCACATGGAAATTCCTTTTTCCATTGGAAATTAAACATATATAAAATAATTTACAATTGTATGTCCAAACCTTTAACAACCATCAGGGTTCTCAACAAGAAACTTATAATTTTGACTTTAGGAGAACTTTCTCAAGTCGATTTCATGTTGGTTGAGCATAAACATGACATCTCCAATAGGGACACTAACTTGGATCAAAATCTCATGAGAGTGAGCCCACATTAACCATTATCCAAGGTGAGGTTACATAATGCACTATAATATATATAAAGGCTTCTTTATTTTATATTAAAAACCTATTGTTTCCCAAGAACTAACTCAAAAGGGAAGGAGACAAGTCCGGAAAGCATGACAAGTTATTGTATGATAAAATTGACCCATTCGGCCAAACATGTCCTAACTAATAACTTGCAACATTATTTTGAGAGCATTCAAGGTCATACATAGAGGCTTTTGTATGTTTTTAAGAATTTTAGATTGAGTGAAAATCTTATAATTGTCTAAAAGTGAGTGTTATCCAAAATGTGCCCCTGCTCATTTTTTGTGGCTAACTCCTCTCATTTTTTCCTCTCTTGTGCCTCAGTCATAATATTTTACTTTTCAGGCACTCAAAACCTTCTGAAAATGACACCATTGGATAGAGCTCTTTCTCAGCTTTCCAGAAAGGTAAAGTTTTCCTCCTAACTCCATGTATTTTTGAAGTTATGGCTCGGCGGAGTTTTTTGGAAAAAAATTCCCCTAAAAGGCCCACGGCCAATGAGATGCCGCCACGTGGCACCTAGAGTGGCGGAGCATGGGGAAATTTTGGAAAATTTTCCAAATGACCAAAAAGGTGCAAAAATTCGAATTTTTGCCCGCCAACACGATTTGGCCCTGTTTTGCCCTAAAACTTCAAATGGCCATATCTTTCGATCCAGAGCTCAATTTTTTACGTTCTTTATATCAATGGAAAGCTGGTGAAATTATCTACAAGATTATGGGGTAATTTTTTCATTTTGATGGATTTTAGAGAGAGAAAATTGAAAAATGCCTCTGGCACGTGGTCATGGACAGAAATGACGTTTCAACCACCGTTTTTAATGAAGAATGGCTCGCATTCTCTCCCAGCATGGCTAAAAATGTCAGAGGATGGGTCTGTAAGGATTCCCATGCTATTTTGAATGTGTTTTGGTCAATTTTTGAATTCCTTCCATGTTTTCCTGTGTTTCTCTCTCCTGGGCTCGTCCCTTGCACTGTAAAAGCCAGATTTGGCTCATTTTCAAAGGGTTGAACATTTTTTGTGTATTGCAGGTCCCCTTTCTCACCTTAGAAGTGATTTTGGTGGAATATTAGACCTTTTCTAAGAATTGCAACTCATTTTTGCCTCCCAGGTGTTGTAATGCAAGTGATTTTGATGTTAAAATAACAATACAGGCCCTATGATTAATTTTTCATCCTCTGCTGGTGTTGTTTGACTAATTTCTGATTCTTTATTACAGTTATCAGTTTATGCATGTTGTTTTGTTGCATTTTATGAATTGTGTCAATATGCAGAAGTGAGAAATACTCACCACTCCTTTGGTGCATCACCTATTAGCATTAGTTTTAGTTTATCTACATTCTCTATCTCTGTCTCCTTTGGAATTTAGGGTAGGATTAGGAATTTAAACCTCTGCAACTTGTAAGTGATAAATCTAATCAGAGGAGTTGAGGAACCAACCTCTAATCTAGAGACTCCTTTCCCATTTTACAAGTCCCGCATTTGGGGAGAGGATTCAACGTTGTGCAATCACACTGGATGTCTAAAATCAAACTAGAAATCTGATCAACATCCAGGGGGTGCTGCTGATTTGTAACAATAGTTTTGGCACGCCTGGTGGGACCTTAGAGGTCTTCATCTTCATTACAACAAAATTGATGTGCATTTGTTGCAAGTTTCTTGCTTTAAAAGAGCTATAAATTACACATCTGGCGACTCCAAGGAAGAAGAATCAACTGGTTTTAGTAGTGCAGACCTGAAAACTCATGAGAAGAATCAACACAAGGTCAAGAGCTGGAGAGGAAGAGGTTTTGTTTGAATATCTATAGTTATCTCCAAGAGTAAGGCAAAGTGGGAGGAGAATCCAAAGGTGTCCATCTCCACCAAACAGAACTCTCTCAACTCCTCCACCTGGTAGGCCTTTCATTCAATCAACAAGGGTTCTAAGGCCAATCAGAATGGCACAAAACAACCCCTATGTCAATTTCACTGGTAGCAGCCCACTTGCTCTCAATGCACAAAATCCAATCCCAGTTGCAGCATTGAAGAACATTCCATACTTCACTGGAGAAAATCAGACCTCACCTGGTGATCATGTTAAGGATATTGCTAACATTTGTGCAATCCATGAGATCAATGAGATGCAAGTTACTGTTAAACTGCTGGCATCTTCATTCAAAGGGAAAGCTTTGCAATGGTTCAGGAGTCTTGCCTCAGGTTCTATTCAAAATTGGAATCAGCTATGTATAGCCCTCCATGAGCAGTTTGGGGAAAAGGGAGACAACTTGTCCCTTTTTGAGTAGCTGACAACTATCAAAAGACCTCCCAATGAGCAGCTGACTGATTTTAATTTCAGATTTCAAAGGACTTGGGAGAGAATTCTAGTGGCAGACAGGCCAATAGTAGAAGGTGCTTTTCTTTATTACCTTAAAGCTTTAAATTTTGATATTTCTATGTTAATTCAGTCCATGGGAGGCACAACTATCCCCATTGCTTATAGCATTGCCATTAGAGCTGAAAATTGTTTGATTTAAGCTGGCAAGCTGGCTCCTAGGCCTCCAATGCCATTATTTCCAAGTTTAGAGAGCCCAAGTACTAGCCAAGTGCCTAATTTAGCTTCTATTCCCACTCCTAGAAATCAGAATTCAAGTGAAGCTTCCACTTCATCTTCTAGTGCCTCAAATGAACTTCAAGAAGTCATGAAGCAATTACAAAATCTAGGTAATGAGCTGGTTACACTCAAAAGGCAGCAAGCTCAAGGTTTTAGACCTTCCTTCTAGCCTCAAGCTCAGCCTAACAGGCAACCATATCAACCTCATAGACCACCCAATCCAGCTGCAAATCTAAATCAAGCAAGGCCTCCTGCCAACAGACCATTTCAGCCCTATAATCCCAATGCTACATCTGCATCTAAAGCATTAGTGCCAGTACAAAACAATATAACTCAAGAGTATGCTTGGTGTTTCCGATGCAATGAACCTCATAACCAGTCCATGTGCTTCAACGGTGCCTTGAATCAAGCATTAATGGTGATAGCAACAGGTGTGGAGGGTGAAGGTAGTCAAGGAAATAACTAGCAACAAGAAACATTCCAGCAACAATCAGCTCCAAATGATACCACACTTGTAAACTGGCAGGCAGAAGGATTTTTTGGCATGAATCAAATGATTTCTCAAAGTGTTACAGCCAACACAAGGTCAAAGAGAAGAAATTTGGGTGAAGAACAGCCATTGGCCCCAAGTAATTCACGACCTTCTGTCACTCCACGAACTATTGGCAAACAAAATGCAATCCCAAGCACGCAAGGATTGCCTAAAACAGCCCCTAGGCCAACCCAAATGCCAGTTGTTGCTACCTATGTGCAAGGAATGAATGTGCAGGCCAAGGGACAGCAGAGGGATACTTCATCTCCATTCAGTATCATTGATCAGATGAAGAAGACAAATGTAAACATATCAATGTGGGAATCACTATCTATCCCAAGCCAAAGAGATTTGCTACAAGCTGCCATGAAGGACTGGTCAACTTCAAATCAGCAAGTCCAAATGCAAGAGAAGGTGCTCAAAAATGCTGCCCAGCCTGAGGGGAATCATGGAGGACAGCAAGGTAAAATATTAAATCCCCCTCCATTCTATGTTTCATTGATCATTGGGAACCAATTAGTACACAATTGCATGATTGATTCCGGGGCAAGTAGTTTAGTAATGCCTAAGAAAATAGCTGATCAGTTGGGAATTCAGTATGAAACCATATCCAAAGGGGTGGTGCAGTTGGATGGGACAGCAGTAACAACAGTCGAGGTGATTAAAAACTTGAGTCTTACTTTGCATGCCTGTCCCAACGTGGTTGTTTTGCACTTGATGTCTCAGTAATAGACCTTCCACCACTCTTTGCCCTATGTTTGTCAAGGGATTTCACAGCTAATATTGGAGGTTACTTGTCTGCTGATTGGTCACACATGCTATTCAGAACAAGATATGGAACCAAAGCCACAATCAAGTCTGAACCTATTGCAAACTTTCACATTGAGCCTTACACTCCAAGTAAGATTAATGCCAATTGTTCAGCGTTTGATCAAGAAGATCATCCAAGCACTGATGAAGCTAACAACAAGGTTGGAAGCATCCCAGATTTAAATCTTGATTAATGGGCAAGCAAGGTGCATGCTTTTGATCCTTATCAAGAAATAGAAGAATCTGAGCTGAGAGTCTATTGCATACATGAAGAAAATCAGCGTATTCCTAACATCACCAAGCCAAACCACAAAGATGACAATAAGGTATGGCAGTTGTTTTTTGATGGATCAAGGAGTAGACAAGGTGCAGGAGGGGGATCCATGCTGGTTTCACCTCAAGGAGTTAAGTATTATTCATCTTTTAGATTTCAATTTGCATGCTCTAATAACACTGTTGAATTGAAGCCTTGGTGCAAGGACTGCATTGGGCAATCAAGAGAGGAATAAAGAACTTGCAAGTCTTTCGTGACAGTGAGTTGATTGCCAACTAAGTTAAGGGGCAGCATGTTGTCAAGAATGATCTACTCAAGTGCTACAAGAATAGGGTGTGGGACCTCATTGAATATTTTGAGGGATTTAGCATAAAATCCATTCCTAGAAAAGAGAACCAAGCTGCTGACAAGCTTGCAGCAGTTAGGGTAGTCTTTGACATTGTGGAGAGCATTCAAAAGGACAAGGTACAACCAAACATCCATGTGATTGTGAGGCCTTCAGTGCCAAATAACAATGTAAGTTGGCAAGTGTTTGAAAATGATCAGCAAATCATCCATTTCTTGCAGGAAGAGACTGAATTCTCAGCCAAAAATTAGGAAAAGTTGGAGCAGCAGTATGGTGACCAAGTGGTGCAGCTGAGAACCAACAAACTACCAAAGGGACTTATTACTTTGGAGTCCATTTTCAATCCTAATGATCAGTTTAGGAAGGAGAAAGCAAACATCCAAGTAAAGGGAGAAGATTCAGTGTCCATCTCAGTAGAAAGAGGTAAATCACTCCAAATTGGTAAGATGACAACTGAGCAAGAAAGGTACGAGTTCATACAACTTTGTCAAGAATTCCCTGATGTGTTTGTTTGGAGCTATGAATATTTGAAAGGTTTCAATCCTGAGTTAGCTCAACACACCATTGAATTGGATCCAAATACTAAGCCCATTAGGTAGAAACAAAGGCCATTCAACCCCCACATGGAACCTCTCATGAGAAAAGAATTGAATAAGTTGATAGAATCAAGAATCATATTCCCTATCAAGCATTCTAGTTTGGTTGCCAACTTGGTTCCAGTCAGTAAAAAGAGTGGGGAAATCAGATTGTGTGTTGACTAAAGAGATTTGAATAGAGCATCTCTCAAGGATCATTATCCACTTCCTTCTATGGAGCAAATTTTACAAGTTGTTTCTAGCTCTGAGAGGTTTTCACTACTTGATGGCTATTCAGGGTATAATCAGATTATGGTGAAGGAAGAAGATCAGTTCAAGACAGCCTTTACAACTAAATGGGGAACTTATGCATACAGGAAAATGCCATTTGGGCTGTCCAACGCTGGAGCTACCTTCCAAAGAGCAATGGACATGGCGTTCAAAGGTTTGATTAACAACAGTGTACTGATATATCTTGATGATATCACTGTTTTTTCAAAAAATACAGTAGACCACCTCTTTCATTTGAGACAAGTGTTCCAAAGGTGTAGAATATTTGGAGTCTCCTTGAATCCTAAAAAGTGTGTTTTTATAGCCCATGAAGGAAAGCTCCTTGGCCACATTGTCTCCAAAGAAGGATTAGCAATTGATTCGGAAAGAGTCAAAGCCATAAGAGCACTTCCATTTCCAAGCCACAAGAAGGCCCTTCAAAGTTTCTTGGGAAGAATAAATTTTGTTTGGAGGTTTGTTCCAAATTTTGCAGCCCTTGTCATACCTATCACCAAGATGCTAAAGAAAAGCATGGATTTCAAATGGATAGAAGAAGGAAAGGAAATTTTTAAAGCAATCAAATAAGCCATCTCTCAAGCCCCAACTCTCATCAACCCGGATTTCTCCAAGGATTTCATCCTCTATGCATTTGGAGGTGATGATACTATTTCTACAATTTTGGTACATTAGAATAAAGATAATGATGAATAACCAATTTCTTTCTTCAGCCAAAGCCTGGAGGACTATGAGGTGAGATATTCTTTCATTGAGAAGTATGTTCTTGTAGTAATCAGGAGCTTGAAGAAATTCAAGCATCTAGTTTCAAAAAATAAGGTCCAATTGCTAGTTTCTCATGCGGGGGTTAAAGACTTCCTCCTCAACAAAGACTTGAATGAAAAAAGGACAGGTTGGATTACTCGTATCATGGAGTATGACATTGAGATAAAATTTACCAAGTTGGTAAGAGGAAAAGGATTGTGTGAGCAGCTGATCTTGAGCAAACAAGAGGAATCATGCAATGAGAAGGAGGTTGTTTTGGCGTTGCAAGACAACCGTGAGCAAGGAAGAACTCAAGAGGAAAATAATGTTATCCCCACTCCTTACTGGACCCAAAGTATAATGCACTTCCTAAGCACAGGCCTATGCCCTCTAGAGATGAACAAGACCCAAAGAAGACACTTCAAATTACAGGTTGTCCCATATGCCCTTGTTGATGGTGTTTTATTCAAAAGAGATGTGAATGGAGTACTGCTGAGATGCATTGGTACAAATTAGATTCATAAGGTGCTAGAAGAGTTCCATGGTGGACCAGCTGGTGGTCATTTTGCACCAAGAGTGATAGCTCTAAAGATTATGAGGGCTGGTTATTATTGGCCCAAGATTTTCAATGATTGTTATGCATGGATCAAGAGGTGCAAGAATTGTGCATTTTTCACAGGTAAAGAGAGGCTAGCTGCCCTCCCATTGCATCCAATTTTAGTTGACCAGCCATTCATGCAATGGGGTTTAGACTTCATTGGAGTTATTAATCACAATTCGAGCCAAGGGCACAAGTGGATTTTAACAACCACAGATTACTTCACCAAATGGACTGAAGCAGTAGCACTCAAGGAAGCAAATGAATCTAGCATCCTAGACTTCTATGAGGGAATAGTAACCAGATTTGGCATACCAACTACAATAATATCAGATAATGCATTGGCATTCATTGGATCCAAGGTGACTGAATGGGCTGTCAAGAACGGGATCTACCTAAGTACTTCATTAAACTATTATCCCAAGAGTAATGGCCAGGCTGAATCTACAAACAAGAACTTGTTGAGGATCATTAGGAGGAATCTTGATGAGAATCAGAGGTCTTGGCATACCAAATTAAAATCAGCCTTATGGGCTGATAGGATAACTCCTAAAAGATCTACAGGTAACTCTCCATTCAAGCTTGTTTATGGAAGAGAGGCAATTTTTCCCATATCACTTGAGTTGCCAACATTGGAACTCATGAAACAATTGGAGTTGTTGGAGTTTGAGCCCATGGAAGTCAGCTATGCAAAATTGATGGAGCTCCAAGAAATCAGAAATCAGGCATCCCAAGCAATGGAGAAGGATCAGGATTTAATAAAGAAGACCTTTGATAGAAAGGCCAAGAACAGATCCTTCCACGTTGGAGATCTAGTGTTAAAATGGGGTGTGGATAGAGAAAAACCGGGAAGGCATTCAAAATTTGATGCCATTTGGAGTGGCCCATACATGGTCACAAAGTGTAAGGACATCAATGCTTTCCAGTTGTCTTCATTGGATGGTGAAGAACTATAGATTCCATTCAATGGAATCCATCTGAAGCATTACTACTGAAGGAAATGATTCACCGTATACATATTAGTTTAGGTTTTTCATTCCTCCAAGTGCTTGTGCACATTGTTTTGATGTAGATTAATTTTTCTTTCCCTAAGTGCTTTAGCACAAGCTTGTTGTTCCTGGAGATGTGTTTGCAGGCCTTGCTCCATCATGTGATATTCCATCTTCCTCCTTGTAGTGTTCTAGTTAATTGGGGTATCACATAGAGAATTCAATGACTCCATACCCAATGGATTGCTTCAGGCAACTGGTAACTTCATCCAGCAGGCAGATGACCCCTCTGAGTTGCCAAAATTGTTATCCAAAATGTGCCCCTGTTCATTTTTTTTGGCTAACTCCTCTCATTTTTTCCTCTCTTGTGCCTCAGTCATAATATTTTACTTTTCAAGCACTCAAAACCTTCTGGAAATGACACCATTGGATAGAGCTCTTTCTCAGCTTTCCAGAAAGGTAAAGTTTTCCTCCTAACTCCATGTATTTTTGAAGTTATGGCTCGGCGGAGTTTTTTTGTAAAAAATTTCCCCTGAAAGGCCCATGGCCAATGAGATGCCACCACGTGGCACCTAGAGTGGCGGAGCACGGGGAAATTTTGGAAAATTTTCCAAATGACCAAAAAGGTGCAAAAATTTGAATTTTTGCCCGCCAACCCGATTTGGCCCTGTTTTGCCCTAAAACTTCAAATGGCCATATCTTTCGATCCAGAGCTCAGTTTTTTGCGTTCTTTATATCAATGGAAAGCTGGTGAAATTATCTATAAGATTATGTGGTAATTAATACATTTTGATGGATTTTGGAGAGGTAAAATTTAAAAACACCTCTGGCACGTGGTCATGGACAGAAATGACGTTTCAACCACCGTTTTTAATGAAGAATGGCTCACATTCTCTCCCAGCATGGCTAAAAATGTCAGGGGATGGGTCTGTAAGGATGCCCATACTTTTTTGAATGAATTTTGGTCAATGTTTGAATCCCTTCCACGTTTTCCCGCATTTCTCTCTCCTGGGCTCGTCCCTTGCACTATAAAATCCAGATTTGGCTCATTTTCAAAGGGTTGAACATTTTTTGTGTATTGCAAGTCCCCTTTCTCACCTTAGAAGTGATTTTGGTGGAATATTAGACCTTTTCTAAGAACTGCAACTCATTTTTGCCTCCCAGGTGTTGTAATGCAAGTGATTTTGATGTTAAAATAATAATACAGGCCCTGTGATTAATTTTTCATCCTCTGCTGGTGTTGTTTGACTAATTTCTGATTCTTCATTACAATTATCAGTTTGTGTATGTTGTTTTGTTGCATTTTATGAATTGTGTCAATCTGCAGAAGTGAGAAATGCTCACCACTCCTTTGGTGCATCACCTATTAGCATTAGTTTTAGTTTATCTGCATTCTCTATCTCTGTCTCCTTTGGAATTTAGGGTAGGATTAGGAATTTAAACCTCTGCAACTTGTAAGTGATAAATCTAATTAGAGGAGTTGAGGAACCAACCTCTAATCTAGATATTCCTTTCCCATTTTACAAGTCCCACACTTGGGGAGAGGATTCAATGTTGTGTAATCACACTGGATGTCTAAAATATCAAACTAGAAATCTGATCAACATCCAGGGGGTGCTGCTGATTTGCAACAACAGTGAGCAAAAAGTGTTGGAAATATTGTCATTTATGTCAAATTCTTAATCATTGATGTATTTGGTTAACGGAATCGTGTAACGGAAGTTGATGGAACTGTTGATGGATTTTGATGGAAATGGTAGAAAGTACAGAAATAACCAGTAGTATAGAAGGGTAGAAAACATAAGTTTAAATACATGAAAAGAAGCATTCTTACATAAGGATTATCATGGTATAAGCGAGAAATACACAGTTGTACATAAGAGAGAGATATCATCATTTTAAGGTGTTCATATGCCATGTTTTATGGTGAAAAAGAAGATTTAATGATGGCTGGTAGCAATTTAATGATAACAATGATTTGTCTAAGGAGGGGCCATGCTCCTATCAAGTGGTTAATTTCATTGTTTAATGTGCATTTAATAATTATGGTCTATATTAATTATTTTTTGGTTTTAACCGACTAATGCACTTAATTAAGTTATGTTAATGGAAAGGTTGTGTCGGTTGGAATGATGTGTCTTTTCAAAAGGATGTGAGAAGGATATATAAGGAGATGGAATCATTTGGTTTAGGCAAGAAATTTGAGTGCTTCATTCAATTTTAAGGGAGAGAAGAAGAAGAGAAGAATATGAAATATAAAAAGGAGTGAAGGGTAGATTTATTTTTAATGAAGAGTTGCAGTGATTTATATATGTGAAGGGACTGAAATAAATTAGAAGAATAGTCTTAGCAGAATTTTTGTTCTATCATCTGTTGAAGCAACAACAACATAAAAGATAGAAAAGAGTTTATTTTTCGTAAGGAAGGTTGGTGCCTTCATATTTGAAGAGATCAGTGTCTTTTGCTAAGTTGGTGCTTAGCAAAAAGGGGTTGGTGCTCCTGTAGGTTGATGCCTACAAAATTGTAACTTGGGGATTGGTGTCTCCCGTAGGTTGGTGCCTACAAACATTTGAGATATATAATAAATAAGATTTTCTCTGTGGTTTTCTCCCAAAATGGTTTCCACATAAATTTGTGTTTATTTGTAGTGTGTTGGTTTGCTTTGTATTTATTGATTGCTTTGATATATTCACTGTGAAACTGATTAATTGTGATTACAAATATGAGATTAAGTGTTAAATTTAAAAGAATATCATAATACTAACTCAACCCCCCTCTCAGTATTATCTTGTGCTTAACAATTGGTATCAGAGTGGGTGCCTTAAGGAACAATCTATCAATTGGAAGGTAGACCTCAGAAGCACATATGGCTACTCATCAAGTATAAGAAGGTTTTTCTTCAAACAAGGCTCCATTGTTTGATGCGAATTATGCATTTTGGAGCATAAGAATGAAAACATATCTAATGGTACTAGGGTTTGGTATTTGGTAATAAGTAACCGTTGGATATATAATCCCATTAGTTCTGCCGACAGATCAAACTAGAAAGAAGGATTTTTAAAACAATGCCAAGGCGATCAATGTTATCCTATACGGCCTATCAAAATCTGAGTTTGTTAAAGTAATACAATGTGACACGGCGAAGGAGATATGGGACAAACTTTGAACTATCTACGAAGGTGATGACAAGGTTAAAAGGGATAAGCTTCAAACTCATAAGAGACAATTTGAGAGCTTGAAAATGAAGGATGAGGAGAATGTTGCAGCCTATCTTCTTCATGTGGATGAGGTTGTCAATGTCATAAGAGGGTTAGGCAAAAAGATTGAAGAATCCATGATCGTTCAAAAGATTCTAAGGTCTCTACCATTAAGATTTGATGCTAAGGTTTCTGCCATTGAAGAAATGAAGGATCTTGATAAGTTGAGCATGGATGAACTACATGGAATACTGACCATGTATGAAATGAGGATTGAGTCAAATAAAACATCAAAGAAGGAAGCTGCATTCAAAGTCTCAAAGAAATAAAAAATCAAAGAACCTGAATCGAACGAGAACTCAAACAGCGAAGAAGATGAGAAAGAAGCCTTGTTCATTCAAAAGTTAAAGAAAGGATCTGGAAAGTACAAAGGTAAGTTACCATTTAAATGTTTTAACTGTGGTAAAATTGGTTGTTTTATGGCTAAGTGTTCAGATAAATAAGATAGCGATGATGAGGAAAGTAACCTAAATTCAAAAGTGAATTCAAGAAAAACAAAGGCAAGAAAAGATTTGGAAAGCAAAAGAAAAGCTTATATTCAAAAGGAAGGAGTAGATCATCCGAAGAAAGTGGGATAAGTGACTTAGATAGTGATAATGAAGAAATATTATTCATGGCTATAAAATATGAATTAGAAAGAGATGAAGACATGGAAGAAAAAGGTGAAGTGAATCTTGAAGAGGAACTTATATGTGCCTTGGGGGAGTTGAAAGCTCTTAAAAATAAAAATCAAAAACAAAAGTTACATCTCCTAAAGTATGAAGAAGAAGATCGTAACTTTGAAGCTAAGATATCACAATCTCTTGAAGAATTAGGAAAGATGATCATGGATCTAAAAACCCAAATTGAAGAAGCAAAACGAGTTGAAGAAGAATCAAGAAATCAATTAAGGACTAAGGAAGAAGATTGTAAAAAGTGTGAGTCAGAGATCGTTGCTTTGAGAAAGGACTTGGAAAAAGCAAATGCTAAAGTTACAAGTAATCTAAAATTTGAGAAAATTATCGAGATACTAGATGAAATTCTGAACCGAAAGAAGTCAACATCCGAAAAGACCGGTCTTGGATATATTGAAAGACAAGACACTACTAACACAAAAGGTATAGAGTCGTTGAAAGGGATAAGAGAAGAGAATTCAAAGACCTATGTAGAGACACTCAAGGAACCTATGAAGAATGAAGATTTGAAAAGGGAGAAGAGATTTATGAAGATCAACACTTCTTACAAGGAAAGCAAAGATGAGAACAATTTTAGAAGACCAAATCCTCCAAGATATACTCACATGTCTAGGTTTGAAAATTCTTTCTATGGCTATTGCTTCTATTGTAATCATTTTGGTCATAAAGCAATAGATTGTAGAATACGGGTGAGAGACAACAATATAAAGAACAAAGGTGTGTATGGATTCTCAAATAGAAATTACAACTCCTTTTCTCCTTTATAGAACTATGTTGAAGATATTGTTTGTTATAACTGCAATAACTATGGACATATGGAAAGATTTTGTAGAAGTGGTTTTGTAGAACCATCTAAATCGAACCAGAAGGTAAATTCTCCAGAAATAAAGAAGAAAGAAGCTACAAAATTTTGGAAACAGAAGAAAGAGGATGATGGGAAAGATAAAGAGAAATCTATGCTTGTTCAAAAAACATTCCATACGTAGGATGAAGGGCAGTTGTGGTACATTGATAGTGGATGTTCAAGACATTTGACCAGAGATAAAAGTAAGTTCATCTCATTGAAGAAAGTAAATGAAGGTACGGTGAAATTCGGTGATAACGATAAAGCAAAGATTGTGGAAAAGGTATGCTGAGTCTTGATAATGGTAAAACAAAAACAAAGATGTTTCATATGTTGATGGATTAAAGCATAATCTCTTAAGTGTAAGCCAAATGTGTGATCAAGGACACACACTTAAGTTTTATGCTGAAGGGTGTGAGATAAGGAAGAAAGACATGAGAGAGTTAGTAGCAGATGCACATAGAACCACAAATAACCTATACATGCTCGAAGAATTAAAAGGAGAGAAATGTTGTCTAAGTCAGGTTAAAGAGAGTTGGCTATGGCATAGAAGGATGGGGCATATAAATTTTGATAATCTTGTGAAAATCAGCAACAAGCAGGTTGTGCGGGATATGCCTGAGGTAACAAAACCTACAATTACTCTATGCAAGCAATGTTAGCATGGAAAGCAAACTAGAGAAAGGTTTAGAATGAAGGAGTATTCAACCACCAAACCACTAGAGCTGATTCATATGGATTTATGTGGACCTACCAGAACAGAAAACATACAAGGTGAGAGTTATTTCATGTTATCCATTGATGACTACACTAGAATGACATGGGTAGCCTCTCTAAAAGAAATTTTTTGAGAAGTTCAAAACTTTCAAGGCTTTAGTAGAAAATGAAACCAAATTGAAAATAAAGTGCTTGAGGTTAGATCGTGGAGGTGAGTTCACCTCAAATGAATTCATTGAATATTGTGAAGATCATGGAATCAAAAGACAATACTCAGCTTCGCGAACTCCACAACAAAACAGAGTGGTAGAAAGAAAGAATCAAACCATACAAGAGATGGATAGAACCATGTTAAATGAATCTAAGCTATCAGGTAAATTTTAGAGAGAAGAGGTAAATATAGTTGTTCATATCTTGAATAGAGGGAAAATAAGAGTTAATCATGATAAAAATCCTTATGAATTGTGGAAAGTAAGACCAACTACTATAAAATATTTCAAATAGTTTAGGAGTAGATGCTTTATTAAAATAAATGAAGAGAACTTGGGAAAATTTGATTCAAGAGAAGATGAAGGAATTTTTCTTGGCTACTCTATTAAAAGCAAAGCCTACAGATGCTATAACAAAAGACTATAAACTATAGTAGAAAGTGCAAATGTGAGAATGGATGAAATCGTAAATCAAAAAGCTAAAGAACATGCAAAAGAGCCCCTAGAAATACCCAAGGTAGTAGAAGAAAAGGAAGAGGAAGAATATGTTGAAAAATTAAGTAAATCTGAAAGGTAGGACACTAAAACACCATCTCATTTTGTTAAGAAGAATCATGTTGAAATTCAGATCATTGGAAACCTTGATGATGGAGTATAGACAAGAAGAAGAATTGTAAGTGCATCAGAACCAGAAAATTTCTCCTTATTACTCAAAATAGAGCCGAAGAACTTTGCAAAAGCCAACCATGATAAACATTGGATAAAGGAAATGGAGGAAGAGCTAGATCAAATTGAGAAGAATGAAACATGGGAACTTGTACCTAGGCCAAAGGATTAGAATGTGATTCGCACTAAGTGGGTATTTTGAAATAAATTGAATGAATGTGGAAAATTCACTTGAAACAAGGAAAGGTTAGTCTGTAAAGGGTATGCTCAATTAGAAAGTATTGATTTTGAAGAAAATTTTTCTCATATTTCTAGATTATAAGCAATTAGAATGTTTCTTGATTTTTCGATATTCAAGAACTTCAAAGTCTATCAAATGGATGTCAAATTTGCATTTCTAAATGGGAATTTAGAAGAGGAAGTATACATAGAATAGACTGAAGGGTTCCTCCTATAAAAAAAATTAAGATTATGTGTGTAAGTTGAATAAGGCATTGTACGAATTAAAACAAGCCCCAGAGCATGTTACTCTAGGCTTGATAAGTATCTACAAGACCAATGGTTTAAGAGAGTACTTGCTAATAGAAATATTTACATTAAAATTGAAGATGAGCACCAACTGATTGTTTTTTTGTATGTAGATGACATAATTTTTGGAGGAGACAATGAGGAAATGTCTAAGAAATTTTTCGAAGACATGCAAAAGGAGTTTGAGATGTCTATGTTGGGAGAGTTATCATTTTTCCTTGGATTGCAAATTTTTCAATCTGATAAAGGAATATTTATATCCCAAACCAATTATGTGAAGGAAATGTTGAAGAAATTTGGCATGGAGGAGTGTGCACTTGTTATCACACCTATGGCTACTAGTACTAAGTTGAGAAAAGATGATGAATCTCTGACTGTTGATCAAACTCTCTATAGATGAATGATTGGGAGTTTAATTTATGTGACGACATCCAGACCATACAACATGTAAGTAGTGGGTCCAAAAGAAACACATGTGCACGTTGTAAAACACATATTAAAATATCTAAATGGAACTATGGATTATGGGTTATGGTACCCAAGGGGCAAAGACTTCACATTGGTAGCTTATATGAATTTAGATTGGGTAGGATGTATGGATGATAGAAAAAGTACAAGAAGAGGAGAATTCTTCTTTGGAGACAACCTGGTATCTTGGTTAAGTAAAAATTTGAACTCTGTATCCTTATCAACACCAGAAGTAGAGTATATAGCAGCAATGTTATGTTGTACTCAAATTCTATGGATGAAGCAAACCTTAAAAGATATCAAAGTAGAGTATGATCATCCAATCTCCATATTATGTGATAATACCAGTGCGATAAGTATTTCAAAGAATCTGGATATGAATTCAAGAACAAAGCATATTCCCATAAGATACCACTTCTTAAGAGAGTAGGTGACAGAAAAGTAGGTAAAGTTGGAATTTTTTGCTACATCTAAACAGATAACAGATATCTTCACCAAGCCACTTCCAAAGGAGACATTTGAATATCTACGACAAAAGTTGGGAGTAATATCCTTTGCTTCTTCCCATTGAAAAACCAAGAGAAGCATTGGTTGAGGGGGAGCTAAACATTTGCAATATTCAGCTCCTAGATTGATCCTTTGCCATTGATGTCAAAGGGGGGGAATGATAGTAAGGGGGAGTTATAGTAAGGGGGAGTTACATAAAAGAAGATTTTTTTTTGGAAAGTTGCCATCAATGAAAAAGGGGGAGATTGTTGGAAATATTGTCATTGATGTCAAAGGCTTAATCATTGATGTATTGGCTTAACAGAATCCTGTAACGGAAGCTAACGGAATTGTTGAGGGATTTTGACATAAATGGTAGAAAGTAACAGAAATAACCAGCAGTATAGAAGGGTAGAAAACATAAGTTTAAATACATGAAAAGAAGCATTTTTGCATAAGGATTATCATGGTATAAGCGAGATATACATAGCTGTACATAAGAGAGAGATATCAACATTTTAAGGTGTTCATATGCCATGTTTTATGGTGAAAAAGAAGGTTTAATGATAGTTGGTAGTGATTTAATGATAACAACGATTTGTCTAAGGAGGGACAATGCTCCTATCAAGTGTTTAATTGCATTGTTTAATATGCATTTAATAATTATGGGTTGCATTAATTATTTTTTGGTTTTAGCCAACTAATGCACTTAATTAAGTTGTGTTAATAGAAAGGTTGTGTCGGTTGGAATGATGTGTCTTTTCAAAAGGATGTGAGTAGGATATATAAGGAGATGGAATCATTTGGTTTAGGCAAGCAATTTGAGTGCTTCATTCAAGTTTAAGGGAGAGAAGAAGAAGAGCAGAATATGAAATATAAAAAGGAGTGAAGTGAAGATTTATTTTTGATGAAGAGTTGCAGTGATTTATATATGTGAAGGGACTGAAATAAATTAGAAGAATAGTCTTAGCAGAATTTTTGTTCTATCATCTGTTGAAGCAACAACAACATAAAAGATAGAAAAGAGTTTATTTTTCATAAGGAAGGTTGGTGCCTTCATATTTGAAGAGATCGGTGTCTCTTGCTGAGTCGGTGCTTAGAAAAAAGGGGTTGGTGCTCCTGTAGGTTGGTGCCTACAAAATTATAGCTTGGGGATTGGTGTCTCCTGTAGGATTGTGTATACAAACATTTGAGAAATATAATAAAGAATATTTTCTCTATGGTTTTCTCCTGAAAGGGTTTCCACGTAAATTTTAGTCTATTTACAGTGTGTTGGTTTGCTTTGCATTCATTGATTGCTTTGATATATTCACTGTGAAACTGATTAATTGTGATTACAAATATGAGATTAATGTTAAATTTAAAAAAATATCATAGTACTGATTCACCCCCCCCCCCCCTCTTAGTATTATCTTATGCTTAATAAAAATTCAAGTTACAAGGAAAACATAAGGAAAAGGAATTTTATATGGGGTCCAACACAAGGGTAAAATGAACCAATAATACCTTGATATGAAGCAATGATCCATATACACTAAAAAATGTTAAAACATTGCATTAATGTAATGAAATTACTTAGATAAATTTGAATATCAACAGGAATAGAACACGAAGAACATCAAATTGTAGAGAAATTATCACAATATACAAGTAGAATAGTTTATCCACTTTGAGGGGGAAACCTCCAAACTAAAAAATAAGACTCAAGTTCTCAATATGATGATCAACTACTACCTACTAACTTCTATATATATTATTCCTATGTTATGGCCGTCACCAAGGCCAGCCCACTAATCATAATATAACACATAAAATATATACATCATGATAACAAGTTATGATATCCACGAGTCATCCATCCAAATTCAATGTAAGATATATGATTGAGGGGGTAGCATGATCATCCCCTTCGAAGAAATACTATCCCCATGTTGAGAATATTTGGATGTTGTTACAGGAATGTTGCATCCTCCCATGTTGTGTCTTCACTGTCTAGATTCTTCCACTTAATCAAATTCTCGGTGATGACCCTTGTCTCAATCATTTAGTGTGTGTATGAAGGATGCATTTTGGTTCCAATATGATTCTTCCCTCCTTATCGAGCTCAAGTAACATTTTTTAGGTTTATATCTTCTATCTAATTACCTTCTTTAAGAAAGAAACATGGAATATTGTATGTATTCTAGTGGCCGGAGGGAGTTTCAATTTGTATGATATATTACCAATCTTCTGCAGCACTTGATAAGGGCCATAATAATTAGGTGAAATTTTTTTATCCTTATTGTATTGCTTCAAATAAATTTTCTTATATGGTTATAAATGCAAAAAAACACAATCACAAACTTTAAAATGACTCCTCCTTATTGGTACAATAGCAATCGAGTTGAACACAATAAACACAATAATGATATTTTCTATATTATTCCATGCAAGATGGTTTACATATTTATAGGTGTTGTATCTCTGATATAATAGGGGAGCTACAACAACACATACAATATAGACTAGTTGATAAAACAACTCATAAGATATTAAAAGTTATTTTACGTAGTTTTTTACAACCTCACTAACCACATAATAATAACCAAATGGAGTACTAATAATAATATAATTTCCCAACATTCACCCCCTTAGTGCGAACATGGTAGAAAAACATTCACACACTCATCTGAAGTATGATCACCCCAGTGAAAAATGTCCTACAATGTGACTCATGATCTTGATCAAAAGAAAGGCTCTCTCCTTCCATGGTTTTAAATAGGCTTACCACAAACCTTGACGTGAAGAGGCCCCATCAACTTTCCACCTCGTGTGGTTTTCTAGATCCTCCCACAAACCCTTTCAAGATCCATGACCTAACTTACGCTGGTGTTTTTGTTCACCACTATGTGTTTACATCAGGGAAATATATGGGAATCACCACCAACTTATTACAAAACTACATAATTGAACATATACAGGAAAGAGATTTCACATTACTTCCTATAAGAATCACAATGTTCTTAATTGTAGCCATTGTTGACGATCGCTACCACTCGATCTCAAACAGCATAGGAAACTGCCACTTCCACTGGAAGTTGCATTTGACTTTAGTCATTTTAGGCTCATAATGGAAATGGAACATTGGAGACATGTTCCCCACCACAATGTGAAATTTCCACACACGAACATTGAGAAGCAAATAGTATTCAAGAACATACTACTGACCGAATCTTTCTAGTTAGATCTTGTTGCACATGGTCACCATTTCAAGTGAATGTATTTACAAGCGGACCATATTCCAATGAAGTATGAAAGTAAGAGGATCACATCAGTTAAAGGATCACTGAAAGTCATCTGTTCTCCAACATAACTCTTTTTATAGCATCCATAACCACACAAAATAGGAACATATTGAATACAAACAATAATAGGTACACTCTAACTAAAAGAAAGCACACATAGACAAAATGCCACAACCTCAATTTTATGGCCGCATCGCTTGTGGCTGGTGAGAGGATGTTGCTTTTCCTCCATCCTATGTTACCTCTGACCTCCATTATCATGCTGCTAGCTCAGTGAATTTTGATTTTGAGGATCAATGGTTGTCAGGACGTCGGGTAACACTGAAAATGCGTCTGTAAGGTAATTTTTTTAACCATATTTTATGCAAACCCCTTTTGACGACTAGACAAATTTGATATAAAGACTAACATGACATGCCAATAATTTGACTCAATTTAACTGACTTGACAATACGATATTTAGACAAATATAAAATACAAAAACTTTGACAACTTAACTTTGTGACTTGATTTTCATTCAAAGTATGATTATTTTTTTTGACATTTTAATAAAAATACTTTTTTTTACAATAACTCTTTTGAAAATAAATGTGGACATATAAAAAATACTCATAACAATTCTAAAATCTATACAAAGACACTCAAACAATTAAATTTCTAAAATGACCCTTAGAAAACTATTGACTTGACTATGACCATATATAATTAATTTTAGCTATTTGAAAAACAAAACAAATTTATTATACTAAGGAGTGTATATGGAACTATATATAAGACAACTAACCTTGTTCAACTTAGTCAAAGATGGCCTGCACCTACTTTGACCAATAATTTACATGCAGATCCTGACACCGAAATCAATAACTTTCAACGCTAAATTCTCCTTTTTATTTTCGAAGAGATTTTTTATGTTTTAAGATTGATCTCCCAATGCATATTTTCATTCAACTATCTATTGAATAACCAGATGAATAGATTTCATTGACAGATAGCTGAAAAGTACGGGCAAATCAAATTTAGACATTTGAGGAGCGGTCCAGCGATTGAGTTGAAAATAGTAGCCGAACAATGTTTGTTGAAGCCACATGCATACAAAAATGTCAATGTTTACACAACTATCCAATGCAAAACATGGAAGCTCAAAATTTTACTGCACAAAGTGATGTAAATAAACTGAAAAAGGATTTCTTCATCAATCTGTGGTGCGTAGATATATAGCTTTGAGGCTTCGAATGCAACAAATATAATACAAACAAGACCAATTTTTCACTATATGTGGAGAAGCTCCAGATTTGAGTGTGCAATGTGGATGCACTTTTCTTTTATTTACGCTTCTGTACCTTTTATATTTTAACAGACTTCAATGCAAATACCATAAAATAAACTACCTAAAACAAGCTGAATATTTAAAGAATAATGATAAGAACTTATTGCGTATACGGGAAACTGTGAATATCAATGAATTTCCCCTATATAATTCTTAGGATTTCCTCTTTCTATAATACCAAATATCGGTACATCAGCGGTCGAGTTGAACAAAATAAACACAATAATGATATTTTCTATATTATTCCATGTTGGATGGTTTACATATTTATAGGTGTTGTATCTCCAATATAGTAGGGGAGCTACAACAACACATACAATATAGATGAGTTGTTAAAACAATTCGTAAGATACTAAAAGCTATTTTACATAGTTTCTTACAAGCTCACTAACCACACAATAATAACCAAATGAAACACTAATAATTATATAATTTCCTAACAATCCTCTAGCTTGACATTGACCTCTACCTCTTCATATTCTTCCTTCTCTTATTCTTCATTAGGACCTTCAATGTAGAACAACTTCTTTTTGCACATTTATGTCCTGCTCCATATCTATTTTCATAGTTAAAGCATAACCCTTTTGCTCTCTTTTCTTCAATTTATTGAGGTTTCAATCTAACTGGATGAGGGAATGATGGTGTTGAGGTATGACAATCTGTTATATTAGTGAAATTTTGCCTCCTTCCATAAAGAAAATTTTCCTCTTCCTTATGTGCTATGATAATAAAATCAAAAACCTTATGATAATTTAACATATGCACCTCATTCTCAATGTGTTCCTTAAGATCTGAAAGAAACAGGTCATTTAGATTCTCTTCAATATTATTCTCAACCCATAAGGATAGGTTTTGGAATTGATGAACATAATCCTTGACTGATCTTGTTTGTTGTAACTTGGTTAATTGTCTAAAGAAATTTTTTGACACACAAGAACTATTGTGCAATTACAACTATTCAATAAAAATTATCCATGTGACATTGAGACCACTCTTTTGCCCTTGAGCATATAACCATCGATACTAGAAAAATTGGTCAAAATTGAGATACAAGGATGTCATGGTCGCCTTTTTTTTAGATGGGATTTGATGTAGATCAAATAAATTCTCCATTTGGTTAATCCAATTGAGCATATCCTTTCCATTAAAATTACACATTTCCACTTTTAACATTATGTTTCGGGCCTGTAGAGTATTTGGATTTGGATTGGTTTTTCTAGTGATTTAATAAAATTAAATCTAATGTAAGAATATTATTGATTAGATAGATAAAATATTAAATAATCAATATCAACAAAAGGAAATGCAAGCAAGAGTGATAGATAGGGTTTATAGAATGACTCGTCTTGTAACTATAGGTCTGGATTGTTTATGTGTTGGTGAATGATTTGGAACAAGTAATCTTGGAATGTGTAAGCTTTGTGTATGAAACTATGATCTAAAAAATGGAAGGATAAAAACATCATGTAATGGGATAGGGCCCCCTAGGTGTAAGTGGTTATTCTGGGCACTGACATCTGTAGAATATCTCAAGATCTGGTTCTTTCTTTATCATTTATTGTTTGTTGTAGGTCGCATCAGGTTCTCTGCACCTTTTTTATATTACACATGTACCTACAAATAAAACCCTAGCTACCTACACAATACTCAAGTGCACTTTAAATGAATAAAAATATGCATATACTTGAGTCAGATTGACCTCGATGGTCACCCCAATATGATTGTAACGGATCATTGCACTACATTTCAGACTCCATGTATTTCTAGTTTGTGTGTGTGTGTGATTGTAATAGTGTCCCTTTATGATCCAAATGCTCCTCGATGAAAAATTCCAATCTATAATCTTCTTAAAATCAATTTCAGGTAGTTTTCTTGTGTGAAGAAAAATTCAAGCTTTCTGGTGATATATTGTTTGCAGAAAATAGAGCATGTATGCATCAATTATGGCTCACTAAAATTGTTGGTCAACTGGCAAAAATCAGCATGTGGGTAGGTGACATGCGTCCACATCCACCAAGTGGGCCAATAGAATTGTGACATGTGGACAATGTATATGAAGTTTAAAAAGTTTTTTTAGCACCGATTTTAGACACTCGATGACAGACATGTGGGCATGTTATCTATTGGCTAGGGGCCCTCAACCAGGTTTGACACACTCAATTGTGAAGGGGTGCCTTGGCCTCCATTTCTTCATATTATCATTGCAGAGCTTTTGTCTTTGTATGCTCTATATTCTAACAGCAAGATGAATATGGGATATTTGTATTTACAAATGTAAACAGTTGGCTAGATGGACAACCTGACTCGGCAAACCGAGTCGAACTCACCACCGAGCCAGCTAGACCACTCCACTGCTAACTCATATCTATTCCCACGAATTACTGTAACCACATTATATTTACCTAAGCACATATATCCTAACTACTTCCTCAATGCTTTATCTCCTTCCAACTCACCCCACTCACCTTGTCCCTCCACGTGGCCACACACCTTATCCATGCAGTGACCAACTTAGTATTAAAACCAGGCTAAAAAAACAAGCACCCAACAAAATGGCTCTTAAGTCAATGTAAAACACCCATTGCAACTAATTTAAACTGACCTCTCACCTTTTTCACCTGGAATGTGGGACTAAGTCCCTTATTTAGCAAACCAAATGCACAAGAGGGGGCTCGAACTCAGGTGGTACAAGTAAAAGGATAGGTTCCCAACCGATGGGCTCGCGGTGATTAATTGTTATAAAAGACACCCAGTTGTATGTAAAGAGGTATTGGCATGAGTGTGTATTATTTTCAAAGGCTTGTACAAGGAGTTGGAGGGAGAATTTTGGATAGGTGTAAAAAAGATACTAAGCTTATTTTTGGTAGGAGAATATTGTGAGAAGATCATATTCATGTAATACTTGTTGTAAGTATTTATTTACATGATTTTAATAGATTGGTCCTTTTAATTGGACCCCAAGACATAGTCCAAAAGTTTCAATATCATGTTTTATGTCAAAGATCTGTCAAATTTCCTGGTTATTTCTCTATTTTTTACATAGTACTTGTAGTTTTTTAATTTTTATTAAAATAAAAAAGGTTGTATTGTTGAAATTAAATCAAAAAATCTTTCTATAGTTAAAATATTGAGTGAGTGTGCAAGTTTGCTTAAGATTTTTAGATCATTGCTATCAGAGTTGGTTTATGATTAGATTAACAGTTTTTGATTGCAAGTTGTTGTGTTGAATATTAACAAGGTCTTAGTCTAAGAAGGGTGAAGGACAATTAGTAGAAGAGGATCCCAATTGACAATTGTTACAAGACAATCTTGAAGTCCTTCAATGGCAGATCAAGAAGAAGAAGGATTTCATCAATCATTCCTTTAGATGAAATAAATGGTGGAAGAATTATACCAAGATAGACAAATGGAAAAATCAACTAGAGAAGGTGAAAAGGAAGAAAGTTGTAGCTCTGAAATTTCTAAAGAAGAAACTCAAAAATATGATTTTCCTTCATTAAAATTAGATATAAATTTTGAATTTCCAATGTATAATGGAGATCTTAATGTATAGAAGTTGGATAACTAGATTAAGCAGATTGAGGTATATTGCATGGTTTAGAAAATTCTTGATGATTAAGAAAAGATTCATTTGGAAACTCCTTGAATGGGTGGCACAACACTCATATGGTGGGAGATTAAGCTTCAGGAAGTAGATGAAACCAAAGCTAATGCAATCACTTCTTGGTCTAATTTTATTTCAAATCTTAGACAATAATTTTATCCTCTTGTATATAAACACCAAGTTATGATGGATTGGAAAAAATTAAGACAAACTAAGGGAAAACGTGTTCAGGGTTATACACAAGATTTTAGGAAAAGGGCTCTAATTTTTGGTATTTCTCTCAACGCACAAGAAACACTACTTAAATACATTGGTGGATTATATATTTATTTTATGCATATGATTCTCATGCTAGGTCCTAATAATCTTGATGCAGTGTATGTGCAAGCTACACATTTGGAAGCATGAGGGAAAATGACTAAGGACTCATCCTCAAAATAAAAGAACAAGAAATCCAAAGGAAAAGGTTAAAAAGAAAAAGGAAAAGGAAAGGGTAAGCAAAAGACAAAATCTATTGTCAAGAAAGAATATGAAAAAACCATTTTATAATCATTGTAAAAATAACATGATGAGTCTAGATGTTGTAAATTACATCCGGAAAAGAAACCTAAATGGATGAATAATAAGAAGGGAAAAGAGAAGAAAATGAATACTATGGTTCATGATCTTGGGTCTGATTCAGGAGATGAAACCAAGATCATGGCCATGATTTTTTAAGGTAATTATTCTTTCTCTCCTTATAACACTAGTTCATCAAATGTTGCATCTTCTTCTCAACAATCTATGCATGATGAAAAGAAACAGAATGCGTTGTTCCACCTTAGAGTTATTTCTCAACATTAAAAAATTAATACTCTATTTGATAGTGGATCTTAGATAATAAAATTTTAGAGGAGGTTGTTAATAAATTGGGACTCAAAACTAAGCTACATCCTAAGCCTTATCCTTTGGGCTAGGGTTGTGATGATGCAAAGTTACATGTAACAAAAACTTGTAGATTTAGATTTTCCATTACAAATAAGTTTATTGATGAGGTTGATCTGGATGTTGTTCCTTTGGATATTTGTGGTTTATTTTTGGGAAGTCCTTATTTATATGATTGTAAAGAAATCTTCTATAGGGAATAAAATAATTACTTGCTTGTGAAGGATGGGGTTGAATATATTATTAGAGCTCACCATATAAAAACAAGTATTTCCTTGATTACTGCACGACAGATGAAAATGCTTGCAAATTCAAGAAAGAATTTTGTACTCATGGTGATTAAATCCAAAGAGAAAGATCATGAAAAGGATTTTGAGGATTGTGATCCAAAACATTGTAATGAATTGATTAAAATTGTTTCTAACTATGATGATGTTTTTCAGGATCCACAAAGTCAACCTCTTAAAAGAGGGGTTCAACATGAGATACAGTTGCTACACGATGCACCTCTTCCCAACATTGGTATGTATATATTGTCCTTGGTTGAAAACAAGGAAATTAAGAAATAGGTAATGGAAATTTTGGCAAAATGTATTATCTGTCCAAATACATTTCCTTGTGGTTCACTAATTAATTTGGTGCCAAAGAAAGATGGCACATGGTGGATATGTGTATATTTTTGTGCTCTAAAAAAAATCACGGTGAAAAATCATTACCCTCTTCCTAGAATTGATGATTTACTAGATCAATTAAAGAATGTTATTTATTTCACTAACCTATACTTAATAAGTGGTTATCACCAAGTAAGAATTAATGAAGGTGATGTGTGGAAAACTACTTTTAAAATAAAACAGGGTTTATTTGAATGGCTTGTTACGCCTTTTGGATTGTGTAATGCACCGGTTACATTCATGTGTGTTATGAATGATGTATTTAGACCATTCATTGATCATTTTGTCATAGTTTATATGATATTATGATTTTTAGTAAATCTTGGGATGATCATATCATTCACATATAGAAAGTATTAGATGCATTAAGAAAGGAGAAATTGTTTCTGAAGATGTCTAAATGTGAGTTTAGAAAAAACATATTTGGTTTATTTGGGTTATGTTTTGGGAAATGGTGAATTGAAAATAGATCCTGTAAAGGTAGAGGTAATTGTTAATTGGCCTAGACCCACTAATGTGACAAAAGTTAGAATTTTTCTTGGTGCAGCTCAATACTGGAGAAAATTTACTGCTAACTTTTCATATATTGCATCTCCTTTGCATGATTTGATAAGTATTAAATAGGTCTTTCAATGGGGAGGAAAACAACAAAGATCTTTCGATGCGCTAAAAGAGAAAATCAGTACTAATCCAGTCTTGGCACTTCCAGATTTGCAGCAGTCATTTGAAATTGAGATAGATGTTAGTGACTATGCAATGGGGGCATTCTTGATACAACACAGAAAAATTGTTTGTTACCATTCTGAAACCTTCACAAGTGCGGTAGGAAATTATCCAACTTATGATAAATAGTTATATTCTTTGGTGTAGAGTGTAAAGACATGGAAGCATTACTTGATGGGAAAGGAAATAATAATACATACATATCATCATCACCTCTAGTACTTACAAACACAAACCAAGCTACAAAAGTCTAGACATTTCTGTTGGATGGGATTCTTGCAGTAATTTCATCTCGTGATCAGGTATAAGAAAGGTATACAAAACAAGGTTGTCGATATGCTATCTAGACCTCCAGTTGTTGTATCTGTTATTTTACAACATGGTTATTTGTCTCATGATATTTATAAAGAACAATATGTTTATGATGTTGATTTTGAAGAAGTGTATGAGGACTTAATGAGTGGCAAACAAGTAGGAGAATTGAATTATAATGTGCATGATGGACTTTTATATCGTTATGGTAAACTTTGTATTCCAAAAAATGAAAGAGTGCATATGATTAGGGAATCTCATACTTCTCTTATATCTAGACATTTTGGTATTGGTAAAACAGTTGCACATTTACAGATGTATTGTTATTGGCCTAAAATGCATGAACATGTAACCAAGTATATAAAGGTATGTGTTCTTTGTGTCATGAGTAAGCCTAGTAACAGGAAGTTTGAACTTAAAAATTCTCTTCATGTATCTACATGTCCATGGGAAACTATTTTCGTGGATTTTGTAGGAGGATTTCCCATGTCACGAAGGAAACAAGACTATTTATATGTGGTTGTGGATAGATTTAGTAATATGTGTGTTTTGATTCCTAATACTAAACAAATAGTTGGTGAAGGGACTGCACATTTATTCTTTTAGTTTGTATGGGTTCATTTTGGTTTTTCCACTTCTATTATTTCATACCAAGATTCCAAGTTTCTTGGGGAATTTTAGTCATCTTTATGGGGTTTAATGGACACTAAATTGAAGAAAAACATTTCTTTCCATCCATAGACCGATCGTCAAGTAGAGGTTGTAAACCGTACAGTGGTACATTTTCTTAGGGGCTATTGTGGTAAACATCCTAAATTGTGGGATGAACATTTATATTATGTGCAACATGCTTATAACTATGCCTTACAATATTCTACTATGAAGTCTCCTTTCTAGACTTATTATGGTTATCTGCCTAAGTATCCATTAGATTTCTCTTTTAGACAAGATTTTTTTTTGTGGACTTAGTGATATTGGAAAAGCTAAAAAAATTGTGTAGCGAATACGACATGTCCATCAGTATGTCTGGGAATAGTTGGAGAAAAGTCAAGTGAAATATAAATTAAGACATGATAAACATATAACTGATCAAAAGTTCCAAGTTGTTGATTCAGTTTGGCTTCACATCAGCAAAGAAAGGCCGACAGATGAAGCGAAAAATTTAAAACCTATTCTATATGTTCCATTTCGAATAGTGGAGAAAATTGATAACAATTTTTTTGGTTGGATTTAACTCCATACATGCAAATGTATTTAGTTGTAAATGTTGAAAACTTTAAATTGTATGAATCGCCTATGATTATAGATCATGATGCTAATGTTGTTGTTAGGAAAAATATATATTTTGGTGTGAATAATATCTAATTATGTGTGTAAATGAGTTGTTAGTAACAACTCATAGATATCTAGAAGTTAGAATAAGTCTCTTAGAGAGATAAGTGGGATTGTGTGTGAGTTGTACATGATAAGCTTTGACTCCTAATCAATAGGATCAAGCTACTTGTATAAAGGCATATCAAATATTGAATAAAGATGTCCTAAATGAAATACAATATCTTTGGTTTTATTATTTTACTATCCAATGTTTTATTTTTTTATTGATTAAATCATGCATGTTTTCTAGATTTGGTATAAGAGCAGGTTAGATTGCAATGATTTCCTGTAGGAGTTCATGAGGTATTTTGATATGGAAGTAATTGTCTTCCAGTGCCATTGCTAGGAATAAATCTGGTCAGTGTTTGAGTTTCAAAACAAATAGATCATCTAAGTTTGACGGGGTCTCTCTCAAGTGAATCTGTAGTTGTTTGGATGTCTGGATGCATCGGCGTCTATCTCGAGTGAATCCGTACCTATTTGGGCATTTGGATGTGTCAACATCTTTCTCAGGTGAATCTGCAGTTGTCTAGGAATCTAGTTTTAGCTATAGTACAGATCCGTTATAACAGAGGTATTTTATCTGTTTATTTCCATTTATGGACATACAAGAAAAAACATGAAAGAAAAAGAAATTTGCCATTTTTGGAAAGGGTCCAGAAAGAAGTTGAATTTAGAACTTGTAAACACGATAACTTTCAGCTGATAACTCAGATTGAGGTATCGTTTTATTTTAAAATGTGTATTTTTTGAAGTTTTACGCCTTGATCCTATTTTTTTTGCTGTTGGATAAAAAATATATTATTTTTCCATTTTTGGAAAATAAAAGAAAATTAAAAATCTAAAAAATTTGTCTCACTTTTGTTTAGACGCACTTTCACTTGGATTCGACGTCCATAGTGAGGGGGTGCATTATCGATTGAAACAGACACCCAAGAGAATTGTAATATGAGCCTAAAAGATATATTTTCTAACTAAGTAGCAAACTGATTGGAGGCAAGAGGTAAAGGAGGATGAGACTGATTAGCATCTCTTGTTAGTCACTAACAAAGAAACTGCTTCAAGTGTATTGGTGACCTCTTTTTTTCGGTTGTGTGTTTACTTTTTGCTGTAATAATGAATAGTGGATTATTCATGTTCACGTATGTAATCTCCTAAAATGGGAATATTATGAGGGCTAAAAATAAACTGTAAACATCATGATCTTATTGGTTTGTGGTAAACCACTTCCTTGGTTTGTGGTAAACCACTTTAAAAACCACCCTTTTCTGGTTTATGGTAAACCACTTTGAAAAACCATTTCATTGGTTGATGATAAACAACTTTGAAAATCATCCAGGTCATGAGTCAGCATCAGGTGGCAAGTTATAGTTCAAGATAAGTTTTCCCCATGTTCACACTAAGGGGGTGATTGTTAGGAAAAATATATATTTTAGTGTGAACAATATCTAATTATGTGTGTAAATGAGTTATTAGTAACAACTCATAGAGATCTAGAAGTTAGAATAAGTCTCTTAGAGAGATAAGTGGGATTGTGTGTGAGTTGTACATGATAATATTTGACTCCTAATCAATAGGATCAAGCTACTTGTATAAAGGCATATCAATTATTGAATAAAGATGTCCCGAATGAAATACAATATCTTTGGTTTTATTAATTTATTGTCCAATGTTTTATTTTTTATTGATTAAATCATGCATGTTTTCTAGAGTTGTACCTTTTGTTAATAATTTTTCACCTGAGTATCTCGATGAGTTACATGATGATGTCATTTTTGATAGGATGGTTAGAACCTCGTGAAGGGGTAATGTTGAATATATTCATGTTGGTCTAAAAGGCATGCATATGAACAAGGTAAAATGGATGGAAACTGAAACATGAGGGGAAAATACCCTCACTTATTCACCAATTGAATTAACTTTTGGAGGTCCAAAATTTTCTCATTAGGGAGGAGTGATCCATAGGATCCTCACTAAGAAATTTTTATATATAATATTCTTAAAATCAGTTTTGGGTAGTTTCATTGCGTGGAGAAAAATTTGAACTTTACGGTGATATCTTGTTTGCAGAAAATAGAGCACGTATGTAGAAGTTATGGCTTGCTGAAATTTTTTATCAATAAGAAAAAATCAGAACCTGTGCATAGGTGACACACATGCCCATCCGCCAAGTGGGCCAATAAAATTATGACATGTGGATAATGTATATGAAGTTTAAAAATTTTGGTTTTGACATTGGTCTTGGACACTCCGTGATGGACAAGTGGGCTCCATTATCTGTTGGATGGGGGCCCTCCGCCAAGTTCAATACACTCGATTGTGAAGGGGTGCCTTGGCCTCCATTTCTTCATATTAGCATTGCAAACATTCTATTTTTATATGCTCTATATTGTAACAATATGATGAATGTGGGATATTTGTATTTGGAAATGTAAAGGACTAGCTCGATGGTTATCCCAAATCATCCAAATGAGCCAACCTGGCCACCGAGCTAGCCAACCCACTCCACCACCTACTCATATTTATTCCCACGCATTTCTTTAACCCCCTTATATATACCTAAGTGCATATATCCTAACTACCTTCTCAACGCTTTATCTCCTTCTAACTCACCCCACTCACCTTATCCCTCCACATGTCCATACAACTTATCCATACAGCACCCAAATTAGTATTATAACTGAGTTAAACAAACAAGCGCCCAAAAAAATGGCTCTCAAGCCAATGCAAAACACCCACCGCAACCAATTTAAAATGACCTCTCACCTTTTTCGAATGGAAAGTGGGACTAAGTCCCTTATTTAGTAAACCAAATGTGTAAGAGGGGCCTTGAACTCGAGTGGTCCGGGTAAAAGGATAATTTTGATAGGAAATAAGAGATAAAATATGCAGAATAATCCCTTATAGAATCACAACAGTAGAAACTAATATGTAGAAAATATTACAGATCTCAAATAAAAGTACAGAATAAAAAACACAACACAGAGAGATAGTATTTAACGTGGTTCACCTAATTTGGGCTATGTCCACCAAGAATCACTTGCTCAAATGTTATTACAAGCCTCCACTCTCTCAATACAATACCCAGATCCATTTGGAGCTATGCTCAACAAACTCTACAAAATTCACACCCGAATTCAAAGCACATATGCAATGCATTAGCTTGTATATGTATCATATGCATAAGACCATATAAATAGACAATTGCTTAAGCAGTTTGATACAAAACCGTGGGTATCAAAACCACGGGCAAAAACCGTGGGTATCAAAACAATTTGTACCGAAAAACCATGGGCCCAAAAACAACCCATAACAGTTACCCATTACCCATGGGTTAATAAACCACCCATGAAAATTTTCTGTGGGGGCTTTGCCCCCGAACCCCCTTGACCCACTCACCGGCGACCACCATAAAAATACCCGAGTGTAACACATAGAAGGTGTACCACACTCTAACATGAAAATAGGCTCCAAAAACATAACAATCTCCCACTTGGAGACTGATTTCCACTGAGAAAGCTTCTCAACCCTTCACTGTCATCCGCGAAGGCCAACCAAAGCTAAACATAGCTTTAGTTTATCCCTTATGACCACCTTGGTCATCATGTCTGCAGGATTCTGACTGGCATGAATCTTCTCCAACTTCAACTTATCTTCCTCCAAAGCTATCTTGATGAAGTGATATCTCAACTGTATATGCTTTGTCCTAGAGTGGAAAGCAGAGTTCTTAGCTAGGTGTATAGCACTTTGACTATCACTATGTAACTTACGTTCCTCTTGTTTATGCCCCAACTCCTCAAGAAATTTTTGTAACCAAATCATTTCTTTGCTTGCCTCTGTGGCAACAACATACTCAACCTCCATGGTTGATAAATCCACCAGCTTCTATAGTCATGAAATCCAGCTTACTGCTGTCCCACCTACACTGTAAATATAACCTGTCATGCTCCTCCTGCTGTCTACATCTCCAGCCATGTCTAAATCTACATAACCACATAAAGTGGTGTCTAATCCACTGTAGCATAAAATTGTCCCCATAGTCCCTCTCAAATACCGAAGGATCCACTTTACTGCTTGCCAATGCTCTTTACCTGGATCACTCATAAATCTACTCACAGCTCCTACTGCATGGGAAATATTAGGACTAGCACATACCATAGCATACATCAAACTGCCAACCGTTGATGAGTAAGGTACCTTGGACATATGGTTTCTTTCCTGTTGTCTTGGGACACTTCTCCTTTGATAACTTAAAATGTCCTGCCAAAGGAGTCCCAACCGGTTTAGCATCCTGCATGTTAAACCTATCCAATACTTTCTTAATGTACTCTTCTTGATATAAAGTAATCTTCCATTCCTTCCTATCCTAAGTTATCCTCATACCAAGGATTTGTCTGGCAGCCCCCAAATCCTTCATATCAAAGGATTCACTTAGTTGTTTCTTGAGTACTTTTATTTCCTGCATGTTTTTACCTGCAACCGACATGTCATCGACATACAAACATAGGATAATATAACTTCCATTCTCAAATTTCTTTTGTATACATGCAATGGTCAGAATGACATCTGATATAACCTTACTCCATCATGAAGCTATCAAACTTCTTATACCATTAACGTGGAGCTTGTTTCAGGCCATACAAGATCTTCTTCAGTTTGCACACCATCTCCTCTTTCCTTTTGACTTCATATCCTTCTAGCTGCTACATATATAGCTCCTCCTCCAAATCACCATGGAGAAATTCAATCTTTACATCTAACTTTTTTAAGTGCAAGTATTTTGCTTCCACTATTCCAAGAACAATTCTAATAGAAGTCATTTTTAATACAGGAGAAAAGATCTCATCAAAATCTATACCTTATTTCTGTGCAAACCCCTTGACCACCAACCGGGCCTTATATATTTTATTTCCTCCTTCTTCATCTTTAACTTTGTACACCTGCTTGTTCTGCAATGCTCTTTTGCCTTTCGGTAGCTTCACCAAATCCCAAGTTTGGTTCTCCATGAGAGACTTATGCTCCTCATCCATGGCTTGCTCCCACTTCTTACTGGCATCTACCTAGATTGCTTCATCAAAGCTCTCTGGCTCTCCACTATCAATGAGTAATAAATAATAAAGAGAAGGAGAAAAATGTTTAGGTTCTTTTCTTACCATAGAAGACCTCCTCATTGTAGGAGTTTGGGGTTCCTGTTGAGTAGGTTCCTCAACTGATTCATTGGTCACTGTCCCATCTGGAAGATCCTCTACCACTGCATATTTTTTCTTGGATTCTTCCCTATTTTTCTGCAACTTTTTCTTATACGTGACTTTCTCATTAAAAACCACATCCCTAGACCGAATGATTTTCTTGTCCTTAATACTCCAACATTTAAATCCAAATTCATCACCACCATAACCAATAAAAGTGCATTTTTCTGATTTAGCCTCTAGCTTGGTCCTATCATCCTTGTCAATATGAACAAACACCTCACATCCAAAGACTCTAAGAAATGAGTAATCGACTTTCTTACTGTACCAAGCCTCCTCATGTATGCCTCCATCCAAGGCACTTGAGGGGTCCTCTGTTTATTAAGTACACAGTTGTGCTCACCGCTTCTGCCCAAAAATAAAGAGGCAGTCCTGCATGTATCCTCATGCTCCTAGCACGTTCCATTATTGTTTTGTTCATCCTTTCTGACACCCCATTCTACTATGGGGTTCCTAGAACCATCTTTTGCCTGTGGATTCCATTCTTAGAACAATAATCATCAAATTCATTGTTGCAATACTCCCCTCCATTCTCTGACCTGAGACATTTTAACTTAAGACTTGTTTCATTCTCTACCAAGGCTTTCCATTTAACAAAAGTATCAAATACATCATATTTATTTCTAATATAATAAACCCAAACTTTCCTTGTTGCATCATCAATAAAAGTAACATAATAACTTGAACCCCCAAGAGATGATACCTAAGCTGACCCCCACACATCAAAATGTACCAGCTCTAACTTACTCTCTTTCTTCGTAGGTCCAACCTTGAGAAACCTTACTCACTTCTGTTTCCCATATATGTAGTTCTCACATAAATCCAAAATTGTTTCTGTATATCCAGGAAAATTCTTCTTTATGATGTCCATGCCCTTATGGATCATATGACTGAGCCTATAGTGTCATAGTGTTATATCTGCATCTGAAGCCACAATATTACAATCATTAGTACTATCAGTGAATAAATACAAGGTTCCCACCTTCTTACCTCTTTCCACCACAAGAGCGCCCTTGGTAACCTTCCAAGAGTCAGCTGTAAATATCACAGTACAACCATCACTTCCTAATTGCCCCGCCGATATCAAATTTCTCCTTAATGTAGGCACATGTCTGACATCCTTCAATAGCCATGTATTCCCATTTTGCATCTTAACCTGAACAAAACCTTTTCCAACTATACTGCAAGGCTCATCATCATCAAGAAAAACATGCATAAAATCCCCTTGAACATAATCAACAAAATAATGCATATGTGGAGTAACATGAAAAGAAGCCCCTGAATCTAAAACCCAAGATTCAGTAATATTATGCAAAGAAAGAATCAAATCATCTTGGCATACATTACCTGATGCCACATTTTCCTGCTTATTTTTTTCCTGTTGTTTCTTCTTGTCCCGAAGCTCCCAATAGTCCTACTTTGCATGCCTAGACTTTCCATAGTTCCAACATACAATCTTGCTCTTGAATTTTGACCTTGCCCGATCTTTAGATTTTCCATGGTTTCCTCTATTCTTCTGTCTCCCTCTAGTTTCCACTGTCAAAGCATTCCCTAAAGGAGAATATTCCCTAGAGATTTTTCTTCACATTTCCTCACTTAGAATCACCCCTACAACATCCTCAAACTTCAACTTTGAGTTAGCTGGAACCGAGTTGCTTACCCCCATTACCAGGCTATTCCAACTTTCAGGTAAAGAGCACAGAATTGATAAATCCCTAACTTCTTCATCAAATTCTATTATAACCAAAGCTAGCATATTCACAACCGTATTGAAATCATTCAAATGATCTGCTACTGAACTATTCTCAGACATCTTCATATTAAACAACTTTTTCATTAAAAATATCTTGTTAGAGGCAGAGAGTTTTTCATACAACTTCCCTAATGTATCCATTAGATCTTTTGTAGTCTTTTCCTTTGAAACATTAAATAATGTCGAAGATGTAAGACACAGCCAGATCGTTCCAAGTGCCTTTCGATCCAACAAATCTCATTATGCATCTATCATACTCGAGGGTTTGTTCACCTTCTCAGATAGCGGAGTATAAAGATCCTTATGATAAAGGTAATCTTCCATCTGCATCTTCCAAAGACTGAAATTCTACCCTAGATCTTCCATCATCTGCCATAGCTCCCACTCAAGATAAAACTTTCCCTACGATTCAACACTTCAGAAAACCAAAACTAGGCTCTGATACCAATTGATAGAAAATAAGAGATAAAATATGTGGAATAATCCCTTACAAAATCACAACAGTAGAAACTAATATGCAGAAAATATTACAGATCTCAAATAAAAGTGCAAAATAAATAACACAACACAGAGAGACAGTATTTAACGTAGTTCGCCCAATTTGGGCTATGTCCACTAAGAATCACTTGCTCATATTTTATTACAAGCCTCCACTCTCTCAATATAATACCCAGATCCGTTTGGAGCTATGCTCAACAAACTCTACAGAATTCACACTTGAATTCAAAGCACATCTGTAATGCATTAGCTTGTATATGTATCATATGCATAAGACCATATAAATAGACAATTGCTTAAGCAGCTTGATACAAAACCGTGGGTATCAAAACAATGGGTACCGAAAAACCATGGGCCCAAAAACAACCCATAACGGTTACCCATTACCCATGGGTTAATAAACCACCCATGAAAATTTGCTTCGGGGGCTTCGCCCACGAACCCCCTTGACCCTCTCACCGGCGAGTGGGACCGCCATAAAAATACCCAAGTGTAACACATAGAAGGTGTAACACACTCTAACATGAAAATAGGCTCCAAAAACATAACAAGGTTCCCAAACGATGGGCTTGCGATGATGAAGTGCTATAAAAGGCACTCAATTCTATGTAAAGAGGTATCAGCGGAGACTGTGTATTATTTTCAAAGGCTTGTAGAAGAAACTGGAGGGATAATTTTGGAGAGGTGTAAAAAGAGACTAGGCTTATTTTTGGGAGGAGAATATGAAAGGAAGATCATATTCATGTAATACTTATTGTAAGTATTTATTTAAATGATTTTAATAGATCATTCTTTTTAATTGGACCTAAAGATATAGGCCAAAAGTACCAAAATCCGTGATCATGTTTTATGTAGAATCTCATTCAAATTTCTTTGTTATTTCTCTAATTTTTACACAATACTTGCAGTTTTAAATATTTATTAAAAATACAAAAAGGACGTAATGTCAAAATTAAATCAAAAAATATTTATATAAGAAAAATACTGAGTGAGTGTGCAAGTTTGCTTAATATTTTTAGACCACTTGAGCTAGAATGTCCTAGTGTAAGTTTCACTAATAATAATGGGATATAACTACTTTCTCCTAATGTAAATGTGTGGTATGGAATTCTGAATAAATCCTCTTATGCAGTGAAGTGTGTAGTGCCAAAATTCAGTCCTTGGTATAGTATATAGAAGATATTAGTTCCTTGTAATAGTATGTGCCTCTTGAAAAATTTTCCCCCTTAATAAGGTTAAATAGGACACACACACGCACGCACGCACACACACACACACATATGATTCTTTTTCTTAAGTTTTGTCATTAACGGGTGAAAGGAGGACCAAGGGTGATAAAATAAGAAAATAAATAAATATCATTTGAAAGATCAGAAAAAAAAGATGAGGACATAGGTTCCCGAAGGGAACAGTAGCACCTGGGCGCTCCTGTCCCGAATGGGTGGTCTTGTACCGGGTACAATGTCATCTAATATGTAAAATTGTAAGATGTCAATTATAAACAACAAATAATAAAAATGAAAAGGATAAAAGCAATGTCAAAGCAAAGTAAAGAGGTGTTAATGATTAATTCTCTTACTTAGGAATCATACATATAAATGTCATATTTAGAGGCTAGATGTACATAGTAAGTGTTTGATTTAGTGACTACATTTTCCCCCACTTTATGATGAAGAATAAGGATTTGGTAGCATAAAGTAGAAAAGAAAAGCATACCTTAGAGAGTTGAATGAAGATTGTAGCCAATAGCATGTTGAATGCGTGTTGTAACATACTGAATGGAATAGTGAAAATTGTGTACTGTGAAATTCTAAGGAGAGAGAAGGATAAGGATCCTAGTTGTGACCTTTTTGTACATGGATTGATAATGATGTTTGTGTGTAGTTCCTTGGAATATCATATTTTTTGAATCATGCTTGATATTTTTCTCCATGGTTTCTCATGTGTTTTACCTTCATTGGAATATCATAGGACATACAAAATAAAACAAGTATATTCAATGCTCTAGGTAAATGTAATTGAACTTTAACTTCAAATATATGTAAAATGGAAATGCATATTTGGAAAAAGCTAAACTAAGGGGTTAAATTACACCTAAAATGTTACAAGAGAAAGGGATAGAAATTTGAACCTGCTTGTAGACTTGATGTTTAGGATATGGTTGGAATAACACGAGGATTTAAGCATTCTATTGCCAAAATAAGGATTTGAGTGTCTCGGTGCTAAACTTCATATTTAGGCATCCTATTGCCACTAAGGGAAAGTGTATTGGGAGAGTGGACTATTTTTTCCTCTAATTTTTAATGCTTCCCCATGGCTAGTGCCACTATAGATGATCAAAAAACCGATTTGTAACTTACCTCAAGAGACACATTATTCCTGGCATATCGTTGTCCTGCATATGCCATAGGTGGCATTCCCTTATTTAGCTCATGTTTTGGCTATTGAGTAAGTAGTTAGTTCATGTTAGTAACTGATTACAATTTGAAGATGATTGTGTAATCATTGAACTAGAGAACATTCTAATTTTGCAACTATTGAAACTTCTATGTAACTATTTTCCCCCCAAGATAGGAGCGCCCATGTGAGAAACTAGTGCCCGTGCATTCCTGTCTATTATAGGTGCTTCTATCTAGGATGTGAATTTTGGCCAAGTCTATTTCTAGCCCTGTTTTGTAACTAATTTTTGTTCTAATCATGTTATTTGTGTTTATATAAATGTTGTAAGGGTGAAAAAAATTTCACACTATTTTTCCCCACTCGTTTTGGGTGTGTGAGATGAACAAATGTGAACGAATCCCAAACGAGGAAGGTTGAAACTTATATGCATATCTGATATATGGATTACTATAGTGGGAAAAGGGATTACACATGGTAGTTACCATGGCACAATAAAAATAATAGGAACATGCTAGCATAGAAGTGTTAATGACAAAAAATGCACACATAAAAAAAAAACTAGGAAAAAGCATATAGGAAAACAAAAAAGGACGCAATGAGTAGCTAGTTAAATACATGGGACACCACTCGGGATGCCATAAGACAATCAAATCCATCAAGGTTTGTGAAAACAAGGTAATAAGTAAACATATTTCATATCCCACAAACATTACAAACACAGTATAAGTAAATCAGACAACTATGATTGGAAGGAGTCCTACAAGGAAAATGTGACACATGAAACACTTGTTACCATGTTTGGAAAGATAAATAGTATGTGATAATGTAATATTTGAATATGAAAATGTGAAATATTGTAATTATAGAGCCTGATAGTAAGTGAGAAAAGGTACATGCCCCAGGGAACCTTAGTAGGAGTGGTAATGGATATGACCAAGCATCATACATTGTGGAATAACTTGTAAGTGGCCTGCATTCACCTCAAGATACCATGTGAATGTGCTTGTGTGTATGAAAATTGATAAATCATACTATGTGTTAGAATGTAATATTAATTGCCTATAAACGTTAGTTTATAATTAAATAATTAAGAATAGTTATATTCTTAATTACTTAAACATAAACTTAGTTGTTTATGTTTAAGTGATAATTAACTAATTCATATATTAAATTGGGGTGTTATTTTATCATACCCCGTCACTTAATAAGGTTCCTGACCCGTGGGATCAAATAAATATGACCTTGGGTCATATTGTGAATTCACCTCGTGTGGATTGGTGGAGAGAAGTGATAAGGGAGATCTAGACTGTAAATTATGTTTCCCACTTAATGGAATAATATCTTTTACTATGGTTTTTACCCCTCAAGGGTTTTCCACATAAATTTGTGTCACTTTATAAATTTTTTATGTGCATGGTTTAATTATTTTCATTAATGCTGATATCGTATTTTAATTTATATTGGTAAATTAATTCCTCATCCTAACATGGTACTAAAGCATTGGTTGGTTAGTCAGGTGGTTAGAAAAATGTTGATAAATAGCATCCCCCCTTCAGGACATTTTTTTTTTACACATAGTTCAAAAACATTTCAAACCTTCCAAAAAAATTTAAGTGCAGTGAAATATCCTCTGGTGTAAAATCAATGCTTAGTACCTACAATAAAATGTAAGGAAATTTGTGTGAAATATTTTATTATTTTTCTATAATTTCTAAGGTGTGTGTAGGTGAAAATAAAATCAAAGGGTAAAATTCAAGTAAACCCAAGACCTAAGGGGAGACACATCTCCATGAAAGTAGGAGTTCAAAATTTCCTATTGGCCCAAACTAATTTCATGTCCACCACGATTTTTTTTTAATATTTCATCTTTATTATTCGAATATCAAATTTTACCTATGTCACATGGACCCCTTTAAATAATAAAGGATGGATTCAAAATTTAAATAAAAGAGAGAAAAAAAAAACAATATGGTTAAAAATAATATGCACTTAGATATATGCTAAGTTGTATATTCCTAACCTATGTTCTAAACTCAAAAAGCTAAGTTGTATATCCTATAATTTTAAAAAAAAATTGTCTAATCAAATCCAAACTATAATTTATAACAATGTTATAAATTCTTAAAAATATACTTATAAAAATTATAACCGCTTAGTTTATATATAAACTTTACCTATATTATATATAGTATATAATATATAATACCTAACCTGACCTAGATTATTTGGCCCCCTTCAACAGCCCCCATCTTCATTATGTGACAAATGACATCCTTTGCACGCCTTTCAACCACTTCACTCACCTTGCACCATGTGGTACCCTTATTCCCCATCGGCCGATCACCTTTTTCTCTCCTGTTGTCACTTGGCAAGTTGTGCCCTTATTCCCCATGGGCCGACCACCTCTGTCTCTCCTGTTATCAATTGGCAAGTTGGCTACGACATTTTTTTTCTTTGTGACTTTTTTCCCACATTTGTGGGGTGGATGTTTTTAAAAGGCTTTAAAATCCTTGAAGGAAATTTTACGTGGTGTGAATTTGGTCATACCACAAATTTTTTTGTTTGAGAGTCTAAAGGCTCAGTTGTGACCTACAGTGTGGCTCACTTAAATGCAGCTCGACCTTAGACTTGGCTACGAGGTTGTCTCCATCGACTCATTGCAGCAATAATGCATGACTCAGTTAGCATTAGAATAGGCATTGGTATCACATTAGCTCGACTTGAAAGCATTAACAAGTTAACTCGTTACCAACTCATACAAGCTAAAGAAAGTGTTATAACCCCTCATAGCAGCTATGCTCCCAATTTGTTTTATATATGAATTTTATTTTTTTCATTTATTAATCTAATTATTAATTTCATTTTTTATTTTTATCTAATAGTGGGAAATTTGTTCAATAGTTTCTTTTATATTAGATAAGGAAGTCTTTTTTAATTTGAAGTGTTTTTTTACGACATGATGAATAAGTCGTTGTTTTCATGTAATACTAAAAACCAATCACTTACATTTCAACAAATTATCTTTATTGTCAAAATAATATATTGTATGTCTAGAGTACTTGTTTGACAGTTATATTATCGATGTGAATACATCAAAATACAATTGGCGTGACTTGAACAATGACATGGGGATTATTAAACTAGTATTACTATTAAAATTTATTTTTCTCATTTATTAAAATTGTTTAATTAAAAATGGGATCTAATCATTTTACGATTGACAAATCACAGATGTTGAATGAAACTAATTACATCATCTGGAAGATAAGAATGAAATCAGACTTCATGGCAGGTAAGCTTTGGATGCTCGTGAATGGTACAGAGAAGGCTCTGACTGGCAGACAAGCGACAACAGATAATGTTGTTGCATATCAATAGAGGATATATGAAGTAATGTCTATTATATCACGGAGCATGTAGGATTATATCCTCCTTCACCTCTAGAATTAGGAAATTTCAAGTGAGGCTTGGACACAACTTGAATCAATGCATGAAGGTACGCAATTATTAAAAATTATAAAGTTGATTCTAGAACCGATGACGACTCCCATGAAGGGAGATGAAAAGATAATAATTTTTTTAGCAAAAATGAAAAATAGTAAGTCTCTATTGGATGGATGTAACTATAATTTAATTCATGATAAATTATTATAATTTAATATTCAATTGAATATATATGAAATATTTAGGAATTTCATTTCAATATTGAATTCTAAATATCAAATTGAGCAGGACATCCCTGATTTGTAAACTCTAAGTGCTCTTCTAATCCAGGAATAACATGTTATGACTAATTTATATTCGAAAGAGAATGACACTTATACACTTCTCGTTCATAAATCTAAAAATAGTTCTATATTTAACAAGAATCAAAAACCAAACTTTATACCACCTAGTGAAGATAAGAAACCTGGAAACTTAAGAGTAAGTTTTGATGGCAAATGTTATAACTGTGGTAAATTTGGTCATAAGAAAGAAGTCTGTAGAGTAAAAAACAAAAATAAAAACAAAATAAAAATAAAAATAAAAAATGAAGAGAATAATCATAGATCTAATGTAGTGACTCTATAAACTACATCTATCACTTCTAACGAAAAGTAAATGTTTTATTTGTGTGTATGGTATTGAATTGAAAACAAATTGGATTTCATTCACAGTTAACTCAAAATAACTATAGTGTAATTTTTGATGGTTTATTAAGAATGAACTAGATGTGACTATAGCTAGAAGCATACAAAAAATGGCTTATATGTGTATGAAGGTTTTGCTTCGGGTTCCTAGTTGTTTATTTAAAAATAGAAGTGTTATTTAATTTTGGCATGAAAATTGATATCATTTTTTATGATCATGTATGACATGTCTCGGCTTAAATGTTCCACCTATGAAATGTGTGAAGGGTGCTTACATAGTAAGCTATCACCAAAAACCCTTCATCGGTCATTTTTTGAAGCAAACTCCATATAAATCCATGGAATGTGTCCACAGTTAGAGGATATTTTCCTAGATGATTCAGTGTATGATGTGATTATTTTTGCATGATTTGGTTATCTTTTCAGATATGTTATCTATCAGTCTTATCACATTTTTAAAGGATTAGAATAGATAATGAAGATATATATGTTGTTGATAAAAAAATTCTAAACTCTAAATGTGAATACTAAAAATATTATTATATGCATATCGAATGACACTTGGGGATGCCTTTGTGTTTGTATTGGAGACGTCCAATACTGATTACATCTAATATATATTTTACAAGATTAATATGTTGAAATTATTCAACATATTGGTAATATAACATGGTTAGTTAGTAATCATATTGTTATATAAGTTGTTATACAACTTGTGTTTAACCTATCAATGTAAGTTTTATAGATGGAACATTTATTTTACTAAATTGGGACTTATTCCGGTCCCAACAGCTAAAAAATATAGCCAATATTGGAATCCAATATTACTATTTTTGGATTCCAAAATGTCAAATATTAGAATTATTTGCACTCCAAAATCACACATATTGGTTTCCAAAATCACACATATTGGATTTCAATATCACATATATTGGAATCCAGAATCACATATATTGGAATCCAAAATCACCTATATTGGAATTATATGTACTCCAAAGTCCCATGTATTAGAATCCAAAAAATCAAATATTGGAATCCATTATATGGGCTAGTATCTGTTAGGCATTATTTATTATTTTTGATGTACATAACATGTTTCTATTTTATAAGGGATAGTGGCTGCCCGCCATTATTTATGCTATGTTATAAGGTCTAGCGGCCACCAACCATTATTTATGTTATGTTATACAGTCTAGCTGATGCTAGGCAATATTTATGACATGTTATGTACATAACATGTTTCTTATTTATACAGGATAGCAAACATATTCTCTTGTCCTTCAATGGATACAAAAAAGGCCACAACGTGGTGTTAAATTTGACGCTTGTTTAGACGTCTTTTATCATTTTTATACAAGCTAGCGACTGGTAGGCTAATGACTTTCAAGAGATGTGAGACACTTCCAAGTTCATTTACTGTGATGGGATTAAACCTCACTATAACTAGAGAATGACTGAAGATATTCTAAAGAAACTAGAAGAGGGCGTCGATCCCGACTATGAGAATATAATTAAATGTAATCCATTTTCTGATGTGCATGGTAGTGGTGAAAACCACCATCTTCTTTTTCCATCCTGATGATATTTGATGGTGGTAGGAAAAATTACAGATCTTCATTATCCTCCTATTCAAGCTCCCCACATCTCACTATGTCGGATGCCATCATTGTCATCCCTAACTCAAGAAACTAGAAAAGTAGGGAAATCCTCATGCATCTGAGGTAAATCTTAAGGGTTTACAGAGACTCAAATCTCCCTACAAATAAAAATAAACAAATGTCACCATGAGAAAAGATGTCAAAATCAATTTAAAAAATCAAGATTTGATAGCTTTGTTGTAATTAAATCAAATAAATCATTATAGTAAATGAGGAAAGTCAAAATAAAAGGATAATATTTTCATTCAAGTGAAACACAACTTATCCTATCAACACTAAAAACTATACAAAACCTTAACCGGAAATAAGTAAAATATTCCATAGAGAGATCTTCGAAGATCTTCTTCATCCATCCCGATGATATTCGGTGGTGGAAGAAGAGATTGTAGATCTTCATTAACCTCCTATTAAAGCTCCCCAAATCTCACTCTATCTAATGCCATCATTGTCTTCCCTAGCTCAAGAAAAGGGAAAAGTAGTGAAATCCTCAAACATTTGGAGAAAAATTATCACTAGTTTGCAGACACTCAAATCACCGATTATCGCAATAAAACCCTACAAATAAAAATAAGCATACTTATGCTTGCGTAAACTTCTTGTCAAGGTTTTCAAGTTAATATTTTTTTTTTAGGGGTCTGGGGGCTTATTATTCTCTCTGCCACAAATGTTAACCAATTTAGGGTTACGGTCCCATCGAATCTTCATATTTTATTTAGATTTGAGTGAATTTAAGTAGTAAATGAAAGAGTAGCAACAAATTTACACAGCAATAATTCTGTAGTCACAATATATTATTTATCCACACATACAAATAATATTTCTTCTGTATCTTCAATTGAACACCATTACACATATATAGGAGAGGATTCCCTATTATTATGGAACCACTCAATCCTATAATATCTCTTATTTAGTTGTGATTGTTACTCACGTAACAATACACAACTCAAATCCTATGAGTTTTTAAAACAACTCCAACCAACATATTATTGTTAGTAAAACAATAATATAATTACTAACATTTGTATTTAATGAATACATAAATAATGTAAACATTAATATTAGTTTCCCAACATTCCCCCCCTTAATGTTTACATGGTAACATTAGAACTTTCACACTTCCTTTGCAGCCTGCCGCCTCTGCGCGCTCATGATCTTGGCACACACTCAAACTGAAGGTAGAAGAAGGAACACATCAACTTCTTATCAACCAAGCACTGTTGGGAACACATCTAACCGACGAGGATGGGAACACGCTCAGGAATCATCTGCTTATCAACCAGTCACTCTAGGGAACACATCTGACCTAGCAGTGTGGGAACTCAAGCAAGAACACATCTGAATAGCCTTCAATGGTTTTTAGGAGGCTAACCACAAACCTAGGTACGAACAGGAACACATCTGACTGTTCTACCTCATCAAGCCTCATGATGTTGCGTTTCACTGTGTTATTTGTTCTGCACTATGTTTTTGCATTTGGAGAAATAGGAATAGCCACATACTCAACTGAAAAATTGAAAATGGAACATTGGATCATGTTGATCATGTTCCCCCCTCAATGTGAACATTTCAATTATTCAATACACAACAGGAACTCAGAAAAAGAATCACACTAGACATCAAATACTGAAAGCACACTCACACCACAAAATGTGCCACCACAGCTTCTGCGCGGCCCCGTCGTTGTCTGACCTCCAGCCTCCTATGCCTCCATCCTCCATTTGCATGCTACTAACTCAGCAGAATATATCTTTGAAGCTCATCAAGTTTCACATTGTACTTTATTTTGTTTCTCCCCCCCAATGTGAAAACAATTATTTCCAGACGTCGGATAACACCGAAAATGCGTCTGTGAGGCAATTTTTATTTTTCTTTAATATTTGACAAGACCCTCGACAATAATATGTTCAGACAAGGATGACAATCCTAAAATCACCTATTTTGACATGTTTAAATGGACTTCAAAACTTTTTACAATGACACTTTTTTTTTTTTAATTTATAATGACACACAATAACTATCAACCATAGACTAACCCCTTTTTAAAACATAATTACATTTGAGACAGTTTTACAATAGTGATGATACAAATGACTCATTAAATAGATGACAACACTTTAGAGATGACTCTACAACACTATTACTTTAATAAACTCAAACTTTTACCATTTAATACTACTAAAAACATAACTTGAATGAAGACTAATGGCACTATTAGAACCTCTAATTGCTAAATCCACTTAAATATAGGAATTAATACATGGAAGCATAGACACGAATGTGTTGGGAATGTTCAAACCTCAAGACAAACATGTGGAGCCTAACAATGGATGGTCGAATGAAGCCAAGAATGTATGAACTGTAATTGATGTGATACATTTTTATCCTCAACGATTTTGTGACATTGATCAACAATGGTCACCAATGAGCAATGTAATCTCCAGACACCTTTCCTTCTCCAAACATCACTACCAACGTTCATTACAAGTGGCATAGTTGAGATGAATTGACCAACAGGTTGCATATACTGGAATATGTGTTTTATAACAAACACCTTCATCAATAAACACTTAACACGGCTCTATAAATGGTGCACCCCTATGATTTCTACCTGTTTCTTAATATTTTATTTCACCTCCACGTAGATCACATTGATGGAAACAAGCTTACCGAAATTCTTGCAAGCACTTCGCAGGAACAAACACATGCACAAAACCCGTCACATTTCTGAACAGAACTGCTCACTTATCAAAATGAATTTTCCAAAACGATTTCTGGGTTTTATTCCTCGCGTTGTAACCTTTTCGGAACACTTTGAAATTCTCAATTTTGTTAAGAAATGAGAAATTTATGAGTATTTTACTGAAGGTCAGTTTTGGATCAAGCTTGGCGGAAGAGCTACGTGTTGGAGATGACATCAAAGATCAAATCAACAGTGATGAATCGATATTTACCATGCCAATAGAACCACGTCATCAATTTGATTCTCCTCAACTTGCATAGTTATGGAAACACACGTCTTTCTCTATTTTGTATCAATGTTATCTTTCTTTATTTCCTGATTGCAAATATTCTTTGCATTCAATAGCCACACATTAATGTACACAGAATTACACTTGCACCAGAGAGTCAAGATTTGACAGAATAACAATCCACAGATTTTCCACGCAGCTATCAAAGAGATCTAAGCTAAAGTTATTTAATTTTATACTAAAAATTTTACACAAATCTAATTTCTCTCATTACCAGGGGCAGCAACGAATTTGGAGAAGCCCCTTACTAAATATTCACAAGCCCATACTTGCTCTGGTACCAAATAAAAGAGCAGCAACAAATTTACACAGCAATAATTCTGTAGTCACAATATATTATTTATCCACACATACAAATAATATTTCTTTTGTATCTTCAATTGAACACCATTACACATATATAGGAGAGGATTCCCTATTATTATGGAACCACTCAATCCTATAATATCTCTTATTTATTTGTGATTGTTACTCACGTAACAATACACAACTCAAATCATATGAGTTGTTAAAACAACTCCAACCAACATATTATTGTTAGTATAACAATAATATAATTACTAACATTTGTATTTAATGAATACATAAATAATGTAAACATTAATATTAGTTTCCTAACAGTAAATTACTATTACTATCCCATTCAATCGAAAACCTCCATAGCCTCATATTTAACATCAAGTCATTACTAATTGTCATGTATGCAAGACAAAAATTGTCCTCTCAGCCACTAACCTCAAGCCTATGTGATGTTGTAACAACACTAATTCGAATAACATATTAAACCCAACGGTCAGTAGGCTTAAAAATGAACACAGTGGACGCTAGGATTAAATTTTTTGTTTGGAATTCATGCGATAGAATTTGAATATACTATTAATCTCAGCGGCTACTAGGCTTAAATTTTCATTTGGAATCATGAGTATTCAGGAAAGAAATGTAGTGAACAACCACCCTAATGGTCATTGGTCGTTAAAATAGTCTTTTAAAATTGAAATATAATTGTGGGGAGCATTCAAAGCGCTCCACTATGTTCTGTTTGGTCCATATGGAGAAGTTCAACCCCTACCTCAAGGTGCCCCCATGTCCACTTTTTGAAAGCATCAAATGAACTCAATGGGAATGGAACTTGGGTTGATGATTACAAACTACTTGTAAAATTTAGATGGTAAACACTTTTATTACCAGAGCTATGAAATGGAGTGGTAGAGGAGCACTTTCTCTAAGCGAGACATGGAGGTGGGATTAGATCCTTAATTTCTACCAAGTGATCCATATTCAAACCACCCTGTTATATTCCGCTTGGTCCATATGGAGAAGTTTGACTCCTACCTCAAGGTGTCCCCATGGCCACTTATTGAAAGTATCCAATGAAATCAATGGGAATGGAACTTGGGTTGATGATTACAAAATAATTATAAATTCTAGATGGAAAATGATTTTATTATACCAAATCTATTAACTGGATTAGTGTAGGATCACTTTCTCTAAGTAGGACATGGAGGTGGGTTTGGGTCCTTAATATCCACTGAGTGATCCACATTCAAAGTGGCCTGCTATTTTCTGCTTGGTCCATATGGATAAGTTTGAACCCTACCTCAAGGTGTCCCCATGGCCACTTACTGAAAGCATCCAATGAACTCAATGGGAATGGAACTTGGGTTGATGATTACAAACTACTTGTAACTCACCAATAGCCCAAGAACTTGAGTTCATCATGTCTTTGAATATTTGTTGTCTAGTCATGTATTTGAATATCTGTCAAATCATTACTAATGGTCCTGTATGCAAGACAATAACTATCCTGGTGGTCATTAACCTCAAGCCTCTGTAATGTTGCAAGAACATTGATTCGAATAATATATTGAACCCAGTGGCCACTAGGATTAATATTGAACCCAGTGGCCACTAGAATTAAAATTGAACACAACGGCCGCTAGGCTTAAATTTTCATTTGGAATTCATGTGATATAATTCAAATATAATATTGAGCTCAGCGGCCGCTAAGATTAAATTTTCATTTGGAATCATGAGTATTCAAGAAATAAATGTAGTGAGCAACCAACCTAGTGGTCATTAGTCATTAAAAATAGTCTTTTAAAAATTGAAATATAATTTCAGGGAGCATTCGAAGTGCCCCGCTATGTTCTGCTTTGTCCATATGGAGAAGTTTGGCCCCTACCTCAAGGTGTCCCCATGGCCACTTATTGAAATCATCAAATGAACTCAATGGGAATGGAACTTGGGTTGATGATTACAAAATGCTTGTAAATTTTGGATGGTAAACACTTTTATTATACCAGAGCTATGAATTGGAGTGGTGGAGGAACACTTTCTCTAAGCATGACATGGAGGTAGGCTTGGGTCCTTAATGTCCATCGATATATCCACATTCGAAGTGCCCCACTATGTTCCACTTGGTTCATATGGAGAATTTCAACCCCTACCTCAAGGTGTCCCCATGACCACTTATTGAAAGCATCAAATGAACTCAATGGGAATGGAACTTGGGTTGATGATTACAAACTACTTGTAATTTACCAATAGCCCAAGAACTTGGGTTCATCCTGTCTTTGAATATATTTTCTCTAGTCGTGTATTTGAATATCCTTCAATTCATTACTAATTGTCATGTATGTAAGATAACAACTATCCTAGTAGTCGCTAACCTCAAGCCTCTGTGATGTTGCAAAAATGCTAATTTGAATAACATATTAAACCTAGTGGCCACTAGGATTAAATTTTCATTTGGAATCATGAGTATTTAGGAAAGAAATGTAGTGAGAAAAAACCCTAGCGCTCGACATTCATTAAAAATAGTCTTTTAAAATTTAAATATAATTGTGAGGAGTATACTTAGATTTTCAATCGAGTCGTTATCAATTGTCCTGAATGCAAGACAACAAATATCCTAGCGTCCGCTAGGAATATCATAAAATAAAATTCAAATAGCAAGTTGTACTCAAAGGCCGCCTAGCTAAACAATTGGTGTTGGATTTTAGTTCAGTTTTGAGTTTTTAGTCGGGTTGTTAATCAATATCTTGAATGCAAAGACAAGAATTATCCTAGCAGTCGTTAATCTTAAGTATTTATTATGTTACACAAATGCAATGGAATAATCTACAACATTAGCAACCGCTAGGCTTCGAATATCATGTGATATACTTTGAATAACATATTGAAATCAGCGGCCGCAATGCAGAAAATTTAGTTTTGGAATATGTGTATTCTGGAAAAAAATTTAAATTAATCTTGTCTTTGAATATTTGTTGTCTTGGAACATCAAAGAAAGTAAGTAAACATCCACCCTAGAGGTCACTAGTCTTAGAAGGTAGTAATATAACATCCAAATATAATAAAGGAGCTAGTTAATTTTTCAGTTGGGCCATTACTAATTGTCCTATATGTAAGGAAACAAATATCCTAGCAGCCGTTAATCTCATGTTTTTGTTATGTTACACCAATGTTATCTACTAATCATCAACATTTGTGACCACTAGGCTTCGAGTATCATGGTAGGATTCTAATAAATTAATACATAAATATAAATATAATAATGGGGCTTAGCTTGGTTTTAAGGTGAGCCATCTTAGTTATATTGTATGTGAGTCAACCAAAATCTTAGTGGCCGCTAGTCTTCGTTCTTGTTTGAAAAATGTATTCAGGAAACTCTTTAATATTTGTCTTGTCTTGGAATATTTATTGCCTTGTGTTGTCTTGTAATAGCTAGGAAATGTCAGAAACATCAAGTTTAATAGCCTCTAGCTTTGGAATATGTTTTTAATTAGATAGGGTAAAAAGCAAGGATGGGCTCCTAGAGGCCAGAACAAAAATATTATGACATGACTACACAAAAGAGAATACAAAAGAGGAATAGGACCACAAAGAGTTAAACAAACTTAACTCCATTATAAGAGTCGGTCTAGAAAAATAACTAACAGAAGAAACCTAAACCAGATCAAAAAGAAGTAGAGACAGTTGCCCCACAATCTGTTAAAAGTTCAGGAACATATCCTTTAGTTTTCCTTGTGATTTTTGGGGGGTTGACTTCTTTGGTCTTAGCCTTCTTGCTTGTCTCCATATTCAACTTCTTCTGGGGATGCTCCTCATCTTTTTCATCCTCATAATTTTCCTCTATCTCATCCTCCTCTTCCTTCTCCTCCTCAGAATTGGAATACCTCATTTTCTATTGCTCCTCTTCCACTACTTGCAACTGAGCACCCAAATCCCGAACAAGTTTATCCAACCCCTTGATGTCCACCCCAATACTCTTTTGGGTAATGTAGATTTGTTTGGTGGATTTAATGTTTTCAATCATACCATTCCTGACCACCGAATTAGTCTCTTCCATAACCTAAACCATAGTCTCCAAATACTGCACTTTGTTCTTCAACATCTCAAGGCTTTTCTCATCTTCCACAAACACTTTTTCAAACTTCCTATTTTTCCATCCCTTCTGCATTCTTCTCATCTCCCACTTTCTTAATACCCAAATTACCCTCACACATATTATTGAAACATTCTACCAAATTAATATCCTCCTCACCCTCGATTTGGGGCATAGGTTTGTCCAGGGTTGGTTTACCATTTCTAAACAGGAGAAGAACGAGCCCCTCATGAATTGGGGTATCCACCTTGCCACGTTAGAAATCCTTCACCAAAGTGGTCAGATACATGAATAAAAATAAAGGGATACTAAGAATTTTCTTCTGTCTAAACATGCTAAGGAATGATAAGTGATGAGTATAGATCTTGCGGAATTTACCTTCCAAGGTGAGATAATTCATAATATGCAAACATACCTCCCACCACACCCCAGGGATGTAAGACCATGCAATGCCATTAGTGAAGAAATGGATAGTTTCCTTTCCCACGAAAAAGGTTTTGATTTCTTGCTCATGCTTGTTCCTGTCCTTAAATTTTTGTAGACCTACCATGTCCATGCCAATGATTTGAGAAATGGCGTCCATTGAAGTCTCAATTTTCATACCCTGGACCACCGCCTTAACATCTGTCCATGTCATCCTAAACTCCATAGTTAGTAAGGGATCATGCCCTTAGATCCGGGTGATATAATTCCTGAAGCCCCCAATCCTGAAAAAATGTCACATTGACTTGTCATCCACAATACTCCCATGACTAGACGACACCATTCTGGTTCTACCTCCTCCCATAGTGACATAATTTTTTTCCTGAAACTCAACCAGACGAAACTTACAAATTTTGATGTTAGAATTACATTTCAAAGAATAGATAAAGCCATACACTCTTGCAATTTTGGAAAATGATCCAATTAATTTCACTCTCTCGGCTTAAGGTGGAGTCATTATGATTTTTCATGAAGTATGATATCATTAATAGACCTGGGGATGACATCACCTTTATGCCAGACCTTAAAATAATTACCATGAACTCCCTCATTTTTAAATCTATCCACACATGTGTTACCAATACAAGGGGTATGAGTGATAATAAAGGTTTCAAAACTTTTAAGATGCTCTTTAATATCATGAATAATATTACCCAAAGCCCAATTTTGGGAATTCATCTTGTTAATGGCATTTATGATGAGAAGAGAGTCCCCCTTAATTAGAATATGTTTGATTCATTTTTCCCTAGCAAGAATGACCCCCCATAGAAGACCTTCGGCTTCCACTACATTGTTGCTTTGAATCCCCAAAGGGCCAGCATAAACCAAGACCCAGTCTCCTTCATGGTCCCTGAGAATGCCACCCCCTAGCCAAACCAGATTTACCTTTCAAGGCCCCATAAAAATTGAGTTTAACTCTTCCCCTTTCCAGTTTCGACCACTTAATGATAATAGAAGGAAAGCTAACCTGAGAAGTGTTGAAGGAAAATTGTTTGAGGACTTCCTATTCTTTACTATAAAAAACCTTTTTAATATTCACCTTAAAGAGTTTATAATTTTCTTTAATAGATGAGATCAAGAAAGAACTGACCTTTCTGATGTTATCTTTCTAGTTTCTGAAGATGAGAGCATTCCTTTCCTTCCATAAGCTCCAGAGGAAGTGGGTGAGGGCCATCTTCCAGGCCGCAATAAGGAAGGGAAACCTGAAAGGAAAATCCCATTGCATCTAGTAGTCCTCAATGGAGTTAGGGAAGATCCATTACACTTTGAAAAGTTCCATCACCTTAGTGAAAACCGCTTGAGAGAAGGGGAAAGAGATGAGAAGGTGGTTAGCATTTTCCTCCTCTCTATTGCAAAGCACACACCTATTAGGGAGGACCATCCCCCTTTTCCTCAAATTATCCACAGTGGGGATTTTTTTCTAAGAAGCCAGCCAAAATAAAATGTTAACTTTAGGTAAGAGTTCCTTCACCCAAAATTTACCCCAATAATATTTTTTAATATAGTCCTTCAAATTTAGGAAATAGGCAGATTTGATAGAGAAATTTCCAGAGTCTTCTTCCTTCCATATAATGGAATCCTCATTCTGTTGGAAGAAAGGAATATAGAAGCTCTTTAATTTAGAATTGAGATTATCAAAAAAATTATCATCCCTGATGAAATTAGAGGGGGATTCATAATCTCCCACAAAATATTATTATTGGAAAATATCCAATAATCTCTAACCCAGAATTTTTCCATGTCTTCAAAGTACTGTGCAACATATCTCCCAGATTCTTCCTCCACCAACAGCTTATCAGTAAATGAGAAATCCTTCCAAAAATGAATTTTATTTCCTTTCCTAATATTACATTTAATAACCATGCTCATGATCTCCCTAGAAGAGAGAAAATAATTCAAAAAAATATCCCCTATGGAGATTATCCTACAGGAAGAAAGTTTCAATTCTTCCAATATTCCTTAAATATTTCCTTTTGATGATATCAATCCATAGACTTTCTTCCTTTAAAGAATCTCATATTCTTTAACCCCAGCCCACTAAAAACCTTGGGTTTAGTCACTTTCTCCCAGGCCACTAAAGGAAATTTGAACTTCTCCTTAGCCCCAGCCCACAGGAATATTTTGAGGATTTTTCCAAAGCCTCAAAAATCTTAACCGGTAGCCTGAAAAAATGACATAACATAAATGGGGATTCCTTGGAGAGAAATCTAGAGCAATTGAATCTTACCTGCTTGAGAGAGGAGAATCCCCTTCCAAGTAGTCAATTTTTTGTTAACTATTTCCTGCAGAATGTTCCAGATGGAAAGATCTGGTTTCTTATGGATGAGGGGCATTCATAGATAGGAGTCCAGGAAGGTATTAATCTTGCATCCAAAAAATGGGTGAGTCTCACTTGAAATCCCCCATCCACATTAATGAACAAAATAACACTTTTTCATAAATTGAAAAGTTGTCCAGAGACCTCCTTATACTCATTCAGGACACCTTTAAAAATAGAGGCTTCCTGAATAGAAGCTTTCCCATAAAGAAGTTGTCATCGAAAAATTGATTAAGGTAAGTAGGTTGAAGACCATTTGAAATTTTGAGACCTTGCAAGAGATTGAGGAAGACCGTCTGGTTACAAAGTCTACTTAAATCCTCTACCATAATAGTATAAAGGAAAGGGGAGAGGGGTCCACCCTATATGATTCGTCAACCAACTTGAAAGAATCCTTCCAATTTTCCATTAAAAACAACAGAGAAACTGGCATAATAAATGTAGGCCATAACCATATTGATAAAGAACTTGTCAAAACCCACCTTGGTCAATATGGACCATAGAAAGGCCCATGAAACCCTGTTATAGGATTTGTGCATATCCAACTTCACAAACATAGTATATCTTCCCGAGATTTTGATAGAATGAATGGCCTCTTGGATAACCACAATGTTGTCCAAAATTTTTCTACCTGAAGGAAAGGCCCCTTGGTTAAGAGAGATGAAATTGGCAAGAACCTTCCTAAGCCTAAAAGCTAAAATTTTAGTAATTAGTTTGTAGCTAGTGTTGCACAGGCTAATGGATCTGAAATCTTTAACATATTTGGCCCCAATCATCTTGGGGAAGAGGACCAATAAATTAATTTTCATTTGTTTAAGAATTTGACCATTAGTAAAGAAATTCTAGATCATTTCAATGACCTCACTCTTTACCACTTCTCAAAAATGTTGGAAGAAAAAAGTCGGGAACCCATCAGGTCCAAGGGATTTATCCAGTTCCATGTCAAAAACAAAAAATCTAATCTCTTATCTCCTAGAAGGAGAATAATTTCTCTATTATCGTATTGCTAGATGACATTCTGGAAAATCCCTAAAAATTTCTCCCAAGAAGTCTTATTCGGGTCTAACCCAGGAAGAAAGAGGTCCTTGAAATAATTGATAATTGTTTCATTGATTTCTTTTTCATCATCGGTAAGTGTTCTGTCATTTCTCCTGAGTTCCTTGATTTTGAGATGATGGTTTTGGAAGTAGCATAGAAATGAAAAAAAATTATGTTTCTATCACCCTCCTTTAACCATTTAACCCTAGATTTTTGCTTCCACTACACTTCCTCTTTAGCCAGGATATCATGATATTCAATGAGAAGAGTTTGCTCTTGAATTTTAAGTGCTTGATTAAACCCATATTCTTCCATCAAGTCCTCAATAGTTCGTAAATCTTCCTCTATTATGCTCTTAGCCTAAAAAATGTTCCCAAAAATCTCCTTATTCCATATTCTTAGGTTTTTTTTAGCATGTTTCAAATTGAAGATTAATTTAAACATCAGAACCCCATGGAATGATACCCCCCACCATTCTTGAATTATCTTGAGTATGTCGAGGTGTTGGAGCCATGTTTTTTCAAATATAAAGGGTTTTGCTTTCTTAGGGATAGCCATACCCAACTTGAGAATGATCGGGTTATGGTCAGAACCAGTTCTAGGAAAGAAGGGCAGAGAATGGAGTTGATTAAGCATGCAAGTATGGCTCACCACAAACATGTCTAGTCTAATATAAATAAGATCATGTCCAATTATTTTGTTTTCCCAAGTGAATTTAGAATCTCCTAGCTCTAGATCAAAATGATCATTATTCACCAGAAAGTTAGCCAAATCATCCATATTGTCAGTATAGGAAATGGGACCCCCTTTTTTGTTAGGGAAAAGAGGGTTTTTGAAATCTCCCCCAACAATCCAATCACCATCCTTAGATAAAAGCCTACACCTTGTGAGAACCCCCCAAAGAAGCTTTCTACCACCCACGAAGTTGGGAGCATAGATATTTGACACAATCTAGGACTTATTAGAAGCTAGATTGGTGAAACACATAGTCAGATGGTTGGCTAAAGACATAAGCACTACACCTTTAACCGTATGAGGATTCTAGAGGCTGGCAATGCCTCCTAGAGCCCCATCCGAGATTACTCCATCTAAGAGGCTATCTTTCCATATTGATCTACTTACATCTTTAAATCTTTCAGTACTCATTTTAGTTTCTTGGATCATCAAAATGTCAAGTTTATATTTTTACCTTAAGTCCTTAACAATTCTATGCTTACTGGGGTTATTCAACCCTCTTACATTCCAGGATAGTAGATTCATTTTTTTTGAGTGGGGAAACCTAAGGGTTTTTTACAACCCTTTATCCATATATTTCTTTTTCAAGGTCTCCCTCTTTTCCTTGTTGAATTTTCTCCCTTTAGGAGTCAATTCTTTACCCACATTTGCTCTAAATTGCTTCTAGTAAAATTCTTGGTCCCCATGACTGGGGTAATAGGTGAAGACCCTGGTTCCACATAATCCTAGACAAAATCTCCCATCAAGAGATCAAAAGCATTTGATTTCGAGATTCCTTCCTCCTGTCTTTGTCCAAAATATATTTTCCCTATCAAAGAAACCTCCTCCATAGAAGGCCCCTGAGCCACTTTCAAAGCATAGTTACCTTCTGATTTAGAAAAATATTCAACTTCCTTCTATTTTATATTTGGCAATGTAGAATCCTCATCATTCTTCTTATCATTATCTGCTTTAACCCTTTCATCCTTGTTCTTTGGAGCTTCTTCTTCAGCTAAAACTTGTGTCTCTAAGACCATAGTCTCCTTTGAAACATATTGATCCCCTCCAAGGTCTTGACTAACGATTCTTCTATTTTTCCCCACTTTTCTCCATTCTACATTATCTTTATTAGGATCCATAGAGTGGGGTTTTGGACCTATCTCTTGTTTTTTCTTCTATGTAGGACAACCTCTATGATCATGCCCAATAGTTTTACACTTTCTACAAACAAAACAAGACAACACATACTCAAACTTATGCACCCAATCCCCAAATTTTTAGAGCATCTTAATAGATTCTTCTAGAGTAGCTTCTTGTTTCATATTAATGCAAAATCTTGCATGCGTTAACCTAGTTCAAGATTTAGTGACAGGATCTATCACTATCGAGGAGCCCAAGCTTTTGGCAATACCAATCAGGACCTCTGGTTCCCAAAAATCAAGAGATAATCCTGAAAGGTTCGCCCAGATAGGATATTTAGAGACAGTTTTTTCATAAAGATTGAATGTTGGCTCCCATTGATGAACCACCACATGTGATTTTCCAAAAAACCAGGGCCCTCTAGCCAAAATTATTGTAACATGTTCTTTACTAGATAAATAAATTAAGAAGAAACCATTCACATAAGCAGTTACCTCAATAGAACCATTGTGAGCCCATCTTCTCTTGGCCTAGCTACAAAAAAAATCAAGGTTGTGGCGGGATCCCCAACATTTAGCAAACAAATATCCTTCCATATTTTCCTTAGCTTGCTCCAAGAGAGAATCTGATATTTTAAGGGATATGATACCCTTTTCTTTGGAAGGCTCCAATCCTTCCAAATATTTTTTTTATAAATTTTTCCTGACCAACCTCTACCCACATGGACTCCACCTCTAGCTCCACTCTTTCATCCTTACCTGGCTCAGGCACGTTCTCCTACACCAACCCGTGAGGCTCCTCAGGGTCCACAAATTCCACAGAAAGTTGGCCATCGCTCCTGCTTCCATCGTTCAAACTAGAGTTTCCCACTCCTTCGAAATTAAAAACTCCACATCTTGCTCCCATCGCTCCCATATAATCACACTTGCATAGCCAAATTATTTCTAATATCAATACAATTTTCAAGGATCGATAGGAAAATATTTTAAAACATGTTTGGATTGCGAGCCTTGGAATAAGTTATTTTAGAATTTAAATTTTTTTGTTTTATATTGGCTCATTTATCAAGTAAGTAGTTATTAGCTGTAAATGAGATATATGTTTATAAATACAATTATTAACATTTATATTTAATAATATTTACGAGAATATATAATGTACTTGCCTTTTTATAAACATAAAAAAATTATAAATACAATGCATTTAATTATTTCTATGCGGAAAAACAAATATAAAAAACTATGTATATTAATGCACCAATCAAGTGAGAATTTAATATTGAAGAATTAGTCACGACTATTTCTTTCATATTAAAAAAAGCATTAAAGGAAGTCAAAATGATTACCTAAGCTATACAAAATCAAACCATTACAATTTATAAAAAAAGAATATGTGACTCGTGTTTTGCTGTTAGAGATAGATGTTAGAGCTTATAGGAAAAAATAAATAGACGAAGAAGAATGAAAAAAATCAACAACAAAAAACCAGAGAGATAGATAGAAGGGTTAAAAAGGGAACCCATTTAATAGACATGAATACTTGAGCTATGGATGAGCGTAAAAAATGGGATTTTAGAAGGAATAAATATTTTAAAAGGGATTACAAAATCTTCGGTCTTGGGTAGACAAAAAAAATTCAGTTAGAGCAACACGTTTTTGAAAAGAATATGGAACGGAACTGCAAAGGCACCAAAGGGAAAGACAGGGATGGATTGTGGTGCAAAACACAAGAACTAGGTGAATACGTAGCTGCTGCAAGTGCCCACCATAAACTACGATACACATACAATAACATAGATGCTTTTGATAAATACTTCTTCTAGTTCTATCTGATATTTTGACTTAATTGATAATGTTTGTTAAAGCTCTGTATTCTCTCTAAAACATAGTATCAGTGAGATTCTATCTGCAATCTATTTTGCTTGTCTTTTTTTATTCCATCATTTATGGGCCTCATGATCTGCACTCGTACCTGTGATCTATCCACTATCACTTTTTGATGTCTTGTTTGTGTGCCCCCAAAAATGATTACGATCGTTGCCTCAACTTAGCATTAAAAAAACCTCCAGGAATCGAGCACTCAAACTAGTAAATTAGTTGATTTCAAGAGCTCCTTTTCTACACTTACAAAATAAAAAATAAACCCTACTATATATTTCTCTACTCTTTTTTTTTCAAATGCATTCAATGAAAGAAATTCTAAAAACTGGAAAAAAAAAAGTGGGAATAGGAAATTTCAAAATTTGAATTTCCCCTTCTTAAAGTGAAAGTGCGGGATTTTGATATTTAAAATATTGGCATTTAATGCAGGGGATTTCGCATATCATATTTTGAATTAAATCGTCATTAATATTTGCATTTAATTTGGGGCATAAGGTGGGATACGGGGAAATCAAATTGATTAATTTTACCTACTTTAGAAACAAGTGGGGCAACTACAAAAGTTTCTTTGTGATCACTCGGGAAAAAATACAAATATTGATTTAAGCATAATAAAAATCCATTTAGGAAATAGAAGTGAACATTAGGAACCTCATTAATTATTAATTTTTGTCGAGTGTGATTTCGATATTTTTTAAATATAATGTGCGTTAATTCAGGGGATATTGTGGGATTCTGGGAAATCAAATATATTAATACTACCTACTTTAGAAACAAGTAGGACATTGATAAAGGTTTCTTTGTAGAATCGTAGCAAAACAATAATTGTTAATTTCAGCATAATATAAAACCATTTAGAAAATAGAAGTGAATATTAGGAAACAAAAAAATTAAATTTTAAGAGAGCGATATACGCCTCGTTAATTATTAATTTTTTATCTAGTGCAAATTTGGTATTTTATAAATAAAATGTGTGTTAATTTAGGAGATAGTGTGGGATTCAGGGAAATCAAATTTATTAATACTACCTACATTAGAAACAAGTGGAACATCGAAAAAAAATTCTTTGTGGACTCGCGGAAAAATGAAATTTTTTAATTTTAGCATGATAAAAAACCATTTAGAAAACAGAAGTGAACATTAGGAAACATAAAAATTTTAATTTTAAGAGAAAGATATATGCCTCATTAATTATTACTTTTTATCTAGTGATAATTCATATTTTATAAATATAATTTGCGTTAATTCGGGGAATAGCATGGGATACGGGGAAATCAAATTCATTAATACTACCTACTTTAGAGACTGTTGGGACAGTATCAAAAGATTATTTGTGAACTCGTGGGAAAATGAAAAATATTAATTTAAGCATAATAAAAAACCATTTAGAAAATAGAAGTGAACGTTACGAAACTATTGTCATGCAAATGTGCAACAAGGAAATTGTCAATTTCCAAGCATGACAACTATACCCATGTGCCAAATTTTTCATGTTTTACCCTTTTGAGGCACCCCAGGTCTACCCATTCAGTTACGATGATCTCCAAATTGGTGTTAATTATTCCCTTAGGTGATTTAGGAAATTCAAATCAACCCCCCTAGGTGATTTTAGGATTTCATTGAAAAATACAAACTTTGGGCAGTTGTGGGAAGGGCTATCACTAGCCTTCCTAGGACTAGAGAAACCCCATGGAACAAAACAGAAAATCCAAACCAAAAACAGAGGTGATTCAAAAGCCTTGGGATGTCATGGAAGTGATTCAGGAAGGACTTAAAAAAGTTGGGGCAGTTTCACCAACATTAGGGTTCACATGCCTAGGTAGTGCACAAGCCAAAACAGTTGTTGAGCTTTAGAAGGTGATTTCAGGAGCTCCAGATGGAGTTAGGAGGAAAAAAACATCATCTAAAAGGAAATTCCATGCCCTACAAGATATTGAAATTACTTTTTTCACAATACTTTGGCGTAATGGGTTTGCAAGCAGTTTTTATCATGTAAAAGTGGAGTACCAAATAAGAACTCCACTATTTCAGGGGGGAAATGGAGTAATTAAGACCTAAACCCCCACTTTTGGATTCAGAAGGATATTTATAGTCAATATCATATACAATTTCATCAAAAACATCCATCAGGAGCTCAAGTTATCGTCGTTTCAAGTTACCCTCTTAGAGCGAGTTCGGGAGTTGGTCAAATTTTGGAAGGACACATGTCATCTCCAGGAGCCTAGTAGGATTTTTTGTCCCTCGAGATCAATGACATCAAGATCATGAAAATTTACCTAGCACCCATGAATCCCTCTGGACTCACATACGACCTCCAGGATTGTGAGTTCAGCCCCCAGGTGTTTGCGAGAGCTCAAAACCTTCACTGTCGGATCTCCACCACGTGTCATCACCTAGAGCACCGTGAAAATTGATAGCCCTCATGTCCCTTTGAGATGAGGGAAATAAAACATGGAAAAATGTACCCATCCCCTAAGGAGACTCCTAGTCACTCATGTTACATCTTCAAGGCTTAATTTCCAGCCCCCATGTGCTTATCAAGCCTTCATTCTTAACCATCAGATTTTTGCCATGTGTCATCACCTTGCTCGCCTTGGAATTTGATATCCCTCATGTCCCTTTAAGGTGACAGACATCAAACATGGAAAAATACACCCCAGCTTTGCTATGCAATTTTTAAATGTTTGAAATTTGGCACTTAATCATTTCCCCCCAATTCTTCTTCACAACTTCACATGTTGCCTTAGCTTTGTTCATGATTTTCCAGACACTGAATCCAACATTATTACTCTAAAACATCTCCACCATGGCCAAAAAATCCTCCACTCCATGAAAATTCATAGGTATTAAAGAAAAAATGGGTCAAAATAATGAAGAACGATAGAGAAATGAAGAAAAATGAAGATTTTTCACCGATAACCACGAAGTCCCCTAATCGAAAAATATTAATATCTTGCAAAATACAAGTCAGATTAAGCTGTCATTTTTTGCAAACTTCCAAATTTTTCAAGAAAATCAAAATTCAATAAATGGGAGGTCAAATGGTGCCATAAAACATTTATTCCAACAAAATCCCCATTTCATGCATCGGCTCACATTTGTAAGATTTCCCATCAGTCCAAAAATCGAAATGAGCTAAAAACTTGCACACGGACTCCAAATGAAAAACCTATCACAATGAAGTTTTTTTCGTCATGAAAGGAGACAAAAACTAGACATGTAAATTTTGAAATCCATTAATGGCCACCATGGCAGCTCTGTGCACGAAGCCACTACTAGGTGAAAATTTTAAATTTTATTTCCAGTTATTCTAGTGGGAAAAATTATAGTAAATTCAGAGGACATGATCGCGATGACGAGCCGAGTCCAAAAAAATATGTTTCGTCGCGAACCGAGCACCCGAAATTCACTTTTAAAAAATAGTAAGCTTTCCTGCACATGCTTGCTATCTTCGGTAAGTCTTCATCAAAAGTGACCGCAACAACTGTGGTGAAGGCAATGTGCACTAAATGTCACTAGGAATTCAGAATGAGTGTTCATAGCATAAAATATTGAAAATGACCACTTACTAAGAAATAGTAAGCTCTCTATGTGGGTACTCCCTATTAATGGTAATTCATACTTAATGGGTAGTTTTGGAACAATGGGACATGGAGGGATGATCATTCGGGTCAACACCATCATTCAGGATCATCCATTGGCATTTCTCATAGGGAATTAGAGACTCATCTCATAGAATTCACAGTGTCTCCCGACACTCACTTCATGGCTCGAGTTGTAAGAGTATCTTATGCAGGGTGGAAGTTCTGGTCATCGACAGAACCATTCAATAGTGTTTTTAAACAATCACTCTAAAGCATCTATGAGCCAATTTGAAGCAGTTTCACATGAGTTTGAAGATTTATAGTTTCATCACATTGGATTTTTCCATCAATGAGGATCATCAGAATTCATCAGGGATCACATCTTCTCTTCTTCTTCTCTCTCTTCTCTTCATACCCCCAAATTTCTCTCTTTTCTCAATGTTCTAATTTTTCATTCAGGTTGCACTTTTTCATATGTCTTAATGTTCCTAATGTAATAAGTCACCTTTATGTTATAAAAAGGGACTTAAAAGTTTGCTAGGAAGTTGAAAGTTTTAAGTTGTGCGAGGACATATTAAAAGGCATTAGGGGGTAGATGATGAGTCACCTCTCATTCTATAAATTGTAAAACCATTCCCATTTCAAAGGATTGGTGATTGATTTTGTAAACTCAAGAGTGTATTGTACTTTGAGAGAACAAGGGAGATAACCATTTTCTTCCATTTTCCCCTTCACTAATTTTACTCCATTCCCACACTATGTATAACTTTTGTTTAAGCAATCAATAAAAGAAGAAGGAGTTTCTAGCTTTCTTTGACTAAGGGGTTTCTTGATACTTTGTGATCAATAAATTCTATTTAGTCTTGTTGATATATGCAGAGTTGTTTCTTCCCATAAATGCATATGTTTAAATTTCTAACTAGTGTGTACAAGAATCTGATTTTCTACCTGCAACATTAGTTCTCCTATCTCATTTCTCACTCACCTTTGCTACTTTATAGACAAAGTCATCTCTAGCAAGAAATTTCTAACTTTACCGCAGGGTCATTAGTGTGCCCCTATTGGATCCCCGACTGCAAGGCCACCAGTAAAATCCACCTTTTTACCCACGCATGCATATACGGAAGTTACACTGGTTAAGTAGAGGGACTTAGACTCCCAGAGCATTGGCAAGAAATCCATGAATTTTTCCTCGACAATTTTTCTCAGCAGCAGATTTTGGTACCCACCCTGGGGCAGATTTAGCAACATCTACACCTAAAATACAACCGTAAGGTCCAAAAATTCAAAAAAATCAAATATTGAAAAAAAAAAAAAAAACGTTCATGAAAATCCATTGCTAAAAGATACACTGTCAAATTCCTGCATGTGACTTTTCATATTCCAAGGTGTTCTTTTGTATTACCACTGTAAGAAGTTAGGAGATACACTAGTTTGAATAGATCAAGAGGAATTGTCAACCCCACTTTTGAGGCTTTGCAAAATCAGCCAGGATGAGTTAGAGACAATCCCTACTAATTTTCTCAAGGTTCATCCCGGGTCATCAAATATTTCATCTGGGAATCCTATCCAAAATCCCATTGATACTCCCCCTTCGAATTCTCTCATTTTTCAACCGTTGTTAAGAATTGAGTTCCTGGAAGAAGAAGAATTTTAACAAGAATTTGTAAAAGAAAGAGTTAAAGTAGGAGTAGAAACAACAATGGAAGATGAAGTAGAAATAACTCGAGCCATTGTTCCATGGGGAAGGAATACAGGCTCGATTTCTCTTGAACCCCCTCTTCACGATCTACCAACAATTTCCTATAAAAACTTTCTAAAGTTCAAAGATGATGGCACACAACTCCCTGAAGAGAACATATCAACCTTCACCACATCATGTGGGATTCTTGGTGTCCAACATGAAAATGTTACTCTAATATTATTCATGGAGTCTCTCTAAGAAAAAGCAATGGAATGGTTCTACCTCTTACCTGCTTGATTCATCACTTGCTAGAATGACATCAAAAGGAAGTTTGAGGAAAGATTTATATTTACTAAGGACTATCAAAAACTCCTTGTTGAATTGGCATAAATAAAGAAAGGAGAAAATGAAACTATGAGAGACTTCATGGCTCATTTTGACCAGTTGCTCCGCAGGATACCGGAGGAGGATTCACCATTAGAAAACAATGTCAAAAGATTCTTTATTAGTTCTCAATCACCAGAGGTAGGATATTTCCTATGAAGAGTTCAACTAAGGGATATTGCAAAAGCATAAAGATTGGCCATTGAACTTGATGAAGATCTCATCCTCTCTAGAAAGATCAAGAATCCTTCAAAGGGTAAAGCTCAATGTCTTGAAGATAAAAGAACTAATCCATTTTTGAAGAAAATGGAAAATGAAATGGCATTGTTGAGGAGGGAAATATTTGACCTATTTTATTCTCAAAGAAGAAATGAAAATCAAATCACAGGAGCACCCTGAAGGCTTTCCTTGGACACCATACTTGTCAATGAGATTTGTAGGAGTAAGGAAAATGAAGAGGAGTTTGAACAAGAAAGGGAAGGTGGTGATTTCCTAGAAAGTGATGAGTTTAAGAACAATACGCAAATCATATTCTACGAATGTTATGGAGGTGATGAATATGACGAAGAAGATGCACCTAGTTTCTCATTTGCGGTATTCACTCTTTCTTAGTCTAAGAAAGGGGTCTCTTCCTCCACTGTCGCAAAGAAAAATAAGATTGAAGATCCTCCTATGGTGACTCCGCAAAACAAAATAATCATTCGAGGATCTCTGCTCCCACCCTCCTTGGAGTCTACATTGTTGAAGCTTGATCTTGTAGTAAATAAGAATCCCGAGTAAGTCTTTTAATGCCTCTTCTATTTCTAAATCTAAATTTTCTCCTGTAAAATCTAGTACTTTGAAAACTCCTAGTGTACCTTTGAATATCCACTTTATTCCCCAAAAATATACTCCTGCTTCCAAACCTATCCTAAATCCAAAATCAGTCCCTTCATCACCCTCACCCACATCTTCTCCTTTTGAATTCATATAATACGCGAACAAATCTAAAGTGCATATTATTGAAAGCAAATATTTTCAGACTCGCCCTGAACAATTTGAGAGATTCATTTGATATATCAGGAATGGAAGTTTGACACCCAATGTTGTAACACCCTATTCTAAAGGAGTACTACCAAACCCACCTACGCCTCCCTCACACAACATACTTTCCTTGAGCGCATCCAAGATTGACAAGGTTGATCCTCTTATGTCTTCCTTCTTGTTGGAGAATATGTACTAAACAATTGCATAATAGATTCTGGTGCCTCAAATAAGGTGATTCCATTGAAAGTCGCCAAGGCTCTCAAAATCCCCATGGCTCCACCCGTTGGCTCATATTACTCCTTGAATTCAAAAGAGGTCCCACTTGTAGGGAAGGTCAAATATGCACAGGTGACTCTTTCCATATTTCTAGACAATAAAGTTTTAGCAATGATTTTAGCAGTAGACATTTCGGCTTCATTTGGAATGTTGCTAAGTAGGGATTTCTATTAATAGTTGGGGGTAAATTCATATGAATTGGTCTTCCACAACCATACCAATAAAGGGGGACATGGAGAAATTTCTTCCAGAGAAGAAGATGAGATACACGGTGTGAAATTCTAGAAGTACAAGAACCAATATCTTGTATCAAGATAGCAGGAGAATGAATCTTTTCATAACAAATGAAGAAGAAGATGATATTCCCATCTTGATAGGTCCAAACATTACTTCCTGAAGAGGCATGGACCTTGAATAAGCATTTAGGAGATTCACGTTACAAGATGGCAGCCCCAAATCACCAGATGACACAAAGCATGAAGAAGAGGAAATGGTTCTTGGAGAATCTCAAATGGAAAAACCAGCTTATACGCTTACCCACGAAGAGGATATGTTTTCATTCCCATTTGGAGATGAATATGATCTCAATGCCTTTCATGGAGGGACAATACCAGCTTGTGATGAGCCCTCAAACAGTGGGAAAGAATCATCTATACAAGAAATGCTAAGAGCCACAGAAGAAACAGAAGACCCTGAGCTCAGCCTTAAACTCATGATGCAAGCCATGAATATGTAAGACAAGCATGAATCTGACTTGGAAGCCTCAAGCAGTGTGAAGATGGGCTATGTTGAAATAAATTAAGAGGAGAAATATCATTCCCCCCTGAGCCAATGGTTGATGGATTCAATGATGAAATCGAGGTATTTTCTTTCCCTTTTTAAGAGGAAGACTCTTTCCATGATGAAGAAATTGAAGCAAGGAGTTTTGAGGCCTTTGAAGCTAAAGCTCCTCTTGACAAAAGAGTGATAGAATGTGTATGTTTATGATCTTTTATTTTCAGACTTATATCACTCATCCATTTTTATTCCACGAGTAATCTGAGGGTATTTCGATTACATATGCAAGTAAGGTGGAACAACACTAGCACATGGACTAGTAGGCATGAAACCAGGGGACACTGTATTACTCGAAGGAATGGTATTTGAGAGGGCACTTCTAGCCATCCTTTGTGTAGGATAAACATGAGATGGATGAGGACGCATCGCTAGTGTGTCATATCCTATGAGAAGATCACCCAAATTCAATTGTATTTTATATCCTTATTGCACAAGATGTTGAATTGGTTATGCATTGGTAGGGGTGTATCCCTTATTGTCAACAGTATACCCCATGTTGTACCCTATTGCATAGGTAGGTTGTGAAGGTTGGGAACTCTCTATTTCTCTAATCCTATCAACTAAGGTATAAATAACATCATGGGGTGAGGATTGAGTTCTTTGTTAGGGTGCCTACGGTGTAGGGTTTGGTTGAGAGGACACATGATACCCTATTATAAATCATTCAGTGTTGTCATTTTTGTCTTCCTTGAAAATAGGAATCTCAGGATAGGTAGTTTATGCATTATTTTTGAACATCTCAGAGGTGTGAATCTTCATCCTATCTAAGGACTCGTCTATTGTTTGAAGAATATTAGAAATTCATGTGAAAATTAAATCTTCTATTGATTACATGCTAATGTGAGGTCTTGAAAAGACTTTAGGGTAAGTGTTTGTTCCACCTATAAAATCTATGTTGTTTGAATCGGGTTGACTATATTACATGTTTAAATGTTGATCAACCTCCTCTATTGTCAATGATTAGTGGGGTTTGAGACAGTAACGGGATGCCTACACATTGTTTGTGTAATTTTCAGCTTGTCCTGAAAGGGAAGGGGGTTGTTGTGGTTGAACATTGGTATAATATATATCAAATCTAAATGGCCTGCTGAACCTTCTACCATACATGTTTAGGGAGGTAAAAACTACCTACCAAAATAGGGGAAGAAATGAAAAGGTGATATAATAACAATGAAAGAAAAGGAAATAAGAAGGAACTAGTCTTTCACGCCGGGTTCACCAATTTTTTATGCCTTTGAAGATCAACACGTGAATCTTAGGTGTACATTGCCTCCCAAGGTCGTGTTGGGACAGCTAGAATGAGTGTGATTGAGGGTAGACTGAAATGTAGCTATAGGATAATCAGGGACTAAGAACGGGTAGTGTGAGTTCCTACGAGATAAGTTGACCAAAGGGGAATTAAAGGCTATGTACAGGTAGCGTAAGTTCCCTATTGTTTGATTATCTGATTTGATTTTTTTGCTAAACTAGGTTGAAAGTTCATTTTAAATAATTAAGAAAAGTTAATCTAGCTTAAATAAAAGACAAGTGTGTTTAATCTTTTAATTATCTAAATTCATTCCCGATTAATTACCAAAACGAAATAGACCATCTATTCTATTTGTCTGAAAAAAAAAATGAATTAAAATAAACTAATTAAACAACTAACATCTTTTTTGTATTTTTCAGAATTTAAATAAAATAATTAAATAAACTATTCTACAGACACGGGAAATTAATTAAAATAAGATACTACTGCCTCTAATAAAATAAACTAAAAACAAACAATAGCCGGATGTGGCTATTCCTCTTTTGTAGGGTTTTCTAACAATGGTATTCTAAAAGAGTGTATTCAAAATTATTAATCTAAATAAAATAAAATAAACATCTTCTACAAAATCTTTTTCCTCAAGTTTTCTAGAAAGGGAAAGCTTCTCAAAAGTAGTTTTTCCTCTTTGTGGTATGAACTTTCCTTGGCGTAAGTAAATATAAACTAATTAAAATAAATAAAAGATGTGCAAGGATTTCTTCAATTCTTCCTCCAACTAGTTTCTCGAGCAGATCCATAGGGATAAGCTGAGAATAAATTATCAAGGGAAGATATAAGAAATATTTTAACAAGAAATGATAGAAATGAAATAAATGTATTCAAGAAGTGATGAAAAATTCCTCTTCTATAATTATACCCACTTAAAACAATGCATTATTTCTATTCTAACAAACACAAATTAATTAAAACTTCAAATAATTTAAGGACAACCTCAACTTGGTTAATATTGTACTATCGTATCTTCCCAAAGGTGAGATGTATTTTTTGTCTCCTTAGCTTTGTGTTATCTTCCAAAGATAAATTCTAGTTGATCCAGGATTATACATATGCTAACTGGTAGCAAAGAAAATAAAAAGATTGGTTGTGCCTGACTTGGTGCAAGAAATAACTTAAATTAAATGGTAAGAAAGAATAGAGAAAATATTTGGTTGTCTATGTGGTTCCTCTCAAAAATTTAGCAGCATAACTTTGCCTCAAGAATGTGAAAAATCCAACCCATCATATGGGTAAAAGTTTGGCTTTTATAAAAATATGGGAAAGAATAAGTCAATTGCATGTATCGATCAAGAAGTGACAAGTCGTCAAAAGGAGAGGTAGTCAATATTATAAACATAGCCATGTATGAAGAGAAAATCAATATGATTTCAATGAGTCCAAAAATAGGAAAAATAGTTGAGAAATGAGTGATAAAATCACTCTCAAAATCCAAACACACGTTAAAAAACACATGTTTTGACTCTCTAATTTTAAGTGACATGACCGTCGGTGAAGGAAAAATGGTGGTTACACAACTTATAGTGTAGATAGACTGGCAGTTACACAACTGACATAGTAGTTATGCAACTGCTAGTATAGACAAACTGGCAATTATGCACCCATCGGGGCAGTTGCATAACTGTCGCTCAAAACAATGCCAAAATCTTAAAAAGTGGTCTTGTAAGAAAAATTAAAGTTTTTAGAAAAAACATAAAGGTTGATTTGAGTCAAAGGAGGGATGCAAAGGAAAGAGGGAAGGATCTTGACCTCATTTTTACCTTAGAATAATTTTTTTATCGTGATTGGAGACATTGTGTTTTCTATGTTGCACCGTGTAATTTTTGGGTGCGTACAACTACCTCAGCGACATGACCGTGTTGATAAAGTTGTGTAAGAAGCTTGTTCATATCAATAGTAAGATAAGAAACTAAAAGAATAAGTTGATTTATTTCCCTATTTCTCTAGGTATTTTCTCTTACAAAAGTGATCACGAGGCTGCCAAAACAGAAGTTACCCTCTCTGCCAGAAACATGCACTTATACACTCAAATGATAGACTTTGACATCCAAGGTGATCCAGACACTTTTCACCTACCCGAGTTGCATCATGTTCCAAAGGTTGAAGAATATTGGGTGAATTGTGCCAATGAGTTTGAGGTTAGAGATCGAGATCACAAGAGGTTGACAATTAATAAAATAAGAGAATTGAAGATTGATTGGTATGAAGAATGCATTCAAAAGGATGATGCGGAGATGTTTGACTTAGAATATCTAGTAGTAAAAGCCACACTCCTTCCGCAAGTTTCTTGGACCATTCGCAAGTTAGGGGATGTGAATGAACAGATGGAGGAAATCATCAAAAGGTCACAAGAGTGGTTCAAAAGGAAGATGACTTCCCTCATTTCATCAAGAAACTTCCTAACTCTTAAAAGGTAGGAATATAGTCATTCTCTTCCAAGTTCAAGGACAAAGCTCACAGCTCAGCTCACTCGAGAGAAATATCAAAGCTAGAGGCGGTGGAACCAGAGGCCCCTCGCTACATAAGGTTGCATAAGAAGGTGAGAACAACAAAGGACCTTATGGTTGATTTGGAGAAAGGATAAATTGATCTGGTTCATTGCTTAGCCCCTCAAAAATACCAAATTTTATCGTCCTCCACTGTCACATCTGCCCCACCTGTACAAGATGTTCCTTGTCATTTGAAACAAGAAGCTAAAATCATGCCTAATGTAGATCCCAAGATGAATGAGATAATTCCATGGGTTCAGGAAATGATCACAACAAAATCCTGCATAGTGCAATAGGTGGGAGTTCTTGATTTCTCCATTATCGCCTCAATGGTCAAAAGTAAGAAAGGAAAATTGGTTCAAGCAGTTTCTTGCTTTTTCAACGGCACTTCAAGAAATCAATATGTGGAAGTAGTCTAGCCAAAGTTGATCAATCCAATTGAATAAATGACTTCGGATAACTATGTGATGACCAAAATCCCCCTGAGCCTAGTAACTCATGAGGGAGATGCTCATTTATTCAAAGAATATTCCTCTCACCTCCTCACAAGTAACTAGGAGTATAAATAAAAGATTGATCAGCTAGAAGATCGCATGAAAACACTCTCCTCATGCATATAAAAATTCATGGACTTGAATGACGCTTCATCTCTTCTAATTATAGAATTTACTCCCATTACTAAATTCGATCCAGATTCAATTCAAAAATCATAGGGTTTCACCATGCAGGGGCGAGTGAATGACAAATGGGTAAACAAGGTTGTGGAAAAGGGGAAAGTGTTGTTGTCAGAGATGATCTCATTATTCAATTACATGTATGTGATAGTCACCGAGATTCAAATGAAATGGGATGAGATTGAGAAATAAAAAGAACACTGAGATCAACTGTATCCGCTAGTGACGAAGATGAGGATAGCTCATTCTCAAGTGTTGATAAACATAGAAGTATTCAATTCTCCATCATAGGACTTATCTCAAGTATGGTCCAAAACTCTCGTCACATGGTATGAAATGTTGAACCAAGCTCTATGGGAGTTAGATGTAAATGAGGAATGTGCCTCCAAGATGCAAGATGATGTCAAAACCAAGATATAAAAGCGTGGAGTTACCACCATTGATGAAAACACATATGTGGAAGACTTGTTGCAGCCTTTTGAATAAATCATCAAACAAGAAGATGGTAATCCCTTTGCATTCAAGGAGGAAACATTAGAGTCCCTCTTCGAGTTAAGGGTTGTGATATCAAAAACTGTAAAGAAACATTGGTCTTGGTTCACAAAGTGTAAGAACATCAATGTCATCTTGGACAATTGGATCGATTCATTGAATTTTGTTCATGTTACCTAAGCTAAGAAACTTGTTCATATGGCAGCCAGATATAGTAGAGAATTCAAAGGAGTGGACATCTCCCCAGAAGCACTCATAAATATTCCACTTGAGAGAAAATAAGAATCAGCAAGGGCCTTGTCTCCATCTAATTAGTTCTCTCTCTTCCCTCCCCCATCTCCTCCTTCATGTCCTTTTCTTGCTTAGGGTATTTTCCACTTTCATTTTATATTATTCCTATTTTTTCTTATTCATGTTTTATCTTATTTGACTATAGTTGATAATGTAATAAGTCACCCTCAATTAATGAAAAGGGGGATTAATTTTATTCTTAGGAATGCGAAGAGTTGCATGTTGGGTAAGGCAAACGAAATGTCATGAGGTGAAGATTAGTTCTAAAGTATATATATTGTAATGACTTCCCCATTCTTAAGGGTTGTCAATTTTGTGTGTTTAAGAGTAGAGAACTACCTAGAATAGAAAAAAGATAGTTAATTCTTTCATTTCCCTTTCATATGTTCCTCCATCTCTCTCTCTATGTACATCTTTTCCAATATGTCAATAAAGAAAAAAGTTTCATGCTTTTTTGGATGAGTGAATAAGTGAAACTTTGGGTGTTCATGGTTTCATCTTGTCTTGATATCATTAACAAGTTGTGATTATTTCTAATTTTGTGACTTGATTATTCTGATTAATTTTTGCAAGCATATGATTTTTCCTGCTTGCACCACTAATCCATCTCCTAATTTCCCACTCTTTTTCCCCACCTACCTAGAAAATTCCTCCCTTGTAATAAATTACAAGCATTTGTCATAGGTCTAGTGGAGTTTTCCTATTGGATACCCGGCCAACCAAAAAATTTTATTTTTAGTTTACAAACAATAATAGAGCTACCCCATTCAAGCAGAGGGACCTAGTCCTAAAGTGTTTGTGGAAACCCACCAATTTGTCACATTGACAAATTTTCTTGCTAACATGTTACTAACAATTTCTCTTTTCAAGTTAGAGGTCACAAATGCATCTATTTCTGGGAACGAGCTCCTTAAGGGTCTCTTTCTAGGATAGGGGTATGGTTATTCACGTAACCATTGGGTTAGGGATGATACATGGAAAGAGAATGGATTTTAGTCCTTTTTATGTTCTTATTTTTCTCTTACCTTATTATTTTCCTCACATTCTTTCTGACATCTTACTTTCTCATGACCATATTTATTTCCCATCTTGCATTATCTTTATTTTTCATGACACATTTTACACACACCCTTTTTCATTTTCCTTCCTCATCTGACCACCACTCACCCATGGGAGAATTGTGTCAGTGTAAATTTTAAATCCATAGCCGACGCCTTCACCCGTGGGTGATGACATCAGTATAAATAACCCAACTACAGCATTTTCACATCAAGACATGATAAAAAATCATAAATTACAAAAAGGAACTCACCATTATACCTTTTCTCTCTTGTGACAACTTGCATATGACTTCACTCAACTCTTGGATTTCTTGCATCTTGACTCTTAACTTGGAGATTATTCTTGTTTGGTTTTTTTTTCTTACACGTTAGGTCACCTATAGTGGGCTAGGACTAGATTGTTTCCCCTTCTCCACCAAAAATCTATTCTCTCTTGGTGTATGGTCCTTTGGGAGATAGATGCATTAGCAACCTCCCCTAACAGGTAAGTTCTCTAATCCAACTTGTCATTTTGTATAGATGAGTCTCCTACATCTTTTTTATTTACTTTATGTTAGCTTAGTATTTCATGTACATTCTAGGTTAGTATATTGTATTTCAGTTTGGTATTTCATGTTACATTATTTAATTCAGTTAGCATAGACTTTGCATGTTGATTTTGTTTATTATCACCCCTCATAGTGTCGATACCTCCATAGGGTTCATTCCTCTTCTTTGACCTGGGGCCTTAGAAACCTTAGGTTGTCCTATTATAATGGTTACTTACCTTTGGGTATGTGATTTTAGTGGTCCATGTACCCCCTTTAATTATATTTGTTGAGTGTCAAACTTGGTGTGTCCCTTACTCACTTCCTCGATGCCATACTTGAATGGATTATAAGAGTGCATGGTGTCTAGACACATTTTTTATCACCATAAATCCTTGGTGAACCTGGCGTGAAACTTATTTTATACCTTTTGATCAAGCATAGCTCGTTAAAAGCACCCATTTTTTAATTTTTGTCTCGTTTCAACCCTTAAAATTTAGAAAAACCCCAAAAAAAAAATTCTCGGACGCCATCATCCCCTATATCAATTATGTACAGGGATGATACTATCTGTTCTATCCAAACTCTTTCTTGTACACCATCAGCCCCTGTTTCAATTCTATGTAGGGTCGATTATGTCTGTTTTATTCCATTTCCTCTCCCAACGTCATCGAACCTTTTGCAAAATATATGCACAACCTATTGCATATAAACTTCATTATTCCAGAACTTTACTTTCAACTTCCAGACTACACCAATGTCTCCTCTCAGGATCTTTTTGGCTCAGTTGAATCCCCTAAACTTTTCCATGGGTTATTCATTTATGCTTGCATTCCCTCTTCACACTCCAAATTTTTATATTTTTCTTCTTGTAAGTGATAATCTTCATATATGTCTTAATATTACCCATGAATCTCTACTTCTCTCACCTTGTCCTTCTGATCACTCAAAACAAGGTTTCTCACTAAGTGTAATGTGGTTGAAACTGAACATATAGATCCTAGGTATATCATCAAAAACCTCAATAATAATGAATATCTTACACCTAATCGAAATGGAAGTATCTAAAATATATCTATGGAGATGACCATGCCTCACCTTAATTACGAAGGGATTCATCATAGTCAAACTCCTCCATGTAGGATTGATCAAGATGAATCTCCTAAAACCCCTACCCATGAACTTGATGAACACTAAGAAACACCTATAGATAAAGGCCAGCATTCTTTTGTTGATCTTAATGTATTGATAGCTAAGATCCTACATCAAATTTTCATGTCCCAAGTTGTTACCATAGCTAGTATGATTCGAATGAAAAATCAGATGTTACAAATAGTGTCTCAAAATGTGGCACCCAATGTACCTTATTTCACTCCTCATCCATTGGTGGATGTACAAGGGAATCCTATTGCTCCTCCACCAATTCAAAATGAGATGTTGCAAACTGTCCAAAATGAACCATTAGCTCCATATATCATAGCCATGGATTTGGGAGAGACTATCCCTACCATTTCTTAAGATGGTTTTGGGGATCCAACCCTCTTTCTCAAAACTTTTGGCAATATTTACAAAGAATGGATTCAAACAAATGCCTATGCAACAACTAAACATCTAGCAAAAACCTTAGTGGGTGAGGCCCTGGAATGGTATAATCAGCTTCCTCCCAATTCAACAGTTGACTAAGAAGGCTTAGTCAAGGATCTAATTTCTAAATTCCAACAGCAATATTCACCTTAAAAAACCTTGCAAAAATTCATAAATCTTAAAGAAGAAATGAATGAATCGGATCGTGGTTTTATTAAAAAGTGGAAACCTTTGTCCATACAATCTAACCATAACCTTAATAAAAAAATATTATCATAAATATTTCTTAAAGCCCTTGTACCAACCCTCCAATATAAGGTCAATTATTTCTCTCCTAACATGTTAGAGGAAGCCATCGAGCAAGTTATAAGACAAGATCACCTCATCCATGAATTTGGATGCAATTCCAACTCATCACCCAAGCTTAAAAACACAATACATATAATTAAGCCTTCAAAATTCCCAACAGAAAATAGAATGGGTGAAAATCTAGAATCATCTCACTCTATCTCCCATGCACCCTTATCTTGCGTCAAACTTCTCCAAATTCTTCCCATTCCACGAATAGTCCCCCCTTCCAAGAAAGCCTTACGTAACTTTAGGGGTGATTTATTTTATTGGTGGCATGCAACCAAAGGAAACTCACATAGTGATTGTAAGGACCTTAGGAAGGAATCCCTATACTTCTTTCTTGGTTCCTCTTTTGATTACTCTATAATCATACAAGATCGTTATGAAAAGGATCAATCCTTAGAGAGATCGTGTTCCAATCTTCAAAAGCATCACCTCAAAAATCCCATGAAGAATGTCATGGGTATTGTAGAACCATCATACAATCAAATCTTCTTGGATTCCCAATATGTCAATGTCACCAAGATTAACTATAGTGTAAGCCTTTCCTTAAATACCATGTTATTAAACCTAAGAAACCTGTTGATAACCCATATTTTTTTATACTTCCCAAGATCTGCCCATGGTGGATTCCGCTCCCACGATTGAGCCTTCACCCATGGTATCAATGGTGTTACTAAGAAATGATCCCATCCCAAATTCTTCTAACAAGATAGATCCATCAGACACAAAACCTCCATCAGGCTTGGGCACTTCTTCTATTATGCCCCTACCATGGTATCGGTGTATGGTAATTACTCCAATCCACACTGGAACTTTCTGGATGAGATAAATTCTCTTATGTGAAAAATTCCCTTTATGGATCGCATGCGTACATCGGCTTCACACCGAAGGTCCCTCCTCCAATAGTTATAAATCTTTAAGGACCCTTATTGTGTGTCTCCCAAAGCTCCATTCATGTCTATAACCCAAGAAATTCATCACATAGAGACCATGGAATGATCTCCACAAACTTCATGTTGGGATTCCTTAGCCTTATAATTTTTGGAGGATGACAATATTACCGATGAAGTCTTATTTCGTGCACATGACCCACCCCTACTCATTAGTGTCGTTATCCATGATGATCAAGTATGTAGATTCCTTGTGGATGAAGGGTTGGGAATAAACTTTACTTCTTATTCTATAATTTATAACCTCGGATTCTCCGTTGAGAACCTCAAACCTTTTTGCTTAAATTTTCATGGCTTCAAAAAAATCAAACAAAAACCCATAGGATGCATCTAGGTACCTATCACAGTCAGAACCAAAATAGTTTTCAAAAAGCTTATGGTTCTAGATCATCCTCTCTAATATAATCTCTTACTAGGTCACCTTTGATGCATCGCACATGTGCACTCGCATCATTCGGGTACCAATGTATAGAGTTCATTAACAACCAATTCTTTATACATGATTTTTATCCCAATCCATGGGATGTTTCAGTGTCGTTCCCTAATGAACCCTTCCTAATGCCCACTACTCCTGAGATCCAAGGCATTCCATACCCAGAATTCTTTGATCTTAAGTCTGAAATTCAAGTTACATTTATAGAAGTAGACAATGACGAACCTAACAAACTCTAAAACAAGGTCAACAAGAATATATTATCTGATGACATTATGCAACAGTTACCACCAGTCCTCTTACCACGTGACCGGTATCTATCAGGGCCTAAACAATAAGAACATGTTTATCATACCTCAACTTTCAATCACTTAGAATGTAATGAATTAGGAATTGTGCAACTATTTTCTGATCATCCTCCCCTCTCGCCTGATATTTTAGCAAGATCAGTGTCATGTCTAAAGAGAAAGTTCCTAAAGAGGAATAAAGTTCCTTTTCCCCCTCGATGAAGTAGGGTGCATCATTTCGCAAGCTGAGTCCAGACACCTGGAACTATTACACTACCAATGTGCCTTGGCCCAAATGTAATCCTTGTGAGTCCAATATAATACCATCAACGCATCTTATGAACCTTATGTTTATGACACTAATGATAGCGAAGATGAAAATGAAACGCTTCCCTATGTGTCTCCTACTAATCCTCCACTCTTGAACACTCCTTGGGTATTGGAACAACTCCATGATTTACGTCTCGTTATCCTTCTAAAGAAACTTCGATCCCTATGAAAACTTCACCACCCATATCAAATTTTGAGCCAACATCTCCAATTAATTATGTTCCCAGTGCTCCCAGCATGGCCATTTTGGATCCTACACCCAAAGAGGTCACCTTGAATGTCCGGGTGTTGGACATGCGATAAACTAGTTTTAGACAACACTGAAACGGAAAACAATACATGAGCCTAGAAATTGATGTGGAATAGCATGGCCCTCTCCCCACTCTGGATAATGATGAGGATATTTTGGAGCTATTATATGCATGAGAAGATAGCCTTCTTCGAGGCCATCATAAACTTGGGAATTTCCCAAAAACACCCATGTGTTTTGATGATTTTGTCACTATTATCGATCCTTGTCAAGACGAGGTATATAAACTACCTAAGGCTCTATACCATTTCTAAGATGGAAATTTTATGATAGATAAATCAACCATCAGTGTATAACTTGATGACGATCCCTTGCATGTGGTCATGCTCGGTAATTTATTCCCCCATCTACATGAACGTCACATTGAATTACTAAGAAAGCACAAGGAATTATTTGCATGGGGATATGCTGACATTCTAGGAAATGATCCAAAGATTTTCTTTCATAACATCGTCACCTATCTAAACGCTGCACAATTTCCCCCTAAAATTAATGATCTTTTTCATAAATAAATCATTATACTTCTAGATGCCAAATTCATCTGCATCGTGGAATTTCGAGTGGTTCTCCAATATTGTCTCAATTAGGAAGAAGGATACGCTCGCCATCTGTATCTGCATTGATTTCAGAAATCTTAACCTCATTTTTCCTAAATATAACTTTCTGCTACCTTTTATCGACGCTATCATCGACTCCACAGCAGGGTACAAAATTTTATATCTCACGGACAGATTCTCAAGATATAACCAAATCCAAATTGCTCCTGTTACGACAAAATGGGATAATTATTGTTATGTCAAGATGCCTTTTGGGCTCAAAAATTCCAGTGCAATATATCAACATACCATTACTCACATCTTTGATGATCTGATACACAAAATATTTGAATTTTATGTGGATGATCTACTCATCAAATCTCGACACACAGACGATAATTCTCATGAACTAGACATCACCCTAGGGCTTCTGCACAAATACAACAATCCTGAAATAAGCATATTTCTAGTGACTCGAGATAAACATTTAGGTTTATTAGTATCAAAATGTGGCATCGATGTGGGTCCAACAAATATTAAGGATATTCTAAATATGCCATGACCATATTTTATAGTAGACATACGAACTTTTCTGGGAAATCTTGGGGAAATCTGACGATTTGTCCCTGAGTTCACCTATCATGTACATGTCGTAAATGACCTACTCTGAAAGTCTACCAAACTTGAGTGGACCAAGGATTTTGAACCATATTTCGATAACATGAAATAATCTATCACTTCACTGTCGACATTATAAGCTCTTTCTCCTGATTGACCCTTATTATATACCTATTTCACTTTGGTGTCTGCTGGGAAAATGCTAGCACATGAGGATGAAAAGGTAAAGGATCATGCCATCTACTATGTTAGGTGAGCCCTACTAGATTATGATATGTGAGACACTTCCATTTAGTGATCCATCCTAGCCTTTTACTACGAATTTGCAGAATTATATGCTTTACCAAACCGCCTAAGTCATTGTTCACACATATCCTTTGCAACACTTCTTCTTGAATGTTGTCCTTCCAACGGATCAAATTGGGAAGTGGATGACTCTTCTTATGGAATTTTACCTCCACATTATCATGCAACAAGCTATAAAAGGCCAAGTTATAGTACATCAACTGGCTACCACTTTCATTCTTTCTCCTCAACCTATCCATGATGCACTACCTGATAAGGACATCGTCCTCATTTAGGGTATCAAAAATGATATTTCTATCAAAGACTATTTCTTTAGCTTCACAGACAATCTTGAGGCATAGTCCTCTGATACCAATAATTAATCATCTACCTCACCTAAATCCAAACCAAGGACCAATATCATCGAATAAAAAATTACCGTTGATTTGCACAAGGACACATGAATATTGCACTTTGATGGCTAAAAATGTGTTCAAAGAGTTGGGGCAGGCTATGTACTCTTTGGCCCTTCTGACCAAACTTTCCCCCTTTCTTATTGACTAGAATTTTAGGTCACCAAAAACATGGCCAAATATTAACCTCTTGTATTGGGCATGAAAACTTCCCTTGATATAAATACCACTTATCTCCATGCCACAAGGACTCTCAATTGGTGTATCACCAAGTTAGCGGTGTATATCAATTTTGTAGTTAAAATATTAAAGCCTATTATGACCTAGTTCAAGAGCTAAAATAATGCTTCACCTTATTTACTATCGATTCAATCCCACAAAAACAGAATGCTTTGGTTGACTCCTTGGCCATAGCCACCATACAACTCTAGCCACAATAAGATTCTCATGAAACCACTTGAGGTGGAACTTCCTTCACTCTATATATCCCTCTCTGGAATCATTCCAGATGAGGAAATTTGTGAGGCTCGTCTTCATGAACTTGACATCCTAGAAGATTTATGTGATTGTTCCTATACTCATAATCAAAAGTAAAAGCAACACATGGAATAGCAACATAATAGCTTTGTTCATCCATGTACTTTTGACATGGGTGACATTGTCCTCAAGCTCAACTATAACCATGAAAAATAAGGAAAATACACTCAGAAATGATGGGTTCCCTACCTCATCAAGGATATCATCATTCCTAACACATATCTCCTTCAAACCAATGAAGGCCACATCTTCAAAGAACCAATGAATGCACAATTTCCAAAGTTCTATACATGATGGAACTCAAGAGTTTCGGTATTCAGCTACCTTCTCTTATCTCTTTCTTTTCAAATTCACTACTTCGTCAATCATATCTTATAGTATTATCAAATCTTTCGCCCTTTCCTTTCCTATGGAATCACCATGGTCGTGTGCATCCTCACTGAGGCTCATAGTATTTCTTGGATTTCTTTATGCTTATCTTAATCTTATAGCATCTACCTCGTGGGTTTTTGCACTTTTCATCATTTTGATTCACCCTTGGGGATAATCATCCATGATCTATTTATGTACACCTTTGAGTTTTATGACAGTGTCTCTTTGGAGCTTCTACCATATGGTTTTTGTGCTTTTCAGTGTTTCTACCCACCGCTTGGATTTGACAATATGACCCTTATCTCCAATTTCTGAATCTCAACATCCATCCCATGGGTCCCTAGCTAGGTTATTTATGTCTTATTTTATTAATGGTCCTCTAGTGTTTCCTTTTAGTTTTTCTTCTCAATGGTTCTATCAGCATGGATTGCACCTGTATGTGGTAGGACACTCGACACTATTAGGTACGCATTTGTGGGTATATTTCATTTCAGATAGTCCTTTATTAACTTTCAACATCTACTTTTTATTTTGGTGCCATGTATTATTCTTTCTACTAACTACCCCATGTTTCACTATTACGAAATGCGGTAATCAACGGATGGGGCATATGTATACACCTAATTTTTTACACTTTCTATTTTCATATCTACTACTAACAATTTCTCTTTTCATGTTATAGGTCGCTAATGCATTTATTTCTAGAAATGAGTGCCTTAAGGGGGTCATTCTAGGATAGGGTATGGTTATTCATTTAACCATTGGGTTAGGGATGATACATGAAGAGAGAATGGATTTCCGTCATATTTATGTTCTTCTTTTGCTCTTACCTTCTTATTGTACTCCACATTCCTTTGATATCTTACTTACTCATGACCACTTTTCTTTTGTCTTGTATTCTCTTTATTTTCCATGACACTTTGCACACATTCCCTCTCATTTCCCTCCCTAGCCGACGTCATCACCCACGGGTGATTGCGTTAATGAAATTTCAAATCCTTGGCGGACGCCTTCACCCGCCGGAGATGGCGTCAGTATAAAGACCCCAACTCACATTTTCACATCATCATCATCATATCAAATCAAAAAGGAACTCACCATTAACTTTTCTCTCTTGCACTAACTTGCATATTCTCAATCAGCTCTTAGATTTCTTGCATCTTGACTCTTGGCTTGGAGAATCTTCTTGTTTGGATTGGTTTGCTTTCACTTTGGGTCACATATAGTGAGATACGAATGGATTATTTCCCCTTCTCCACCCAAAATCTATTCTCTTTTAGTGTATGGTCCTTTGAGAGATATATGCATCAATGACCTCCCCCCAATAAGTAAGTGATCTAACCCAACTTATCATTTTGTATAGAGTATTATCCTACATATTTGATATTTACTTTATGTTAGCTTTTTATTTTATGCACATGTTAGGTTAGCATATTGTATTTCAGTTCGTTATTTCATGTTACAATCTTTACTTCAGTTAGCATAGACTTTTCGTATTGATTTTAAGTATTATCACCCCCATAGTGATGATACCTCCATAGGGTTCCTTCCTCTTCTTTGACCTAAGGCCTTGGAAACCTTAGGTTTTCCTAGTGTAAGGGTTACTTCCCTTGTGGTATGAAATTTTAGTGGTCCCTATACTCCCTTTAATTATATCTATTTTGTGTTGGTCTTGGTGTGTCCCTTACTCATTGCCTCGATACCTAGTTGAATGGATGATAAGAGTGCATAGTGTCTAGACACATTTTTACCCGCCATAAAATATGTATGATATCTTTGTGACAACTCTTGTGAGTGGATTTTTACATTCATGGCCATACTCATCTCAAATTGATCCACCAATAAATTAAGGGAAATTAAATTTAAAATATATTTCCTTCATTCAAGCTACCCTGTGGGTTTTCTCACCCTAGTCTAGGAAAACCAAAAGTAGCAGAATTAGGCCATCCCCTTTGTGCATGCCTCATATTCATCCTCGAGACTTGGTGTGAAATATAATTTCAAATTCATCCTCAGACACAAAAAACATACCCATAATCTATCATTATTTAGGCCATTTTATCCCTTTAAAATTGATGTCAGATCCCATGGGTGTAATGTTGGGAACCAACATCCACCATGACAAATTTCATCATGTTTATCAATTTCCACCATTTATCCTATTAGGGCACAAAAATTGTCACTTGAGTGGGATCAAATAACAAACCTTTCTCATCAATATTAGGACACTCAATCATCATCTATCTCATTTAATTGACTAAATATTCTTTTCCTTGCAAAATTAACGTATCAATACTTTCACAAAATCCATCTAAAGTGGCCCATCAATCACATTTCTATGTTTGTGTCTATCTCATCAAATATATAAGCCTTGCATGTGTGACAACCACTTTCACAAGGTTTGAAAAACCCCATATCATCTTTAGTTTTTTTATGCATCTTACCTACTACAACATGAATGCCAAAAGAGGGAAAATGTATACATCAAAAAATATTCCTCCATGGTCACGTCATTTATAAAAATAAACAAATACCTTAAAAAATAATGATCCCAAAAACCAAAATCCCTCAAAAATAAATAAATAAATAAATAATCCCATAAAAATGGTAATAAAAGAGACCTCATCGCCCATTTAATCATCATAACAAACTAGCCAAGAGTAACGCCTCTCCTATTACATTCTCAAATCAAAAAATTAACTTTTTTATGTCTCAATTTATTTCTATTTATATTTTTATTGGTCTTTTCCTTTCCATGTAGATTTTTTTATTGGATGATAACTTTTCCATCTTGTATAACCTGCACTATATCAAAAAAAATTAAAGTTTTGGGTTAGAGGTGAGTTAATGTTTAGTTTACTAGCCAAGGCCTATATAATTTTACTTTGATATTAAAAATATTAATATTTAAAAAAATATGAATCATAATATTCTCTTAGAAAACACTTTTTGAGTTTGTAATATACTTAAATAAGAATTATGAATGTAGTGCCAGATTCATTTTTTTAAATATACACTCACTAATACCCGATACTTACATGATATTTGTTTATCCAATACTTACATGATATTTACCCAGTACTTACATAATATTTACCCAATGCTTACATGATATTATCTACCCCATTCTTACATGAAAGTTCTTCTCAAAAATTGAATTGAACATATGGCAGGTAAATTATAATTTTTACTATTTGTGATGCTAAGTATATTTATAATTAGTTTAAATTCATTTTATTTTGTCTAGATTATGTTTTCATCCAAAAACTTCATGCGAATTATGGAGATATTAAATAAATTAATTTACCCTTACTTGTTTACATGTATAAGATCTCATCTAATAAATTTTTTAACCACTCTTTTTAAAAGTATTATATTGATCATCTTTCTTTTTTATTTTTTGGTTGAATTATATAATTGTTGGTCACCCCTAACAGAAAATAAAAGTATGTTTATGGGGGGAGAATACATATGAAGACATAAATAATAGTCAATAGTAAAATATATAGTATTCATGTTTTTTCCTTAGAGATAAAGGATGTTCACCAATAGGCGAATACATATGCAAACATAAATGTTATCCAGTATGTTAATATATACACATTCATGTTTTTTCCTTGCAGAAAAAGGATGTTCACTAGTCGGTGAATACATATACATGCATGAATGTTATCTAATAGGTGAATACATATATGCATTCCTATATTTTCATGGGTAGGCTAATAGGTGAAAGTGTGGTTATATTCACCTTTATGAGAACATATAATGAGGATGTACTCACTGAGTGAAAAACAATCATTATTTATTTCTATTTATTGTTGTATGTGAATATAACTTTTGGATTACCATAAATTATGGAAAGGAAGTCTCGTGGTGATAGAAATTTCCTTATGTTGTGGCCCATAAAATGAGATAAATGTTCTCGTAATTTCTTACATAGTTGAATTTTGTGGAATGGGAGGTTTTGGTAAAAATATATAAACCCAAAGCATGAAGAACCTCTCTTTGTGGACAAGCAATGCACCAATATTTTTTCTTCATCTTCTCCATCACTATGGAAAGGTTGAATGAGTGAGGTTATTGCTTTTTCTTTTTCTATATGCTCCCAAATTTTATCTAATAGCATCTATTATGTATAGGTTGTTCATGTAAATCATTTCCATATATGAAAAGTTGTTTATATGAGTTATAAGAGATTTGTGTTGGTTTAAATGGAAAAAATTATACATTATTGTAAAAGGATCCTCTAAATGAAATTTTCATTTCTAATACAATAAAAATTATGTATCATACATTTGATTTAGCATATCATCATATATTTTTTATTGAAGTTCCCTTACAATTAATTTTAATTTGTTTTCTGGAGTTACTCTACAGTGGAAAATTCTATAAACCAACAGGCATCATATATTCCTTTGCAAAGAAAAGGATGGATTTAAAAATAAAATAAAATAAAATTTATCTTCTCTTATTTCCACAAAGAAATAATGAATAATACAATTGACCTAGAGGAAAATGAATTTCACTAGCATTAACAAATTCAAATATAATGGTTGTTAGTGATTCTCAACACCCCAATGGGAGAAAACATTTAAATCCAATTAATATGAATTACACTCAACCATTCTAGGATCATACACTACAACCTATTCCCTCCAATGAAGTACTAACATAGATCAAAAATGTATACTAGACAGTAACCTACTTGATCCTCTATTTCAAGCTCCTTTTTTGGTGAGGGATTAAATCATATTAAACATGGCAGACCACCATACATGCTTCATGGTAGGTCATCAAACTCTATACAACATAGTATACCATAAAACTCCACTCAACATAGCATGTCATCATCCTTCCTTCATGGCAGGACATCAAACTCCATTCAACTTGGTATGCCATCACACTCCCTCCATGCTAAGACATCAAATCTAATTCAACATAATAGGCCATCAAAATCCCTCTGTGGAAAGTCATCAAACTCTATTAAGTATGGTAGGCCATCAAACTTCCTTCATAGTAGGTCTTCTGAATTCAATATGGGTGTTCCTTTATAGCAAGTTTGTCATCAAATTTTTTAGACAATATGAGGACATGGATACAATTGGTGCACACTTATATACTTTAATTAAAGGTAGTGAATCCAATGTAAAAAGTGATGAAAAAAATTCACTTGATGTGATTGAATAGTATAGGACTCAAGAGAATAAAAGGTCAAAAAATGGATGATCAAGAAAAGGATTTATAAACCAAAATAAAGGTTCAAGACAGCATTAACATAAAATGGTATAGAGGAAGGAATTATTTAGGGACATAGAGCCATGGTTATTTGGGAAATTTGTTGATGATTTGGATGAAAATGACATTACTAGTGTAATTAGGTCTACATAAGTAAGAATTATGATTAAAACTCTATAATGGAAAACATGATTGTGAACTTTGATAAATTTTTGGAAATAATTTGATCAGTTATTACGGATGAGATCCATAGTGAATTTAAGACTCCTAACATAGAATAACTATTTTTTGAATCAATCATGTCTCATAAGACCTTGACATATTTAAAATACATTCACATTCATGGAGTGCATCAAGGGGTTAATATAACTTAAATTTTTGAGGAGACAAAGTTGTGGGATAAAAAGGCTAAGGAAAGGAATAGGGGTTGGGATATATCATATGGTGTTACATTGCATGTTAAATTTAATGACATAAATACATATGCATCTTTTATGGTTTCTTCATATAAGAAAAGAATTTGATCTAGAGTTGACAAAAATTAATTCAAGCTTGTTATTGAATATTGTGTCTATTACATGATAGAGGTGTTCAGGTGCATGAGGTGTTATGTGAGCTACTACAAGATAATTATCTCATGTCATGTATAATCCTAGAAACATTTTATGGTAAGAAGGAGTATAAATAATAAATTATCTCATGTTGTTGATCCTTCAGATCCAGAGAACATACTGAATCAAATATTGTTGTTGTGTAAAAATGGATTTAAGATCTTGATGATAGGGATGTTAAAGTGAACTTTTATGAATGTCATGATTATATGTGCACATCAATTATGGTGTGCAATAATAAAGTTCCAGTTATGGAAAATGAATTGTGTCCATGGTGTACAATCCTAAATAAAGACATATGTTGGATTATAAAGAAGCGTGTTATAAGAGATTGTGATAGTTTCTAGACTATTTACATGTTATACATAAAGACACCAAACTTACTCCAATAGAGTTCTTGAATAGTACTTTTTAAATTATGTTTTACGTTATTAAGTGTTGTTAATTTTCTAATCTTATTCTATTAACAATGCATTGTCAATTTCTATTATTGTTTTCTTAACAATACAAAAAATCATTAGTATGAATTGAACCCTGAGTTTGATGTAAGTGAATAATGGGAATACTATTTTGATGATTGCATTAAATATGTTGACCCATCATTATGTGGTTGTGAACTAATATTTATGAAAAAATAGATTGTTAGTATCGATGACGAAAAGTTACATTGCATGTCACATTGTCACTTTCAATCTTATATACAAATATATATCTAGCATGCAACACATCTTAAAATTGTTTACCGCAAACTATCGTTTACAAATTATGCCTGAAATAATGACCAACCTTTTTTATTGTGCTCATCAAGTTGGAGTTCTAAGGGTTTTGAAGATTCTTTGCAAAGTTCAAAAGATAGAGCAAGATTACTAAAAGAAACATCCATCCAAGAAACACTAGAAAGATAAATTTATTATGATTTGGGATAAAATGAAAAATGTGGATTTCATGTAGGTTTGGGTGTCATGCCCCATAATTTTGCAACCCAAAATCAGCAATAAAACTATGGTAAAATATTTTTTGACAAAAATTTTTGACATTTATTATACAATGATAACCGACGGGTTTTTTTCCATTTCACACATGTATCTTATATCACTTACAAACCTATATGTATAGTACAAGTTACCAACTAGTGTACTCACCTAACTACTTCTACATTTACTTTATCGTAATATTAAAAAAATAAAAGGAACTATACCAATTCTAATAATAACTAGGTGTAACAGGAGGAAGAGATGAAAGGACATGACCCACAAGGTTCTTAGTTTTCATTGGGTTGCATCTTCATTTCAGTTTGGTTCATTTGTCATACAAAATTGATTATAAATGCATTTAACTATCATACTATAAGTTTTCATTTTCCAAAAACTAAGTTTCTCGTTACATTTACATCTTCATTGATAAAGAGTAACTTCAATTATTTCATTACTTATCGAAGTTAACTTAAGAAACTTAACCCTTTAGTTTGCATCGTTAAAAATCTATAAAAATCACATACTCTTCATTTCAATATAGTGTCCCATGATCCTCTAGGTTATGTTTTCATAGGGAACCATTTATTTAATTTTAGTAACATAATAAGGTACAACATTGATTTAAGGAGATGGATCAAATTTCTCTATACATTACATTAAAGGGAGAGAAATCAAGTGTTTACCTCATACTTGTGGTACATCTTAAAAACACAATTCCATGGATATTTATCGATTATTAATTTTTCCCACAAATAGCCTCGCCAGATGTATTATACTTGATTCATTAATAACTTAAGAAGTGTACCACCTTTTTACGGGGTCCATGCTAGAACAAATAGGGTATTATTATTCTACAAGACTATTGTATAAGGTAGTGGTAGAGGACATGTTATAAATAGATGATTATGTCATAATTGAATTTCACCAAGAGCATAAGCTCCCTTCTCAAAAATTGTGAATTTTTCACTTCATTAAAGTGTGTTCTCTCGAGTGGTACACCTTATTTTTTCAAACCCTAACACAATAAATTTATAAAATTCACTTACTAGTTAGGATTATGATATCAAGATACGTGATTCCACACAATCATTCATTATGCTTTCATTGATAAAGAGGGGTTTAAGACATCTAGATCAATTGCAACTTCAAGTTTCCTGACAACACTTTTCAAAACATCCAAATAAACACTAATCATGTGAAGGATTCCATTACAAGGTATTATCCACGGTTAACCATTTAACTAAATTCCATAAGTTATCAAGGATGTGAAAACTTTTGTGTTTCACCAACTTATAGTGTATGTTCTATTCATGGGATTTTGTACTATGGTCAACATAATGCCAAGAATCCCTTTAATGTTCTCTACGACTTAGCTAATTTCGAATATCATAATTATCGACTAGAATTATATTATATAATAGGTTACATAATCCAATGTAAAAAGTACAAGCTCCGCGTCATGATCATATAGTACCAGGTCTGTGCATAAATAGAAATGATCACTATAATTCCTTGTGATTAGGGGATTTTGCTAAAACATTATATATGCCATCAGGGTATTATGAAATTTTGAGTTAGGATAAATTTCCTACTCCTAACAAGCTTAGAGTTTCATCCATAAAACCATAATCATACCCTCATTTATGGTTGCATAGTACTAACTACTAAGCCCTCAAGTTAGACTAAATATGTTGATTTGAGTGACTACCCAAGAGTTCCGAAAGGAACAATATCCATGAAGATTCTCACAAGGAATGGTTCCACTAAGGTTCACCTAAAGTGGAAATATCACATGACTCCTACCTATACATGTGTCCTACAAACTTAATCCCATGAAGGTTAAGGTTTTATCCATAGCCATTGTTTCGTGGAAATATGTTTTAAGTTAAATGTAAGGTAACCATATTCAAATTACATTTTTAATGGTGTTAGAACTCATATTGAATTAAATAACCACCCTCTCATTCACCAATTACCATTACAATTACTAAGAAAGATATTAGATGAACTAAAAGCAACATACTAGAATACACAAGATTCATGAGACATGATGGCGAAGGGTAAAAGGATTCAAGGTTTGGAAAATTATATATTATCACATCAACATTATTAATTTTCAAGATTATGATACAAGTGGGTTTCAAGTTTAAGTTCACTACTATACATATTTTGCAAGATTTCAAGAATTTGTCATGATTAACCAAGTACACATTCTTTAAGGTTATTCAACTATATGGTACATTATTGTATATCATAAAATCATTAATTACATACACGTGCATAAATAAATGAACTTTTCTTCCTTAAATAATACAACAATTTCAAAAGTTTACGAACAAGCTTCAAATAACATACACAATTTTTACAAGATTTTAAGAATTCATCATGATTAACCAAGTACACATTCTTCAAGGCGATTCAACTATATGGTATATTATGATATATCATCAACTCATTGATTACATACACGTGCATAAATAGATGAACTTTTCTTCCTTCAATAATGTAGCAATTTCAAAAGTTTGAGAACGAGTTTCAAATGCATCGTTCTATAAAGATTCATGCACTATCTATATAATTTCACATACTTCAGTTCTTCATTGCATATACCATTATGTCATCTTATTTTACTTTACTAAACATGCAAGAGTAAACCTAAATATGAAAATATTATATTTTTCCACTTATGTAGAACAACATATTAGAAGACCATATATATTGTTAACACTACATTTTTATCAAACATTTTATACCACCGCACTACCTACAACCTAGAAAACCATGTAATCATGTGTCAGTGAAAAACATTGGCATGGAAACACCCATCCCATATAACACACTAAAAAAACTCCCAAATCAATTCATAGTTAGAGAGAGAGAGAGAGAGAGATGTAACAATATAGTCATTTCCATACTTATTTAAGTCAAGACAACTTTTCAGGATTTAGAGAGAGATTAGAGAGAGAAAACACTCATTTATTTTACACAAGTAAACCAAACCATTTCCATAATCAAAGTGGGTGAGAGCTAACACAGTCCATTTTTATTCATAGCATTTACATTCCAAAATATTTTCAGAGTAATACAAGTTATGTGGCCTCTAACACAATTCTCGTTCCTGTTGTCGCTACAAGGGTCTAGGTAAACATGCCAAATTACGTGATTCCAAATATCCATTTATATTATTGTTTAATTGTACCAAACCACATTTTTATACTCATCATATATATTTCTAAACATCACATTAGTTTTAATTAGTGAACGAACCTTAGAAAGTCTACGCAGGTCTACGGGCCTTTGTTGTGTTGTTGCGCTAACTAACCCAAGTGGCCACAGAGTGGGCCTACAAAATGGAATGGGACCCCCAAATGGGTTGTTTAATTATCATACCATATTAAATACGCAGGTCTACATAGAATCACAAGAAACTAACAAGGTCCAAAATTGGCAACTAAGGCTCAAACTGCAACAACTTTCCAGAGCCGGTTGGCTTAAATCATTTGTTTGCTCTCCGAAAAACTAAGTCAAGTGGGCTCCAAAACGGGTGCGTAAAATGATTTTTTCGTAGGTAATGGGTAAAAAAATGTGCTATGTTATTCTCCATATATAAATGAATAGTTTTTCCTGGTTAAATTTTTGTTTTAGGATCCATATGCATAAAATATGAGGTGGATTGTAGAGGGTTCGATTGTAGGCAAATTGTTTCTCCCATCAAACCATTTTCTGAAGTGGCTAGAAACCCACTTTGCAAACATGATTATCAATTTTTTTAGTGATGTTATAGGTTGAAATGAGGTATCCATATGACAAGGAATAGGCTGTAATATTTTAACAGCGGAATAGAGGTTTAAATATGCTTCTTGCGCATCAGTTTTGAGAGGTGGTTGACACAACTTGAGAGTCATTTAAAGTTGCAAGTTATCATCTTGAAACACATTTATCAATCATAATTTGATTATCATGGGCATGAAAATAGTATTCAAGTCATAAGTCGTTTTATTCATGTTCTAGATGTAGTGTTTTGACACGTCATCTAAAGAAATTATTTACAGCATTGATTAAACATGATGTAATAAATTGTTTTGTGCACTTTTTAATATCATTTGATTAAAAAACAATGATAACCATCTATATTTTACATTTTACATTTAATCTATTATCATAGAAATGAAAATTTTAAAATCACTTTATAGAGAAAGAGTGAATCCATGTCTTGAACAAACGGGCGAGCGAGAGTTACGGAGTTTGACCACACACATGTCGGTTGCATTTTCTTACAGGTTCCAAAAACATTTTCATCACACCCATTTTGTGCATCTCTTACAACCATTACGGTCCAAAACATCACACACACCTAAAGAGGTGTTTAAACAAATAGTTCACATATCTATTATATGCTTCACATGTTGCATATTTAGTTGCCGCAGCACTACAACTACAACATTAGATAGCAATCCCATCCCCATTTTTCTTGATGGAAATCCATGATTGGTTCCCAAATCTCCCATTTTGGTGCATACTGAGAGGATGCTTGTAAATATTGTGGATTTTTTCTTTAAACCTGACAAAGGCATTTTCTTAAATGCGTCCAAGGTATTTCTAACCAGCTCATCGTTGCATTTCCCACAACCACAACATTCCATGACAGGAGATATTGCAAGGCATTTGTTTGAAAGGCCTTTAGACTTGTCAATAAAACCTTCATCGCGTTCCATATGACCATTATTTTTGAAGAATTTTATCCAGCAGTCCAAGTGCCTCATCATAGCGCCAAGAAATCAAATCCACGCAGCCACCACATATTCAATTTATATGTTGAAGGTAAGGTTTGGAGTTTCCTCATGGTAGGCAAATCCCATCCACATAGCCACCACTAGTTTAACAGGCACTTTGATGACAGTTAAGAGTTTCCCTGGAATAATAGGTGTGGCCTAGACTGTAACTCGTACCATTGGAATATTTATAATCCTCCCCTCTAAACTTGCATAGTAGACAACAAAAATGAAGCTTGCAAAAATGAAACATTTCGTGTGCTATCTAACAGGGCACTAAAACAGACAAAAATGAATTCTTCGTCTTGCTTTAATGGAGGTCTATCCCTATTTTTAATATCATCCTTTCGTGCAGGCAAGAAGGAACCTTGAAACTCCCCCTGAAAATACTTTGTTTAGCGACCAATCACACTATTGTCCGCCAAAATTCTCGATGAACATATAACCTCTATTTTAGGCTCCTAATTTAGCGTGAGCTAGGAAATGTAAGAAAAAGTGGGCTGGACAATTGAAAGATGGCGGTAAGGATGGGAGTGGGGTCTTACACCTCAAAATTACATTTCGTCATTTCCCTCGATATATTATTATTTTCTCCATTCACTACTTACCACATATCCCCAAACGTACTCTATGAAACCTTGTACCTTTCACAAGTTTCCATAAGGAATCACGTGTCCTTTAGGTCTTCTCCCAACTTCCCATATGCACACAATGCCAACGGCTACCCTCTACTCAATTTGCACCTATGTATGATGCACAAGCCTATTTGGTCCCCATGACCCATCCCCCATCGTGGTGCCCAGATAGATGACATCACGCCTACCCCAAATCAGAAAAGTGCTTGTTCACGTGGCCTGAAGCGAAGTGACGTAAAGGGTCTTCAAAATTTGAATTATGGATAAACGTGCCCCGCTTCAAACTCTGAACCACGTCTGGTAATCACAAAACCATCGCACAAATTATAGTCTTTTGTCTCTGCATCATTTGAAAAAAGTGCTCGCCCCCATCTGGTAATCACGCGACCGCATTGTAATCATCCACCATCCATGCCATCTCACATTTTTCATCCCATGGAACAGAGAGAAGAATCCCAGGTAAGGAAGGTTATCTATAAGGAAGGAGATTTTCTATTCAGATCATTTGAGCCCATCACCACTGTTAGTCATTTGAAGGGTAAAGAAGGTGCTCGAAGCCAGAGAAAGGAGTAGGAGATGGATTCCATTCTCATTTCCCGTAAGCGCTCATACCCACTACCAAATATTTCGTGTTTTCTGAGTGGCTGGTAGTGTTTTCGAGTTTGCATTCACTTTCTTTCTTTCTTTCTGTATTGGTATATATGTGTTGTGCCTTGCATATGGATGCCCACCTCTATGCCTAAAATCCCCCAACCGTGTTTTTTTAATTCCATCTCTGTTGTATATGGCAACTTGGCCCTATCGGGTTTCACATCCCCGCTTGTTTTCATTGGCACATCCATCTCACAATACCTTCACTGTTTAGGATTTATGTGAAATGTTTGACAGAATGTCTCTAAACAAATATGGCATATTTGAATAACAAGGGGTTGAAATTTTGAATAATGGGGGGGCACGATTGACTTCCCTTTCTACTCATAAAATTTGAACAAGTTTATCCCCAAAAACAACAGGATTTGTGCTATATGGAAGTTGATCATCATACCAGAGATAATCGGTCTCATTGATATTATTAAGCCCTTTGATTTCTTCCGTAAGACTACTGTTCTGAAAGAATATTATTTGAAAGCTGGCAATTTACCTTTTACATAAAAAACATATTATATTTGAGCTCTGGTGAAAGCACAATCATGTGCAGAAGAAAAGAGAGTTGTTGTTTATGGAATTATTTAACTCCTCAATTGCTTATTCCTTACAACCCTTTCTTCAATAGTCATCTACGTTAAGGATGTGCACAGGTCAGTTCATTAAGTGTGGAGAAACAAGATGAGTCAATATAAAATAATTCTTAATAAAAAATAAAACAGAGATAATTCTAAATATCCTTAAGGTAGGGTATTGATATTTGAATAGTTCATAAGTTAATAAATTTTATCTCAACGAGGGCTACCCTCTATCATTTCTTTAATTTTATTTTTCTATTACAAACACATAAAGAAGTGACATGCGTATGGTAGGATTGGCTTGCATGTGAAACCAGGTTTCCTCTGTCTGGCCTTTGTAAGAAGCCAACCAAAAAAGAGTAAACTACCGAGTGTGGAATATGCTTTGATGAAAGAGGATTTGTGTCAACGTTAAATTGGATTTGAAAACAAAATTAGATTGGATCCATTGGGATATGAGGATTTGTTTCACAATATACAATATCCCATATTCCCCTTGCTGATTAGATACAATTTACTATAGGTTGTTTGATGCACAGCTGTGTCAACTACATATAATCAACAAATACATACACAAGTGCATTAATCACATGGAAATCAACTCTTACAAACTCGATAACTCTCCCCTCAATAACCAAAAAAATTAAATGGTTTCCTTTTTCAAACTTCCTTTTAACCCTTCAATTACCTCTTTTAACACCATGTTTCTTTGCCACCCATGTCATTATGTGGGAGATTTATTTGAATGATTAGTTTTTATTATGTTTTTTCCCCAAATTAGTTATTAATTCACAAAAATATTCCATATTGTGGTCTTATTGAAATAGTTATTATATTATTATGTTATTTATTTTAATTATCTAATGCATTCATCTAAGTCTTGATACTTTATTTTTGTCAACTCATAGGAGGTAAGTTGTATAGGTGTATTAGATATCTTACCCAAGAACCATCATAACTGATTCCCTTGATCACAATGATGTATGCAATGATCAATATTGACTGCAAATCAACATTTTATTATACAGAGATATATGCCTTGAAACTATGACCACTATGAGAATTCATTCTGAAAAATGTTGAAAAACACACGTTGTTTTTCAACAACGAAATTTTACACTAACTTCTTACTATAATTGAAAAGCTACTTTAAAATCTTATGAGATGTGATTGGTTTCATTGTTAACACACTTGGTGTCATTCAATTTACTTCATCCCTGAATGCATCATTGGGACATGCATCTCAAGAATTAAACTTATGTTTAGGCCTTTTAGAGAAAAGTACCAACAACATGTATGGGGAGAAAAGAAGGAAATTTTTAAATACAAAAATCTTCAATTTTAGAATTCTTTGTATGTGTGTGAAAAATGTAAATTGTGATTTATACTATAAATGGTGAGTGACTTATTCACAAAATAGTGTGTGTGTGTGTGTGTGTGTGTGTGTGTGTGTGAGAGAGAGAGAGAGAGAAGGGTATTTCAAAGTATGTGATATATGTAAGATAATGAGGTGGTAATAGTCACTCCTATATGTAAGAATTTGTTACATAGTTGGCATAAATGAACACGAGATGGATGTAATACAACACTCACTCCTATACCTTCATCTCAAGTGATTCCAATGATTTCATCAAACGCGTCGATGCTAGATATGGCTGGTGGTGTAGGCTCATTGCATCTTAGAATTACTTCTATGATTCTAATAATCCACATTTAATCAAAAAAATCCTTCTCTGGTTTGTTTGCATGGTCTGCGATAATATATTACAATCCTTCTGCCAATAAGGGTAAAGCCGCACTGGAGATGACCCTCTCACGAACATAATAGTTGATTGGTTATGGGATATGTTTGTTTGTTGTCCTACTACTTATGTTGGATATGTCTCGTCAATGCATCTTGGAATGACTCCGTTGACCCTACAACCCTTCAATACCTTACTACACAAGACAAACAAACATTTTCCATGCATTTTGAAATCATTTCAATAACTTTACAAACCAGATATGTCTCCTTAATGCATCTTGTGATTGTTTTGTTGACTCTACTTGTAACTAAATCCTTTTAAGATGAGATATGGAATTAACATTAAATCCAGAATTAGGCTTGTTATCTTTAGGTTTGAATTTGTAGTTAGATTTTCCTAAAAATTTGGATGTAGGTGTATTAGGACCAGAAAATGCATAGTTATGCTTGTTCAACATAGGGATCCTAACCTCTCAATACTTTAAAGTGTGACATAGCTCATAAAAACATTCAACTTTTTCAAACATAATTGATTCTTGTAAAGGATACACAAGGATTTGAGAAAATAAATCTTGAATCTTATTGAGTAGATAGTCTATCTTAGTAAGAATATTTGTATGGTACAAAACGTAGTCACTGATTTGTTCATTAGAACCTTGTTGTATCTTAGTTATTTGAGCATATGAAATATTTTCTCCAATGTTATAAAAAATTATGCCAAGAATTTATCATCTAACTGATTAAAATCCTCGATGGAAGTCATGGGTAGATCATAGAACCAGTGTAATTAATAACCTTTAAGGCTTTAAGAAAAATATTGGTAAGTAATTGATCATTGTAAGTATAGTTTAAGCAAGCGACATGAAAGGATAAAAGTTGAACTACTTGGGATCACATTTTCCTTCATAAATAGGAAGCTTAAGAGAGACAAATCCAAGCGGAAAAGGATAAAAATCCACTTTAGGTGCAAGTGGATTGTTAAGTAATTGAGTAGAATCCATAAAATTAGAAGGATTAAACATACATGCATGTAATTTTAACTCTTGAGCTTGTAAATGTTTACAAATATGCTTAAGGGTGTGTGTAGTAGAAGTGAATTAGGAATTCCCATGGGTATGCACAAAATATCTAGGAATATGATGCAAGAGCATCCATGAGGCCAATATAATCTTGCATCAAACAAAAAATAATATTAATGTTTATTTTCATTTTTTCTATTGAGTTAAATCCTTCCTCTTGACTAGCTAATTATTCCTCATCTTAATATTATTGACTGTTAGGTACCTCTTATTTGAACTCTTGTCTAATATTGTTGGATCCTTATTCATTTTTACTCTTGTCTACATAAAGTTAATATTAACTCTTGTCTACTTTAGTATGGCAGTTTTTGATGTTATCTGATTTAGTATGTTTAGTATGTTTTTTGATCTAATTAATTATAAACGTTTAGTAATTTCTTAATATGATTGAGAGAACTTAGTTGTGTTAAATGAAACAACATTATAGTAAGTTTTATTTTTCTGTACTAATTATATTTGTAGATAATGGTAATGTGCATATATCATTTGTATATAGAAAATTGTTTATTAGTTATATTTTTTTATGATAAAAGTAGAAGCTATAAAAATTATGTGATATCATACTCTCACTTTAAATTTGGCATATGGGGGCAAGTGCCTCTGCAAAGACAGGAATCGGTGCATTCTGAAGGGGCTTGCCCCTTAGGATGCCACATCGATACACCCAACTATCATTGTGTGATGAAGGGGCTTGCCCCTTAAGATTTTGCATCGATAGTTGGGTGGTATACTGTGCTAAGAAGAGGTTTTTTAAAGTCACTCGCCAACCCTCCACTCAAAAATGCACCCTCCCCTAATATCGTAACTGTCCCTTTTGCAATGGATGGTTGTGATATTATGGGAGGGTGCATCTTGAGTGAAGGATAACCATTGGCATTTAGTGATACTTGAATATGTCATGGATATCAGATTTCTGATGTTGTGATTATTTTATCATATTAGATGACGTATATTAGATTTTTCATGTATTTTACTAACGTTAATTTGTATATTTCTGCATGCATGTGTGTTATTATATTTAGTTTCTCTTCTTTCTGGAGAAAATGAATACATGCAGATGTATTCATCCGAATCCCATCAGAATGACATTGACTACTCCCAAATTTCAAAGGGAGGAAACTTTCAAGAGGTCCACATTTATGGTCTACATAGACCACCATCACCAAAATAAACCATCAAAACCAGAAATTGCAAACATGGTTAAAGCTTGACTCAATTTGCCGAAAAATTTAATGATTTATTTGTCTAAGTTCTGCACTATAGATTCTCATTCACGCGGATACGGTTTAGCTTATGACACAATGGAGAAAGCCAAGAAGTATGAGAATCCCCATAAGCTGAGGAAGATGAGAGTTCTGGTCATAAAACTGGTGATAGATCCAAAAAATTGTGCAAAAAAGATTGCACGTGGAAGCAACTCCAAGTTTGCTGCTAAAAACAAAAAAAAATAGTTACTGCTTTTATATGTTTTGTACTAAAAAACTTATGACATGTTTGAAAAAAACCTATATAAATATTTAATTTTTGTCGAATGTTGATTCACACGAGCTTAAATATATTTAATTTTGTTGTTCGAATATATTCTTGATTCACACGAGCTTAAATATTAAATATGTTTTGCATTAGATTAAATATGTTTTCCGTAGTATGAAGATGTGTTTCTACGGATTATATTTTTAAAATTACTAATGTTTATATATTTTATAGCAAGTTTAGATTATTAAAATTCATTTATGTTATAATTATATTTAGGTACCAAATGCATATTGGTAACGATTTTCTAAAATCTTCACAACCCCAAAAATGAAATGTCTTCAGGCTTATTTGAAACCAATCAGTGAAGTCTAGTTAAAAAAAGGAAAAATTAACAAGGTCTAAAAATATTTAAATATTCATGTCAAATTCACTAAGTATGGGTTATGATCATTTGTCCTATTTAAGATTGTATTGGTGCAAATATCATTTCCAATCGTTTATGGTATTCATATGGCCCCCCTTTGATTATTTATTTATTTATTAATTATCTTGTGTAGTTCTAAGTCTTTTGCTAGGTCAGTACACTTGACAAGGAATTTAAGTCCAAAAGGTTTTGGTAAACTACATGTTTATGAGAAAAGAGTCCCTGTTCTCTTCGAAATTTATCCATGTGACCCTTGGTCTACCTTATTCACATTTTTTGATAGTCATATATCAGTTTGTTTATTTGTGTGTCAATAGTGTTCTAATATGAGTTCAACTCATCTAGAGATGCACATGTACCCTACTTAATCTACATAATATAGAAAATCAGTATTGTTTGAAAATGAGTTAATTCTAGAGAATTCAAGTACTCATTGAAGCATGTAATTTTAATACTAGATATACATTACAATGGTTTTGTAGTGAATAAACTATAACAATTATTGGAATTTCATTTGCATTACTATATGTTATTGATGGACTTGTTAAATATCAAGAAAGATTAGTATATTTGATAAAATGAAAACCCCAAAACATATTATTGTTTCCTTATGGTTTAAACTTCAACATCCCATTTAGGGAAAGCTAAAGAAGTACATTTTACCATTGATTGTAATGAAGTTTTAGAAACTTGAGAGAGTTTTTGGACCCCTCGTTTCTGGAAAATCTACTCGTAATAACATATTTTGAATTAAAGTGCACAATATTACTTGGAATGTCAAGTGTATGGTTTAGGTATGCTTGAAATGTCAAGTGTACAGTATACACTTGTTGGTTATGATAAATGTAAGTTTTCTAGTTTTCTTGTGTCTCATAAAAATCAATTGTACTACAAGATTTGGATGATCATCTTCTTGTCACTTCCTAAGAACATGATAAATATAAAATCTCTCTTGGATGATCATCTTCTTGTCACTCCTACAAACATGATAAATTTAAACCCTATGTACTAGATGTTTCTTTATTGATTTGGTTTTGAAAACTAATCAAATGTTATTTACTGTTCTACACCCATTTTAATGCTACTAAAATGTTTATAGATATTGATATCGCAAATAGTTTATAGATATTATATATATATATATATATATATATATATATATTCATAATAGACTAATAAATTTATTAAGTGATTTATTCAAATTTAATATTTACCTATTACATTTATAAACTCATAATTATAGGAAAACATTTTTTTTCTTAAATATTCTAAATTGTTTCCCAATAATAAGTCGGTCACGAATACCTGGCGTTAACTCATTTAGTGTGTATGTCCCTAGACAAAGTACTAACTCCATTGACTCTCCAATAAGAAATCATTATTAATGAACAAACTCAGTATCAAATGTTTTAGGGCCTTGTCATATGTTAAATTACAGATGTTTGTATTGAAAAAGTCAAATTTGAAGTGTTCATTCTAATTTTTTTTATGTTTTCTTACGATATATTTTTGTCCATTGTAAAGGTAAACATGGTTGCCATTTGGAGATTGGAAATTCATGGAGTTTCGAATACCTCCGAAAATCTTGCATGTTCATCGTTCATATTATACAACCTTGATGGAAGCAAGATAGTAGAAAGAGGTACAATTGTCGGAAATGCCACTATGACCTTCCACCAGGATGAGTATAGGGCCTTGATATTGGGTCTTGAGGAAGCGATACGCCATGATGTTTGGAAGATTTGTGCATTTTCTCACGATATACATGTGAAACAAATGACTGGTGTATACCAATGTAATAATGTAAATCTTTCAATTCTTCGAGTTCAAGCGCTAAAGAGTGTATCTCACTTTGTGAAATGTTCATATGTGCATGTAAAAGTTAATAGAGGTAGGTTTGATGTATGTCAAGTGTCTAGGGACACTATTAACCAAGAAGTGGTAGCTTTGCTAGCACTTGTCATGGAAGACATTTCAATATGATATATGTACACACTGTATTTCCTTTTTACGTAATGGTAGACATACATTATTTATTAGATTATGAATAACTAATATTATGTGAATTGTCTCCAGCATATATATTATATATTTTGTGGATAATATGAGTGATACATCATATAGTGTTGGTTGATAAACCGAGCATTTTGGATACATCATGCTTTAATCCTATCTTGTCTTGTAACACACTTATAATTCACATTTCATGTTTACTTCAGAAACATATAGAGTCGAGTATTCCGTTTTAAAAAATAATGTGTGTGGCTAACTTCGTCACAAATCGTTTATTATGCACGATTTTCTCAATGTGAATGCAAAATATGAATGAATAAGTTCATGCACCATTTTTTTTAGTTTAACTTGTTTTACAATGCATCGCTTCAACGATGGTTATGAAAATGCACATGAACGAAAAATGTGGAAGCTCAGCGACATGGGTCGATCCATGTTCACAATCCACTCTTATGTTTTCGAGGAAGACATAAATAATGAGACGGTAATATAAAACTTTGTAAACATTGATTGTTTGTCGTAGCAATGTACTTAATGTCATTTTTTGGGATAACAATTATGAAATTGTTGTCTTTTCACACAGGTTTCTTCACATTCCATGATGGTAATATTCGAATATGTGAACATTACTTTTTTTGAAAAATACTTAATATTTTATGTTGGGCTAATATTTATGCACTTGTACTCCCTAGATACAAGCACCTTCACATCACATGGTGTGTACGCATTTCACAAATGTCATAGAGGAAGTAAAGGGAGATACTCCTCCAACAGTTGATGGTGCTACGTTAGATGGTCCTTTTGAGCCCATTCGCTTAGATATCTGTGAGCCACCCATAGAGTATAGAACTGAATATGTTATTGGTCATATTCGTTATGTTTGTCAGCATGGATCATGTGCTATTAGTGAGGATGTTAGTTTTTTCAAGTTGCATAGACTAAATCGACATCACTAAGTAGAACACAATCTTCCCTCCATGGAACCTCCTAAGCGTGGTTGTAATTATATGGGAAAATGGCCACCTATCTCTGAAGATAGGAGCAAGGCATACGTGTAAAAGAGGGAGGTAGATGTGAAGTATTCCCTGAGGCAACAATTCTACTTGCAGCGGAGGAGGGTTGTCGGTCGAGTTTGCAAAAAAAAAAGCAAATCTCAATTTGAGGAGTTGATATAAAAAGGAAAGAGGGAGGTGGATGATGAAATGCATGCCTACGCTTCAACAGAGATGCAAAAGGTGAGAGAGGAGCATTGGTTGAGAGTGAGAGGAAAAAAACTCAAATATCGAAACAGAGGTAAATTTAAGATTAGTATAATATTTTATATATTATGTTTGTTTGGAAATCAAAAAATTAATATTTTGTCAAGAACATGAAGCTAGAGAACATGGTGGAACAAGTAGCATAAATGTTGACCCCCCTACGAATGATAATGTAAGAAATTATTGGTCTTTCCTAAGTAAGGATAGAATGTAGTTTTTGTTTATTTTTGTATATACTAATTGTAGGTGTGCATAGGATTATAACATTCCCTTGTGTGAGCTCCTATGCGGACAGATAGACTAGATTCATAGGACGAAATGGAGAGAGGTAAAAACTACTTAACACGCACTTGAAAAATATATGTTACCTTATGTTGTTGATATCTAAATTGTCTTTATGAATCGATTGTTGCAGGTCGACATTTTTGATAACATGCCCCCTTCTCAATTATCATGTGGTCTCGATCTTATCAACGAGATAGCTTCACGACTGATTATAGAGGCAGAGATGGAAAATATTGGAGTTGCAGCTTCTTTTCCAGTCGAGGAGAGAGAGGGTGACAAGGGGAGGAAAGAGGAGAGGGACACAAACATTGTTGATGACAGTATGAGAGACAGAGGATCTGGACTGGTAAGTTATTAAATGTTCTCATTTGATTTTTTGTATTCTTTTTTGGTGAAATTAAAATAAAGTTATTAATACAATTGAGATTGCCGTTAATCTAGGATTTTCCTGATGAGGTCGAAATCAGGTTAATGTCAGATGATATAGTTATCGCGAGAGGAGTGGTTTGTGATAGTAGCCCACACGCAAAGTGTCATGGCATCACACTCCCCTAATTTACTATCAAATTCATTATCTCGTAGACCATTATTCCCATTATTCCATTACCCTACCCTAATTCAGTTGCAATCATTGTGGCAGAGTGTGTCAAAGGGTTTGTTATATGGGATCTCAGAGATATCAGACTTGACACTCGTGAAGAGGCAAGTAGATGTAATGGATGATTTAATTTAATTATGTGTTTAATTAAGAGAGTCATCTATGTTGACTTATTTACTATATGAATGGATTTCAGGATGATGAGGTACACGTTGAGATAGTGCGGCATACTCGGATAAAGACATCAGATGCCCCACCCATTCTTGGCATCACACCAAATTTTTTTCATAGAGACAAGAAGAAACGTATTATATTTTATGATGGAGTATTGTCTATCACTAAAAATAGACAACAACGGAGATGAAAACATTTATCGTATAACATTGCTTGTGAGGAGTCGAATTACTATATATGTGTATATGATGATGATGTTACTTTAATGTGTTTGAGGTTTATGATTTAGTATTACATTATTGATATATTGAATATGGTTTGTGGTTATATGTTACATAGAGTTATCCATTTACGTTATGTTTATGGCACATTAAATGGTTTTTATTCTTGTTATGTGACATTCCATTTACTGTATAAATGATAATGTTTTCATTATGTATCTTGTTAATGTATTAATGTCACTATATATTGTGGATTATGGTTTATGGTATGTGGTTACATAGTTGTGTTCTTCTTCCTTGTATGTCTGCTTGGGTTTGACGTGTTCAGTAATTTACTGTAGATAATTCATAATTTTGCTTTCAAATTTTGTTAATTATGGATTACGGTTTTTGGTTTATGGTTACATAGTTGCATTATTCATCCATGTATGCATACTTGGGTTTGATGGTATAAGTTAAGAGCGTTATTTCCTTTCTAGTTATGTTTGAATGGTAACAGATAATAATTGATTGTTTTAATACATGTTTATTTAGATGGCAAGACAAAAGAATACTAGAAAGCACAAGGCTTTGCCAGTGCAAGAACCAAATTATTATAAAACATTCGATAGTGACACTTATGTGTTCAAAAAGAATGCAAAGAGCTCTACAAACAAAGATTTTGGTGTTACACAAGAAGATTATTCTTCCCCATCATTTTGTATGGAGTTAGAAATGAAACTTATAACAAAGAAGACAAAGATGTATCAAAAACAGTGTGAGATATTTTGCATTGGAAAATTTAATTTTTATGGAAAAAATAAGGAAATATTGGATGAAATAGTAGAAATTGCCTCAAGGCAGATGGAGTTGGAGCTCAAGGTTTAGGAGTTAGAACTGGAAATTAAGAATTGGGAGACAATGCGTGAAGTGGACAAAAAAGTGTTTGCAAATCAAGTAGCAAACTTTAATACCGTTCTTAAAATACAAAAAGATCAGAAGGAAGTATGGAAGAAGATGTACATGCAGGGCAAGGTAGCAATTGAGGAAAAAACACCAGACACTCCCACCCAAGACAATGATAACAAATGGATATACCAATCATACATCCTTTGAGATGAAAATATGCTTGTTAAACACATATTGAACTTACTTATATATTTGACATCAGTGTGTTATTGTAATTTTATATTTCACTTACATATTTGATAAATTTTACTTAGATATTTGACATATATGTATAGATATTGATTATGTGGTATGCAAAAAATTAGTTATATTTAATGAATTCTTCCTTTGTAGCATAATAGATTATATGGATAGACGTATGTGGTTATATTATGATTATTAGATGTATGTGATTTTACACTAATATGGTTGTTTTTTGGTTGATGTTATGATGTGCACATTAATTAGTATTTAGATCATGTATATGAATTGTTATATCTGGTATGAGATGTGATGAATAAGGAAGAGTAATACAAGTGTGATTAGAAGACAAGTGTATATATGTGTGATGAGGTTGTTACTTTAATGTGTTTGACGTTTACGATTTAGTATTACATTCTTGTTAAATTGAATATGGTTTGTGGTTTTGTTTATAGCGCATTATATGTTTTTTATTCTTGTTATGTCACATTACATTTATTGTATAAATGATGATGTTATCACTATGTATATGGTTAATGTATTAATGTGACTATGGATTGTGGATTACGGTATATGGTATATGGTTACTTAGTTGCGTTCTTCTTCATTGTATGGTGTATGGTTACAATTACGTTTGAATTTTAACATATATTAATCGGTTGTTTAAATACATGTTTAATTATATGGCAAGACAAAAGAAGGTTGGAAAGCGTAAGGCCTCACCAGTGCTAGAACTGAAAAATTATAAAAAATTCTATGGTTTTAGTACTAATGTGATTGGAAAGACTGTAGAGAGCCCTACAAACGAAGATGTCAAAGTTGAACAAGAATATGAGTCGTCCCCATCATTTTGTATGGAAATAGAAATGAAGCTTGCAATGAACAAGGCAACGTTTTATAAAAATGAGCGTGAAAAACTTAGACTAACAACATTTTAAATTGTCAAAAAAAAAAGAAATTATTGGACTAATTACTAGATTTTTTGATAAAACCAACCCTTGTCCACCTGATAATTATATGATGTGGATTCAATGTTTCCAACAATGAGTAAAACCATCGAGGGTTGCACCTTTTGGAGAACCTAATTGAGTTTTTCAAAGTGTTGAAAACACCGTGTGTTTTTCAACGTTTCTTAAAAATCTCTCTATTTTTTCATCACTTCAATAAAACCAACCCTTGTCTACATGATAAATATATGATATGGATTCAATGTTTCCAATAAGGAGTAAATGCATTGTGGGTTGCACCTTATGATAAACCAAATTACGTTTATCAAAGTGCTGAAAAACACCATGTGTTTTTCAACATTTCTTAAAACTCACTCTATGTTTTCATCACTTCGGAAAAACTGATCCTTTTCCACCTAATAATTATATGATGTAGATTCAATTTTTCCAACAAGGATTAAATGCATCGTGGGCTGCACCTTGTGATAAACCGAATTGCGTTTATCAAAGTGCTAAAAACACCATGTATTTTTCAACGTTTCTTAAAACTTGCTCTATTTTTTCATCGCTTCGATAAAACCAACACTTTTCCACCTAATAATTATATGATGTGGATTCAATGTTTCCAACAACGAGCAAATTCATCATGGGTTGAACCTTGTGATAAACTAAATTTCATTTTTCAAAGTGTTGAAAAACACCGTGTGTTTTTCAACTTTTCTTAAAACTCGCTCTATTTTTCATCGCTTCAATAAAACTAAACCTTTTCCACCTGATAATTATATGATGTGGATTCAATGTTTCCAAAAATGAGGAAATGCATCGTGGGTTTCACATTGTGATAAACCAAATTGCGTTTATCAAAGTGTTGAAAAAGTCTGTGTTTTTTTCAACATTTCTTAAAACTTGCTCTATTTTTCATCACTTAGGAAAAACCAACCCTTATCCACCTGATAATTATATGGTGTGGATTCAATATTTATAACAAGGAGTAAATGCATCATGGGTTACACCTTGTGATACACCAAATTGTATTTATCAAAATATTGAAAAACACCATGTGTTATTCAATGTTTCTTAAAACTCGCTCTATTTTTTCATCGCTTCAATAAAACCAACCCTTGTCCACCTGATAATTATATGATGTGGATTCAAATTTTCCAACAAGGAGGAAATCCATCAAGGGTTGCACCTTGTGATAAACCGAATTGTGTTTATCAAAGTATTGAAAAACACCATGTGTTTTTTAATGTTTCTTAAAACTCACTCTATTTTTTCATTGCTTCGTAAAAACCAACCCTTGTCCACCTAATAATTATATGATGTGGATTCAATGTTTCCAATAAGGAGGAAATGCATCATGGGTTTCACCTTGTGATAAACTGAATTGTATTTTTCAAAGTGTTGAAAAAAATCATGTGTTTTTCAACGTTTCTTAAAAATCACTCTATTTTTTTCATCACTTCTATAAAACCAACCCTTTTCCACCTGATAATTATATGATGTGGATTCAATTTTTCCAAAAATGAGGAAATTTATCATGGGTTGCACCTTGTGATAAACTGAATTGCATTTATCAAAGTGCTCAAAACACCATGTGTTTTTCGATGTTTCTTAAAACTCACTCTATTTTTTCATCACTGCGATAAAACTAACCCTTTTCCACTTGATAATTATATGACATGGATTCAATATTTCCAATAAGGAGGAAATTCATCATGGGTTGCACCTTGTGATAAACCGAATTACATTTATCAAAGTGCTTACAAACACGGTGCATTTTTCAACGTTTCTTAAAACTCACTTTATTTTTTCATTGCTTCGATTAAACCAACCCTTGTCCACTTGATAATTATATTATTTGGATTCAATATTTCCAACAAGGAGGAAATGCATCGTGGGTTGTACCTTGTGATAAACCAAATTATGTTTATCAAAGTGCTGAAAAACACCGTGTGTTTTTCAACGTTTCTTAAAACTCGCTCTATTTTTTCATTGCTTCAGAAAAACCAACCCTTATCCACCTGATAATTATATGATGTGGATTCAATATTTCCAACAAGGAGGAAATGCATTGTGGGTTACACCTTTTGATTAACCAAATTGTGTTTATCAAAGTTCTGAAAAACATCGTGTTTTTCTACGTGTTGAAAAACACACTCTATTTTTTGTCACTTTGGAAAACCAACTCTTCTCCACCTAATAATTATTTTATGTGGATTGCATTATGAAAATAAGGATTAAATACACCAATTTTTGCACGTTGTTATAAACCGGATTATGTTTTTCAAAGTGCTGAAAAACACAGTACGTTTTTCAACGTGTCGAAAAATAAACTCTGTTTTTCAGCACTTTGAAAAAATTCAACCCTTATCCACCTGATAATTACTTGATTTGTTTTACATTGTTACATAGAGGTGGAACAATATCATGGTTTGTACCTTGTGCAAAACAATGGTTCATTTTTTATAGTATTGAAAAAGGTTTGTTTTTCAACACTTTGATAGTAGCAATAAAAAATCAACATGATAATTTGTTACTGTTGATTACATCATTTCATCATAATTACATCAGCTTTCTGTTTGTCAAAATATTTTCTACTATCCATATATTACATGAGCGGTTCTATGTTGGCTAACACCAATAAGCACTTTTTAAATAATCTAAAAATAATCAAACAGTAGGTCAGTTGTACATGTTTCGTATTTATGTATTTTAAATACACGCAATTTACAATCTCATATAAATGAATTTTAAATGTTTACAATTCTAATATAGGCCCACTCAACATGCCATACATTTACTTTCCAAAGCTCAACCTGCTCATTCCGTAAGATACATCTCTCTGCATATTTGTTGCATCTACAACACAATGCATTATATATTAGACAAGATATCAAAGGCTTTTTATGTTACATATAGTAAATAAATGTATTAAAATTAAGGACATTCAATACACACCTTGCGTAGACGTTAAATTGTTGAAAGATAAGCTACGGTAGGGATATGTTTCATGTACCTTTGAACCACCTACAAAATAAATTATCAATATGTTAGTCTTCGCCTCCACAATTAAAATTTCTTGTGAATTCACAATGACACCAATAATTCAATGTTTTAACCTGTAGGTTCCATTTGTGTGGTTTTTCTCCTCTTTGCATGATTTTCATCGGGAAATTGGAAGCATTCATAGTCTTCAACACGATTGTTCAAATATTCTACAATGACTGGCCTCTTAGTCACATTGCGGTGGCATTTTTTACTCACACTAAAGCATGGACGCATGTAGCTGGTGGTTGTCTCATTGACATCTCCTTTGAAAGTAACATCCAACATATTTGATGCTTCTAGGTATCTCCTAAACCTTTAAACACATTCAAAGAATGTTTTTTCTATTCATCTGTACTCAGTCATGTATCGAAGACTGACTTCAAGAATTATTTGGATGTGTGTTCCATAAAATTTGAATCGCTTTCTATTATCAAACCACCAGCCCCAATTGTTTTAGGAGTGCATGTGACGTATAAGACATTATAGAAAGTTATTTATTTATACACTAGGTTTTTCAATATCACTGTACACATGAATACACAATGCCACCTAATCATAAATATGTGTGAAGAACATTATCATTGGAATCAATTAATTGATTGAAGGCATTAACAACTAGCCATCAGCTGTCATTGACTACTGAGGTGGCGAGAAGGGGTTGATGATGGTCGGTAATCCTCACCATTAATAATGTCAATTAGGGATGGTGTCCGATGGATGTATGCATTAAAAGAAGAATATCTTGGAAAGAAACTCCTTTAAACACAAACCAAACTTACATAAAATAAAAGCACACATGCAAAAATTTAAATACACACTTTCAGAAATGTAAACACACTTGCATAAAGGAAATCACACTTCACACTTGCAAGAATAAAACACACTTGCATAAACTGAAATTACTAAATGGGAAATAAGTAAAATTAAATAAAACACCTGCAGGTTTACAACAGACTGAATTTTCACAATATGAAGATAAAAACAATACAACATAATGAATTAAAGACAAATGAATAAACATAAACATAAATACAAAGATCCATCTTCTTTGAAATGAGTGGCTAGCTCATTCCTTGGAAGAGGATTTAAATCATACTTCTGAGATCTTAAAACTACAGAATATTTGAGAGGAAAGAACATATCTTTATTTCTTGGGAGAAAAGCATTATATATCTAAGTGTAGAAGGTTGCATTTATAATTTATGCGTCCAACCAAATCCTTATTTTAGAAAATACAATCTGATCTTATCTTTATTCCAATCCTAACAACTAAGATCTCAATCTCCACAAAATATGGAGAGAGACATATTATTGAAGTCAAAGTCTTATCTCACTTGTTTTAGGAAGATTTGCTTCCAAATATTCTCCTTGCTTTTTCGGTAACAAGAATCATAATGATTTTATTCCTCTACGTTATTGGAAGGAGGATTTCCCTCAAAATATGAGTTTGACCAAATGCCTTTCTCGGATTTTCCATTTGACCTTTCTATTTTTTACTGTGGAACTTTTTACGCTTGTCTGATACGCTTTTTCCTTGGACTGTGGTTCACTAAAAGTTAGATTTATCTTCATTGGTTCTAAATGAGGTTTTTGTTAAACACATTTCTATGAACAAAAACCTCTCTTAGATTTTTTGTTTGACTTTTATGTTTTTGTTTATGGAACTTTTAGCACTCGTTTGATACACTTTTCCTCAGATTGCAGCTCACTGCAAGTTAGATCTCTCTTCATTAGTAAAACTTGTAGCAAATCTGAATGAGGTTTTTGTTAAACACATTGTTGTGAACAAAAATATCTCTCATATTTTCCATTGGATTCTCTGATCTTTCCTAATTCCTCAAAAACTGTCAAAACCCTCTTAGTTCTGAAACTAAGCCTGCAAGTTCCTGAACTAACTCTTCAAGTTCCAGAACTATCTCTGCGAGTTTTAGAACTAACTCTGCGAGTTTCAAAACTCCCTGTGAGTTTCGAAACTAATCCTGTGAACTTAAAACAGCTATAACTTTTGCATACAATCTCGAATTGAGATTATTCTTTTTTTTTAACTTGCATAATTTTTCAAGAGGAATCTGAATATGAAATTAGAGTTGAGTTTAGATATACCATCCATGATCAATTATACTTTTCTCAATACTAGCATTATATTTCCTTTATGGCCTACATACATAAGACATTGCATCTTTTCCCAAATAATCAATAGAATTCGTCAACAAAATAGATAACAAAAGATTTCTAAAGAATAAACAAGATATATATCCTATATTCTATCTTAAGCAAACTATAAGTTCCTAGATTACATTTAAATCCACTTTCAAAGGTAACCTGGAAAGACAAAATAATGGTAATTTATGGTCGATTTATGGGTCAGGGGCCATCCCATAACATGTCATCATTTAGCGTGTTTGTCTCTGCATAAGTATTGGTTGTTGCACGATATCATAAAATAATTTCAACATGATGTTTTTTTTTGTTACAACTTATGCTTACCAATCTATATCACTACTTGCCACATACGATGACATTAAATTACCTTCCAATTCTATTTCTGGATATGATGAGTAGGGGTTATCTCAAAACATGGCTTCATTTATCATGCTTGCCTCAACATAATTACTAGCTTGTGCACATGAAAGGAAAATATCCTTATTCCTTTTGAATCATATATTTCCACTAGGAAGTGAAAGAAAGGAATCCAAGACATGGCTCATAGAGAATATTTGAATACCACTTGAGAAGAGTGTTTCTGCAAGTTAGAGGTAAATGTGGCAAGTCTATCTAAGGATGTGGGCAGTATTTCATTCACCATAGGGAAATTTGATTCCATCATGGGATTTCTCATGGAGAAACTTGGTGATCTAAATGAGACACTGGGAGCCCATAAAGAATATGCTCATGAGTATGAACAAGAGAAACCATGTGTCATTCCCACACCTCCTCCATTCAAAGTAGGGGAAAAAATAGAAATTTTTCCTTATGATGGAGACATGAATGTTTAGAAGCTAGACCATTGGCTAAATCAACTTGAGGTATATGTTAGTTTTCATCAAATCAATGAGAGTCAACAGATTTCCTTTACAAGTTTAAAATTAACCAATCATATTTTAAATTGGTTTGAAATTTATGTTCATTCTTTGGTTGTTAATAAAATTCCTCTTATTACTAAGTGGTATGAATTTAAAAATATAATCAAGAAGCAATTCTATATTATTTTTATGAGGAAGAGAGATCCATGTATTGACACTATCTCAGGAAAAAATAAGGCCAGAATGTGCAGGATTAAACTAGTGAGATTCGAAAGAAAGTTATCCAGATGGGAAAAGATGTAGCGGACTGGGACCTTGTAATGAATTATATTGATGGACTTCATATCCATTTGAGGAAACCAGTCCTCTTGGCCAAGTTGATGGATGTAGACGAGACTTGTTCTCAAGCCCGCTATTTAGATATGGACAAAAATAATAATTCATCTACCTCAGCGTGCTTCAGAAAAAGAAGACGACATCAAGCCAAAGGGAAAGAAAAAAGGGAAGGGTAAGCATAATTATACTTCCATTAAGGATACTAAATTTCATTGTGGTCATTTTGATTTTAACACTCATTCTAAGGAAAAATATTGGAAGCTCCACCTGTAATTACATCCCTTCAAAAATAAAAATAAATAAGAAGAAGGCAATGGCTTCCCTCCAGGGAGAGGAAGTGTTTTGCAGTGAAGATTTGGATGAGAGTATGTGTTGTTCCTTCATCCACATAGAGGTATGTTTGGGAAATAACAGTGATTCTCAAAAGAATGAACTTATTAAGCTCTTTGATATAAAAATTCAGTTGAAGATGACCAAAGTGGATGCTCTTTTTTATACTTTTTTGCAAGCTAATTTTTTTATTAAATAGTTAGTTGATAGGTTGATGTTGGAAACTTAGAATCATCTAATTTTTTACTCATGAGGTTGGGTAAAAAAATACTTAGAAATCAAGGTTACCAAGCAATGCAATCTTACATTTTGTATTGATAAAAAATTCATTGATGAAGTTATTTTAGATGGTGTTCCTCTTGATGTGTGCGACATAGTGTTGGGTAGTATATATTTGTATATCAGAGATGTCATCTTCATGAATAGAGCCAACCAGTACTGTTTGGTGAAGGATGGTAAAACATACATCATTTATGTCTTTGTAAGAGACTCAAAGAACTTTGTAGTAAGTGCCACCGAAGCCTGAAAACTTAATGTTATTTGGATATTTTCTTTACTTCTTCTAAGGGATAGAAAATTTGAGGAAGTTATCTCTAATACCACTCATAGCATAGTTACTAACAAAGAGCAGAATCAGATGGGAGAGTATATTTAACAATTCAGGGAAGAGCTTATGGGACTACCCCCGAATAGGCCAATTAAGCATATGATGCAATTTTTACCTAATGGACCACTTTTAGACTTGTGATTCCATAGGTAGTCCATACAAGATGCCTACCAAAATAAGAAAAAATTATAGTCTTTGTTTGAGAAATCACACACTTTAGGGGTGGCTGGTCACTCTGGAGTGACAGAGACTATTGAGCACTTACAAAGGTATGAATTTTTGTCCAAACATGAAAATAACAATTGCTAAGTTTTTCAAGAGTTTTCTTTCATGTAGTAAAGAGGATTTAGGGTTATTATCAGTTATTTCCTGACCATGGGTAAGTTTCTCCATGGACTCTATGGACAGTTTTCCTACTTCAAAAAAATGGTATGAGTATGTTTTTATGGTGGTAGAATGGATTAGTAAAATGTGTATTCACATTTCTTGTATGAGGAGTAATGTTATAACAGATTTGTTCATTGTTAATGAATGGGTTCATTTTGGTTTTCCTAATTTTATTATGACAATTAGGGACTCATGGTTTGTTGGTGATTTTTGACCTATCTTGTGAGAAAATATGGACACTAAGAGGTCTTTTTTATGGAATCCACATCTAGATGAGAAAATAAAGGTGTTAATATTTACCTTGGTCCATTTTATGAGAGACCCTGGGACTTGGGATGTGTATTTGGTATATACCCAACATGCTTATGACAAGGTAGTTCCCACTGCTACCAATAAAACTCCTTTTGAGACATGTTTTGGTTTTTTTCCTAGGAGTGTAGTTGATGTTTTTTTTATATTACCATACAGACACAATGAAAAACTAGGACAGGAAGTCCAAAAATATGATAGATTCATTATAAAAATTCAGCATATACACCTCCATGTGTAGGAGTGGTATTCCAGAGAAGTTGTGGGGAAGGAATTTCCTCGTTGCCACAGCCCTTGAACCTTTTAGGGACTTTAAAACCTCAAATTGGGGAGGTATGATCCAAAAATGGATCTGAAAATACTCAATTATATGTATTATCCCTATTTGATACTTGCATCACATACCCTCAACATGTTAATTATTCTAAGAAAATGGCTAAGTGAGGTTGAAGGTGATCTGGAAACCTTTGAATGACTAAAGATACCATTTATTTTTTAGTTTTGTTTATTAACTGTGAACTTCCACATAACTGTCATGAAACTGTTGTGGTTTGGTTGTGGTTTAGCTACGGTTTGGCTATGTTTTGACTACGTAACTACCACACAATTATGTCCCATTAGTGCTAAAATGGAGGATCTAAACAGTTGTAAATGTTTGGTATTATCAAATGGTTCATTTCACCTTCTTTCCATCCTTGGGCAGAACAAATATAAATATGAGTGCATTTATTCATTCTAGGAAAGTGATTTTGAGTGAAAACAAATGTGAGCAAAGAGGAGTTGGATTTATTTCTTATTTTTTTTCATTGAGAGTGATTTTTTCATTGTTGAGGATTGTGAGCAAGAAAATACAATTAGAATGAGTGTTGAATCCTTCTTGAAGGCCAATTATTGGTAGTAACTTTATATTTTGGAGAATTACATAGTGAAAAGGAAGTAATTTTCTTACCCACTGAAGTTTTTTCGGCCCAGGGTTTCTCCAAGATAAATTATTATGTCTCCTTTGCATTATCTTTTCTAAATTTGCATTATAGTTGTGATTATTTATACTCATTATATTGGCTAAAATTAACTTAAGAAATTTTCATTCAATTATCACTAAGAACGGGATTTGTTTATTGTATTAAGAGGCAGTTTACGGATCAACTATGTATAATATGACCCATTGACCAAACAATGGATTTGGCATAGATGATTTTTCCATTTTTGATGTGGGAATTTTTATTTCTAATTATTTATAAAACTCATAACTAAATGGTTCCTCGTCTTCTTCCTTTGTATTGGCATCTTCATTGCTAGAACCAACATCATCTATAAGTATATTTTTCCTATTTCTAGAGATATTTTTTAAAACTTTCAAAGGGATCAAAGGTGAAACTTCACCTTCATCCTTTGGATTAGTAGAAAGGTTATATTTAACTCATATAATAGTTCTAGCATTAAAATTTATAACCAATTTTTTGGTTGTAAGAGTACCAACATCATTTTTAATCCAGTACATGGAAGGTTAGTTATGATTGACTGAAATATGAAATCAATCTTATATTTTAGTGTAATTAGATGTTATGCAAAGTAGTAAATAACAACTAAATAAATAAAGAAAGTGATCCAATAAAATAAGTAAATGAAAATATGAAACCCTAATGTGAAAGAAGGGTTAGGAAATCCTTAGATGATTCGACGAAGGTGTGGGACTGTGTCGCATTGTGAACTAGGTGGATAGGAGGAGGAAATGACCACACAGAAGCTTGAGAAAGAATAGATCTGAGCTCTCTGATTGGACTGGGGCACCTGTAAAGGGGAAGGGGAACCTGTGGGCACCATGGTATATAGAAATGACCTAAAACCCTCCTTTGGGGTGTCACTAAATGAATTCTTGTGTTTTCTTCTTGTCACACTAGCTTCATTGAACTACCTCAGATGTGGCTGTAAATCAAAGATGAAGGAGAGACCTATAAAACCCCAAGATAAACATCAAACCCCTAAAAAAAGAAAGATGTATATGAAGGGGTCAGACTGTCCTTGACAACCAAAATGGTGGACTTACTAACTAAGCGTTGCACTAAATCTTAGACCCAATGTAGTTATAGGTGTGTGTGTGTGTGTGTGTGTGTGTGTGTGTGTGTGTGTGTGTGTGTGTGTGTGTGTGTGTGTGTGTGTGTGTGTGTGTGTGTGTGTGTGTGTGTGTGCGTGCCAATCGTGCCCTAGGTTTCTCTTGTGCCAGTCACACTTTTTGAAGTAGCGAGAAATAACTAGATGTAGAATGTAGTAAATGTGTGCATGGAAATAATAGACTCTCCTCCTATGAAGTGTGATGCAGATGAACCAGCCTTGTGTTCCTTGTCATGGAGCTAGATGGATGTAAATGTAACTTTAGATGCCTTTGATGGATGCAACCTAGATGTGTGATAGTAAGTGCTCAGTGATTAGTCCCTCAGTATGGTCACATAACTTTATATTTATATGGTTCTCTTTCTCCAACTTCGTAATTAACCCCAGAAAGGCCAATCACTAAAAATAAAGAAAGCTCAAATGGCTAGAAAGTGCCTAAAAGATGCAAGTAAAGTGTAAAGAGGATAAGGGTGCTTGGGGTGCTCCAATCCTAGGCTGGGTGCCCCAGTCAGAAGTAAAAAAACACAAAATGAAAAAATTGACTAGGAGAGTCTAGGTGTAAGATAGAAAATATGACAACAAACAATATAAAAATGGCCAAATACATGGGTTGATTATTACTCTTTTCACTTAAGAACCATATGAATAGTAGTATGAAACCAAGAGTAAATATTGATTAAAAGTGTGTGATTTAGTGACTACATTTGCCCCCAATTTATGTTGGTGAGCAGAAATATTAATAACATAAAGTAGATAGAGATACATACCTGATAATCCATATAGAGTGATGTAGAAATGTGCTGAAGGACTAGAAAAAGCGTGAAGTGATTAAAAAAGATGGAGCGTGGAGATTAAAGATACAAAAAGTGTAAAAGGTGATGAGAGTGAACCTAGGGTAGAAATGCGTGTGTGGATGCCAATGTGTGTAGTGTACCTGTATGGTTAGTATCATGTGTGTACTCACCATGTGGGTATTGTTGTTGTTGACTACTTACTTCCCATACAGACAGACAAGAAAAAGAGAAGATGATCAAGTAGTCAAATACGCATGTATATGTGTAAAAATGCTATGTAAAGAAACATGTAGAAATAGTATGAAAATGGAAATGAAAAAGGAACATGTGCACTTTATTTGTGATGAGACAAAAGGTTGTAGAAAGGGTATCCTGTAATTTTTGGTGAAGTGAAAGTTTTTTGGGTGATTTCACGCCACTATGGCCGAAGAAGTGTAGGGAGAAAGCTGTGTTATTCTTTAACCTGTAACTGCTTCCCTAAGATTGGTGAAGAGATCTCTGTACTGTCTGATTTTTTGGGTGATCCGAGACCACTAGCCGAAGTAGTGTAGGGAGGAAATTTTTTGGTATCCTCCAACCTGTAACATCTCCCCACAATTCTAAGGACAATATGCCCTGTAAATCTGCTGTGTATGGGGTTCGTAGATAGGAGAATGCGGCCCCAAAAGAGAACCGACTACATAACTGAAACTGAGCCATGCAGGGGGAAGGGAATGTACTTGGTAAAAACCAAGGCATGCAAACAAGTGGCTAGAGAACAAGTGTTAGTACGAACAAGCATACATGTAGAAACAAAAAATGTGTAAGCTAGAACATTAGCAAATAATGTATACACTCAAAGAGACAATCATAGACAACGCAAAGCACATTACAAACATAGGACACTACTCACGATGTCACAAGACACTCAAGGCCATCACGAACACAAAAAAACAAGTGTGTACACACAACAAATGGAAAGGCTCACATACAAGACAAATAATAACAGATAATAGCAAACAAAAAAACATGTATGGAAGGAGGTATCCCTGCATAACAAATGTTACACATGAAGCACTCATTAGAATGTTAATAAAATAACAAGTATGTCTAAGCGTGTAGAACATGATAATAGAAAGTGCTAAGTAAAAAATGAAGTGGTAGCACCTGAAGTGTACGAATGTGGATGGCTCCAATAGATAATGTATGAAGAATCAATACTGCGTGTAGAAGCTCTATATCTATGATCACAACTAGGAAAATATGTGAACATGCATGTATGGTAAAGATAATGACATACAAGAGATCTAGCTAACATGTGTAGTAGAGTGAACATGTAAGAGCAAGTGCAAGGAGGAGTAAATGAAACCATAAAATGTATTAGTCTGTGAATGGATGGAATGGAATGCAATATGGATGATAGGAGCCGCGTGCCCCCGGAGTGAATGGAATTGCATACAGTGAGGTTCATATAGTATGCCCCCTCAGCAGTCAAGAATGAACAAAAAATGAGAGTGCGTCATTGGGAAGTGGTCGAAATATGTGTTGTGTAGTGCAATGTGATGAGTGTGTGGTGATGAGATGTGACATAAAGATGAATTTTGCGTGACCCTATAACGTTAGTGTATATCACAACTAGATGAATATAAAAGAGGTGGTGATTTAGCCTAAAGTGTATACCACTAAACAATGTAAGTGAAGATGATGACATAGTCTATCACAAGATGACACAAGGAGAAGTGACCCTATAGCCTAAGGTGTATATTATTAAACCTAGGAATTTCACATAAGAAAAATATTGAATGATGAACATGTGAGTGTGATGTGGTCCATTTTTGTTAGATATATATACCCTCAACAGTCCAGTATGGACCGTGAGACTAGAGTGCGTCATCGGGTAGTGAGTGCACGTAAAAGAAGATGTAGTATGTGCAATGAGAAGAGACGACCATGTGATGAGTAAAACACGCGATGTATAAGATGCAATGCAAGAAGTGTAGATAACCTAATAGTGTGAAATGTGCACTATGTAGTATGTATGATGAATAGGATGTAATGCTAGACTCGTAGAAAATAGGAGTGTGACACATGGGTGATGAACATTGTAGATGCGTAAATATCGAAATAAAAATGATGTATGGGAAATTGAAAATGTAGTATGAAAAATGTGAGATGTACTGTAAGATGTGTGAAGAAACACAATGTGTAGTATCTATAATGCAGTGTGTGAGGTCCATGTGTAGTATGCCCTTAACAGTCAAGTGTGAACCAAAGCACAAGAGTGTGTCATAGGGTAATGATGATGTGTGTGATGTAGATGACTATGCCAATGCGAGTATGAGATGTGTGTTGACACTAGGATGAGGGGGGAATGTGTGAATATGATGTCCCTAAGTGTGAAAGATGAGAAATCCATCATGCAATTTCATATAAGAGATCGTCATTTTCAGGGTCAAAGTCATAGGGTTCTGCATCAAAAAAGCGATAGTGTCAGGTTGGTCGTGCAATGAGCCATTGAGGTGTAAATGATACATGCCCATAACATATTTTTCATCAGTGAAGGGTGGCAAAGGACACCCATGCACATACCAATGAGTGAGATTATGTGTATAGACAAGAAAGGAACCATTGCAAATGAATACACAACCAAAAGGCATGGGAAATGATATATCCATATGATCACGATCTAATGTTCCTCCTATATATGTAAGCCAAGACTTCCATAATATGAGTGGAGTAGAAGGAGGTATACGTGGGAGGTAGACTGTGATATGGAATACACATAGACCGTAAGTTGTAGTAATAGTGATGAATCCATAATACAAATGATGATTATGTGTTGAAGGATAAAGATATTCAAAATTGAATCCAAGTCTAGCCAAGCCATCATGTGAACATATAGTGTCTTCGCAAGTAGGATCAAATGGAATATGTTCCCAATATGAATCATTCATGAAAAGTGTATATGTGAAGGGAGGTTGCAGTGATGAAGATGGCATGTGAGAAGATGAAGGATCTAAAGAGACATATGATGTAGATAGAGACCCCTGATAAATGACCATAGCAACAGTAGTAGTGGCAGGGAGAGGTGGTGGAGTGGAAGGAACTACATCAATGACATAAATAACACCTTCAAGTGGTGGAAAATGAGGTAGTTCATCCATTGGTTGAGAGTCATCTGCAGTATCAGTGCGTGGAATAGGAAGAGTAGTATTATGATCTTGGTGATAATATTGGTATGCATCATAGTCGCAAAGTATAGTATATTCAACACCTTCATGTATAAAATTGACACAATGATGTACGGTAGAATCTACGGCTTGCATAGCATGGAGTCATGGTCTACCAAGAAAACAATTATATGAGACTGGAAAATCAATGACAAAGAAAATAATGTTGAGGTTTTTTGGTCATATAATAATAGGAAGAACAATGTGACCTACATATGGGTGAATTGAACCATCATATGCACAAAGTGATAGGGATGATGGACTAACATCATGAGCAGAAAGAACTAACTTTTCAAGGAATGACATAGGGAAAAGATTAATTTTGGATCCATTATCAATTAAAGTGTGCTTAATATCCATATGGAAAATTCAAATCATAATATGCAAGGGTGGGTCATTATAAAAAGTGTTTAGATCAGCGGAAAGATTAGATTTGAATTATAAGTGTTGAGAACATGCATCTACAAAATTTTGGTAGACAGATTTAGGATGCTTATCCGCACGAATGCGAGTGGTAGAAAGAAGATGTTGGACTCTAAACCTTACATCAGGATGTGCAAGTAAATAATCAGTGATTGAGATAATCATGATGACTATGCTTGAGAATGATAAGCAAATAATGAGGACCCTAAGAGTGTGAAGATCGATATTGGGTTCACCAAAATGATTAACTAAAATAAGAAAACAAGTTTCTATTCTAGTGTAATCGGATGTTATGAAAAGCAGTAAATAATAGCTAAATAAATAAAGTTACCCAAACAACTAAGTAAATGAAAATGTGAAACCCTAATGTGCAAGAAGGGTTAGGAAATCCTTAGCTGATTTGACGAAGGTGCGGGACTATGTTGTAGTGTTAACTAGGTGAACAAGAGGAGGAAACGAGGGCATAGAAACCTGAGAAAGAACAAATCTGAGCTCTTTGACTGGACTGGGATGCCTAGAAAGGGGTAGGGGTTCCTATGGGATCCCTAGTATGAGAATTAGGTGAGCTCGTATGCGGAAATGAACTAAAAATCTCCTCTAGGGTGTCACTAAGAGACTGCCTATGTTCACTTCTTGTTGCACTAGCTTTGTTGAACTGCGTCGAATGTCACTATAAATCAAAGATGAAGGAGAGAGCTACAAAACCCCAAGAAAAGCATCAAACCCCTAAAAAAATAAATATGCATATGGAGGGGTTGGATTTTCCTCATCAGCCACAATGGTGGACTTACTAATTGAGCATTGTACTACATCTTAGACCCAATGTAGTTATAGGTGTGTGTGTGTGTCCCAATCGTTCCCTAGGTTTCTCTTGTACTAGTCACACTTTGTGAAGTAGTGAGCAATAACTAGATGTAGAATGTAGTAAATGTGTGCATGGAAACAATAGACTCCCATCCTATGAAGTGTGATGTAGATGAACCAACCGTGTGTGCCTTGTTGGAGCTAGATGGATGAAAATGTAGCTTTAGATGCCTTTGATGGATGCAACCTATATGTGTGATAGTAAGTGCTTAGTGTTTGGTCCCTCATTATGGTCACATACCTTTATATTTATATGGTTCTCTTTCTCCAACTTTGTAATTAACCCTAGAAAGGAAAACCACTAAAAAGATAGAAATATCAAATGGCTAGAAAGTTCCCAAAAGATGCAAGTAAAGTGTAAAGAGGATCAGGGTGCCTAGAATAGGACTAGGGTGCTCGGGGTGCTCTAGTCCTAGGTCGAGCACCCCAATCATAAGTGGAAAAACATAGAATGACAAAAACGACTGGGCGAGTGTAGGTGTAAGATAGAAAATAAATCATCAAGCAATTTAAAAGTGGCCAAAGACGAGGGTTAATTATTACTCTTTTCACTCAAGAACCATATGAATAGTAGTATGAAACCAAGAGTAAATATTGACTCAAAGTGTGTGAAACATATATAATCTAGTCTAACCTTTTCCCTTTCAAAATTTTAAAAACATAGGCCACCATCCACATGGTTACCTCAGTATTCCTTTCAAAAAAGAGTACTCTTGCAAGAAAAAACTCACACATTACTTTTATACTCTCTTTTTTAAAATAATCTATACAAAAACTCTTGTCCTTAATTAATTAAAAAATAAAACCGTAAAAATATTTTACGATAAAAAAACCCTAATTTTTTGTTGCACTGACATCTCCATAACAAGTTCATCATCCATGGGTAAACTAAAAATTTAATAAAACAAATGGGAAGTAAGTTTTAAATAAGTACATTCAAACATCACAACTTCATCTTTTGGGCAGTAGTTATCAATCATCGTCCTAAGTTTTTTTTCATCCAACATGCAAAATTAAATGTTGATCAATTAGAAAAATTTAGTTGTAGTTGGTTTAAAATTATTACATCTGATGGATCATATGCGTCATAACATTTGTGAAGCATGTAATAGTCCTTCTATTTCTAAGTTATTTGATGGTTGTTCTCTATTTATTTTAGGATATTCATTCTCCTTGTATCTTTTTATTTACTTGGAGATTTCCTACACTCGTGGGATATGCTTTCTTAAGTGTACACTTGACCACACTATTTTAGCTAGTGGTAATTACTACCCTTGACCAGTTCTCTATTGATTGTTATTTTAGGTATGGAGGTTACCACTATTCTAGGTGGAGTTTGTCATTATTCTAGGATGAGGTTACACATTCACCTCCTATATGTATATCACTTGCATCTTTCTAATATGGATCATTGAGTTGATTTAGAGTCATTCTTTCCTTTTGCATTTTATATCATTATTCTTCAAAACTTACATAGTAGTATATGTGTGCTTAGTATTTCTTTTATGCAATTTACGTCTCAAATTTCTCACTGGAGAACTCTTCAATTCATCAGATCACTGGTATTGTCGATATGATATCAAAACCACATTGTTATTGAGTTTGTCTAGTTGTATTTTGTTAGTTTTATATGGGATTATTATTTGCAATAGTGTTTGTTGTTGGTGTGGATATAGTATTTGTTGGTTTGTGTTATTTCTAGTTTTTTTTGTTGTTTGTGGTGGCCTACAACTGGTTTTATACCTGCAAAAATATTAAACAAACTAAGGACCTATAGAAGACTTGTGCATGCATATACATCCTATACAAGGGTGTTTCAGACTTGTGGTAACGCATTGCATGTAGATACAAAGTTGTGAGGGGTGTTTTCACCTTTGAGGGGAATTTTCACCTCTGTGAGGGGCATTTTAGACCTATAGCATGGTTGGAGATGTATTTGCAGACCTATTTGGTGGTTTTTTCTTGCATTAGGCATTTCTTGCTTGCCTTGGGAATTTTTTACTGTAATGGGCACCTAGATTAGTACTTGTATAGCTAGGATGTCCTCTCCAACCATGATTTTTCTCCTTCAAACCTGTACACTCTATAACATCAGGTTTCTCCTCATGGTGGCACCAAGCAACAGCAACAAACAATAAAAAAATAGCAGCGAAAGATAACATTTTTTAGGTTTTCTTAAACCTAAATTTGCTCCTCAAATCCAACGATTTCTCTTTTTGGCCCCCCTCCACTCGAGGTAAAGGTGGAATGATTATTTTAAATATCAAAATTTTACCATATTATTTCATAATATTAGCATTTTATGCTTTTGAAAATTAGTCAATTTGAGAAGAAATTTCATTTAAAAGGAATTAAGTGGTTTTTAAAAACATGTATCCTCGCATAATGAAGACAAAGGGTGAGGCCCGGGTTGGGAAGAGGAAAATTCCCCTCAAAATATAAACAATTAAGTTTTCATTCTTTTATTATTATAATGAGTATACGCATGATGCCCTTTCCTCTCATTTCAAATGTTTTTTAATCAATTTGCAAAATTTTAATTAAATAAGCAATTAGTTGCGAGAAACGATTTTTGCTATAACTTTTGACCAGTAGCTCGGATTTGAGTGTTGTCTTTGTCAAAATTTCATGTTTAATCACACTCTTTATGATGGTTCCATTAATTTTTTTAAATGAACTACTTTATAAAGTATCACATTTTGGGGGAGTTTTTGTAAAACTCTATAAGGACTTGTACTTTTTTCAGTAAGTTATAAAGTACCATTTGGGATAATTTTGGGGGTGTATCTACATTATGGAGTTTCATCATTTCATTATTATGCTTGAATCTGAGAAATTTTTGTCTTATAAGGTAGGCATTTCAATTATTACACTATGTACGGTTTATTGCCCTACCTCTATGGTCTTGTTCCTAAGCGTGATGAGCCTCTACTAAAGGATGATTGGTTTAACCACAATGATCGGTATTATTTTTTCTAAGTAAATATTTTTTTGTTTGAGTACATTGAGTTCCCTTTCACTGTCTGAACCATTATCTGACAGTTTTATGGTGACCTTGTTTCACCATCTGAGAGCGACGATTCCTTGGACCACTCTAGTGCCACCATATAGTCTCCCCCTTCTCACATCTCTTTCATTGTTGGGTGTTCTTCTACACCTGTTTCTACTTATGAGTCCCATGTTGTACATTCACCACGGGATCTTTCTGTTGAGAATACTCTCCCTAATGTTGCCTCTACAGAGCTCATTATTATCCATGTTCATGTTTCCATTCACGGTTTGCATCAATGTTCTATTTGATAGCCTTCCTCTGATACAGATGTTACCATTTCCTCTCATGCTCCATTACATGTTGATTTCTCAATTGACGACACTTCACATACACCGATTACTACCTTTGATTACAGTTTTGTTTCATCTAAGACTTCCAAAAGCTCTTCACAGCAGTATTTTCCTCCTACTTCATGTTATGATGCTAATGTATTCTTGTCAAACATTTCTCTCACTGAGAAACCCCATTGGAATGAGTATCTTCTCACCCTAAGTTATCTACTTACAGATTCCACTTGTGTTTCATTACAAGAATATTGTCTAATTGATCCATCACATATTCTAGAGGATCCATTCATATCTCTCGTTGGGAGTTCCTGTCTCGGTACATTTGTCACTTCCACTATTTCAAAGATGTTTCATGATCCACCTCTTCCTCTGGGTCCCTTTGTGAGGGTTATTAGGGCCCCGCCATTTTATTTCTCTGACATGTGTATTGTAATGGCATGTCTGTTGTATTTTTTGCACACTTTTTCCAAACCTATGCCACCTTTCAGTTACAGACCAGATGCAAAGATCATAGGTTTCTTCTTCCTTTATGGAGTGGGCTGACTTTCAATGATCCTTTTTTGTCCTTCCCAACTGTAGGAACATTCTTTGGTGTAGGCGGATTCTCTTTAGTCTTTACATAGAGGACCATATCATTGACACTCTTCTCAGGGGACCTTTTTATCCTCACTTATTTCTCTCTCTACTCTATGGGATTATCATTCTACATGGGTACCTCATCAAGTCAAGTTATCAGGAACCACTTTGTATTCTTATTCATTTTTATTGAGTGATTTTTTTGTCTCCCTTTTGGGGGGAGTTTTTTCCCACTGGGTTTGTTCTTTTGCTTTATCTTTGTAAGATATGCATTATACGTGGGCACCTCATCAAGCCTTGTTATTGGGATCCACTTTCCTTTTTCACTGTCCACCTAAGTTATGCTTATGGTGGGGTGTTAGTGTAGGATATTCATTTTCCTTGTATTTATTTATTTACTTTGATATTTCCTACACTCATGGGATATGTTTGCTTCGGTGTAAACTTTACCACACTATTTTAGCTAGTGGTAATTATTATCCTTGACAAGTTCTATGTTGACTACTATTTTGGGTATGGAGGTTACCACTAGTATATGTGGAGGTTCCTTATTTCTAGGAGGAGGTTACACATTCAACTCCTTTATGTACATCACTTACATCATTCTATCACATGGAGCATTGAGTTGATTTAGGGCCATTATTTCCTTTTACATTTTATCTCATTTTTCTTCATAACTCACATATTTGTATGTGTGTGTTTAGTCTTGCCTTTGTTAAATTTTTGTCTCACATTTCTCACTAGTGCACTCTTCGATTTAGTGGATCCTTGCATTCTCAGTACTCTTGTTATCCAGAAATGACAATCTAGTTACCTTTTGTAGATTTAGCACTTTCTTCCCTTGACACAATATTTTCCTCTTTCGAGACCCACTATCCTCTACATGTGTCATTCATGACTTATTAGCACCACCCCTTACCCCTCTCCCTCACATTTTTAAGGCTAAATATCCTTCTACATGAGTTTTACACTTCATTGGATTCTTGCAAAGGCATCTATGAACTCTAAATTTCAAATGGATTCAATACCTTCAATAAATTTTAAATTATACCATTCAAATGGAATTTGTGACTTCACAAAATATAAAAATTTCCTACGTCAATTGAATACACGTCAAATGTAGCTATTATCATATAATCCACTGCATAATGGACCTTTAATAATATAATGTATTCACTACCATTATGATTAATAGAATTTATTATACATTACGTAATGGATGTTTATAATACATTGCATTCACATATTGGCTAAAACATTACATTATTTTAATAGGTAATTTAATTCATTGTCCTCCCAAAAAATATATTAGACATAAAATCCATATTGTATGATATTTACCTGTTAGAGAACACTTTATAAATGTAATGTATTTTTTACTGGAAAACACAATACATAGTCAATTTTATTAAAGGATTGTAAAGATATCAAATGTTCATTATGCATCGTAAAATGCATATTGATTACATAAATTATTACCTTTGTTCACATATGAAGTGTAGATGAATTTCAAGCTATCATGTAAAATTTATGTTGTCGTGAATAGATTTCAAAATTACCATGTGTGTGGTTTAAAAAAATGGAAAAGGTAAGGGGAAGAATAAGTACGAGGAAATCTCACTAATACAAATGAATGAAATAATATCTTACAATTAAAAAATATGGATGCCTCATATCATAAAGGAATAAGATAGTAGGGAAAAAATCAGAGTTCCAAAGAAATGAAAGATGTGTTAATCAAGTTTGATATTTATGAATTCATCATGGAGGTTGTGTATTTCAATGAAAATTATGTGCACCTATTTGTATAAAATTACATCCACATAGGAAAGGAATACTCCCTACATGGAAATATAGAGGTGGAAGGAGTCACCCTTATAGTGTCTCGAGAGATCATTATTGAAGTTGAAAACTTTCCCAACAATAGGGATAATCTGTGCATAAATTTTAAGAGGGAAAGGATAAATCCTTCAATTAGTTACTTTTTGAGGTGTTTTATAGTGAGGAATAAGTAGAGGTAATAACTCTAACTCAATGTTGTTATATTGCAAAGATATCCTCTCCATGTTGTGAGATTATTTATATGGTAAGAATATATGTTTTTCAAAACAAACATCCTGACACATTTTACACAAATGTTCTTTTAGTAAGTTAGGTGTTATAAAAAATATAAAGTAAATTATGCAAGCTACTTTTCATGGGACATAAAAATAATTGTGAGAGAATGGAATAATGGATAGTTTGAGGAGATAATGCACCCTTGTATCATGAAAATTTTAATAGATCATGAACAACAAAAAATGAAGGGTCGAGTAACAAATTTATAGAAGTAGAAAATGTATTAAATGGTCTTAGGGTGGATAAGGTTTTGGAAGAGGAGGTAATGTCTTTTAAGAAATGTATAGAATAAAAAGACAATTTGATGGAAAATATGAAAGAAAAAATCATTGAATTTGAAGAAAATATTATCAAATTGCAAGCACAAATAAAATTACAAGGAGAAGAAAAAAATATCAAGAATTGTCTAGAACAAAAGGAAAGTAATGTCAAATTAGAATCTAAATAGGAAAATACATGAGATAATATGCAACAAAAAATGAAGGATCAGAACATAATATCATCCAAGAAAATTCTTTTAAAATCCAACAATAAGAACTTATTGCACTTCTAAAGAAACCCATAGAATAAAAAAACATGACTATAATTGAACGGTCAAACCTCTACAATTGTTGAAAACCTTCATGATGTATATCACATTGTTGGTGTCAAAAGACGCACTAGGGATAGTAATATTGTGTGTCATGTACTTGCTACTAGTGTTGTAAGTGAATCAATAAAAAACCAATGTTTGATTACGCAAACAAGTCGAATGTTGCAAGTTAATCGAAAAGCTCTAATGAAAGCAATTGAAAGACGTAATATCCTTCAATCATTCAATAACACTGATTTTTGGGCATTTTTTGCTAGAGCACCGCATAAGGAAAAATATAATTTTGATGTTATAAGAGAAATTGTTATTCAATTTTGGCATGATAACACTAGAGTTTCACCTAATACAAGAGATGTTGTAAAACTGATATTTGGTTCTACTAATCGTGAACCACATCTAAATTATTTCTTAAATATGACTCAAACTCAATTTTTTTGTAAGTTTAAACAAGAGCATCTAGAAATTAAAATTAGTCAACATTTTTTTGAAATGTTGAAACCATTCTATGTGAAAATCAACCACGCTCGCACCACTTGTTGTTGTAGGCAACATGTTGAATTTGTGATGCATTATGCTAAATTTTTATGTATTCATTCTATTTTTCATTCTGAAACTATATTATCGGAATGTGGTGTTCAAGCTCCACAATATCTTCCAGGGATTTCATTCCTACGATATTTTGTGAAAAAGAAGTTGGACAATTTTTTTATAGTCATAATTTTTTAGATGGAAGTTGTGGTACATGTGGCGGATTACCTAAATTGGAAAGTTACATCCATGAGAAAATTGAAGGTGCAATAAGACATAATTTAGTTGAGTTTGATAAATATAAATCAGTTTCATACCAGTTGAAAGATGGAAAAGAGTCTAAACTGTGTGAGCTAGTTACATAACATGTGCCTTTTTTTTCAATTTATGAGAACATTTAAGGATGAAATTGTTTATGATTATGCTAGGCGTACACAAAGATCTCGATAGTTGGATGAAGAGTTCAAGATATGCAAAGACACATTTCCTATTGGTACTATTGTTTCAGTGGTTGATTTTGTAGAGAATTACACATTGCAACCACAAATGGAGGTTCAATCACAATATTACAACTTAGTACAAGTTGTCATATTTATGCATATAACATTTATACATTCTCCTGACAATATAGAGAATGATCAAAAAAATTTAAGAGAGTACCACTTTTATATCAGTGATGATTGTACTCATTCTACAGAATTTGTGGAAGGGTGTTTCCACTTATTTTATGGGAACTCTGTTAGGTAATAAGGGATAAAATATGTGGAATAATCCCTCACAGAATCGCAACAGTAGAAACTAATATGCAGAAATTATTACAGATCTCAAATAAAATTGCAGAATAAAATAACACAACACAAAGAGATAGTATTTAACGTGGTTCACCCAATTTGGGCTACGTCCACCAAGAATCACTTGCTCATATTTTTATTACAAGCCACCGCTCTCTCAATACAATAACCAGATCCGTTTGGAGCTATGCTCAACAAACTCTATAGAATTCACACCCGAATTCAAAACACATCTGCAATACATTTGCTTGTCTTTTCTATCATATGCATAAGACCATATAAATAGACAACTAATTAAGCAGTTTGATACAAAACCGTGGGTATCAAAACCAAGGGCAAAAAACCGTGGGTATCAAAACAATGGGAAAAGACCGAAAAACCATGGGCCCAAAAACAGCCCATAACGGTTACCCATTACCCATGGGTTAATGAACCACCCATGAAAATTTGCTTTGGGGGCTTCGCCCCCGAACCCCCCTGACCCGCTCACCAGCGAGCGGGACCGTCGTAAAAATACCCGAGTGTAACACATGGAAGGTGTACCATACTCTAACATGAAAATAGGCTCCACAAACATAACAAACTCATCTGATAAGGACATCCACTTTAAACAACATTATATATGGTCAGATAATTACATGTCTCAATTTAAGAATACATGAATATTTTATTGGATGAGTAGGATGCACGTCAATATGGGTGTGCAACATATTTAGAGTTTCACTGAGGTTAGACATAGAAAAGGAGAGCACGACAGTGTAGGGGCATGTGTAAAAATATCTCTTGCAAGAGAAGAGTTGAAGTAAAAAGATGGTGCTAAGTTGAAAGATGCAAAGAGCATAGTGGAATGGTGTATTGACAACATGGCCTAAGGTTCTCAAGAAAATTCCATAGTTCGCAGATATTTTTGGTTGATAGAGGAACAAAAAATTGCTAACTAAGACGATTGTATGACACTCACTAAGTCTAGTGATATGCACTAATTTTGTAGCTCAAACGCTAGTTCGCGGGCCACATGGAGAAGAAATTTGACATGTTTTTGTACATCTTTTATCGAATTTGTCACTGTTGAGTGTGATTCACAAGAATGGGTGGATGGATGGATTTGTAGGCCTCTAACTCCACTTCCTAGTTATCAACCTCCACAAGCATTACAGATTTTTTATCATATGAAGTTGTAACATCCAAGGACTTTGATGAAATTTTGATTTTGGTGCGACAAGGTATTTATGGTTATTTACAATTTTTGTATTGAGTTATGTCCATTGAAATTTTAATATGTACAATATAAATTTGAGTTGAAACCTTTTTTTGTAGGACATGTGTTTGTAGTTATTGTGACGAAAGACAATGAAGACGGAACAAACTATTTCTTATGTCATTGGATCGAGGAAAGAAAGAAGTTGACTTCTCCTATTATAGATGGAGAAGATATTGAGTACCTTACAAGGTCAGTGGTAGCTACTAGAACTTGGCTTTGACGGTATCCATTAAAAAACTCCTATGTTTGGGTGTTTGAAGACTTTGAGACACACAGGAAAATACTCTTATATTTACATCTAGTTCTAGCCAAAAATATTCAGCTTTATAGATATCGAGGAAGGCCTAATAGCAAAATTCTTTTGAAGGTTCAAGAGTCGGATCATGAAGAAATCCTATCTGCTATTCAGATTAGATCTGATCATGATGGTTCATTGGAATGAATTTACAATGCTCATGTCTGGTATATATAATTTCTTTGGTATATATAAATATTTTAGTTAGATAAATTTAAGTTCATATATTTTATTAAATTTGTGTATTTTTTATATATCTAGTATGGTTTTGATTTGAAACTTAAATTTCTTTAACTAACACTTTTATGTGCAGGTTAGTGGTGCCAGAAAATCTTCCACCTTCACGTGGTTGGCACTATTAGTAGAGAATTATAAATTCTTGAAGCTAAGAGAAGCTTTCATTGTTTTACAAGAAAAGAGAAGCAATTAACAACAATTTATGTACCTGTGGAGGGGGTTCTTGGCTCTGGAGGAGGTAACCCAAAACGACCTGGAGCTTAGAGAACCAAAATAACACCTCCCCAAGTTTTTACAAGACCATCCCTATGCGCGTGCACAGTCGGTTCGGTGCCACGAGCCACCGTTTGCAAAATATTTTGGTTGAAAGCCTTACATTAGCTCAAATTGCACTATTCCACGCATTTGCAAACAATAGGGCAGTGAGAGCACCGATTAGAGAAGTAAATACCAAGACAGAATATTTTATAGGGTCCCTACGCTGAGGTGTAGGATCAGATGATACGTCTCTAGGAGCCACGGAGTGCGCGTAACCACCCGTCGAAGTTGAACGACTTTTTTGTCTCGTGGCTCTTAAGGGACTACGCCCGAACGAGGTAGCCCGAAAGCAACAACGTTGTTGCGCACCAAAAAGACACCTCCTCTAGCATTCACCTAGCCACCCGAATGTGTCATCACAGTCGGTTTGGTGCCATGACCCCCCGTTTGCAAAATATATCGTTTGACAGCCTTATACTGGCTCAAACTGCACCATTCCACGCATTTGCAAACAATAGGGTAGTGAGAGCACCGATTGGAGAAGGAAAAAACTGAGACAGACTATTGTATAGGGTCCCTACGCTGAGGTGTAGGATTAGACGAGATATCTCTAGGTGCCATGGAGTGCGCGTAGTCACCCATCGAAGTTGAACGATTTTTTGGTCTTAGGGCTCTTAAGGGACTACGCCCGAATGAGGTAGCCTGGAAGCCACGATGTTATCCTGCATCAAAATGATGTCTCCTCTAGTGTTCACCTAGCCACCCAGACATTTCAGCGTAGTCGGTTTGGTGCCACGACCCTCCGTTTGCAAAATATACCGTTTGACAACATTACACTAGGTCAAACTGCACTATTTTGTGCATTTACAAACAATAGGGAAGCAATAGCACCGATTGGAGAAGGAAAAAACCAAGATATAATATTGTATAGGGTCCCTACACTAAGGTGTAGGATCATACGAGACATCTCTAGGTGCCACAAAGTGCGCGTAGTCACCCGTCGAAGTTGAACGATTTTTTGGTCTCAGGTCTCTTAAGGGACTACGCCTGAACGAGGTAGCCCGGAAGCAACGACATTGTCGCGCATCAAAATGACACCTCCTATATCATTCACCTAGCCACCCAGATGTTTTAGCACATTCAGTTCGGTGCCACAACCCACCGTTTACAAAATATACCGTTTAACAGCCTTATACTGGCTCAAACTGCACTATTCCACGCATTTACAAACAATAGGGCAGCAAGAGCACCGATTGGAGAAGGAAAAAACTGAGATAGGCTATTGTAGAGGGTTCCTATGCCAAGGTTTAGGATCAAATGAAACATCCTTAGGTGCCACAGAGTGCACGTAGTCACCCGTCGAAGTTGAACAATTTTTTGGTCTCAGGGCTCTTAAGGGACTACTCCCGAACGAGGTAGCCCAGAAGAATCGAAGTTGTCACGCACCAAAATGACACCTCCTCTAGTGTTCACCTGGCCACCCAAATGTGTCGGCACAGTTGGTTCAGTGCCATGACCCACCGTTTGTAAAATATACCATTTGACATCATTACATTGTCTCAAACTACACTATTTGACGCATTTGCAACCAATAGGGCAGTGAGAGCACCGATTGAAGAAATAAAAAACTAAGACAGGCTATTGTAGAGGGTCCCTACACTGATGTGTAGGATCAAATGAGGCATCTTTAGGTTGAATGGGGTCTGTGTAGTCACTCGTTGAAGTTGAACAATTTTTTGGTCTCAGGGCTCTTAAGGCCCTATGCCTGAACGAAGTAGCCCGGAAGCAACGACGTTGTTGCACACCAAAAAGATGCCTCCTCTAGCATTCACCTGGCCACTCAGACATTTTTGTGTATTCGGTTTGGTGCCATGACCCACTGTTTGCAAAATATACCGTTTGACATCCTTACACTATGTCAAACTACACTATTTGGCGAGTTTGCAAACAATAGGGCAACGAGAGCACCGATTGGAAAAAGAAAAAACTGAGACAGGCTATTATAGAGGGTCCATATGTCGATGTGTAGGATCAAACAAGACATCCTTATGTGCCACTGAGTCTATGTAGTCACCCGTCGAAGTTGAACGATTTTTTGGTCTCGTGGCTCTTAAGGGACTATGCCCGAATGAAGTAGCCTAGAAGCAACGACATTGTCGTGCACTGAAATGATTTCTCCTTTAGCATTCATCTAGCCACCCGAACATTTTGGCATAGTCATTTTGGTGCCACGACACACTGTTTGTAAAATATACCGTTTGACAGCCTTACACTGTCTCAGACTACACTTTTTGGCGTGTTTGTAAACAATAGGGCAGCGAGAGCACCGATTGGAGAAGGAAAAAACTAATACATTATATTGTAAAGGGTCCCTACGCCGAGGTGTAGGATTGAACAAGACATCCTTATGTGCCACGGAGTCATAATTGTTGAAAAAAAATTAATGTTGAAAAAGTTGTAATTGTAGAAAAAGTCGTAGATTCTTCTCAGAAACAGAAAAAGAAGAAAAAGAACAAGAAAAAGAAAAAGAAGAAAGTTGTAGATTCTTCTCCTTTGCAACAGGTTCCTCTTCAACAAACTCATTCCATTTTCAATAACTTTTTCAACAATTACAACTTTTTTAACTTTTTCAACAATTACAACTTTTTCAAGAAATTGTTGAATCAGAAATTGAAAGACAAGAAGAAGATGGTTATGAAATTATTGGTTATTGTGAATACTCACCCAACAAAGATCCTAAATAATCCATCGATGATATGAATAGTTACTCTTGTTCAGTGCTCACCCACTCATAAAAAAATAAATAAGCCTCTTATTCTATTTCCCAAGCAAAACACTTTAATCCTCAAATGGTGAATCGATAGAAAAAAAAAAAAGAGGAACATCATTTCCTACTTCTATGGGTTCATCCAAGAAGAATCCTAATACTACTTTAGCCAAGACTCCATCTACCTCTTTGAGTAAGTCTCTTGCACTTCCTCTTGTCAAATTGATTTCTATTTCAATTATTCCTAAAAATGAACATCCTACTCATGTCAAGGATTCCACAATTCCTAATGTGCCTACCACTTCCTCATATTTTTACATCAGTGACCATTTTAAGAAATATAAAATTCAAATATCTGAATATGAGTACATAAAAAAACACCCCAAGCATTTTGATAAAATCGTCTAGTTTATCAAAGAAAGTAGTAAAAATACATGTTCCAAGAACCCTACCAACACTAAAGAATCACTTCCCACTCCTAGAACCACTCATTCCTAGAACATTCTTTCCTTAAAATCCTCCTCTTCTAAGAAATAAGAACCTTTCTATCTTTCTTTTTTGGTCAATGGGTATAAATTGAATAATTGCATTATTGACTCTAGTGCCTCTGACAATGTCATGCTTATAAAATTTGCTAACTCTATTGGTATTACTATCAGCCCTGCTATTGACCATTGTTACTACATGAAAACAAAATAATTACCTCTTTTTAGCCAGGTGAAAAATTCTCAAGTAGAATTTGTATACTTCCTTGACAAGAAAATCAAGATGGAAATACTTGTGTAAGACATGCTAGTTACGTATAGTATATTGTTGAGCCAAAGTTTCTATCATGATATTGGTGGGGATATAAAGATGGATTGGTCATACACCACCATACTCATCAATGGTAAAATGAATAATATCCTTATGATAAATAAAATTAAATACATAGTTCAAAAACCAAATGACCCAAGGGAAGACATCTTATTTCAAGATTCAAGGTATGAAATATTTTTCATGACTTAAGAGGAAAATGATAAGTTGCCCATGTTGATAGAGGAACACACATGCTTCCCTTAATTTCTTAACAATTGTACAATGTAATGTTGCACCATAGTAACGTTATATTCATATATGTTGCACCATAGTTTTTTATTTTTAAATCAAACAAACATATAGAACTAATATACATATAAGGATATCATGTGCAATGAATTCGAATCAAACATAGAAGTAAGATCGTTATGAAAACCAACACATGGATATATAATGTATCAAACTAAGTGTGTTGAACGCGCGTCTCTAAAAATATAAGTTCATAACATGTGTACATCTCAAACTAAGTATGTCATACATATAGGACCACATATGGTCGCATAAGGCTATATATACAATGTCCTATGAAGAATCATGAACTAGGACCAGTTGGCCCATATATATATCTATGTACATTTAGGGCCTATAAATCTAATCATGAAACATCTTCCCTCTCTTCACCTTGCTAGAAGTAGCATGTCCACGACTTGGGGATGTAGTGGAGGGAGATTCCACTACGGATTTCATCCATGTGGTCCTAGGCATCTCTAAGCAGGCCTGCAACCTAACCTGTACGTTCATAAGTAACAAGTTTTTAACACCCAAATTTTAGAAATACATTCAAAATTTAGAAACTTATAATTTAGTTTAAATGCATGTGAAATCTTACCACAATTTCATGATCCCTATCAATTTTTCGTTGACGTGTGGTAGGGACAACAGTAGACTCACGAGGGGTAAGCTACATACAAATAATTAAATTTCAAATTAAATATTTCATGTACAAAATTTGATATTGTAGATTTAAGTAATAAGAAATAATTCCTAAATAAATTTAACAAATTTGAAAAATTGTACCTCAGTTAGTGGATCTGTAGATGATATGGCAGTATCTACAGCAGCCTCCATAGTGTGCATATATAGAGAAGTATCTCTAGCAGTCATAAGCTGTACAAAAACCATGTACAAATCAATATTAATCTACATGACTGCCACATAACAGAGTAAAAGCATAATCCACGTGAACTTCCATAATTAGAAAAAAAGTGTAAAGAGAAACTAACCTATGTAAAAGTCACATGAGGCGTGCCAGTAGCCTCAGTTCCCATAGTAGATGATGACCCGCCAAGCTCCTCCATATAAAATACAAACATATATTAATATGTACATGTATAGGTAAAACATTATAATAATAAAAGAGCACAATCAAATGAAATTTGAAATTTAAGTACAACTTAAAACTTACGTTTGTAACATGCCCAGCTGCAGTAGCTAGCATGTTGATGCTGAATGTTTCCTTCACCGGCTCTTGCTATTTAAAATAAAATAAAAAATTAGTTTTTCCATGTATGTACATAACGTACAATCAAATACATATATATTAAAATCTCAAACATGAATTAAACTATTGTATATATATTAAATATTTATTTGATATTTACCTGTGAAAGACCAAGATCCTTTGCACCAGTTCCAAAAACATCTACCATCATCTCATCTAGAGAAAAGAAATCATGTGATCTAACAAATGATGTCTTGCCCATAGTGCATACGGAACCCCATGATCCACAGTGGTGTGGTGTGCTAGAACTGGCGCCTCCACCAACATCATCAGATACAATCTGCTCATTATGCTAGGTCAAAGTGTCAGTGAGCTCCCTTAATGCATGTAGTGTGTCAATCTCCACAACCTCCTTCAATGTAGGAAGGAAAACTGAAGGCAGTGAGGGTTTTGGGGCATGGAGAATCCTTGGTTGACCTACGCGTGCACCAAGTCTACTCTATGTAGAGCCACCACCTCGCCCATAAAAATTAGAAAAGTCAAAATAATGTGGGACCTCATTAAGCATGAACTCGCAATATAATTTCTTCAAAAAATAGAGAGGAACCTCATTTTTGTTGCATGGTGGATAATCAAAAACCATCCACCATCGGTCCTGAAAAAATGTTCTTGATTCGGTCATCATGGCACCAATGGATTGGGAACCATTTGCAAGTAGCTGTGGGGAGGGCATTGGTTCTTGGGTCAGTAAATAATGCACAAATGCGGTCTTTTCCAAAAAAAAAAATCTTTTACGGTCATATGGGATAATTTATCTGCATACCACTACCTACAATCACCTCTAAAGGTATTCCATCTGTCTATGTGGTTGTTTGTTTGCAATGTGTTGGCTAAAGTCATGCAGGACGAATTTGTGGCATGATTTTGTCTTATAGTCTGAATAAGGTTCTCAATGACAATTTTATTTTGTCAGATTCTTCCAACGATATCATCTTGTATTCCTATTGGTTCCGTGGGGATAAAAGGAGCCACAGGAGGTGGATCTATGTTTGGAGGAGGGTTTTACGGAATGTTTGGAGGGTTTTGAGGAATATTTTGACGGTTTGTAGGATTACAAGCTTGGCGAGCAACTGAAAAAACAAAAAAATTATATACATAAACAAAAAATTGAAAAACCCATGAAAATCACAAAAAATAACCTAAATCAATGGCTTACCTCTTTGTCTTGGCGGCATGGTTGAAATTATTGTGATCCAGAAGTCTGAAGAGTAATTTTTAGGGGGTATTCAAAGTGCGAGTGCCAAAGGTCTAAGAGAAATCACAATTGGAAAGAAAAATGGGGGAAAATGAAGAGTTGCGAGTCTATTTTTTTGTCTCAGATGATTGTGATTGCGGTTTTAGGTTTGGAAATCACTGAACCTATAAAAAAAATTACGCGAGCATGGTTTATAAACCGCGATCACAGTACCTAAATTTTGGGTTTTTATGTCCACTTAATTGTCCACCAACTTGCTACACTTACCCGCATACCTAATAACTGTGTAGATCAATGTTGAATACATGCCGAGGAGACAAGAATAAGTGTGGAGTAATAAAAATGAAGCATGGAAGCTAAGCTAAGAAAGAGGAAGTGACCTTAGGGGTGAAAAGTGTAATATATGTACCATGTTGTGCATGTTTTCATTGTCATATTTTTGTTGTACTTAATATTGTTGTTTCTTATAGGGACGAACCTGCAAGAAAGAAGAGAAAAAGAGTAGTCAAAGTCGTGTATCTGAAAAATTTGATCCAAGATGTAATAAGTATGTAAAAGTATGTAAAAATTTGAAAAGTAACATGTGCACCTAATCCATGACGAGTGAAAAGGATAGAAAAGATCCTAAAAATTTTGTAGAAGAACAAGTTTTTTAGGCGATCTCACCCCAAGAACGATTTTTTTGGGTGATCTCATGCCAAGTGCAATTTTTTTGGCAATCTCACGCCATGATAGAAGAAGTGTTGGGGAGAAAGGTCTAGTGTTATTCCCCAACCCTAACTACTTCCTGAAATTTATACTCCACTGCAGATGGTGTGATCCTACTTTTTCCCAGTTTGATCAAGTTCGATCCAAGTAAAAAAGAGAAGAAAAAAGGTAGAATGCATTCTAATTGCTGGAGTATTATGCCTATACTATGAAACGGTTGTGCAATGTTGAAAATTGTGTTAATCTAAGACTGATACCCTGCAAAGAGGAGGGAATTTTCATGGTAGAAACCAAGGCACATACGAAAAAAGTTGTTAGAAACATGTGTTAGCGCAAACAAGATAAATATGCATATATAAGACAGAGTAATCTAGAAAGCAAGAAGATAATGTGGACCACGAAAAGTGGGTTTTAAACATGGAACGTCACTTACAATGTCAAAATATAATTAGATTTGAAGCTATCAAAATCATATAAGAAATGATCATACAATACATAGGGAATATCCAACAAACAATGGCAAACAATAACAAATAGTAGCAAGAAAAGTATCAGAAAACCATGGTGGAAAATAATTTCTGCAAAGAAAATATTACACATAAAGCACCCGTTAACATGGTATAAAGATAAAAGGTATGTCAAGATGTGTATATATTGACAAAGTAGCATGCTAGTAAGAATAGGAAGTAGTATAAAATGAAACAATAACACCTATAGTGTGTAAGAAAGTAGATGCCCCCAGGAGCCTCAATTGGACTAGTAGAGGTACAGTACCAAGAATCCATGTTGCGTGTACATATATATAGAAAGTCTGCATGCACAAATAAAGAAAAGTGAACGCACATGTGTATATAGAAAAGATAATGACATATTGGATATATGTCTAACATAGTAAGTGAAGTGTAACATGTGAGTATAAGCAAACAATAATAAGTACAACCAAGATATATAATATGTTGTGAGTGTGAATGGAATGGAATGAAAAGTGAATGTGATAGGACTGGCATTTCCCCCGAATGAATATGGATGAAATATGAGATGATGTTCATTTATAAAATACCCAACAATCAAGAATGAGCTTTAGAAAAATATTGTGTCATCAAGAAATGGTTTAAGTTGTGTGCACTATAAAGATAGATCAATGAAATATAGAGTGTAGAGTGTAGAATGAGGTCAGGTTCATTTCATATTTAGACATTCATCATTCAAGTATGAACCATTGAATTATAGTGTTTCATAGGGCAGTGTGATGTGTGAGAATGTGTCGTAAATGCGCATAGTGTGAAATGTGTTGTGTGTATTATGTGTGGTTCATGGATGTAGTATGCCCTCAACAGTCAAGTGTGAACCATAGCACAAGAGTGCATCATAGGTAATGATGATACAAGTGTATCAAGATGTGTAAGATGTGTGTGAAATACTAGATGTGAAGAGTAGAGTGGAAAAGTATAAATGTGAGACACCTCATAATGTTAAAAGGGGGAAGTAAGTATGATTCCCCCTAAGTGTATGATGTGAAGAAGAATCAAGTAATGTCGTCTAAGATATCATCATTATCATCATCGAATCCAAATGGAGATGTGTCAGATACCTGGTAATAAATAGTATGTGGTTGATCATATAAGGAACCATTACAGCATAAATTATACATGCCCATTGTGTATTCTTCGTCAATGAAAGGTGATAGTGGACATCCATGTGCATACCATCGTGTAAGATTTTTTGAATAGCCAAGAAATGAATCATTGCAAATAAAAAATGTGGCTGAAGCACATGGGGAATGAATGTCAATATGATCAGGGTCCAAAATTCCACCAATTTAATCAAGCCAAGACTTCCCAAGAGTAAGTGGATAAGTGCAAGAAGTGTTTGCAAAAAAAATGATAAATGGAAGATGTGGAGGCCATAAGTAGCAGTAATGTGAACAAATCCATTATACATATGAGAAGAATGAGATGGAGGGAGGATATCATCCAATGTGAATCATATTCGAGCCAAGATATCATATGTGAAAACATTTTCAGAGCAAGTGGGATTGAATAGAATGTGCGGCCAAAAATAATTATTCATGAAAAGAGTGCATGTGAAAGGAGGAAGTGTAGATGCATGTTCCTCATGAAAATATGAGGAAGGTTATATGGTGTCTAATGTATGGCCAGAACCCTGATAAAGTACCATAGTATTAGTATAAGGAGGGGGTGTTGACGCAGAGTATTCTTTAGAATATGGAGCATGTGGTATGGTGTCTAATGCACAAATGGATCCTTGGAGACGAACCATGTCGGTGGTAGGGGTAGAAGGTTCCGCGAGTTTATAATCATCAGTGAGATATGTAGGAGGATTATGAGGATGACCAGAATTGTGATGGAGAAATGGAGTAGGGAGAGTAGTGAGTGGGTCTAGAGTGTGATATTTGAATGGGTCACAGTTACCAAGAATAGTAAACGCACAACCATCATGTATGAACTTAACATAGTGATGAACTGTAAAAGGTACTTCCTACATAGCGTGAAGCCATCATCTACCAAGTAAGAAATTGTATTGGAGCTTGGTATTGATAGAGTTATTCATATTATGAGGTTGTTTTATGATGGTTGTGGGATTTATATGAGCATTAAAATATAGCATGGAAGCCAGAAACATATTAGAATTATAATAATGAATAATTTGTAATATTTTACATAAGGAAAATGCATAAATACCATGATATATGTGTAAATATACACTAATTACTAGTTAATAATGTAAATAAGTGTTAGTCATTGGCTACCATGGGTAATTATGAGTGAAAAGACATAAATTTTCCTTTTAAAGGCTATATAATGATGTAAAATGATTGGATATGGGGATATCATGAAAATTAGTGAGAAGAGATTATATAATCATGAAGAGAAAGAGAGGAATCAATGTAAAAAGTGAGAGATGTGAATATAATTGATTTAAACATGTATTTCTAAATTTTATGTCAATGTGATCAATATATGTGATATTTGTGCTTTTAACCTCTAATGTGTGGAGTGTTATGTTTATTTATGTTTAATAAAAGATAAATACTTATGTTATAAGAAATAGATTTACCCTTTTGTTTGATGTTATATCTAGCTGGGTAAAACGAACTACTTAACCCTTACACTATTTTCAAGGCTTAAGGTCAACACTTGGCATCAATAGCAAATAATTTCATGGGGATGGTTTTTGCACCAACTATGATAGGTAAAGTGATAAGGCCCATGCATGGTAATGCAGAAGAATCATAGCTACGAATAGAAATGGATGTTCAAGTGACATTAATTGCGGAAAGGCCAAACTGTTGAACAAATGTAATATTACACAAATTGAGCTCAGACCCATTATCAACTAGTACATGCCTAATTTTTATGTTAAAGATGTAAGCATTGATATAAAGAGGAAGATAATTATCCTAGATAGAAAGAATGGCAACTACATCAAATGGGAAATTAAGAGGTTGAGTAAATGCATCTACGAATAACTAATATACTTGATCCAAAGAAGTATTATCAAGAATGTAAGTATTAGCCATAAGACAGTTGATTTTATCCTTATATTTAGGATGAGCTTATAAAAATTCATAGATGGAAATAGCCATGATGGAAAAAGAAGAAGAGAATATTCAAAGGACGGGTTCACCAAATGATTTAACAAATATTGAAATTTGTTAAACCCTAGATATTTCAAAGTCACATACAATAAATAAAGCTCTAAAGTATAGATCTGACCTAAGTAATAATCTAGATAAAAATGAAACCCTAGGTTCACGAAAGGGGATATAAGACATAGCTAATTTCGAAATAAATCTTGAAGTATGTTGGACTAGAAAACTACTTAGTAGGAGGAGGAAACTGTCATAATCACACACACAAAAATTAATAATTATTGAAATAAGTCATACCAGGGCGCCTGGGCACTAGAGACTACTTTTGGGCACCCATGACAACGAAATACCTCAGAAACTAACTTTTCTTGTGTTGCACCAATTATGTTAACCTTAGTTGTTTGTTGCTTATATGTCACGTTATGTCCACAGAATTTGCCTATAATGTGAAAAAAAGGATTATCTCCTACAAAACCCCAAAACACATCAAATCCTAAAAAGAAAAAAATGCAAATGGGGAGCCATATTGACCCCAACGGTCACCCAACAGAGTGAACTTACAATTGAGCATTGCACTACATTTCAGACTCCATGTAGTTCTTGTGAATGTGTGTAGAAATTGTTCCCTAGGTAGCTCTTGTGTAAGATGCACTTGATAGCGAGAGATAAATAGATGTACCAATGTAGATAGATGTGTGGATGGAAACATGAACTTCCCCTGTATGTAAAAAATGGAGTCCCTTGTCCTTTAAGTGAGTGCTAGATGGATGCTTTGATCCTCTTAGAATGCCTTTAGATTCAAATTTAGGTGATAATAATAAATTCTTAGAGCTTGGTCTTTATTATGGTCACATAGATTTGTATTTATATGATTCCCTTGTTTGAATTTTGTAATTGATAGGTAAAAGGATAACCCATAAGAAAACAACGTGCCTAAAAGATAAAAGAGGCCCAAAAGAGGTAAGTGAGATTACAAAGAGGTTGAGGGAGTCCAAAGGGATGGGTGTGCCTGGAATTGGCATCCATGTCTGGGTGTTGGTGTCTAGAGTGATAAAAGATGAAAAAATAAAGTAAAAAAATGGGTCGTAGGGTGTGAGAGGCCAGAATGAAGACATGAAAGACAAAAAAGAGTCCAAAGATAGATGTCAATTACTAGTTTTCTCACTTAGGAATCATATGGATAATAGTGTGTGATTATATTAGTGTGTGATTAGGACCTAGAAATGTACCCAAGTGCATGATTTAGTGTCTACAGGAACCACTCCCTCAATAGTCAAGTTGAACCTATAAATAAAGTGTTTCATCAGGAAATGAGGGGAGGAGATAGCATGAGGGCTATCCCAAGATAATCTTATGAGGAAGTAAAACAACTATCAAAGATGATAGAGGATCAAGCCTCAATTTTGTCATAGAATGTGACTCAAGTGCAAGTGAAACCATGGGGGTGATATTTGCTGAGAAAGGCCTCTGAAGAGAACCAAAAATAGTAGAGAATTGATGAGTATGTGATGTGTGATACCTACATTATGGACTATAATAATAAGAGCTCCTAGAAGACATATGAGAAACTATGGAACGAGTTAGAAAGATAGAATATATACGTAAAGTGGTATGATATGTGAACCACTAAGACAATGTGCATGAAGAAGGCCTATGAGAAGAAAAAGAGGAAACCAAATTCCAAATGGTAGGATTAGTGCTATGTAAAGTGGTATATGATACAATAGGGATGTTTATAGATGCTTTAGATGTTGTATAACGATGCAATATGCTAGGAGAAAAATCCTAAAAAGGAATAGCTCAAATAGTGACAACATGGTGCTAACTAATAAACTTTATACACTAATGAAAAATGGATGGAACGTCCCTAAGTTAACATATCCAAGGTAAACCTATATGCAATACTCAAATAGGGATATATTTACTAACCAATAATGAAGTTTGTGTGGTGATGGATCCAACTATGATTGTTAGAGTGATGTGTCGAAAATGTGAACCATAATCAAGTGCAAGAATCTCACAAAGAGTGCCAAGAGACTAAAGTAATGGCCATGAAAAATCATTTTCTTTGAAATGCAGCGAAATCAAGACACACTAAATAGGAATCTGAATAATAGAGATTAGAATGGATAATGTGACTGAGATAAGAGATTCATCTATATCGAAATCAGTAAAAGAAATGATTGGTGTAGAAGAGGATGTGAAAGTAATAGTACCAATCATAACATCAAGTGGATGATCAGAAGAGGGTGGTGGTGGCACTGCATGATTAGTGTGATGAATTTATAATGTAGATATGTCAATTAGTATTCTTAGGAAGTGGATCATTGGATATTTTCAATTTAGAATTAGTAAATTGGTAGGATTATAAGATTCCAAAAGCTCATCATATTCAATTGTGTTAGAGTCAATAAGATCATGAATGATATGTTTTAACTTAAGACATCTCTATGTAGAGTGAACAATACATCTATGATAATCACAAGAAGCATTACCATCAAATATCTTACTTTGAGGCTTTCTCGTATAAAACTCAAATGGTGGAGAGAGAGACACGAGATTGCACTCAAGTAATTTCCTTAAGACCATGTGTGAAGAAAAATGAAATCATGTAAATTGTTGTCTTATAGGTTGTAATTTTGCCTTAATAGGTTGAGTGAAAATTTATATAGTATATTTAGAAGAAACCTTATGATCATTAGATTTTCCTTTGGAATTATGTTTTCTTTGGAACTTGATAGTGGTTATATTAGGTAATTTAACAACATACTTAAGTTTGTTCATGTGCAATAGCTTAACTCCATGCACTTTAAGTGTATGACATAGATGGTTAAATTATTGAAACTTATCAAACATGACTGAATCTTGCAATGGAGGAAGCAAACTTTGAAAAAAAGTTCTTGTTACTCACTGTCAGCTAAGACGTTATTCATCTTAGTCAACATTGTTTAATAATGTAATACATACACATTGATATGCTTATTCGATCCTTTTTTGATTTTATACATTTATGTATAATATATCTTATCCCCAATGTTGATTGAAAATTGTGCCAAAAGTTGATTTTCGAATGTAGTAAAAGAGCATGCAAAATGTGTGGGGAGATCATTAAACCATTACAAAGCAAATTCCTTAAGAATCCTAGGGAATAGCTTAATAAGAAATATATCATTAGATGCATACTCAAAGAAATAAAAATGGAATGATTTAAGGTGCTCTTGGGGATCACCCTTGCCATCATAAATAGTAAGCTTGGGTGTAATGAAACCAATAGGAAAATAATATGAAACAAATTCATGTGCAAGTGGATTATGAAAAAAATTTGAAGAGTCCATAGCAATAGAATTATGAGAGACATTTTGTTGCAATTTTAAAATTTGTGCTTGTAAAGAATGGACAAGGGAATCAAGATCTTATGTAATATATGAAGATGCATGTGGTCCATTATGATGATAGATAGGAGATGTAATAGCAATGGTGGCAGCAGGAATATGCATAGACATATTTTACAATGTGAGGTGCTCTTAAGTTAGTAGGCATAATAGATGTGGGTATAGTATATTTTTTTGTAGAGGCATGCTTGAGTTGATCTCTTATAGCATATAGAAGAATATCAATGTGGTAAGTATTTTCATGTAAGAAATGTTGTAAATGTTTTTCTTCATCCTTGGGAAATTCTTGTGTATGATTTTCAGAATTAGTATTAGAAACATAACCTTATATAGGATCAGTGTGAAGAGTAACAATAGTGTTAGAGAATATATCAACAATAGAACATCGTGGCTCACAAACATCATCCCCATATGTGTCCTCAAATACAAATTGAGAAACCATAGAAAAATCATCTAAATCATCATATTATTCCATGATAGAGTTAGGTTTAGAGTCCTTAGTGGATGTATGTGTAAAAGGAACAACATGATAAGCCATTGATATAAATAAATCAGACTTGAATATTAGATGAAACCCTAAGGCCACTATGGTTATGAATACAATATTTGATTAACAAATGTTGAGTTCACCAAATGAATTCACTTTTTTGAATCATATTGCATTCCCTTTTTTAAAAATTACTGTGTTTTTAACTAACATACATAAAAAGGGTGAAATAATGCAACAAGTGGATATTTTAATTTAATTAACTTCCAAATTTAATTGTACAAATCAGAATGAAACTTTTCAAAGTGAATATTGATCTAGAAATTATCAAAAACACAAGGGAGAATGCACTTAGCTGATTTTGTGTGGATATGGTAAAGTCTAAGTTGATTATGTAAAATATGAAATATTATGCCTAATCTGAATGCAATATTACAGTAAATGAAAAATAAATTAAGTATAACAAATATATTTAAGTAAATTAAGTAATAAAGTAATAATCCCTAATTACAAAGAGAGGGTAACAATCCTTAGCTCATTCAGATATTTTTGGAGAATACATAGAGTTGGAAACCTAAAAAAGATGAAGCACTGACCGTCGCACTAGAGCTCATAAAAATTTAGAACTAGAGGAACATGCTAGACTGGGGCACCTGGAGAGGGACAAGAGCACCCGCGAGTGCCATAGGCCTGTTTCTAAGCATCTAAGTCTGCGAAAATGTTCAGAAAACCTCCTTTGAGGGATCGCAAGGTGTTCAACTTTAGTCACCCTTGGTCACTCTAAGGTCACACCAAGATGATCGACCTCCCCGTAAACCTACAATGAAGAATGACCCTACAAAACCCTCAAATAGACATCAAATCCCAAAAAAGAAAAATGCATAATGAGAGGTTGGACTATCCTCAGTTGTCACAATGGTGAACTTACGACTGAGCATTGCACTACATCTCATACCCAATGTAGTTTTTTGTGTGTGTGGAATTTTTCCATAGGTTTCTCTTGTGTCAGTCGCACTTGGATAGTGAGCAAGTATCTAGATGTAGAATGTAGTAAATGTGTGTGTGGAATAGAATGAATTTCCCTCCTATGAAGTGTGATGTAAAAAAACCATCCCTTGTGTCTCTTGTGATGGATCTATATGGATGCAATGGATCTCTTAGATGCCTTGATGTATGTAACCTTAAGTGGTGATAGCTAATGCTTAGTGTTTGGTCCCTTATTATGATCACATAACTCTATATTTATATGATTCATTTTATTGAATTTCATAATTAACCCTGAAAATGTCGACTACCAAAATGATAAGATGCTCAAACAACTAGAAAGGACCCCAAAATTGTGAGTAAAGTACAAAGATGATAGGGTGCCTAGAGGGGATGAAGGCGCGTGGCGTTGGTGTCCTAGTTGGGCATTGGTGTCCAGGATGACAAATGTTGAAGAGTAAAAATGTAGAATAAGCAACTAGAAGTGTAAGACCAAGAGAAGTAATAGAAAGTAAAGAAAGTTGGCCAAAGACATGGGTTAATTAGTATCGTTCTTACTTATGAATCATATGAATCGTAGTATATAATCAGGACTAGATAATTACGTAAAGTGTGTGATTTTGTGTCTACAATTCCCCCCACTTTATGTTAGTGAGAAGAAAGCTCGATAACATAAAGTAGATAGAGATGTGTACCTGATAACGGTGTAGATCGATGATGTAAACATGTTGAGCGACTAGACAAAGCGTGGAGTGATAAAAATGTGAAGTGTGGATGTTAAGGAGGAGAAAGTGCAAAAAGTGATGAAAATGAACCTAGGGTGAGAATGCATGTGTAGATGTCATGATGTACCTATTTTTTATGTTGATGTTGTTGTTGGTGTGATGTGGATGATGTTGAATACTGCTTCCCATATGGAAAAACCTGTAAAAGAGAAACCGACAAGTAGTCAAATAAGTATGTATATGTGTAAAAATCCTATAAAGGAGTATGTAAAATTAAAATTGTGTTGATCCATGATGAGGAAAGAGTATAGAAATGATCCTATAGATGATGTTGACATGCAAGTTTTTCAAACAATCTCACGCAATTTTAATGGAATAAGTTTAGGGAGAATAGTCTAGTGTCATCCTCCAACCTTTAATTGTTTCTTGTTGTATGGAATAGCACTGCAGATGGTGTGTATAAACACATGTGTTAAGGACTATCTGCCCTATAAAATCTGTTGTGTAGGATTTCTATGGACTGTGTTGAATGACCAATCATTGTGTAACTACCCCTTGGTCTCAGGCATCCAGGAAATAGCAATGTATTGCCCCCAATTTTAGGCATCCAGGAAAGGTTGTTGTCCTAATGACCCAAGTCTGATTTTGATCCTTGTCCAAAAATGAAAATTGTGTTATATTGGTACCATGTTTTGTATAACGTTATATGGGGTGATTGATTCACCCAATGATGCCCCCCTCTTTTGGGGTGCATGCGATGTTGCTGACGGAGTATGCGGCCTAAAGGAGGACCGACTGCTGTGTTGAAATTGTTCCCTACATAAACCTAGCCACATGCAAACAAGTGGCTAGAATAAAAAATTTAGTATAAACAAACATGCATGTAAAATTTAAGCTAACAAACAATGTGTAAGCTAAGATGCAAGTAAACACGCAAGCAGATAATGTAGACCACAAAATTTGGGTTGCAAACATGGGACATCACTCACAATTTTGCAAGATAATCAAGGTTGTAATGGCCACAAGAATACAAGTGTGCAAAAAATACAAAGGGTAGAGCTCGCAAACAAGAGCATACAAAGAGAAAACAATGGAAAACAATGTAATAGACAACCATGAAAGTAAATAGCCCTGCATAAAAAAATGTTGCACATGAAGCACCTGTAAGCATGTTAGAAAGATAAAAAGTATGCAAAATCATGTATAATCTGATAAAGTAAGTATGCTATGAAAAAATAAATGAAACAATAGCACATGTAGTGTACAAAATTGGATGCCCCCAGGAGCCTTTGTGATACTGGTATTCAGTACTGCACCAAAAATCCATATTGTGTGTAATAAATCTATAGAATTTGCAATCACAACTAGGAAAGCAAGTGAACGTGCATGTTTGTATGATAAATATAATGACATAAAAGATATATATCTAGCATGTGTAATAAAGTGGACATGTAAGAAAAAGTGAGCAAGAGTAAATGCAACCAAGATATGTAGTATGTTGTGAATGAGGCATAATGAAATGCAAAGTGAATGATAGGAAGAGCGTGCCTATCAAGTGGATGTGTATATATGCAATGAGGTTCATTTATTTATGCCCCCTTAGCAGTCAAGACCGAACCATGAATGAGAATGTGTCATTGGGAAATGGTTTGGACAATGTGTTATATGTAGAAATAGTTGATGAATAATGTGTACATTGTTGATTGTAGAGTGATGGTTTGGAGATGATATCTATACAACATAGGGGTGATTTAATTGTAAAGTTATAGAATGAGGTGTTAGGATGTGTAATGATTTATCCTAAAGTGTATATCACTAGATTGGTGAGGAAGATGTTAGCAAGCATGGAGATGCAACACAAGGAGTATATCACGAAATATATGAATAGGATGGTAGAAAACGTGATGATGTAGCACAAATTGTATATCACGAAATGTATGAAGAGGATGGTAGAAAATGTGATGATGTAGCACAAAGCGTATATCACAAAATGTATGAAGAGTATGGTAGAAAATGTGATGATGTGGCACAAAGCATATATCTCAAAATTTATGAAGAGTATGGTAGAAAATGTGATGATGTAGCACAAAGCATATATCACAAAATGTAAGAAGAGGATGGTAGAAAACGTGATAATGTAAAACAAAGCGTATGTCACAAAATGTGTGAAGAAGGCACTATCTAGTAATGTTGCATGATAAGATGATCGAAGGACTGAACATGTGAGTGTGATTAGGTCTATTTGATAAGTATACCCTCAGCAATCAAGTATGGACTATGGGACTAGAGTACGTCATCGGGTAATGAGTGCAGCGTGTAAAAGTGGATGTAAGAAATATGTAGTGTGAATGTGTATGGTGAGTAAGATACAAAATGTGTGATAGGTGATTTAATAAGAGAATGTTGAATGTGTAGAACACATGTTGTGTGAGATGTGTAATTTTTAGTGTGACTAAGCAATGCTAGAGATATGTCTGATGAATGTGGCTATTGTGAATTTTGTGATATGGTCAAGTGTGTGAAAATGTGTTATGTGTATAGTGTATAGTGTGTGAGGTTTTTGTATATGGATGCCCTCAGAATTCAAGTGTGAACCATAGCAAAAGAGTGTGTCATCGGGAAATGGATATACTAGTGTATATGTTGTGTGTAAAGATCTATGTGTGATGTGATGAGAGTATAAGACTCATGTTAATGCTAGAGGGGGGAGAAAATAAGTTTGATGCCCCCTAAACATGCGATGGTGAGAGCACTATCTGATAAAATTGAAAGATGAAGACCCTCCACCCGATGTTGGTGGAGACGAAGGTGTGTGATTATTCTCTAAGAGTGGTGGTATATGAGATAGACATTATGCAGGTGAGTGAAGTCTATATACATGTGACTAATGTGTAGGTGATGGAGACCTATGTCAAAGAGAACGTGGTGATGATGGACACTTGCGTGGAATAAAATGAGGTGGTTACTTTTGTCTAGATTTAGGAGATGTCCTAGTAATTGTCCTAGACGGATGTACTGGACTAGTAGAGTGCTGAGACCGCGTAGGTCGTATGTGAGCAGGTGATCTAGGAGCAGATTTTGTTTTCAGTTCTAGAGGTCGTGGCGTACTAGATGGATGAAGTGATGCATTAAAAACCATGAGATGGGATTATGACCATGGAGTAGATGGAGGTACGTCAGTGGTAGAAATGACTTGATTGTTGTGAATTAATTTTATACGCAAATGATTCATAGAGATGATATACTTAGACTTATGGATCCAATTGAGGCCTAAGAGCATATCACATCCGACAATTTTTTGTCCCAAAAGGAAGGGTACCAACATAGTGAAAGGACTGATTGTAACATGAAGCTTAACAATACCATAGGAATTGTTCATCAGATATAAAATTTGTGAAAGTAGATAGCCAATAGAAAATAAAATTAGAATAGAACACGTGCTAATGGGCCATGACGGATCAACCTTGGTGTTATTGATAGTTCTAGATCTAATAGAGGCACTAAAGTGTAAATGATTAGAAGAAAATGTCACATGATAACCATGGTCGAAGAAATAAATTATTGGAGGAGACATTTCTATATTAACAACTAAGAAATCAGATCCCCCGATGCAGGAGGAGGCACTGCACGATATGTATGATTAGTTGAAGAGTCAGCTAGTTTCTTGTTGTGTTTTGGAAGTTGATTTTTTAAGATCTTGAGCTTATGATTTTCATTGGTAGGCACAGAAGGCGTAGGCTCAAGAAGCTCAATTTTATTATTTTTGATCAAAACTTGGATGATATTTCGAAGTTTAAAACAACAATCTGTAGAATACCTTACACATTAATGATAGTCATAATGGAATTTTTCATCGTGATTACAACCTTTTGGATGAGATGGGTCAATTGGAGCAAAGGAGGATTGGTGATGAGATTATTTTTGATAAGTTGTGGAAGCAAAATATGTGAAAGGACAATTAACATTGGGTATGTACACCAAGGTGGTTACGATTGAAGCTCTCTGGTGGTGGATATTACGTTAATAGTAATTTTTGTGTCAGTTGGTTTGGTGGTTGATGGTTTAAATGTTGACTTACTTGGAAAATGTGTAGAAGATGATATTTTCTCTTGATATTTAAGTTTGCATATAGATAAGAGCTTAGTTTCATGGAGCTTCAGAGTATGACATAATCGGTCAAATAAGGGAGTCGTTTCAAATAGAACACTCTCTTGAAGAGGTGGGGATAAACTTTGAGTGAATAAGTCTTTAAGCTCAGAGTCTATAAGCACATTAGACATCTTAGCTAGGTTGTTTTTGTATCGTAAGACATAGTCTGCTAGATGTTCATTAGCCCCTTTTTTAAGTTGTGCAAGTTGCGCATATGAAATCTTAGAGCCGATATTAATAGAAAAATGAGTAATAAAAGCATCGTATAATTGTGTGACATATGTTACCAAGTGGACAGGTAGGTCATAGAACCAGCGCATCGCATAATCATGGAGACAACAAGGAAATATCTTTGCTAGAATAGTATGATCATTTGCATAGTCAAGACATGCCATGTGAAAGGCTCGGATATGCTCTTGTGGGTTGTCATGGCCTTTGAAGATTGGAAGCTTAGGGGAATTGAAGTTTGGTGGTAGGGAATATGTGGAAATAGTTGGTGCAAAAGGAGTATGAAGAAGTGGAGTGGAGTCAATAGATGGAGATACAAAAGAAGTGGTAAACTGTAGTTGGTGAATTTACATCTACAAATCCTGATGTAAAGAAGTTAAATTAGGAGTATTTGAAGAATATCCAAGATGTGTATTGGGAGTATTGGTTGGAATGATAGAAGCGGTAGTGGTAGGAATGAAAAATTGAGCAAGAGCTTGAGTGGATACCATGAGAACCTAAGATTCAGCAGCGGGAGGAGCCGAGGCAGCATCATGAGTATTTTTAGCAATAATCAAAGCATGCAAAATATGTGGAAGATGAGTGGGTTGATTGCACAAAGCTTGTTAAAAAGTAGTAAGTGTGTTCAATTGATCTTCATCGGCATTAGTCTCCCCATTGTATGACTTTTCACTATCAGATGTTTCTATTTCATTAAGGGGAACATTGCGAGAGTTAGCAAAGGGATTTTTTCAGTTTTGGTCATTGATGTAGAGACTTCAGCCATTGATTTGGAAACCCTGCGGTAGGATGGAGGAAGCTCAATATTCTCAAGATACCCAAATCGACCACTATGGGTGACGGGAACAAGAAGAAAACCCTAAAAAGAAGGTGGATTCAAACGATGGGGTTTACCAAAATGATTATGTAAAATATGAAATATTATGCCTAATCTGAATGTAAGATTGCAGTAAATGAATAATAAATTAAGTACAACAAACATAATCAAATAAATTAAGCAATAAAGTAATAATGCCTAAGTACAAAGATAGGGTAAGAATCCTTAGCTAATTCGAAGATTTCTTGAGAATGCTCAGAGTTGGAAAACTGGAAAAAAACAAAGCACTGACCGTCACACTATAGCTTAGAAAAATTCATAACTGAAGGAACATATTGGATTGGGGCAACTGGAGAGGGACAAGGGCACTCGTGGTCACCCTAGGCCTCTTTCTGGGGACCTGGGTCTATAGAAATGCTCAGAAAACATCCTTTGAGGTGTCATAATGTGTTCACTTTAGTCACCCTTGGTCGCTCTGAGGTCGCACTAAGATCACCGAGCTCATCATAAGCTTGCAATGAAGAATGACCTTGCAAAACCCTCAAATAAACATCAAATCCCAAAAAATAAAGATGCAGAATGAGGGGTCGGACTGTCCTTAGCTATCACAATGGTGAACTTATGACTGAGAGCTACACTACATCTCATACCCAATGTAGTTATGTGTGTGTGGAATTGTGCCCTAGTTTGTTCTTGTACCGGTCGCACTTGGATAGCGAGCAAGTAGCTAGATGTAGACTGTAGTAAATGTGTGCATGGAATAGAATGAACTTCCCTCCTAAGAAGTGTGATGTAGAAAACCATCCCTTGTGTCCCTTGTGATGGAGCTAGATGGATGCAATGGAGCTCTTAGATGCCTTGATGGATGCAACCTTAGGTGGTGATAGCTAATGCTTAGTGTTTGGTCCCTTATTATGATCACACAACTTTATATTTATATGATTCCTTTGCTTGAATTTCATAATTAACCATGAAAAGGTTTACTACCAAAAATATAAGATGTTAAAATGGATAGAAAGGACCCAAAAAGTGAGTAAATTACAAAGAGGACAGGGGTTCCCAGAAGGGATGAGGGCGCCTGAAGTTGGCATCCTGGTTGGGCACTGGTGTCTAGGATGACAAATTCTGAAGAGTAAAACTGCAGACTGAGCAAGTAGAAGTGTAAGACCAAGAGAATTAACATAAAGGAAAGAAAGGTTGCCAAAGACATGGGTTAATTAGTACCATTCTTACTTAGGAATCATATGAATAGTAGCATGCAATCAGGATTGGATAATTACCCAAAGTGCATGATTTTGTGTCTACATAAGTGATCTGAGTCTAGGAATAGGCTGATATGGGACTGAAAATGCTTCATTAGAGAAATTGGTATTTCAAATTGAACCTATTCATAATTATACAACTAGGTCAAGAGCATTTGTATGGTCCTAACCCTTCTATACGGTCTTGGAGATGCTTGAAATTTGGGTCTGCAACATCCTGAGTGCTTTTCCTTTCTAGAAATGAATGCCATTGTGTGTCGATACTCTTCGCTCACCTTCAAAATGGCTATGTAAACTCTACTCAAACCCTATAACCCTTATAGTGCAAGTATTTCCTGCAAAATAAAGTTAGGTGGGTTATGGGCACCCCTGTGTACCGTCAACATCACCACTACTATGAAGAGGGATCAACCCACATGTTTTTCTCGTAGCATATGATATCTATCGTCTAAAAATCATAACTTGATAATTGTGCTTTGGCAATGCTTAAACTTGAGTTTTACACTTGGGAAGGGTCGCTTTGCTTGCTTGTTGAAATAAGATGGAGACTCTGACACCTGGAAGGAGACTTTAAACCCATAGAGGGTGTTTCTGTAATGAATTTGCATGATTTATTTCACATTTTAGGGATATTGGAGTGTCTTTTGTATTTGCTTTTATATGAGGAGTTCTTAAATTGCCAAGTTCCTAAATGAGGTATGATTTACTTGCTTATATGTTCTTTTGAAGGTTGTTATGTCATGAAAGGCCAACCAAGGGGGTGTTTTTACTCATAATAATGTGATAGAATAAAAATAATTAGCCCAAAGTATGTAAGTCCACAACCATACAGTAGGATCGACTTGTAGAATTGTACAAACCAACTAAAAATGGTGGCTTTGATTGGGAGGGGAAAACCATAATTTGACTTTATGGGTCAAAGGATGGATGTTTCTAGATGTGTTTTATGTTATTAAACTTCAAAAATAGACGATAGAAAGGTGCTAAAATATAAGCATGTAGTTGAAGAGCTATTAGGGTGTGAAAGGAAAGAGTGAGGAGAATGCATTTGTATATGTAAGTGTGCAATCTCAAGATCAGTAGTGTCAAAGGAAAGATTTCCATATTTGAGTGTCTACATCAAGTGTATAGCTATTTTATTTCCCATGTTTTCATTTCTATTTCACAAATGACATTTATTACCTTTAAAAGGGTAATGGATCTGAAAAAAGGAGGTCCCCCAACCACAAAATAATACTAACATTTTTCTCTAATGTTTTGATTGTATATTTGTATTTAAAGAGAGTAACCTATTTTAGTCGTGAAAAATAACCTTGTTATATCCCTCACAATTACTATGGCAACAACATAAGCCCGTGTTTTTAGTAGCATGATTTGAGTTGATTTGTCTGAAATTTCTAACACTTTTTCAAGGTGGATCAATATTAAGGCCTACAGGAATCAAAACTCAACTACTCTAAGAAACCCTTAAATATAAAAAGATTGTGAGCTTCATCCATTATAGACCTCCATGGATTTCGAGAAAAAATAAAGAGCCATTCCATGAAAAACATTATGTCATTTTAAATAATTTTCTAGTCACCTGAGATGATATTATAGTTATAAGTAGCCCCTCCTCACTCCAATATATAGGTAGGGAACTCAATATATTCATCCCAAGATTTGATTCTTGAATCCCACCATAGTCATCCCAAGATCCTAATTAGGTGATGTTACACAGATTATATAATAGAAACTCAAACTAACACTCAAATAATTCAATAGTGGCCATTATTTAAAGAAAGTGGTGGCATATAAATAGTAGGAGGTCTTTACCAACTCTAGGCTTTAGGGGGGCTAAATCTATGAGCCTTTACTGACTTTAGGAGGTGTTGTTTGTGTAGGGACATGTATATCTATATAGAAACATTCACCCCCACACTATATATCTATTATTATATATTATATAAGGAAGCTATATATACCTACTCTATTATGGGCCATATCCTTATGTATAGATATGGTGACCCTATGGAGGCCTGTAGTTTGTAATCGTTTAGATACTCTCAACAAGCTCTATCTGTACTTGATCTATATGGTGGGGCTTAACCTTATGATTTTTTGGTCAAGGGATAGTGATATTAGGTTAGGGATAAATAGTATGCCCCTATCTACTCATAGATATTAGTTAGGTTCCATGTGTTATGTATATCCTTATTTGTCAATCTCTAACGTTAGGATTGCCAATAATATATTTGTCTCTGTCTAGGGTAGATTTCGTTGGTAATGAAAGTAAATATTATTTCATCATACCATCAAGTCAAGATAGAATCTTAGATGGATCGCTGATCTCTCATCCACATATGGCTTAAGTTGTAAGGGATTGGCTTTGTTGGTTATATAATATTATCGAATATAGTAAGTGTATAGAAATGCCCTATTTGTATATTGATGCCCATAGTAAGTTAATTAAATGATAGGGATGATTGAAACCATATAGAGAGGGGGACCCTTAGCCTCTCCCTAAATCCTAGGTCATATGTGTGTATATGTATATATATATATATATAGAGAGAGAGAGAGAACTGAATTGAATTCGAGGATGAGCTATGAAGGCCTTGACCGGTGACACCCATATCTTCTCATGACTAATTTTATATGGATATAGCATGTCAGATATATATTTTAAATGAGAGGATGTTGGGATGTATATCATCATGGAATATATGAGTATGATATCAATGGATCTATCTATCTTTCAATATATTGAGGACTGGGAATGTATGCAATCAATAGGTAAGGCATCAATAGCACCCAAGATTATGGTGAGTGTTATGGTAAAAGTTCGATGATGCCCATTTATAGAGAGTTGTTGATGATTTGCAAGAAGTAGAACCACTATCACTATCTATCTATAGTAGGCCTAGGTTGGAAGTTCTTATTCAATCTATAGCATGGTAGATTAGGTTGGAAAGTTTCCAACAATTGGAAGCTCCCTATAGTGCCAAAGATCATCCAAACTATGGACCATAGGCCATAATACAATGGAGTGTACTCTATTACTGAAAAAGAATTCCTCCCATTTTAAAATCACAGACATATTCCTAGAAACTTATAGTAATCAAGAGGCTCTTCTTTATGCATTCTAGAGTGGAGTTTGGGTTGAGAACATAACCAATTCTTGATAGGTTGAGTAGTAGGTCATGAATTGGACCAATTTTTATTAGGAGAGGAGCCATATGGCCCCTATCAATACTCAATTCCATGTGTGTGTGTGTGTGTGCATGTGTGTGTGTGTGTGTGTGTGTGTGTGTGTGTGTGCGCGTGAGTGTGTGTGCCTGTGCCTGTGCATGTGCCTGTGCATGTGTGTGTGCATGTGCATGTGCGTGTGTGTGTGCGTGTGCATGTGCGTGTGTGTGTGCGTGTGCATGTGCGTGTGTGTGTGTGTGTGTCATATACATCTTTATGGCAACCCCTTCACCCCCCTTCTTATATATCTTATCTTATTTGATATTAACTTCATTTCCCCCATTTATAAATAGGGATTTATATGGGTGCCCCACCTCCATCTATCCTCGGTCACTCTTCAAAATTTGAGTGTCAGAATCGGCCCTCACCCCATATAATTTAGTTATATATCTCAAGAGTGAGATCATAAATAGATAGTGATCTCTAGATCAGTGGGATTCTCATGTTGGATCTTCAGGGTTTGAACATACACTACAAATATAGTCATTAGTCATGGGCCCATTTATAGAAAGCGGATTTAACCTATTAATCTTATATCCCTAACGTTATATGGGGTCAAGATAGGGTGTCAACTCCACTCCCCTACCCTTATTTATAGAGTTATACGGCTATAAGGCCATTTAAAGTTCTCTCAGGGATTCCAATCCCTTTGAATTATTAAGACAAAGGCCCAAATAGAGACTATAAACTAGTTCCCTAATCACGAATACTTGATCCACCATGTCATATATATCAATAGGGGGCATATATATAGGGATAATCCTATCCATATATAGGTTTTCTATCTATAGATGCATGTAGGAATCAATAATTTAAGTGAATAGTACTAAATGGGCTAAGATTAAGAGGGCCATTTAAGTGAATAGTAATCAATCATTTAAGAGGGCCAAGTGCGAGAACTCGTAGCAGAGCCTCCTCGAGCAAGGTGAACTGATGGCCATCCTTTTGCTGCACTTCGGTCTAGGTTATGTGTCTAGTCTTTCCAATCGTGTTGCTATGGATTTTTTATGTTTTGGTGAAAAGAAATTGTAACTATGTAGACTTGGTATTGGTCGTGCTCTATTTTGGGTTGCAAAGGTGGTCAAGCTTGTTTGACTTTGTGTACTTGGTCTCTTTTTTGGTGGCTTAGATGCTATCTGACTTCTTTTTTTGTATGGCGGCTTAAATGCTATCTAAAAAAAATGAACTAAGATTGCCAAAGTTAATTACCAAATTTCGTTGATTTATTTTAGGGTAAGACACTTCCTTTGAACTTTGGAACCTCACATCATACAACTTTGACCTCTTTATACTTCATAGTTTATCTCGGTGGAGCTCTCTAAGTTTTCCCTTTAATGATTTGAGATGTGTATATTCCATTAGTGTAATGATCTCTAAGATGTGTAGGAGTGCCAAAGGTGATGAGAGGTGAGAATGATATATGGGGTCAATTTTTAACATAGTTGACTCTTCTTCGATTCCCTACCATAGACGACCCATGCAAAGTGTCCAGGATGACCTAATGAAATTTCCTGCATTTTAAAAATATTCATTGACAACTTCAAAAATTAGTAGAGGAGGATAATGTCAGTAAATGAAAGTTTCTAGAGGATGAGAACAAGGATCTATGAGGTGGAGAATGTATGTCTAGGGTTTGTAAGGTGTTTCTATATAGACTAATTTGATCTTTTACATGTGTTGATGGAAAATAGAGGTGGTTAATATAGTGTATGGGTAAACAAATAGGAGGAAAGTGTGATAAGGATGGAAAGTGGAAAGTTTCATAGACCAAATTTAGGAGTCTACACATGTTTCTTAGGTCTAGAGATAAAATAAGTAGAATATCTACCTACCTTTTGAGATGTGAATGTACCTAAGAAACCCATATCTCAAAAGAAAGGACTACAAGCATAATATGTAATATAGGAAATAAAATAAATAATATCTAGAATAAAAAGGTATCAATTCATGTCATATTCACCAAAATATTATATGGAAAAGTAGTTTTACATCAATGATGTAATATATATGCCCGTAATCATTGTAATTCATATCTAAAAATGACTTAAAACATTAAATTCGGGCCTTATCAAGTAAAATATTATACCGAAAGTAATAATATTTAACAACGGGGTGGTTTATAGGAATATTTTATTTTTCATGAATTTGGAGATAAACATTTGAAATAGACAACATAGAGCACTTCCAAATAGTAAGGCAAAGAAGACCCAAAAAAATAAATGTGAATAGAGAAACTTTATAAGGATCATTAGTGAAATTTTTTGTTATCTATCTAGAAACTAGAAACTTTCATCTAGGAGAAATATGGTTAAAGGTCGTGTTTTCAACTTTGGGGATCCAAAAACCTCACTCGTTTTTCTGGAATTCTACACATATCTATGGGGAATCATATCCTTCCTTGGAACTCTAATAGACCAACAACACCTTGTAAGAACATGTTAAAAGAGGGAGGATGTGTTAGGGGCATGTGTTATCTGTCCACTATTGTGAGGCCCCTTGTTATGAACATTTTTTAAAGCCATCACAATAATATAATGCAAGTCAGCAAGTAGACCAGTGTAATGCAAGTACCCAACCCTTGTCACTTTCAATGTTTTAGCCAATACTTGAGAAAACTCACAGTAAATGATACGTGTTTTTCTTATTTCCTTAATTATTTTGGCACAAGGATGCTCCTATGTCACTTGATTATTAATTCATATTTCCTTCATCTGAATGCACTAATACACCTATGTATTTATAGATTTCTTGAATTCAAATTAGGACCATATCGGTAGGCATGGCAACACAACAAATTGGAAAACTAAAAAAGGCTTAAAAACCTTGGGGGGGCCAAATATAAGTTGAAATAAAACCACTCATATAAGAGCCATGGAATCACACAATATTGTTCAGGCAATAATTGGACCTTCACTATTGTCGCCACAGTCTAAAGATTAAATCAAGACATACATGAAGATATTCCAAGCACTATCATGCAACTAAATTTGAAGTGTGAATATGTACTTACATGTTTGATCCAGTCAGTAGTGCTAGTGCAACATATCTATAGACATTTCCATGCTAGAGAATATGAAGTGCATACCTCACCCAGGCATGGGGGAAATAACAAGGGCACAAACATAGATTTCTCATATCGGGGATTCACTAATATAACTAATTGAGTTGAGAGAGAAGTAGAGGCATGAGGTGGACATGCCCCCACCCGAGAGTGATGGACTTACTCAAACTATTTTTATTAGTATGTGTAGCCAGAGCATGAGGGTCTTATAACTAAGGTGGTAAGGCTACAAGAGTGTAACATCATGAGGTCATAATCAAGCGCCCAAACCAATCCTATGACACGTATGTCCATAGTATTGATTCCCCTATGGGTTAGAGAGGAGAGAAGATGAGATCATACCCTTGTGCCTAATAAAAGAGTGGTATGGGCCATGTGCCCCTTATGTGATTTTGTAACCTATGGTTGTCGAATAATTTATCTTTTGATATGTGTGTGAGAAAAATAATGTGTCCTCTAATACAATCACGAAGTAAACAATCATTTTGCAATTGTGTAAAATAATAAGGAATACATCATAGCATACTAAGACTTTGCACAAATATATCACATTAGAAGTACTTGTAAGAAGCAAAGTGAAAACAACGAAATATAGAGTAACTAATATACAAATTCATGGCAACACAATTAATCTTAAAATGGAGAGTACTCGTTTGCAAATATAAGGAACATGTTAGCAAATATAGCCATTACTAGCATCATAATGAAGCAATCCATAATAGTGATTGAAAGATGAAACATTATGAACATCAAGTGGCTCATGATCTTCATTACTTCCTACGAAAGTGTTATTCAATGAATAATCATTCTTATAGGTATTATCTTGAATAGGTGGATCCTTTTGAGGATCTTCTAGTAGTTTAGAAGTTATAGAATGTTTAATAGGCACATCATTGGTGCAATATATTTATGTACTTGCATTTTATGTGCTTTTACCTTAGGATACCATATTGATGTTTTATTTTTCATTGGATTTTGTGGTTGTGGCTTAGTGAAACTATGGATGCATTCAAGTTTTTTTTTTCTATCTGCTTGAATTTTATTGTTGTCAATGAGATATTGTATCTTATGTTTCAAATAAAAGCATCTGCTCAAAGAATTCCCTGTAATTCTATGATAATCACAAAAATGTATTAGCATTGAAGTACTTGGCAATGGACTTTGACTAAGCCTCATAAATTACACTCTCTTTGTTTAGGTAAAGTAAGCTTCTTGAATGATTAATCTAGGACATTTACCACATTCTTAGCATCATTAATTATAGTGTTTTAGTTTTTCTCGTTTGAAAATCTTAATATATTGAAATGAAGCATTTTATCAATACATAAGAAAAATTGCATCTAAAAGTTTTAACTTCAAAGTTTCTAATATGACAACATTGCAAAGTTCATCAAAAGAATGACAAGGATTGAAGATCACTTTCATCCATAATCATTGGAAGAAAACTATTGATACAATACTTTAAGTTCACTATTTGGTGGTTGATAATTTTTTTTGGTGAGCAAAGTCTTAACATCAATGCACATACTAATGGTTTTATTTGATCCTTGTGCGATTTGCACCAATCTTCTAAATGTTACTCACACTAATGTTGATTTGAAAAATGAATAAGAATTCATCAAAAATAGCCACATGTCAAATCAAAGAACCAACCAAGTGTATCATCCTTCAATTTCCTTGGAAATAGCTTAGTCAAAAGTTATTCATCATTAACAAAGTCTAAACAAGGGGCTTAAAAGGCTCTAATGTGATGAGAAGGATCTCTTTTTCCATTGTACAATTCGAATTATGGTGTTGCAAAGTCTATTGGAAAGGGATATGCAAGCACTTCATAAGGCAAGGGGTTTAAAAGAATTCCATTAGAAGTCACCCTACCATGTGGTTATTTCAAATTTGGAGAAATAATTTAAATTTTATTTTGCAAGTCACACAAGGCATGCCTCATATTAATCATTTTGTGATTTGAATAAGTAGTATAAGTTGGAATTAAAAGAACTCACAATATGGAAAATTCATATATTGCATATATCATAATATAGTTAGAATGAATTTCATTATAATATTTACCTTGGTACATAACAGACAAACATTAGAAGTGAGAAGTTGTGGAGATATATGAGACTATTAACAATAGGAGGATTTGTACGAGGGAAGATTATCAGGAATAGAAAAAACTTCATGAGAAGGAAACATTTGACATGCAACTTCTTTGAATATATCCAAATATTTCATTGGGGTGTTTTGTGACATACTTAACTTTGCAAGAGTCTCAACCATATTTTGTTCTTCTAAGCAAACATTGTGACCATAATCTTACTCACATTCATACACGTTGTCATTTTTTGATCCATTCACCACACTGGCATTCAAAGAATAGATGTTACTTACAATAAACATTGGAGCAACATTAATTATGTTTTGAGATATCAAAGGAATCTCAATAAAATCAACAATCTCGACTAGACCAAGCACTCCTAGTTGCAATAACATATTTAGATAATTCAAGTTGTATAAAATAATAGCATTTAGGCAAAATGCACACCATACAAGAAACTAAGGCTTCGAGATTTATTTAGAAATAAACCTAGGGATTGGGAGAGATCAAGTGAGTAAAGTACAATAGAAGTAGGACATTTTATATCTAACATAATAAACCCTAAAAAAAAAAAATTGAAGATCTAACCCAATATAAACAAATAGCTAACTCTATGAGGTGTGTAAGATGGGTTCACTACAATGTAATACAAATAAATGGATTGTAATTATATTGCAACTCAAATACCCAATTACTATAAAGTAGGCCTATTAAAACATGTGCAAATACAGAAATTAAACCTAATTAATTACTTCAACCAAAGACATGTTCATGGAAGGTTTAGATATGTTTCTTGAATTTTGCGATAGTGAATGAGTAGTCAAAATTTAGTAGTGTAATTGTGTGCCCAAAAATGGTAGAGACCTTGAGCACACATAGTTGATTGTATAGAACATGGGAAGCACTTGCAAAAGGTGCAAAGCGTGAGGATGATATTTGGTAGGTGATATACAACCTAAAAATTAACTTGATAATTTTGTCTGTTCGTCCTAATCTTAATAAACTTGCTTCATTTTCCACACTCCAATACCTACAAACTACAAATAGATATATCCTTCTCCTCACCCTAGATAGGCTACATTTAGATCTTAAAGAAAACCACAAATGCTTTTGAGGCATGTTTTGCAAGTTAGTTGGGTTTTTAAGCATCAATTGTTTGTCAAATTATCAAGCAGGAAACAATACAGAATTCAATAATATGCATAGTTAAAAACAATTACACTGTCATACAAACCCTCCATCATTCGCCAAAAGTGCTCTATAGGAAATATTAGATTCAAAAGAAGATAAATGCATTAATAAATGCTTGAAGTCTCTAGGGTCCATACACTCTTTGGTAATTTAGTGGTTTTCCCTATATGTAAATCAAGGAGAATGCTCATGTATTTATTGACAACAGCTTTCAAATTAAAACCTTATTTACACACCAATCAGCGAAATAACATCTAAAAAGCAATTGAAAAATACAAATTATACCCCAAAAGATGAGTGAGCCAAGACCAAAAGCAGCCTCTAAACAAGCAAAAATAATAATTATAATAAGGTATAAAATCATGCTAACACTATAAAGAGATTAAGAGTCTTGCATGCAATCAACTTCCAATAAATAAAACTATTTGTCAAATTCTCGGGCAGTAAACAATACATAATTCAATAATATGCATAATTGAAAACAATTAGTGTCATGCAAACCCACCATCATTCGTCAAAAGTGTTCCATATGAAATATTGGATTCAAAAGAAGATGAATGCTCTAATAATTGCTTGAACTCTCTAGAATCCATACACTTTGGTAATTTTGTGTTTTTCTCTATATGTAAATCAAGGAGAATGCTCATGTATTTATTGACAATTACATTCAAATTAAAACCTTATTTACACACCAATCAGCATTAAAACAGCTAAAAAGTAATTAAAAAATACAAATTATACCTCAAAGAATGAGTGTGCCAAGACCAAAAGCAGCCTCTAAACAAGCAAAAATAATAACTACAATAAGGTATAAAATCACGCTAACATTATAAAGAGATTAAGAGTCTTACATGCATTCAACTTCCAATAAATAAAACTATTTGTCGATTTCGCGGTCAGCAAACAATACAGAACTCAATAATATGCACAATTGAAAACAATTACTGTGTCATGCAAACCCTCCATCATTCGCCAAAAGTGCTGCATAGGAAATATTAGATTCAAAAGAAGTTGAAAGCTCTAATGATTGTTTTAACTCTCTAGATTCCATACGCTCTTTGGTAATTTTGTGTTATTCTCTATATGTAAATCAAGGAGAATGCTTGTATATTTATTGACAATTGCATTCAAATTAAAACCTTATTTGCTCACCAGTCGGAAATGTAACAGCTAAAAAACAATAAAAATACAAATTATACCCCAAAAGATGAGTGAGCCAAGACCAAAAGCAGCCTCTAAACAAGCAAAAATAATAATTACAATAAAGCATAAAATCACACGAACACTATAAAGAGATCAAGGATCTTGCATTCATTCAACTTCCAATAAATAAAACTAAAAAAGATAGACAGATGATGTGATCTATATCATTCTCTTTGTAATGTGAAAAACATATATCCCTCTTATTAAACTAATTTGTCAATTCAACACTAGTTTAACCTAAATACATGAATCGACCATGATCAAATTAACCTCACCTACCAAAACCTCATCAACATGTCCTAACAATTAACCACCACATAAAAGTAGTCAAGTTAATAAAAGCCTCAACATGCTAACAAAAACGAAGCCAATTACCTCTTCGAATAGACAACTAACAGTGCACTCATCAAACCATAATTGCACATAAGTAGACAAAACAAATCATCACTTTAAAAGCTAATTGAGATAATAGGCGCATATGTAGACAAGAAATCAGCACTTTAAAGGCTGCTGGAGATAATAGATATTCATTAGAACTCCTATTCTTTATTCATGCGAATACTTTTTAAGGTTTATTAAGAGTTTCAATATACAAAATATTTATTGTTATCCTATGAAATTGAGATTTAAATATAAATTATGTACATTACTATTAGCTTAATAGAAGTATAGTCAACACACAAATCATTCTACTTTTTGGTCATGTCATATATTTCACATCTCTGTCACGTGCAAGCTATTAAACCCAAATCTTAGTCATGTCATATATTTCAAATTTCTGTCACGTACCTCACTTGAGCATGAGAAAAATGCAGCTATTATCCATTGTAGATACCTTTGAAACTTTATCAATGAAACGACTAGCCACATTTAGATTTGCTACAGGCAGACGTCATATGTCAAATGCTACCATCACATCCTCCTATATTACCCGACAACATGTTAAATGGCCTCTACAGTTGATTAAGCATGTCATGGTTTAACCACCTAACTTTAAAATCCACTTCCACCACCAAGTTGTTTATAAATATGATATGGCTTGCTTAGATAGAACATGAAATTATTCGAATACATGATAACTTTTGGTGCAAACAAACACTAGGCATTTTATCTCCCACATAACTGAGACAAGTTAAATTTACAATAGGCGCTTATTCAATGCTCAGTAGCTTCATCCTTGAAATACATCCTTTGGTATTTATGTCAGTGTTCCAAAAACCGAAACGTGTAATGCACAAGTTCGAAAGCATAACTACAGTAACCAAACATCTGGATGGCATAAAAATAAACATTTCATCTCAATAATACTGTAAAGCTTTGAAAGAAAGGAACTGAAACGCTGAAAGTAAATGCATCATCAATGTATTTGACACATTTTTAAATATAGGAAATCTTGATGTTTCTAGATGTTTGGAAGATATCACTATAAGTGTCTCTCCACATAATATACAGGTTTAAGATTTCATGCAAAATTATGCTAAATCAAAAAATTCAATTAAAACTGAAATGACCAGAGGCGTTGCGTTCCCTGTAGCAGTCAGGGGCATCCTCAGATGTAAATAGCCATTATTATTCAGTCTAAATTATGTATTAAGCCAATTTCCAAAGCTCACCCTCGAGACAGTAATATAAAACGCATACACCACAAGATGCACAAGCACATTAGAAAGCTCATATCAAAGATCTCTTGATCCTTTTCTTTCTTGTGAAAATTTGGTGGGGAGAAGCATTCTCCCCATAAATGTACAAAACAATAAATGGTGGCATGTACATTTTTAACCTCTAACAAGAACCTTGTATCTAAAACCAACTCCGATACTTCTACACATTGAGGTTACACCTGCATTATACTGAATATTGTATTGTTTTTCTTCTACATCCTAAATCGTCATCATCTTCCTGCATAGAAAATAAAGATTACAGTCATCAGTTCATGCTTTATCTCTTAAAACCTATTGTAGGTTGCTAGTTGAGTCTTCAGGGGACCTACGGGTGTGCAAGCAAAATGAAAGAAAATAGTGTTACATTAGAGCTCCTCGAGACTCCTTGACAACCATGTAATTTTTGAAGTAAAAGAAGGCTCTAAGTTCTATTACCCAGGAGACACGATAACATGTAAAATTATACCATATTCAGCACGTTCTTCAATTTTTTAAAAATACGGTAATAAGACATTTTTGTCACAGCCTGCATTCCTTCCACCATGAGAAGAAAAATCTATTCTTTACTGATGGGACTAATCTCAAGGAGATGTGCCCATCATCAGGATAACCTATTTAAGCATGCATAGAGAGGCACAAAACAATCCCAAATGTAAAGAAAACATTCGTGAAGAAACTACAAAGGATTCAAAAGTCAAAACATCTAACAATGAAATTATTAAGGCCATTCAACAGAATTTTGCAATGATACCTGAGGACGTTCTGTGCTTATATCTAAGAAGAAACAACACCAGTCTTGCAAATCCAAATCAATGGCATAAACTACACGAGCACTATTCCCTATTTTGTACTAGGAGTGCTAGAACAGGAGTTTGATGTTACACATTGGTGTTATAATGAATATCTCAAGGCAAGTGTTAGAAGGGATGCTTTTTAGGCGAAACAAAATAGGGCAACTTTATTACAGTAACTCTGTTAAATTATAGGCATAAATGGTAGAGAGAAAGGAAAGACCCCACGTGTAAAAGACAATAATAAGGAGGAAATAATAAAAGTAACTTGCAGTAGTCCCCTAAGCATTAGGTGAAGAATGTTTCCAGAGTTTATATAGATGGATGAAAATTCGTGTTGGGTTTTGCTATAATTCTGGTGTTGTTCCTTGGGCTGTTTTAAATCCATTGTCTAGGTAGTTTCAGGAAAGAAATTTAATAAAGAGTAGAATCAACTTCTAATATGATTCTACTAATAATCTAATATGAGTTAATTAGATTCAGCTTTATTTTAAGCTTTAAATCTTCCTGTTTTCCTGCCCTCGTACCCAATGATAGCTTGAGGTCTAGAATTGCAGGATCAGTGGAGGTAGCGCTTAAAATCTGTTAGCAGAGAAAGAATTACATCAAAGAAGGAAGGTTAATCAATGAGACTAACTGAATCTCTTTTGCAAGGAACCTAAGTGGAAGGAGGGTTAACCATGGTAATCATGGAAAACAACCAAATCAAGAAGAAAACCGTATCGACCAAAATCTATTTAAGAAAATTCCCATCTTCAAGTTTGATGGGGTTAACAAAAGAAATTAACCAAGGGCTTGGAAGAGCAAGTTCTCCAATTTCTGATCCTATGGAAAATTTAGAGAAGAATCGAATTCATCACCTTACTGATGGACCAGCATATGACTGATGGAAAATGGTTGAGCAAGAACAGGGCAAAGAGATGAGTGACTGTAAACTAGTAAAGATGCCTTAAATATATTTATCTGAAAGACACCAATAGATATCAATCTTGAGGCAGTTATCAAGAATTTGTCACATAGTTCAACTTATTGAAGGGTTCTACAGTGATTAACGAACCCATCAATTTATCCACAAACGTTCTGCCAACTGGTGATAGATGAACTCAATCTACCTACACTGCGGCATTGTGCTCCAAAAAAAAAGAACTTTCCAAGAAAAAAATAGGCGTTAAACTCCATTGTATGCTCAAGATATCGCAATTCTTCATTTGCATTCTCCAAGCAAGAACGTTTTTCTCCATGACAGACAAATGAACATCAAATTCAAGGTCATCCATATTTATTGATATCTTACATTACTACACTCCACCACCACCCCCTTGGCTATCATTGTAGGTCACACCTATCGGCATCATAACTGCTTTGAATCAGTTTTTTGTATTATTATAGCATCTTTTAGGCATATACAACAGTTACATGATTTACACTCAGTTAAGCTGAAGAGCAAGAGTACAACTCATATTAGCAATTCCTTGCCAAAATTCAGAAAGGTAAAATATCTCGTTGAAGACAAATCCAATAAAGTAACATTGCAATCGACATAATAACAAGTACCAGATACGGACACATCATTGTCATAGAACGCAGTGTCAATAGAAAGGTATGTGCAATCGGAAAAACATTGGTTTGCTAAGAGTTGACTCTGCTCGTTTTCAGAAAGAGTAGAATCAACTTCTTAAGCACATTATCTGATCCAAAAATGGGGGTTATAAAAACTGCCTCAGTTTTCCCGTTCCACCGAATATCTTCAAATTTTCTCAATTTATCAAATTACGGTTAAATTGGTCTTATTATGTTGCAAAATAACAAGTGATTAAAAACATACCAAAAAAATTGCAACACCAGAATTGATAGCAGAGTTCATCCCAAAAATGGACTACATCTCCAAGTCCATTCAAAAGACGAACCAATATATAAACCAATGCAGAAAATACAAAATTATTACATCAGTTTACTGCTTACGGTCAGCAGCATCGATCGACCTAGCTCTGGCTGTTGGCTCTCGGCTCTGGCTATGGCTCTGGCTCAAGCTCTGTCTGTCTCGACGTCGCTTGGCTGCGTGATACGGGCCCTCGGCTCGACCAGCAATAATGAGTGCTCCGTCTCTCTTGTATGGCAGGCACAATGTCTCTACGATGGCAATTCCAGCCTCTGAGACAATAACATCGACACAATACAATCTCTATGGCTTTCTGGCCTCCTTTGCAATAATGTCACCGAAATAATGAGCTCTCCGGCTCCTGGCAATGACATTGACCCAATAAAAGCTCTTTGGCTTGTCAATGGGCTCCTTTCAGGACTATGGCTACTGACAGCTCTCTGACCTCTTTGACGACATTGTCGATTACAAAATTTGACGGGCACAACGCCTCACATAGTTACCAAATTCAAGCTCTTTGCCTCAATAAATTTGTTTACAATTTTGGGCTCATAATGGCCTCGAAAAACTACCAAGGCTTTAATTAAGCCTTCTACAAAATAATAATAAGCCTAAGGCTTTTATAAAAATCTTCACAAGCTTATATAAAGCTTGAATGCAAATTTGAATGCTCAAGTGTGTTTTCAATTGCCCATGAGGGGGCCTTATATAGGCTTCCCAAGACCCCGAAATATATGGATATTTTAATTATCCATTTGTTAATAAAATCTTCACGTAACATTTCGAAACTTCCACTGTATAGCTTGGGATAAATATCCCATATACATTCGTCAACCATAACCTTTTAAATAGGCTTGACCGCCTTGTTTCTCAACGTGGCATGTTAAATAGGTTAGCACATTAGTTTTTAAATGTCCATGTTAACCGCTATACCTTGACGCTTAGGAATTCCTTAGCCTTTGGCTAGGCTTTTAACCAGTCGGCATCCCATGTCCACATTCCACGTGGAACAAACCACATAACCGCCTCCATTTAGCGCACTTGGGCATTTTATGTGGGGATATATTCCTACATTCTCCGCGTGGGATTTGTTTAAGGCTTTAAAAAGCCGTAGTGGTGGGATTAATATGTCGCTTCAAACACGTGTTTGCCTTGCATTGTTTTGAATGCCCAAGGGGCTCGCCGCATAACCTTAGGACTGCCTTTACAAATGATGTGGCATGTATTACCACTTGGTGTTGGTCCTTGGGGACCACTTGACTTGGCCACAAGTATAATACGAGTTGGCATTAACTCCCAACGATGAGCTCAGTAATGAGCTCGTCCTCCATTGATGTGATTCGCCCATCTCAATCCACAACTCAGTTTCAACTCGACAATGTGATGAGCTCGGTCCTAGCTCACTTGCTAGCTTGATGAGCTATTTAGGAATATGGTGATAATGTGGTGTAATAGAAAACCACAATGTAGTATGGCAGCAGGGTCCCTTTCCAAAACAAAAGTGGACTCCATAGTGTTTTTTGACAGTCGAAGACTGAACCCACAAAACTACAAACCCAATTTTTGCTTTGCCAATGTTTCGCACAATGCCAATTGTCGACTCCCAATAGGTCGACTAGTGATTCCGCAACGTGCCATTGCACTGTTGTACCCGAGCCTTCATTTTTGTCCGTTGACTCGTATTCTTGCGCGAACAATCTCCCGCGTACGGTATCCATTTCAACCCGTTCAAAAATATGTTGGAAAGTTGACTCTGAGCTCTTCTATTAGCAATGGGTTTTGGAAGGTTTAGGGAACTTCTACTGTGTGAACAATCCTCCAGATTAGTATCATAACTGTCAAGGAAACTTTTACACAATTACAATAAAAAGAGTTGACACAAGTCCTAGGAGTTGGAATGATGTGTTACAGTAAGCTTGAAACCAAGGTTCCATAAATGTGTGTGCAAGGGGGCTCTTATTGGGCATTGCTTAATCAGAAGTGGCTCGGGAGTTGTTTAATGGCAAGGTCCTCCAAATCTTCAACAACAAAAGATGGCCGGCAAACCCAAAGGGTAATATAGCTTCTAAAACCCATTTATTTCTATAGTTGGACAATGCAACAGCAAAAAAATCAGTTTTATCCTATTAGTGAAAAAAATTCAAATTCCAGCAGCATTAGTTCACCCAAATTCAATATTTTACATCAATGTGTAGTACCCTAAATCTCAACCAATGGCATTTTAGCAAATTATCTTGGGTATTTATCTCATCCCATTTATCATTGTGCACTTCAATGATTGGTTACTACATGCATCTCACTCGATTTAACACTCCTTGGCCACTAGGTCACATTTGTTACTCATCATTAACCACTCAAAACATGGATTTTGAATATAGAACTCATCTTCAAACATCTAGCCACCTTCTTTAGCTAACGGAATTCAATTTACAACATAGCAAGACAAATCGCCCATGATGGAAAAATCCGTTTAGGCCAACGGTTTCATCCTCCATTGTCTTAATAGTCACTTTCTCAAATTCACAAGTAAGCTCTATCGGCCTAGAGTCAATTGAGAGGGAAAACCTTTTGCAACAATCGCTTATTAAAGCATACTTACCCCACCCTTTCAAGGGCCCTCTTATCTCACATCTTTGGGGATTTTAGATACCTAAATCTAGACTTAACGGCATTTAACAATTGACCCTTAGCATTTATCTTGAGCCATAACTCAATGTGCACTAAATTTACCAATTTCTACACATCCCTTGCTAAACTACCACTATAAACCACTAGGCCACACTTGTTATCCATCATTGACCAATCAAAATCACATTCTCAAAATAAACAACACACCTTTGGACATTTGTCCACCATCTCTAACTTAGTTTGCATTGTGTATTGTGCCCAAACGATTGTGTATTGTGACCAAACGAAGTCATCCATGACAGGCAAAGTTCCCTAGCCAACTTTGTCGAGACGACGACTTCGTCCTCCAAAGCTCTAACGGGCATATTTTCAAATGCACGAGTTAGCCTAGTCAATCATGTGTCATTTGCGCAGGAAATCTTTTCACAATGGTCACTTATAAAAGCACATTCACCTAACCCATTCTATGGATCTCACCTCTCACATCTTTGAGCTACCTAGGAGATCACAACAAAGCACCCAATTGTTAAATCAATCTCTTAAGCATATTCATCCAGCTCAAGTCTGCATACATCACACACAGCTGCCCTAGACCAATTTGCAAAGCTACATGTCACACATCAAAGATGATTGTTGAGTGTCAAAGGTCCTAATAAGGGTTCTTCATTGCCAAACACATTGTGATTCACATCTTGCACAAATATATCGAGTGGAGAACAAGGGTTTGATGCCTCTTTGGATTATTGTTACGTAGGCGTGGTAGATTCCTCTACACAGAAAAGTGTTAATCCCCTTTTAGGTCCCCAAGCAAAGAAGAAGAAGACATAATCAATTGCGCAGCTGCAATCACAGAATTTCAACCACAAAACAAAGCTACAAACAACGAAGAACGCAATGCCAAAGACAAGATCTGGATCAAAGCCAAAAAGGACGAAGTCATCCACACGGGACAAAATCGCTCGGGTAACTTTGTATGAGACATGTAACTTCATCCTACACTCGAAATCATAAACCCGAATTTGCAGCACAATTTGACGACAATCTCACAACCTTCTTGCACATTCTCATATTGTCATCATATCTCAATTCGAAATTGGCGCAATCCTCTCTAACCCTACTTGGACTTTCCTTAGCTCATGTATGTTATTATTTTTTGTCGTTATAATTTGAACATGATTTACAATCAGAATGTTTACTATCATATTGTTGTAATTTGATCCTATTTCATCTTTACACAATTGTTTGATGCTTTCATTAGAATAAAATCTAAATTTAGCATTACAATTTGGTGAACCCGCTTACTTTAATTACAAAGAATCATAAGGATTCGTGTTCATATGTATCCTAATCTAATTTGAATGCATACAACATTTTAATAGGGCTTTTTCAAAACCCTAAAATACCTCAATATCATTTCCTTTATCCACGCATTGTTTCTAGCTCTTAAATCAACTCTAAGATGCTACCTATCACTACTTGTAGGGAGCGAGCTCTTAGCAAACCCTTCATCCCCCCTCCATCCTGTACATTAATTCCTAATAAGCCATCACCTAATACTCTGGTATATATGATCAGCCACACGGCTACCAATGAGGTGGTCGTAGTCACTACAAGACATAGTAGACCTCCCAATAACTCTCTTCCTAGTGGAGGCAACACTACCAACACAAACCCGATTATTCCTCCACCACCTAAAGCTCCGGCTGCTCCTAACAAAGAATACAACCTCTTGGATCAACTAAAGAATACTCAAGTTCGCATTTCTATTCTTGAAAGCAAATATGGATATTGTGTGCCATGCACTCAAACAAGCCACTATTTCGACTAATGAAGAACCTGCATATTTTGCATCTCTTGTGAACACTTTTAAGGATAGTGGTCACCACATTTTGTTCAACAAAGAGGATTTGTCACCACAACACATTGTAGACCTCAACTCACCTTTATACATCCAAGTTCAAGTTTTCACAAAAATGGTAAAATGCACTCTTATCAATAACGAATCAGGCTTCAGCATATGGAGTATAGCTTTCTTAACTGCAATGGGCCTAGACACAACCTCTCAGAAATTTTGACACGCAAATCAAAGGATTCGATAATGTGGTTTGTCCAACAGTTGTTACCATAACATACCTTGTTACTTTAGGTCCTATGACTATATCCACGCAATTCCATGTCATGCCATCAGATTTGAACTATAATTTATTATTGGGATGACCATAGAGTCATGCCATGGAGGCAATTCCATCCACATTACACCAATGTCTCAAATAAATACACAATGGATACAAATATTCGTGCCCTACAAACAACGGTCCTTGCAAATATTGTCAATTGGTGAACTTTGATGATAACTCTATCCCACAAACTAGTGCATCTCAACCTCTCTTATAGCCACTTACATCACCCATCGCGATTCAAACGCTCAACGCACCCAAACAACAAGAGCAACCTAAAGCCAATACTATCTCTAATAGAGATACAACAACTCTACTAACGCCACCACTTGTTACTATGCAAGATACTAAGCAACAATGCCATGATGACTTCGATGATGAAGAATATGTTCCCAATAATATCGATAACATGTTTGTTAAGCTCAACTTCACTCCCATCAAACTTGGAGAACAATATGACAATTCTAACTCATTTGGAGTAAGCCAAGTATATGATCTCTCCCCAAAAACAAAAAGCTTCTTGCACAAAAAATTCACCAATTTACACCAACACTGAAGATGACAATGTTATGGTTGATATTCGATCACACGTCAAGCTTCAAAAGCAATATGAACTCCTTCAACAATATCACACCCATAGTTGTGATACTAAGACGGCCACACTATCTTCCATTTCCACGAAAGAAAGCAGTAAGTGAAATCCTATACTTGTAAGGTCCAATCCATCAAGAGTCTTCTCGACCAATGCATTGAGTAATGGCTCCATCACAAACTTGCAAGCATGACCCATCGAGAACACCACACCACATTCTCCTGTCGTGCTACAACCACCATTTGGCCCTCAACGAGAAACTACAGTGACATCCGCAAATTGGATTGCTAGATATCATACAACTCAGGGTTATTTTTTGATTCAGATACCCCAAATACTTTTGTTTTCACAACGCCTGACACAATTGCTACACCTATGGTCATTGATCCTTTGCCTGATACGCACATCTAGCACCACACATACCTTTATGGTATATAATACTTCACATACACACATTATAGCACTTCCTCCCCTGGTTCTTAACTAAGGAGTAACCCGACAAGGCAACACATTTCTCACTAGTCTGATGTGATTTTTGAGGGAATAATTTACCTAGGACCCTGTCACCTACCCAACGAGGCAACACATTTCTCACAAATCTGATGTGATTGTGGAGGGAACAACTTACCCAAAACCCCATCACTACCCAACGATGCATTATTGAGGGAGCAATACGTACCCGAGTCCCCACCCTTATTTCACTCTAGTCACTGCCCCAGGGCCATTAGTCTCGCATTTGCATTTTGCATCTACTAATCTAAAAATGCAAAAACAGTATAACACAAAAGTACAAAATCAAGACCTACATGTGGCATGCTCAATCCTTGCCTAGCTTTGAACCTTTTGATCATTTGGATTCAACACTCTACACTACTTTAGCACTCAACCTTCATAAGAATGAATCAAGCAGTTAAAACCCTTGGACATTATATACATTACCACCTCATGGGCACATACACATTGAGTGACATCTTACATCCTGAGCTTACTTTGATTACATCTTTCGCACCTTACAGCTTCTTACAGCCTTCTATCTCAAGAAATTCTTACTACATTGGGGGCATTACCTATGTCAGAGGCACCTATACAATAAGTTTGTCATGACCACGTCTCTCAACACTAATCCATTGCATGCACCATATTGCTTTACCATTTGCGTAGGTGATTTATGAAATTTTATCTGATGACACAATGCTTACTTCTAGACTAGTACTCACTTGACTATGATCTATTCTTACATGCTTCACTACTTATATTAGTTCACCACTATTGGCCCTTGGCTCATGTTTTGGCTATCGATTGCTTGCTTCCACGACACTACTTCCATACACGATTGATTGCTCACACTACACTACTTGCTTACAAAATTAATTGCTCCCATTACTCTGATTGTGTACATCGTTACTTGCTTTATGACATTGTTTGACTTGATTGCTCTGAGCACTTATGTGTTGAGTTCCTTGACTGCTTTGGGACAATAATTGCTTTAACCGTTCTATAGAATTATATTTTACATGTTTTGATTGTTGTGTGACATTGATTGATTTAACTGCTTCGCACATCTGCATGTTGCACTCCCTTGATTGTTGTATGACATTTGGCATTGACTGCTCTATTCAATTGTGTGATTATTGTTAGAGCTCAAAATTGCACCCTGCCTTGAATCATGAAAATCCGGGATTTTAAGGCAACATGGGATTGTCTCCAAGTGTGGGACTTGTGGCTTGAGACAGACCTCCAGAGAAGGTCGGCTTCCTTGCTACGTGGATTTGGAAAACCCACACAGCACAACCTACTTCTAATGTTAAAACTACTCCTAGAGCTAATCTAACTCTAATAATTCCAAGGTAGCAGGGAGAGAGAGAGAGAGAGAGAGAGAGAGAGAAAGAGTGAAATATTCATATCAAATATAATGTATTCGAAGGAAAGAACTAAACCACACTTACATTGATCAATACTTCATAGCTTACATACAGAGTTGAGGCAAGGAAATCACCATTCACTTGTTACAGAGGTCGGCAACATAAAGTTTCAAGTTTCACAGAGAAGAGCTCGAAATACGCTAAGGAAAAGGAGAAGAACCCCGACAAAGTGCACAAGCACATGCCTTTATACAATTCATGGAATGAATAAAGAGAAGGAGAGAAGAGAAATGACCACCAAGCTGGAACTGACCCTTCTGAAAGTGTATTGAATAAGAGTGGGCACCATGAATTCTTGCAGAGCTTGCTTGTAGTACAAGCATGGACGCCCCCAAATGCAGCCAACAACCACAACATGACCTCTTGAGTCTATTGCACGCCATCAGACTGCACAAAACGGCGCCATACTTCATTGAACTCTGGTGGTTGGGGTGGTTGGCTCTCGAGTTCGAAGTCTGGCACGGCTTTGAGAACTTCATTTCGCGATTTTTACTATGGTATTTCAAATAGTTCTCTTCCTTGGATCCTCGCAACTCTCCCCCTCGCTTGCCTTGATGAGCAAAAATACTTTGCACCACCCACGAGGGTCTAACTCTTCAACCAGTGGCTTTTGTCCTTACGGCTATTTTCTTTGTTCCGCAAGTTTGAGAAAACCCATGAAACACTCTAAACTGGTGAACCCACAAAACACTAGATTAGTGTTCTATGGCTCTTAAACTTGGCTGATTTCTTCAATTTCCTGCAAATATGCAACTTTGCGGTATTTTGTCTGACCTCAACTCAAAGGGAACTTAATTTTCTTAGTGCCACAAATGTTCAATAACTTGCGCAGGACACTAAAATCACCTAAACTCGCCTAAGTCCCTAAAATTCACATTCTTTTGTTCAAAGGGTTAGGAGAACCTACGCAACACTAAGTTTCTGCATTCCGCGAAAAACCGAATCAGTGTCCCGCGGCTTTTTCAAAGCAAAACAATGGTCAAGTTGTTTTGATTAGTTGTTCAAAATTACATGGGGTGTAATTTTGGACAACAATTATTATACAATATTGTCTCCCTTGTTTGCTTTAGCCACTTGTTTGGCTTGTGATAGCATTTGCTTTGTTTTTCCCGTGCAATTGTATGTTATCTATTGTGTTTGCTCTTGCTTGTATGTTGCACACCATGTTTGTTATATTTGCTCATAAACATGGATGTTTATGTGTGATTGTCAAAGCTTGTTTGGGTGTGCTCTATGTTATGTTTATTGGGTACACTTGTGTGCTCTATGTTATGTTTGCTCATATACATGGACGTTTATGTGTGATTTTCATTACTTGTTTGTTTTATGCTCATCTATATTGGGGGCAAACTACCCCTCCTATTTCTTACGGTACATACTTGTTATATTCTTAGCACATAAGAAACATACTTGCGACACATTTCTTGCTACATCTTTAACAAAATAACACATCATTTGACATATTGCTTACTCGTTTGAGTTATTGTCGTTAGACACGTATTGTTATGAAATAGCTTACAATATACATTGTTTTGACACACATTGCATTTTGTACACATTAATTGACACACATGGATTATTCACATACTTGCTTGACACATTGCCCGATTGCATTTCAAGTTTCAAGTCCTATGGTTATTTCACGCTACCATTATTGCTTGTTGACATAGCTTCTTTCACATTGGCTTTTTGCATCTCGAGTGATAGATCACTAGTTATTACACATAGCTCATGGCACTTTGGATGGTTACACACATCAATTTAGATCATTACTTGTTACACAAGGCGCACACATATTGATTGTCTATGACATTGCTTAGTAAACATTGCTCTAAACACATTGATTGTTGTATTATATGATTTTGGCATTGCTTGTTACACATTGCTCCATGAAAATTGGTTATTTTTTTATTGCTTACTACATGATGCTTATCACTAGCTTATTACACACTTGTTTTCTTGTTGCATACATGTCCTTGCACACCCAAACTAACCAACTAAAACCACTAACATTGCTCAAGTTTATCACACATTGTTAGTCATGTTTTTTCACGATAGGCCTATCATGTCATGTTGTGTCATGCCACGTCTTAGGTCACTATGAATCCATTAGGCATTGAGTCGTGTGTTGTTATCATGTTACTCATCTTATCACTTTTAAGTTATCTTGTTGAATATCACTAAGAACATTATTGAGCTTACATTGTTATTATCTTACGACTTCTACACATTGCTTGAGCTAGATTTGCTAAATCTATCATGAACACTATCATGACATGTCGACTCCTATGATCATGCACATTGTTGGATATCACATTGCTTTATCTTACGAATACTACACAATAGTTGTGCTAAATTGCTTTTATCTCATGACATATACATATTTTCCTTGGTTTATATCATTAATCATGTTGCTACTACATTTTTACACGACTAACGCTTTCTCTTTTGAGCTATGTTATCATTTCCATTATCTCAAAAGGGGGCATATTATGGGGTTTTCTAACACATTCATGCAAATTTCAAATGCAATGCTTCAGATGAAACTGTATGATGATATACACAATTATTACATCAAGACATTGACGCGACTATTACATCACGATATTTACGCATGGCTTCAATCAGCAAGCCCAACTGTTGCGAATGGTTTACACGGCTTCACTCAGCAGACCTAATTGTTGAAGATGGTTTACATAGCTTCACTCAACAAGCCCAATTGTTGCAGATTGTTTACATGGCTTCACATAGCACACCCAATTGTTATTGTCTCATTTATGTTCATTTACTCTTCCCTCACATATAGCACCGGGTTAAAATAGATGTATAAATTTCATGTATTTTCTCTTTTCAATTTACTTTTCTCTCACATACAACACCGGGGGCAAACAAATGTGCACGTTTTATGCTTTTACTTTTAAATTTATGTCATTTACTGATTGTGTATTAACATCTTGATTGGACTTTAATACACGTTTTTGCATGTGGCAAACATGTTCATGTGTATAGCACACAAAGGAGAAGGGAGAGCACAAATTCTAGTATCGCACATGCCTTTGTCCTCGTGGGAGAATTCCATTTCATTTATATTTTAATCGAGTAATCTTCAATTACTAATTTCAAATCGGGGCACATGTAGATACCTAAATCTAGATTTTCAGCATTTGAAAAATTGATACTTGCCATTTATCTCAACCCATAACTCATTGTGTACTAAATTGACTAATTCCTACACATCCCTTGCTCAACTAGCATTGCCGGCCACTAAGTCACACTTGTTACCCAGCATTGACTAGTCAAAAGCTCATTCTCAGAATAAACACATCTTTGGACATCTAGCCACCATCTCCCTCTAACAGTTTGCATTTTGCACTGCGCTCGGACGAAGTCAGCCATGAAGGAAAAATTTGGCTCGCCAACTTTGACCTAAATCGATGACTCCATCCTCCAAAGCTCTAACTCTAACAGTCACATTTTCAAATGCACGAGTTAGCCTCGTTGGTCATGTGTCATTTGAGTGGGAAATTTTGTAACGGTCACCTATAAAAGGACATTAATCTAACCCATTCTATGAATCTAAACTCTCACATCTTTGGGCTACCTAGGAGATCACAACAAACCACCCAATTGTTATATCAATCTCTCCAGCATATTCAGCCAGCTCTAAGTCTGCATACATTACACATGACTATCTTAGGTCAATTTGCAAAGCTACATCTCACAAACCAAAGATCATTGTCAGGTGTCAGAGGTACTAATTAGGGTCTTCATTGCCAAACCAATTGCAATATACATCTTGCACACATGCATTGGGTGGGGAACTAAGAGGGTTTGATGCCTCTTTGGAGTATTGTTACCTAAGCATGGTAGGTGGCACTCGACCCAAAAATGCTAACCCCTTTTTAGGTCCTCAAGCAAAACAAAAGAGGAAGTCCTGATCAACCGCACAACTACGATTGCAATATTTTATCCACAAAAAACAATGTTACAAACACAAAGGAACACAATGGCAGAGGCGGGATTTGAATCAAAGCCACACACAACAAAATCATCAACATGAGACAATCCCCTGAACGACTTTTTCTAAATCAGGCAACTTCGTCTTGCATTAAAAATTACACTCCCAAATTTTCAACACAGCTTGACGACAACCTACACACCCTTCTTGCACATTCGTATATCATTGTCATTAAATCTCAATTTGAAATCGGTGCAATCCTCTTAACCCTTACTTTTACTTTACTTATCTATCTCATCTATGTTATTGTAATTTACAGTTATAATCTAACATGATTTAGAATCTAACTATTTATTATGATATTGTCATAATTTGATCTTATTTCATATTTACACAATTTTTTAATGCTTTAGTGATGCAAGAGCATCCAGGTTCACATGCAATCTTGCATCACCAAAAAAAATGTAAAAAAAATTCAAATTTAGGCTCTCTTAATTGGCATTTCGTCAAATATGGCATACATATGTTATTGATTGAAGAGTCTAGAACTACTTCAACAAAAATGAATTATATGTGTTTGATTGTTTTTATATGGACATGGTGTAGCCAAAATCGTTTAGGAAAAGAAGGCTTCAACATGGAGTTACACCTGTATTAAAATCAGCCCAAAAACACTCGTGAGAGGTCAAAAAACGTTTTTTACCATGACTGCTCGAATTTCTTAAGGGGGGCACTTTCGGATGTGCAAGAGATGAGAAAAACACAGCCAAGAAGTGGAGAGAGGGTAGCAGCAAGAAAAACACATAACAAGTGAAAGAAAGAGAAAAAGGGGCATTTTTGGGGAGTTATTGGTTGGGGTGACTAAGACCATGTGGGCAAGATCTAAACCCACATTCATGATGGGTTTTTGATGTAGATGGAACAATAAAAAACCCAATAAAACTTCCTACAGTGTAGAGAGTATTGAGGCACTGAAAATACGCTGAAATGTTTGTAAAAACATCTGTAAACTCCAATAGGGTGTTTTTGCCCTAAAAGAATGTTGAGTATGTAATATGATCATTTAAGGTATTTGTGATCTGAATTTCAAGTAATAAGAAAGCCAAGCTCATTCCATGGAGTTTTGTGTAGTTTATGTATGTGTGTTTCCTTTAAAGAGGCCCAAAAACTGTATTTTGGCCAGCACAGCGTCTGATTTTTGTGTAAAGCTCAACCGAGGTTATAATTGTGTTTAAAATTTAAATAGGTTGAGAGATTCTTTTTGAGTAACCATATGCCATATCTCCTCTCTTGTTCACACAAATTCTAAGCTTAGTGCGGTTCCCAAGCTTACTAGTTAAAAATCTCATTAAAAAGACAGTGAATCCAATTTTCAGTTGGACGGCCTCCGAAAGATATTGGATAACATGAAATGGATGGTGCATCCATAGAAAAGTTATATTTTAGCTGCTAGGACTTGGTTGCCATTCATTTGGCCCCCAACCTAGACTGCATCAATTGGTATCAGAGCAAGGTCAGCTGAATCAATTGGCAAGTTGTGAAAAAGAAGCCTGCGAGTGCGTGAAGAGATGGCTCAAAAAAATGTTGTTTGAAGAGCAGCAAGAGTAAGAGGACCAAGAATTGCAAATCTGACGGAGATGATGAGAGATATTCAAGTGAGATTGGATGCAATGGAGACAGCACAAAGAAGGGGAACTCGTGTTGCAGATGTGAGTGATGATGAATAAAACAGAAGCTCAAGAGCTTGGGGTGGAAGACATGAAGAATGAAGCTGAGACTAGATTTCTCAGAGTTGTTGCAAAGATTGGTAGTAAGCCAAACTTGGATACACCTTGCTACAATGGAAGTTTGAACTCTGACGAGCTTATAAATTGGATAATAGAGATGGAGAAATACTTTGACTACAAGTCAATGGAGGAGCCTAAGAAGGTAAAGTTTGCTTGTACCAAACTTATGGGTCATGCATCCTTATGGTGGGATCATGTGCAAACTGAGAGAGAGGAAAGGTAAAGAGAAAATCAAGTCTTGGGATACAATGGTGACAAAGTTGAAGGCCAAGATCTTGTCATGTGATTATCATGTTTTTGGTCAGAAATTGCTGCATTTGAAACAAAAGTAGATGAGCATCAAGGACTACACTGAGGAGTTTTATAGACTCGCTATAGGGGCTTGTCATGTTAAGGATGATCCAGAGAAAGTAACACAATATGTGAATGGGTTGCGTCCTACAATTTAAAATAAAATCAGTTTGTTGAAGAACCATGGAAGAATCCTATCAATGTGCATTCAAGGCAGAAGATGTCAAGGAAGCAACAAATGAATTTTAGAGGTAGAGTGAGGTCTTCTAGCGGAGGAAGAGGACAACAAACAAATGATAGAGAAGCTAACAGCTCTCAAAATCAGAATTATAGTGCAAGAGGAGTCTCTTCTTCTAGAGGGAGAGGATTCTTTGGAAAAGGTAGAGGTAGAGGCTTTGTAGGCAAGTGTTTCAGGTGCAATAAGTATGTTGGACATAGAGCTGTTGGGTGTCCGAAAGACCCTCAAAACAGTGGTAGGAGGACTGAAGTGAGCAATCATATTGCTCATGTTGATGAAGAGAGTGTTGGGTCTCCAACACACACGGAAGAGCCTAAACAAGGAGGCAGTATTGATGAAAACAGTGTCGTTGAAACCAGCCAAGGAGGTGAATGAACCAGCACAATGGAAGAATTTATTCCGGACTATTTGCAAATGGGGAGATAAATGTTGTAAGGCAGTGATTGATAGCGGTAGCACAAATAATTTGATTTCTTAAGAGATGGTTGAAAAGCTTGGGCTGAAACAGTTAGTAGATCCTACTACATACAAGGTATCATGGTTAGTAGGCCGTCAAGTGTTGGTGAATGAGCAATGTCTGGTAAGCTTCCAAATTGATTCATACAAAGATGATGTTTTATGCGACATTATGCACGTGGATGTGTGTCACGTGTTATTGGGAAGGCCATGCCATTTTGATAAAAGAGTCGTGCATGATGGAAGAGCGAACACCTACACCATTTTGAAGGATGGGAAGAGGTTCACATTGAACCCATTGAAGGATAAAAGAGATGAGGTGGACAGCAATCACAAAAAATTAAACTAGTTTCCGGTAAAGAGTTCTTGAAGGTGGAAAGGGAGGATACATGTTATGCATTGATTCCAAAGCCAATATCAGTTGTGACAGCCACTAAGGTAAGTGATCTTCCATTACAAATTCAGAATTTGTTGGAAGACTATGTTGACATTGTGTCAAGCGAGTTACCAGAAGGACTACCGCCTATGAGGAGAACTAGCCATCATATGGATCTAGTGTCACGAGCAAGCTTTCCAAACAAGGCAGCTTATAGGTTAACTCCAATGGAGAATGAAAAAATCAAGAAACAAGTTCAAGAGCTATCGAAAAGGGGTTTGATCCAAGAGAGTTTGAGCCCATGTGCACAGCCATGTTGGCACCAAAGAAAGATGGACAGTAGTGGATGTGTATGGATTCAAGAGCCATATACAAAATCACCATCAAGTATAGGTTTCTATTGCCAAGAATGGATGACTTAATGGAATATTTGACTAATGCCAAGTACTTCACCAAGATAGATTTGAAAAGTGGGTATCACCAAATTCGAATAAGACAAGGTGACGAGTAGTAGACTGCATTCAAGATGAATGATGGATTGTATGAGTGGCTGGTTATGCCATTTGGTTTGTCAAATGCACCAAGCACATTCATTAGACTCATGAATGAAGTATTGAAGCCATTTACAGGTAAGTTTGTGATTGTTTATTTAGATGATATTCTACTTTCCAATCATTCTAAAGAGGAGCGTTTGAAGCATTTGAGGTTGGTTTTGAATAAGCTGATGGAAGAAACATTGTCGATCAACTTACTTCATGCAATAGGAGCTGATATATTTGGGATTTATGGTCTCGAAAGATGTGTTTAAAATGGACCCCGAAAAGGTAAGACCAATTGTAGAGTGGCCTTCACCAAGGAGTATGTTTGAGGCAAGGAGTTTTCACACGTTGGCAAGTTTCTATAGAAAATTCATTAGAAACTTTAGTGGCATATGTGCACCAATTACGGAGACTATGAAAGGAGACAAAAAGAAGTTTCAATGGACAGTTGCAGTAGAGAATAGCTTTCAATTTTTGAAGAAAAAGGTGACGGAACAGCCGGTGTTAGCTTTGCCAAACTTTGGAAAAGTGTTTCAAGTTGATTGTAATGTAAGTCGGATAGCCATAGGAGCGGTTTTAAGTCAAGAAGGTAGGCCCATTACTTATTTTAGTGAGAAGTTGAATGAATCTAAGAAAAGTATTCAATCTATGACCAAGAGTTCTATGCAATGGTGCAAGCTCTCAAGAAGTGGCACCACTACTTGCTCCCAAAAGAGTTTGTTTTGTACATAGACAATCATGCTTTGCAATTCATAAAAAACCAAGATAAACTCAATCCAAAGGCACATGAAATTGGGTGTAATTTCTTCAAAGTTACTTTGTTTTGAGACATAGAAGTGGGAAGTCCAAAAGAGTAGCAGAAGCCTTGGGTAGATGAGCTCTTCTTTTGAATGCGCTCAAAGTAGAGGTGGTTGGGTTTGGTTCAATGAAGGATTTGTATGAGGACTTGGATTTTAGAGATGCATGGACACCGTGCATGAAACCAAATGCAATGGACAGAACTCCATGGCTGGACTGTGTGATTCATGATGACTTCTTGTTCAAAGGAAGGAGGTTGTGCATACCTCAAGGTTCCATGAGAAAGAGCCTTTTGAAAGAAAAACATAGTGGAGGTCTTACTGGTCATTTTGGGCTTGATAAGACTTTAGCACAACTGAGTGACAAGTATTATTGGCCACTAATGAGTATGGATGTGAAGAAGTTCGTGCAAGGATGTAGAGTTTGCCAACTTGCTAAGGGAAAAGGTCAAAATACGGGATTGTATCAGCCATTGCCTATTATGGATAGACTGTGGGATGCATTGAACATGGATTTTCTTCTTGGTTTCCCAAGAACACAACGAGGTAATGATTCTATATTTGCTGTTTATTGATTTTCAAAGACGGCTCACTTTGTAACAAGCAAGAAGACTAGTGATGCCACACATATTGCTAATTTGTTCTTTCAAGAAGTTGTAAGATTACATGGATTGCCAAAAAAGTATTGTATTAGATAGAGACACAAAGTTTGTTGGGCACTTTCGGAAGACACTATGGAAGAAGTTGGGCACGAGGTTGGACTTCAATTCAGCCTATCACCCTCAAACAGATGGGCAAATGGAAGTAGTGAACTTGAGTCTTGGTAACTTGCTAAGATGTTTAATTGGTGTCAATTGGAGTACAGGTACGAATCCTTTTCAAATTGTGTATGGGAACAGCCCTAGAGGTGTATGTGAGTTGAGGAGTACAGCTGAGATGAGTAGGAGAAGTGTCAAAGGTGAGGAGTATGATCAAGCTATGCACGATGTGCATATGAAAGTGAAGAAGATGCTTGTAGAGAGTGCTGGAAAATACAAGAAACATGTTGATATGAGAAGGAGAGAGCTAAATTTTAAGGTTGGGGACTTGGTCTTGGCATATTTGTGTAAAGAAAGGTTTCCGAAAGGAGAATGCAACAAGCTCAAATGGGAAAAAATCGGGCCTTGTAAGATTTTGAGGAAGTTCTCAGCAAATGCTTATGAAATTGAGTTGCCGGATGGGGTAGATATCTCACCTATCTTCAATGTAAGCTGATTTGTACCCATATGTGGCAAGACAAACAAGTGAGACAGGAGAAAACATGGATTTTTCAGTCATTGATTGTAAGGATCAATTACCACAAAAGGAAAAGAAAGAGTTGAAAGCCATACTGGACATACGGATCAACAAGAAAACAAGAGACAGCAGGTACTATGAGAACTTGGTGAAATGGAAAGACCGAGCAGTTGAAGATACAAGTTAGATGAATGCATCTGAAGTTGCCAAACATGGAAAATCAATTGAGGAGCACAAAACAGGTTCGTGAACAAGAGCCCATGGAAAAATTCAATTACCCTCAGTGTTTGATGTAGGAGTATGCAATCTTGCGTCACCAAAATATATATATCTCAAATTTTGGCTCTCTTAATTGGCATTTTGTCAAACAGTTGGCATACATATGTCATTGATTGGAGAGTTTTGGGCCACCTCAGCAGAAATAAATTATATGGGTTTGATTGTTTTTATATGGACATGGTGTAGCCAAAGTGGTTGGGAAAAGAAGACCTGAACATGGAGTTACACATGCATGAAAATCAGCCCAAAAACACTCATGAGAGGTCTAAAAACATTTTTCGTCATGGTTGTTCGAATTACTCGAGGGGGAGGCATTTTGGGATGCCCAAGAGATGAGAAAAAAGCAGCCAAAAAGTGGAAAGAGGGCAGCAGCAAGAAAAACACAAAAAAAATGAAAGAAAAAGAGAAAGGAGGCATTTTTGGGGAGTTATTGGTAGAGATGACCGAGACCATGAGGGGAAGATCTAAACCCACATTCATGATAGGTTTTTGAGGTAGATGGAACAGCAAAAAACCCAATAAAAATTCCTGCAGTGTAGAGAGTATTGAGGCACTGAAAATATGCCTAAATGTTTGTAAAAACATCTGTTAACTCCAATAGAGTGTTTTAGCCCAAAAAGAATGTTGTTGAGTACTTAATATGATCGTTTAACGTGTTTGTAATCTGAATTTCAAGTAATATGAAAGCTAAGCTCATCCCATGGAGTTTTCTGTAGTTTAGGTATATGTTTGTTTCCTTTAAAGAGGCCCAAAAACTGTATTTTGGCCAAAACGTCTGATTTTTGTGTAAGACTCAACCGAGGTTATAATTGTGTTTAAATAGGTTGAGAGATTCATTTTGAGTACCCATACGACATTTCTCCTCTCTCAATCCCACAAATTCTAAGCTTAGTGCGGTTCACTGGCTTACTAGTTAAAAATCTCATTAAAAAGACAAAAAATCCAATTTTCAATTTCAATTTTCAATTCAGAGTCTATTCCTATAGCTTCGGAGTCTGACCAGAGTTGTCATTGATGTAAATGATTCAGAGCTTGAAGTGTAATGATTCAGAGCTTGAAGTATGTTCTTGGTGAGCTAGGCATAGCTCGTAGCATGATCTGTCTAGAATAGTTAGAAGAATTGGCTTGGAGATTGCTAGCAATGTCTTTTGTTTGGAGCTAGTTCGCAGTATGACAGTTAGGTGTTGATTGTTGAATTAGTGTGAGCTAGCATATTGGTTTGAGGCTACACTTGAATGGTCTAGGGTCGCATTGATACATTTGGAGTGATGTGTTTATCATATTTGATTATAAGACCTGTTTTGGTGTTTTGGCCTTTTTCCTCTGTTTTAGCACTAAAATGTTCCATGCATTTATAATCAATTGATGACCCTGCTTATGTTTTGGCATTGATCTGTTTTGTGTTAACTATGGCTGACCTTCATCTTGTCTTGGTACAAATGTTTAAGAGAATGCGCAGGTATAAAAGGAGATGTAGAATCATTATATGATGAATGAGGGTAATGGAAAGCATGGAATATGAGTAGAGTGAAGTTGTGAAGGGAGTGCGCCTGCATGGAGAAAATGACAAGGTAGAGAAGGAAGTTGTGGAGCTATATCATGAAGATGAATTCTTAAATCTCAGTTCTGTGTATAGAGTATGGAGTAATGGCGACTTGCTAAAATATATGGAAGAGTAAACTCAAGCAGATTGAAATGGCGGATTGCAAAAGAGGAAGGAGGAGCAAGTAGAGCATGGAGACTTGACAATGAAGAAGGAAACAGCGATGACATAACTCAGAAGAGGCGAGCGACTGTGTAGGGAAGAATGGAGCGAGTTGTGAGTCTGAGTAGAGGTGGAGCAGCATTACAAAGAAATCATTAAAAGCAGAATTCTGAGTGGAGCGTGTAGATGAAAGTGTGAACAGCAAAGAAGAATAGAAATATAAAGCGATCTGATTTCATAAATTGGACCAGCATCAATGTTGGAAGAATGATTTGATCTGTGTGTATAAAGAAAATGATTGAATTGTTATCATCAGGTTGAAGAAGCAACTACAAAAGGTGGATCTATGTATTGTTGAAATCGGTGCCTCACAATTTGGGGATTGGTGTCTCCAATAGGTTTGTGCCTACAAATTAGCTGAGTTGGTGCTCGGCATTGGAGATTGGTGTCTCCAGTAAGTTGGTGCTCACAAACTAACTGAGTTAATGCTCAACATTGAGGATTGGTGTCTCTAGTAGGTTGGTGCCTACGAATGTATATTGAGATATTTTACGCTAGATTTGGACAGTAAATCCAAGCAATCTTTTCTATGTTGTTTTCTCCCAAAGGATTTCCACATAAATCTTGTGTTGTGCAATTGTTATATTTTATTAGTGTGTGCTCTTCAGTAGTCTCCCATTTCAAGTTTGATACTATGTCGTTCCCTCGAACTATTGAGAGTGCCTCCATCTGCAACCATGACCTAAAATTCTAGAGCTATAAAAATAAAGTAGTTTAGACGTGTCGCCAACTCTTTATTGATAAAACTATGTGTACTCCCTGAGTCAATCAATATTGTTACCTTATGGTCCTTTAAAATACCCCTTACCTTGAGGGTTTGTGGGGAGATAACCCCTGACATTACATGGAAAGAAATAGTTGGTTGAGAATCTCTAAACCCTAATTCATCCACCACCTCTACTTTTGTTTCATCTTTGACTTCATCATTAACGGCCTCAATGTAGAACAACTTTTCAGCACATCTCTTTCCTTTAATATGTTTACTATCACAATTCAAACATAAGCTTTTTTCTCATTTCTCTTCAATTTTTTGAAAACTCTGTTTGGTAGGCTAAGGTACTAATGTGTTGGAACCATTTAGTTTGTAGAACAACTTTTCAGCACATCTCTTTCCTTTAATATATTTACTATCACAATTTAAACATAAGCTTTTTTCTCATTTCTCTTCAATTTTTTGAAAACTCTGTTTGGTAGGCTAAGGTACTAAATGTGTTGGAACCATACTCCCCTTGCTAGAAGTGAAAATCTTTTGTTTAATCATGTCTTTCCTCCACTCGACGAGCAACTATCATGGATTTCAGTATCAAACCTGTATTAAGTAGGCGTGCATCAAGTTGGATGCTATCCTTAAGACCACACAAGAATAGATAATTTATATGATCCTCTAAGATGCCCTCCACACGTAAGGACAAATTTTAGAACAGTTATATATAATCCTTGATTGTCATTGTTTGATGCAGCTTTGCTATTTGACTAAAATAGTTTTTTGTAACACTATTATTGTAGTGCAACTAAAGCTTATCTATGAACATTGACCAGGTAAAAAGGATACCCTTTTTTCTTCTACTCGCACATCCATCTAAACCAAATGAATTGTTTTGGTTCCAAATACAAGGATGTCAATACCACCTTATGTCCACTTGGAATTTGATGCACATCAAAAAAAATCTCAATTTGGTTGATCCAAGTGACTGGATTGGTACCATCAAATTTCCTCATCTCCACTTTTGTAATCATGTTTCTACTCCCCACGTTAGAATAGAACAAGTTATGTGATTGTGTCAAATTAGAGGTATGGTTGATGGTGGGAACTGGGAACTAACTGACCTAGTTGGGAGTTGGTGGCCTGTGGTTGAAGACCAAACATGGCTGCCATGAGTTTTGATTCCATTGTTCTCAAGTCGACATTAACATCACCTTTTGTCACTACAATTGATTACATATTGCGAAGGTCACGTTTAAGCTAACTGCCTCTATGATTTGTTGAGGAACACCCTAGGTATGAGGATTCAGTAAGTCCTTCCAAATCCATATCATGATTATTTATACAGGAGTGGCAATTACCCTTACATTTCCCTCTAGTTCATGGACCTATCATGGCTTTTTTATATTTGGGGTTCAGGCTTAAGGTTTGGGGTGCAGGCTTATAGTAGGGATTTAGGGTTTTGGATTAAAGATGGTTTCCAATCGAATAGAGAAAAACCTAAGGAAAAAACCCTAACGAATTTTTTTCGAGCTTTCCAAATTTGTAAGAAACTTAGAAAAAATCTAAAAATTACAGCCTATGGAACAAATTTAAGAAAAACCTTAAAAAGAATATAGCTTGTGCAAAACAAGTCACTATAGAGAATTCTCCCCCTGACAAAGATAGGGCCCAATCAAGAGATGGCCAACTTCAAAAATCTTGAACTTTGGAGAGACCCTTGACAGATTTTGCAACTTTAGTTAAAAATTGTAGAAAAAATCGCCGCCATTTCGGAGATGTAGCCAACTCTTCAAAATTAGGGTTTTGACTTAATTCTGGACCAAATCAAAGCTCTGATACCACTTCTAATGAATATACTTAGATCTGAATATCAACAGCAATAGAGCACCAAGGAACACCAAAATATAGAGAAATGATCACAATATGCAATTAGAATGACTTAGCCACTTCGACGGGACAACCTCCAAACCATAAAATAAGACTCACTCAATATGATGATCATCTACTAGGTACTCTTAGATATGCCCTATTATGTTATTCAAAGCACCAAATTCAACCTACTAAGCACATGAAAGCATAAATAAATGTGATATGACATGATAAGAGATTATGTTAGCCACAGGTCAGCTATACATATCCGATATATGACCTAGGATTAAGGGCATAACACAATGACTACTTATGACCCGCAGCTTCGTAACATTACTATTGACAAACTGGTTATTATAACGCACGTGATTACTTTTCCGATCTTGGTGATGATTTTATTTAGTCCCCTCTCCTACGACACAATCCCTACACTAATTGATATAGAATCTAGATCCTCCACTGGAGCCGCAAATCCAGTAGTATGCATTCCTACATTGTACATAGCACCTTGCGCGTGCAAACACATTAGCAGCACCCTCGATTGCTTCACATTTTCTTTCGTATTTCTTAACTAGATCGTTGCCTACAATGCAACACATTTCACAAGTCTGATGTGATTGTTGAAGGAGCAATGCTTAACTAGAACCCCACCTTGTCTTTTTCATCGTTTCTAGCCACTGCCCCAAGGCCATTAGTATCACATCTATTATTCATTAAACACCAAAACAATAAAACATTGCAAAAATACAAAAATAGGACCTACATGTGACATGTTTCGCCATTGCCTAGCTTTGAGCCTCCTAGAAATTCGGATTTAGCACTCTACACTACCATAGCACTCAAACTTCATATAATGAATTAAGCAATAAAACCCATGGCCACCATACACATTACGGCTTCTACATCCTACCACCCCGAATGCATGTCCATGTCGAGGGGCATCTTACATATAAAGCTTACTTTGATCACATCTTTCGCACCTTACGGCTTCTTGCAGGCTTCTATCATGAGGGATGCCTAGCACATTGGGGGCATACCTACACTAGGGGCATCTACACAACCAAGTTTATCACGATCATATCTATATACACTAGTACATTGTGCACACCATACGGCTTTATTACTTATAACACATGTTATATCATGCTTTATCGGATAATCACATTGCTTACTTTTGGACACTACTTCAAATGTGATATGTGCTTACTTGTATTTATCTTTCTTACTAGTTCATTCTTATTGGCCTTGAGCTCCTATTTTGGCTATCATTGATTGCTTAAACAATTGAATGTGCACACTGTATTGATTGCTTTAATTACTCCATGCACTTGTGTGACTACAAGCTTTGATTATTAATTGGTTGTGATTACTATGACTACTCAGTGCACTCGTGTTACATGTTCTTATTGTTGTGTCACATTAATTGATTTAACTACTCCATGCTCTTGAGTGGCATATTCTTGATTGTTATATGACATTGACTGAATTGACTACTTTGTGCACTTGCATGATTACTATGCAATATTTTTTGTGTTGATTACTTTAGACACTTGTTTGAGTTGGTTGCTTTGTGCACTTGTATGCTATATGTTTTGTTTTCTTCGTGCTTATATGCTATATGTCATGTTTGCTTTGTCCACTTGTGTGCTCTATGCTATAATTGATTTGTGTACTTATATGCTCTATGTTTTGTTTGCTCATATATTATGACTTTGTTTGTTCATATACTATGTAATGAAATTACTTAGATAGAGCTGAATATCAGCAACAATAGAATACCAAAGAACACCAAAATATAGATATGTGATCACAATATGCAAGTAGAATGACTTAGCCACTTCAAGGGGGAAACCTCCAAACCATACAATAAGACTCAAGTTCTCAATATGATGATTATATACTCCTTACTACCACCTATATATACCATTCCTATATTATGGCCAACACCAAGGGCGACCTACTAAACATATGAAAGCGTAAATGAATGACATATGACAAGAAAAGATATTATGTAAGCCACAAGTCGGCACTACATATCCAATATAACCTATAGGACTAAGGGTGTAGCATGCCCCTCCCATTTGAAGTAACATTGTCCCCAATGTTGGCAATCTTTGGATGTTGTTGCAGAAATGCTTCATCTTCCCATGTTGCATCTTCACTATTCATATTCTTCCACTTGATCAGATACTCAATAATGACTCTAGTCCTTAAGACTTTTTAGTGTGTATCTAAAGGATCCCTTCAAGTTCTAATATGATCCTTCCCTCCTCATCTAGTTCAGGAAGAACTAACTAGGTGGAAACATGCCACCCAATGAATTTCTTCAAGCAAGAAACATGGAAGGCTGGATGTATTCTAGTTCCTTGAGGGAGCTCTAGTTTATATGCCACACTATCAATTTTCTGCAAAACTTGGTAAGGACCATAGTATTTAGGTCCAATATTATCCTTATCTATTTATTTTAAGGATAACTACTTATATGGCTGGAAACCATGTAAAAATTTGAAGTCTCCCACTTCAAAATGTCACTCACTAGGGTGTTGATCAACCTGTTACTTCATGGATTTTGTACCATTTCCAAATTCTCTCTAAGACTAGAGAGTACCTTGTGTTGGTGTTGAATGTGATATTTTATTTCTCTCACCTTAGGTTTGACCTTCAAGCTAGAGATGAGTTGATGGAGGATGGTACCAGTATAGTGCCAAAATTAGAGACATTTTGGATGAAGTATGAAATGAAGTATTATACCACCATTTTGTAAGTGGAAACCATTACACCCAATGTTCTTGTTTATCCAAAGTAAAACATTGAAGATACCCCTCAAAACATTTATTTACAACCTCAATTTTTCCATATAACTGGGGGTGATAGGATGAAATTTGGGCCAATTTGGTACCCAAACAAGAGAAAAAATCAGTTCAAAAATTTGTCATAATATCAGATTGTGATCACTTACTATAATTTTGGGCATGTCATGGAGTTTTTTAATTATATGAATAAAATAGATGACAACTATAATAGTTGTGAAAGGATGAGGTAGGGCACAAAAATGAGCATACTTGGTAATTCTATCCACTACAACCATGATTACACTTTTCCCTTCGATTTAGGTAATACTGTGATGAAATCCATAGATACCTCTTCCCATCTCTCAGCTAGGAATAGACAAGGGTTGTAGGATATGTGTCTTAATGGTCTCTCCCTTATTATGTTGGAACACCAAACATTCTGCCAAAGATTTTTGAACATCTCCTTTCAACCCCTCCCAAAAGAAATATTGTTTAACTCTATGATAAGTTTTCAAGAACCCAGAATGGCCACCTAGTGGAGAAGAATGGAGCTCTAAAATAACATGGTGTTTAAGTGTAGATTTCTTACATAAATACAATATGTCCTTGTACCACAATGTATCATCCTTCCATATAATTTTTTAGATATGGCCAGATCATATTGGAGATTTTGAATGAGAGTGTGGGTCTCTGCATATTTCTATTCCATTCTTCCCTTTCTTTATCTACCCAATCTCCCTTTAGTATAGAGATGACACATAACAATGCTTTTGTGGAGTCATCCCTCCTAGATAGTGCATCAGCAACCACATTTTCCTTCCCTTTCTTATAAATAATCTCAAATTCATAACACATCATCTTTGTGACCCATTTTTGTTTCTCTTCTGAAGATAATCATTCTCTAAGAAGTATTTCAAAACTATCATGATCAATTTTTACCTTGAAGTTTCTACCCATCAAGTATGGTCTCTATTGTTTGACTGCATGTAATATTTCCATCATTTCCTTCTCATAGGTGGGCTTCAACAAATTATTTCCTTTTAGTTGTCATCTCTCAAATTTTATGGGATTTCCTTCTATCATGAGTAATTCCCATATCCCATTTCTTGAAGCATCACATTAAACTATGAAGGTCTTCAAGAAATCCGGGGTTGCCAACACTGGGGTGGTGCACATCGCCTCCTTCAATTTTTCAAATACCCTATAAGCTTCCTCATTCCAATGAAAGGATTATTTATTCAATAATGTTGTGAGTGTGTACTGTTATAATGTCATAGTTCTTTACAAATCTAAAATAGTATCCTGTGATCCCTAAGAAACCTCATAAATGCTTGAGGGTTATAGGAACTTCCCATTCCACCATGGCCTTGATCTTGCCAGGGTCCACCTTAACACCTTCATGAGAGACGATATGGCCCAAGTATTCCACTTTTTGTACCCCAAAATAACACTTCGAAGGATTGGCATATAGTTGATGTTTCTCTAGGGCTTATAAGATTATATTTACATGATGTAGATGTTCCACTCATGATTTTTTATAGATTAGGATATCATCAAAAAATACCAAGATAAAATTTTGTAGGAATGGTCAAAATACAGAATTCATCAAACTCTAAAATGTGGATGGTGCATTAGTAATACCAAAAGGAATAAGTAGAAATTCATAATGCCCTTAATGAGTTCTAAAGGTTATCTTATGAATATCCTCTTATTTTACTCTAATTTGGTGATACCCAAAATGAAGATCTAGTTTTGTAAAATAAATTGCACCATGCAACTCATTTAACAAATCATCAATGATAGGAATAGGAAACTTAAATTTGAAATTGTACTTGTTAAGTTATCTATAGTCTGGACACATGCACCACCTACCATCCTTTCAATGCACCATCACCATTAGAAGTAGAATAAGCACTCTGACTATGATGAATAATACCCATTTCCAACATTTCCTCAACCATCTTCTCAATCTCACTCTTTTACACATATGGGCATCTATAAGGCTTGATGTTAGGGGGTTGGATTCCTAGAATTAATTGAATAGAATGATCATGATATCTTTTAGGAGGTAATCCTCTAGGATCCTTGAAGACAACTACATGTTTATCAATGACCTTTTGAAGATCAGGATGTGCTACAATAATTAGTGGTTGAACTTCCATGGAGAACAATTGTGCTACGAATCCTTCAATCCCCCTTTTTAAGAATCTTTTGCATTTGGTGAGAGCTAACCAATTGAGGATTTTTTTCCTATAGTCCTCAAAGTTTAAATTTTCTTTCTTCATAATGAAAGTGCATGAACGACTCTTAGAAATTGAGCTCTATGGTGCCCAAAGTTGTAAGCCACTGAACACCTAAAGACAATATTAGCTCTACCCATGGGAATAGTCAAACATAGTGGACTCCATTTTGTAGTCACCCATCAAGTCTGATTTTATGGAATTTTCCATGAACATTGGACTATGCCACCATCTGCAATCATTACTTGAAATTCAGGTGCTAGGTAGATGAAACAATTTAGCCTTGCTTCCAGCTTATTATTGATGAAATTATGTGTGCTCCCTGAATCAATCAATATCGTCACCTTCTACTTCTTAAGGTACCCCACCACTTGAAGGGTTTGTGGAGAGATAATACCAGATAGAGCATGGCATGTGATGGTTGGGGATCTTTAGAGTCTTCCTCTATTTTTTCCACTTCATCACTTGATGTTTCCTCATCTTCTTCCTCCTCATCGGTCCCTTCAATGTAAAACAATTTCTTCTTAGCACATTTGTGACTTGGTCCATATTTGTCGTCACAGTTAAAACATAACCCTTTTGCTCACTTTTCTTCAATTTGTTGAGGTGTCAATCTAATTGGCGGAGGGTATGATGGTGTCAAGGTGCTATAGTCTCTAATGTTAGTGACAGTTTTCCTTTTGTTGGAAAGAAAATTTTCCTTTGCCCTACGTGCCATGATAATAGAATCAAAAACCTTAAGTGGATTAAACATGCACACCTCATGCTCAATTTGGTCCTTAAGACCCCCAAGAAATAGGTCATTCAGATACCCTTCTATAATATTCTCCACATGTAAGGATAGGTTTTGGAATTGATGAACATAATCCTTAATTGATCTTGTTTTTTGTAAATTTACTAATTAGTTGAAGTAATTCTCTAACACACTAGAACTATAGTGTAATTATATCTCTTCAGTGAAACCTATCCATGTGACATTGACACCATTCTTCTACCTCTGAGCACATAACCAATGATACTAGAAGAATTGGTTAGGTTTGAGATATAAGGATGTCATGGTCACCTTTTGTCCCGATGGGATTTGATGTAGATCAAAAATATTATCCATTATTTAATCTAATTGAGTGGATCCTTTCCATAAAAACTTGGACATTTCCACTTTCAGAATAATGCCACCACATTGGTTAGAAGATCCACCAATTTGTGTAAAGGATCCTCCTTGGTTGGTGTGATTTGGATTTGTGTGTACATTGTTGGAGGAACCCATGTGACTGGAATGGGAATTCATGTTAGTATTCATGCTTGAAAGAGCGAGCATCATCTCCTTCCACATTGATTCAAACCCCATCTTCATTTCACCCTTAAGGCTACCTTCTGGTAGAGGAAGCTTGTTGTTGAGGTCAACCATACTCACCATATTATTAACCCTTTTCTGAAGTTGATTGACTACCTCAGATACTCCAAAACCTGAAGATTCCAAATCCATATCTTCCTTATTTGGAGTCATTCCTGGAGTTTCTTTGACCTTTCCCTTGGCCTTGAGTTGATCTACCGGTCATGATGTAGGGTTTGGGTCTCGGGATACAAGGATTAGGGTAAAAATTTAGGGTTTGGGGTTTCGTAAATTTATTGTCTGAATAGAGGGAAACATAGAGAAAAAACCCTAGCTAAATTTTGGAAAGCTTTCCAAAAATATAAGAAACTTAGAAAAATTCCCAAAATTGCAACCTAGGTAGCGAATTTATGAAAAACCCTAAAATTGCTATAAATTTTGCAAAACAAGTCCAAAAAGCTTGAAATTTAGAGACGAGCTTACTTGACTACTGATTTCACAACAGTCCAAAAAAATTGCAGAAAAAATTGCTACCTCTTTCTAAGATATAGTTGAACCTTCACAATTAGGGTTTTGACTTAGCTCTAGCTAAGATCAACCTCTGATACCACTTGTAATGAAATTACTTAGATATATGAATATTAGCAACAATAGAACACCAAAATATAGAGAAATAGTCACAATATGCAAGTAGAATGACTTAGCCACTTCGAGGGGGAAACCTCCAAACCATACAATAAGACTCAAGTGCTCAATATGATACTTAACTGATCTTTACTACCACCTATATATACCATTCCTATACTATGGCCAACACCAAGGCAGACCTAATAAACATATGAAAGCATAAATGAATGACATATGACAAGAAAAGAGATTATGTAAGCCATAAGTTTGCACTACATATCCAATATAACCTATAGGACTAAGGGCGTAGCATACTATGGATGTCAACACATGATTTTCATTGCTTATTTGCTTTATGCTCATTCCATTAGGGGCATATCTTCCCCCCCTTGCTTCCTACGATGCAATACTTGATATATCTTTAAAACGAAACAAGCATCCTACAACATATTACGTGTTATACCTCTTGAGAAAATCGAACATCCTATGACATATTGCTTAACTTTGGCATTCTTTCCATTAGATACACATCGTTACAGCAAACTTAGCACACATTGCTTGTTTGGCTTTCTAACTCTAGGCCCCATGGTCAATTTACACTACAATTATTGCTTGTTGACATCACTTCATACACATTGGCACTTACCATCTCAACTAATAGATCATGATTTCTTACACATTGCTCTAGGCGCATCAATTGTTCTACTTCATGATTACGACATTGCTTATTACATTATGCTTTGTTTATACACAATTGATTATTACATTGTTAATTACATATTGTTCTAGGCACATTGTTATATTGTCAACACTATGTCGCTGCTTCTTACACATTTGGCTCCATACCATTGCTTGTTGCATCCTTGTTCTTGCGCATACGAACTAACAAACACTTCTAACACTGGTCAGGTCTGTTGCATCTTATCAGTCATGTCTCTTTATGATGGGCTTGTTATGTCATGGTGCGTCATGCCATGTCTTAGGTTGCTCTAGATCCATTAGGCGTTTATTCGTGTGTTGTGATCATGCTACTCATCTTTTCACTTCTATGTTATCATGTAGAATATTGTTGGAACACTCTCATAACATGTTTTACTCCTTTGATGATACAGACAATTGTTCTTACAATGCTTAAATCTTACGAATTCTACACATTACTTGTACATAAATGCGTATCTCTCATGAACACTATCATGACATGTTTCACTCCTTTGATGACACAAACTATGTGTGCTTATAAATGCTTTTATCTTACGTTATACACATTGTACCATATTAGTTGACACAATATATATGGTTTATATCATTGATGTTTATCCAATTTTACACAACTAACACTTTATCTTTCGAGGGATCCTTCGCAACATCCCTCGTCTTAAAAGAGGGGCATATTGTGGGGTTTTAACTTTTTTTTGCACATTCATGCATATTGCACATAAAAAACTTCAAATGACATTGTATGATGATATGCACACAGTTATTCCAATACACTACATTACAGCATTTACATGGCTTCACTTAGCAGGCTCAATTGCTAGATATGGTTTCACTTAGTAGGCCCAATTGCTAGAAATGGCTTTATTTAACAAGCTCAATTGTTATACTTCTAGTACATTTTGACATTTGCATCATCCACGTATGATAATGGTGGCATACAAATGTATGCATTTCATTCTTTTTTATTTTTTATTTTTATTATTTATTGATTTTGTATAAACATCTTGATTGGACTTTAACACACGTTTTGGCATGTGGCACAGAAGTGTGTAAAAGACAAAGGAGAACGCAACACATGCTTTCTAGTCTCACACATAACGTGCCCTTCTGGGAGGGGTTTGCATTTCAAGTTATTTTATTTTAATCAAGCAATTTTCAATTACTAGATTAAAATGAGGGCAAAATGTTGTACCTCAAATCTAGACCAATAGCATTTCAACAACTATCCTTGGCATTTAATCTAAACCCATTAATCATTGTGCACTTAAATGACTAGTTGCTACAGCCACAGGCATCTCATTCGATTCAACACTCCTTGACCACTAGGTCACACTTGTTATTCATCATTGACCATTCAAAAACTCACCTTCAAACATCGAGCCACCTTTACTAGCTAACAAAATTCAATTTGCACCTTAGCAAGACAAAGTCACCCATGATGGACAAATCCGTTTGCATAGATTTGTCTTAAGGCCAACGACTTCATCCTTCGTTGTCTTAAAAGTCACTTTTTTTTAATTCACAAGCTAGCGCAATCGACCTGAAGACAATTGAGCGGGAAAATCTTTCGCAATAGTCAGCTATAAAAATACACTTACCCCAACCATTCAAAGCGCCTCTTATCTTACATCTTTGGGGACTACCTAGGAGATCACTACAAAGCACCCAATTGCTAAATCACTCTCTCAAGCACATCAATCACCACTCAGTTTGTATACATCTTATGTGACTGCCCTAGGCCATTTTGCAAAGCTATATCCTACACGAGATTATTGCCAGGTGACGAAGGTCCTATTGATTTCTTCATTGCCAAACACATTGCTATGGGACATTTGCACACATTCACAATCTTGGGGAATTAAACTGGTTTGATGTCTCTTCGGAGTATTGTTATGTAGGTGTTGTGCGGCCAACTCAATCCAAATCAAGCTAACCCTTTTTAGGTCTTCTGAGGAGAGCTAGGTTGTGAAAGAAGGAGAAGCCCTAATCTGCTGCACACTCCCAAAAGTGGAATTACGAACACAAGCAATGAAGCTTAAGACACAGAAATCAAATTTCTGGAGTCAAGATTCAACAAAACCCAACACAGGACAAAGCCATTGATAGAAGGCGAATCTGTTTGGGCAACTTTGCCTTAGACAGACGACTTTGTCCTCCCCTCAGTTTCAACTCCCCAGATTTTCAAAACAGTTCAATGACACTTTGCACAGTCTGTTTACAGACTTCCAGATCACTGTCATTTAGTCTCAGCCAATAAATTAAAGCAATCTCTTCTACCCCTAACCCACACTTCCTTTATCTAGCTTTCAAGAGCTTGCATGAGATCGTATAATTGCAATACAAGTTATTAGGATCAGTAATTTACTGTCATTGTTGCATTTCTGTTTCTAATTAATATTTACACAGTAATTAATCTAAATTAGCTTAAACCCTAATCTTCATGTTACACAATATTTCAGATTTCCTGTTACTAGTTCCAACTGCTAGTTCCCCATTTATTATCATTTTTTTAACACAATCCCACCAGCAATATCAGATCTCATATTAGTGCTCCATTTGTGAGCCCTTGGTTCAAATCCGGGCTCCTAACAACAGATCTAAGCATATTATGTTCACAGTAGATCTGAACTTAAGGAACTCATTATGAGCAGATAACAATACGCTCTTAACTGTGGTTACACACTAGAAACTCGCCATGAAAATGCCCCATACTTTAATTTTATCTTTCTCATAGAAAGCATGTAGAACGTAGTAAAACAACTTCAAAATATGATTTTGACTCAAAAACAAGTTACAGATTTTCTATCCAAAGGATTCTGAAATAGACTGAAAATATATTTTTATCAAATCCAACACAGGCAGCACAAAAGTAACTAGGGATCTCACCGCATCATTTTCTTCAGAAACTCCCAATGTAGCTGCCGCAGACTCTGACCTGCATTTTGCATGAACAATAGGACCCAATAAAGACTGATCCATGCTTCCGATGCTTCCACCTGGAGGAACATTCAAGTAAACTGTTCCCTTGCACATCCATTCTTCAGTTTCGTGACTATAGAATTCTTCAAACACCTCTTCGCATAGTGGGCAAATAAGCTGGCTTTCATCAGAAGGGACCGCTGGTTCCTCATTATCTTTAAACTTCTTGTTTGCTTCTTGAGAGGAAACAGAAGAAGCAACCTCAGGTACTGATGGTCCAGTTCCACTGAACCAATCATTTAGGCATGGAAACCAACCCTGTGACATCTTCTTCTGGGTTTTTGGCTCACGACTCTTGGATGCATGCCAATCCATATGCTTACAATGCCCTTCTTGGGACATAAAGCGCAGCCCACATGTCTTGCACTGTCTGGGAAAGTCATCGTATAATGCATTGATTACAGAGGGATGGTGCTCAAGAATCCTATCCCGCTTGAACTCAGCTCCAATTGATTCCATGCCAGACAGTGCTTCAACAGAAGTTTCCAAAGGAGATACTGCAGAGGCTGGAATAGGATGAATAGCTACTGTGGTTGAGACAGAATTGTCACCAACAAAAGGAACACTGATGGAAGCTTGCAAATTGCTGCTTGTGACAACTGCTGTACTACAAGTATGAAGTTGATTTGAAATCAAAGTTGCAGCAGGTAATGGAAGTGAAGAGAAGACTGATTCAGTTGGTGCAGAGATTATGCCCTTAGCCACTAGCGAGTTCAGTAGACTTGAAACTGGTAAGATTGAGGACCGCGGAGCACCAACTGAACTGGTTGCTTGTGAACTTGATCCTACCAATGATGAAGCAGGTGGTGGCCCAGGAGGAAGAGGTGGTTGCACCATCCTTGGAGGCTGCGAAGGAAGCAATTGCAAGTTGCTTGGAGGTGGAACTGGTATTGGAGCTGGACCTGAAAGAGAGGATACTGGCGTTGGAATGGGCATATGCACAACAGGAGATAATGGCAATGAGACTGTAGTTGCTGATGAGAACTGAACCGGTGGAGGACCACTGGGTAGAGGTGGATGTATATGCAAAGGAGGCTGAGTTGTTCCAAAATCTGATAACCCTAAGAATCCACTCGACGAAATGGGTTTTGGATTAGAACCAACCTGAATAGTGCTCGGAGGCAAAAGGCCACTATTAAGGATGACTTCAAGCAGATTTTGTGTGTCTGCTTGTCCTTGCAAAGATGAACTAGTATTTATTGAGAATCCACTTGCAGCATACCCTAGGGTTTGAGGCGGTCGATAGCTTGGAGGTGGAGGCTGTGGTGGACTTCGCAAGTCTGGTTGTTGCAGAGCATGGGATGGAATCAATGGTTGTGGCAATGAAAAAGGTTGTGTATGTGGCAATGAGTGGCCCTGCTGAGGTGGTATTTCAGGAGAAGGTTGACTCTGGAAGTGCTGTAATGGCTGAATTTGCTGAGGCATTTGTCGCTGCTGCAATGAAGATCCGGATTGAACATGACTAAGTGACAACTGGTTTGAAGAATCTGATGTCTGTGGCTGAATAACTTTCTGCATTTGCGATTGTGGTGGATGAGATTGTCGAAGAAATTGTGATGGTTGTGTGGTTTGGGTTTTAACTTGTAAATTATCAGCTCTAATAAAATTGGCCTTCTGGTGGTGTTGCACAGGTTGAGCGGACTCTTGGTGGGGCAAAGAAGATGTAGGTGATCCAGGTACCTGTTGCACAGATATCAGTGCAGATGGAGAAGGAGGTTTTGAAGACTGTCGCTGTTGAGAAGGCAGTCCATTTGATAATGCTGTCATATGCAGAAGAGGTCCAAAGCTTGAAGGACCAGTACCAATTCCGTTGTTTGTTTGAAAACTTGGTCTGGGCCCTGAAGATGGTCCAATACTTGTTGAAAATCCACCACTGTATGGAGACATGACATGACCCTCTGACTGCCCCACATTTATAGAGGATAAGCTGCTCTGTTTGGGAAGATCCATTGGAAGCACCCTGGGCCTTGAATGTGCAGGCAGACTAATATGTTGCTGGGTCCAACCTGGCAGTGATTGATGAACAAATGGATTCTGAGCTGTCCTTAGCAAATAGGAGCTTTCCATGGAAGCCTCTCTACTGCCCTGAGCTCCTACATCATGTTGCAAAAGGGGAGATGATGCCAGGCGATCATCTATTTCCTGCATCAAACAAAAAAATGCTTAACAGTTACCTATGTATTTCATCTCATCAAGAGTTGTGCAAGCAATTAAGAAAAATGTCATCAGGTCTACTCACAAAGCAAAAAATTAAAAGCAGACACAAGTTCATTACACCAAAGATGTATAAAGTTTTTTCAGCTGACATACAATTGACCATGGATCTAAGGCAACCAATAACGCTTACATGTTACTTGCCAGTTTGCATCCATATTAAAAACACTGTCAAATATAACCCGTACAATGCTAATTCCCAAAAAAATGAATATCAAATGATCCATGCCAATTTTAATTAACCCATCATTTGCCTATTTAAATTCTTCTATTCCCCCACTATCAACTAAATGCGACAAAGAGTTGTATTCTTTTGCATAAATCAAATGTACTAAAAATAAGACTAAGACATACTCTTCGAGGAACCCTCTCTTCATCAACCATTGGCTGATCCATTTGAGACAACGGTCCAACTGTGCGCCAATGACCATCTGGAAGATCAGGTTCTGGTTCCATTCGTTTGCCTCTACCTAAGCCAAGTGACTTGTTTACGTGTCCAGGAAACCAATCACCTTTCTTCAAATTATCGCTTCCCCTGCTATGATCGACTAATCTTGTGCTCATATCCTCCCACATGTACTCTTCTTCCTCTGAATTTTGCCAGTTTCTAGGCATCACTCTATTGCTTTTGTTGCCAAGATCGTGTGGAGGTGGTACATGCGAAAGTGGCTCAAGTGGTAATTTAGGACCCCTGTAATTTCCGTAAGCATCAATTAGAGGACCACGTGTAGGCATCTTCTGCCAATCATAACCATTCCTTTGACTGTATGTTGCACTAGTATTACCACTTTCGAGTTCACCAAGCCGTTCCCCATACCAGGTCCTCTCCAGTCCATCATCTCTCTCTGCAACCCTTTCATTGGGCCTTCCCATGCAAGTCTCTGATGAACGAATACGATCCATACCATAATCATAATCAGCAAAGCCAGTAGATGGTTTCTGTGTGTAGACAAGATCACTAAAAGTATCTCCTCTTGGTACACGCTGTATATTCTGCGTTTGAGAATTTAAGGTAAATACCAATGTAAGAAGACTAGCAATATGATAAACCTAGGCACTTGTATAACAAGCAATTATAGATGAAAGCAAGTTTGACAATGAAATATGTATGGAAGTTATACAAATGCAGATAAAAATTCATTAGTTTGACTTTGCCAAGATGCAAATGCTTACTTTACAGTTTACTGCCAAGTATACATTCTAAGGAAACTTCAATAATTTTACAGCTCAAGAAATGGCAATTAGTTGGCATTAGCATCCATCCACAGTACCCTTCTAAAAGGCCAGCACTCAATCCTTAACACCATTTCTAGTGAAACAATATTTGAATGAATTTTGCAATAAATGGCAGCTTCAAAGGTATGCACAAAGGCAAAACAATTACAAATTGTAGCTAATATACTTGCAACGGCACACAACAAACAACTACTTTGCAGCTTGGAAATCGAGACATACAGCTAGACTACAACTTTGAAAAGTAAAACCTATTGCAACAATGTTCAATTTTATTAAATACAGGTCACAGACTCACTACACCTGATAAATGGCTGCATTAAAACTAAACAATGGATTACAAAAACAAAATATTTGTGCCAAGATGAGCATCAAATAGAAACAGAGAAAATGTCTACATACAGGTCTTTTAATAGGAGTTTCAGACCACCCTTTTGGACTTGTACGCATACTTCTTTCTGATCTGTCTGACCTATCCAATTCATGAATTGATTCATCTCCACTGTTCTCTGAACTTAATCCCTCTGCCTGAAAACCAGGTATATTGAATTAACAGAGGTCAGCAATCAGTACGAGCATGGTTAGTGCATCCACATATAACTCCTATGTCCTACACATCTTCTTAGATTCTTTCCTAAAGATGTTTAAAATTACTTAATTAGAAAGTGAAATGCAATTTACAAAAACGTTAATCAGAAGCAGCGTACAAAATTCATATGTACAATTGAATGAACAAACTGCAATTTCAGGTTACCCAAGATAACACAATTTAGCATGAAAGTACAAATAAGAACAATTTCGCTATCAATAGTCAGTGTCCTCACTCTGTTTGACTGCTGAAGCCTTTGCCTTGCCTCTAGATATTTGGGATTTACATGGATGCTGTGCCCTGGACGCTGAGATTGAGTATCAGAGGATCTAGGGGTTGTAGCGCCAGAAGATGAACCATTCATTGAAGGAGGAAATCGGAGCTCTTCCTCAATGACACGGAGTGGCGCTGGTGGAAACACTCCTTTCCATGTCCTAAATAAATGTTGCATCCCTGGATGTGTTGCGGGATCGACCTGTCCATATGCCTTGCAAAACACCTTGACCAAAAGCGCAAATGTAGAATTGTTACAAGATTGAAGTAAAAGGTATGACTACATAAATTGAAGGAAATGAATTTTGAACAATGTGCCCATTAAACTATTAGAAGAAAACATTGAAGGAAAAGAATTTGGTGCGATATGCCTATTGAACTATGACTAGAAATGAATGAATGAAAAAGAAATTGGAACAATGTGTCTATTGAACTATGATTAGAAATGAATGAATGAGAAATAAATTGGAACAGTGTGTCTATTGAACTATGACTAGAAAAAAACAAGGAAATTTTGAATTATGACTAGAAAAAAACAAGGAAAATTTGAATTATGACTAGAAATGAATGAATGAGAAATAAATTGGAACAGTGTGTCTATTGATCTATGACTAGAAAAAAATCAAAGGAAAAATAATTTAGGACTGAGTACTGGAATAATGAAAAAGCTTAAGATCAAATGGTAAGTTTAACTACCATTTCAGATGCATTAAAAAGATCGCATAAATGTGAAACTAAACGTGATCTTGACTATCAAGATCTCACCTCAGGTAATCTTGCTGCAAAATATTTGACATAATCTCCCCCAATGTTCTTTACAATACTATCTAAAAGATAGAGTGAAGGCAGTTTCTGCTCATTTGGAACCTGTAGAAAAAAGGTACGATATCAAAGACGAGCAAAAAGAAAGAAGCAAGCAGATTTTCCTTGACAAATAATGTGACAATTAGCAAACAAAGCAAAACCCCACACATGTAACAATCCTGACAACCTACTTTTCATGCATATTAGGAAATAATAAGTCAAGCCGCCTAGAAACATGCACAAAAGTTTTAGAGCAAAAATATCTAACTCTAATGACTATACATATGAAAAAGGCTATTAATCAACAACGGCAAAGCTTAATCCATTTGTTGAGAGAAGATGACAAGAAGTTGTTTCCACCTCCCGCTATTCATCAAGGATTCAAGACCCAAAAAAAATTGAAGGGTGTAACAATCTTTGGCATTGGAATTTATCTGTGTCAATTATGCACCTGCAAATTTTGATCAGCATTTGGATGCTTCATTTACTCAAATTGAAATAGGATAAACCTTCTTGAAGCAATAGAAGTGAAGACAAATTCCTGTCCCAGCATATCCTCAAACTACAGATTATTGGTCAGCCTAGATTTTTAACAGATCTACTTCAGCACAAGCTTATATACCAAGGACTACAGAACATTGGATCTATCCAACACAAATGTCTCTGACCTGCCTCATAGTGTTATATGTTATTGAGACGATCTTGTATTTTGTAATCATTTGGATATATATTCTGCAATTCTAAGTCGGATTTGTTGAATTTCAATAATAATTGCTGGTTTGGGCTTTTTTTCTAAAATGGAAAAAAGAAAGGTTTGTTTCAATGACAGACCCTCAGGTACATATATGAATTTTAGGAATTCTTGTCTTGCGCCCATGTCCCAAAGCACATAACAATTTACAAGAAAACAACCGGGAGTTATTTCACATGTTTACAATCTAAAAAACTTGACTTAGCAATGATAAAAAGAATATTCTGGCAAAAAGTGTGGGAGTGATCAACAGCCACAGATGATTTCCCAGATGCCTCGCTGCAATCATGAAATTCAAGAGAAGAAACAAGACCCCCTGAAAGAACAAGAGGATGCCAATGGAATGAATGCTGAAAGAAACAGGTCCCCGTTACCAAGAAAATTGCTGTCAGAAGCATCCTCAAGTTGAAAATCAGAAAAGATGTTTGACATTGGACTTGTCGGAAGATAATAAACCAAAAAAAGTGTTGTCCATTTTAAATATGATTGTGGAATTTCCAACATGTTGCACACTCACCATATTGACAAGAAGCAGTTTGAAGAATTAATGAAATTCCTTTATGCTACAAAACCACGCCACCTTATTCAAAAACTAGAAAATACATAATTGAAATTTTATGGGGACCATTTCATATAAATTGTGGTAATGCTAGGGTAAGTATTCATCTTAGATGGGTAGAACAATCAAGCAATAGGACATTGATTCATTTGATTGTGATGCATTTTTTGTACCATACTTTTTTAAAAACCCATGTTACAGGCCAGGAGACTAACAGAAAGTAGATGGTTTATGGTATTGTTAGAACAATAGGTATTATGGAAACTTCCATCAAAGTAAAATTCATCATAAGTGACACATAAACATGCAAAGCTACTTAACTGGCTCATAAACAAATATCCATATCTTTTAAACCTCCCATTTGTGATCCCTTTTTTTAGTATTGCTTTAAACATTGTAGTTCTTGAAGTTCAATGAATAAAAGAGGTGTGAAATGAGCAAGGACAGTCATCTGTTCATCACTAACCGCAAACAAGCCCAAGCAATCCATAGACAACATGCAAATCTTCTACCATTTAAAATTAGGAAAACTAGATCTGCTTCCTACTATAATATGTTAAAAAGATCGGTACAAGATTTGAAAAGGGAAAAGATGTCCAATTGTTCATCAAAACCACAAACACGCCCAAGCAATCCAGAGGTAACATGCAAAGCTTCTACTATTCAAATTATGGAAACCAGATCTACTTCCTACTATGTTATGTGAAAATCATTGTAGGAGATGGAGGCGACATTGAGTGCCATGGTGGCTAATAAGATAGCCAAATTAGAAACAGACTAACCCAAAAAATCCAGTTCACATTAGAACCATCGTTCTTGATTTGGGTTCCTATTTTCAAGATGAATTTATGAGTGTTTCATAAGCAACATCTACTGTGTACTGCCTGAATCCCTGAAGCCTTCAAAAGTGACCTTACCCATTAACTAATACAAGGCCACATCTATTTGGAAAACTTGGACCCAGAAAATATCTTGTGGGCACACAAATTTACCACACTGAACACATCGGTGATCTGAAAAGCCAGTATGGGAAATCTGTTTTTGCTGAAAATGCCTTCGACAAAAACCACCAACAGAGAACTTCAACTTGAAAACACAGCATAGACCAGATAGTTGAATCCTCATCATCAATAGTCAACCACACATACTACTCAATATCTGAGTAATGATAATTTCAGGCTATACATAATCGAACATAATTTATAAATCCTAACATAGAACTGAATTTACCGCTAGTACAGATATCTTAAATAAGAGTTATCTGAAAAAGGCCAAGAGATATCATTCTCAAAGCCTTCATTTTGGATTTTGGATTTTCACATACCACAATTATTAATAACTTCATTAACGTCTTCACATATTTCACACTAACAGGTGACAAATGGAGTCAATCTAGATACTCCAATGTGTATGGCTCGAGAAAAATTCCAGCAAAAAAATGGGCTCCGAACTCCACCGTATGGCCAAGATATTATAATTTTTAGGTTGAATTCTCCAAGAAAAAGGAAAAACTTCTATGTGACTGTCAAATAGACATCAGATTTAAGGTCGGAATTAAAACTGAACCTATTGGTGGACATTAGCCAACTGCCACCTCCAACTGCCATGTAGAGCGCCTTTCGGCGTAATTAGGATCGATAAGCTGCATGACTATTTTTAAATTGATGTCACAATCTATAAGCCCAAAAAATATATATGAATCAATTACCATGAGATTATTTAAATAGAGTAATAGATTTCTAAATTTTAAAGATATAAAATATTGTTACCGAGTGTATAAGCAGCAAATCCTTCTAAGATTAAAAAAATGTTACGATATTCCTTCTTTGATTTGTAAGCTCCCTTACAAAGAAGAATTTCAGTAAAAGGTGTTTCTTGTTTTATTAAAGACCACCTTTAAAATTAATCACCCTCCACATATCCAATATAAAGCAAACCACTTTTGAGGTCTTTACAATGACTTATTATAAAATGCATAACTAATGTGAATGATATTTCACAACTACTAAAATATAGTTCCAAGAAAATAGGCGTGCAGGTCAGAACAGGTGCATCGAATGGCAGCAGGGAGAGGCACGCACACCAGTGGCTGGAGAATGTTGGAAGGATGGTTGAGTTGTACAGATAAGGAAGCGCGGCAGCGCACAGCTTGAGGGTTGACAATATGCCTGCAGGAAGCAGATTACAGTGGGTGCCCAGGGAAAGACGAATGAATGATGAGGGAACACTAACATTTTAATAATCGGACAATTAGAAAACAACAGGTAAATGCTTAATTTTCCGGTATTTTGTCAATGTTTCTTCTCTCCTCTCTGCCTTTTTCGCTCCTCTCTGCTTTTTTTTGTTTGTATTTATCTTGTATCCAATAACATTTGTTCTCTCTCTCTCTCTCTCTCTCTCTCTATATATATATATATGTGTGTGTGTGTGTGTGTGTGTATGTATGCATGTACATGTATATATTTATATTTATGTACATGTACATATTTATATTTATGTACATGTACATGTATATGTATGCATGTATATGTATGTATATAAGTATGTGTATATGGATGCATATTTTTATATGTATAAATACATAAATGTATACATGTATATACATATGTGTGTGTATACATGTAGAAATGTATATATGTTTGTATATGTATGCATATGTGTGTGTGTGTGTGTGTGAACACAATAAGCCTAATCATAACCTACTCCTTGACTCTAGCCCTAACAAAATATTTGCTGCCAGAGTGCATCGTTGGATCACCAATCCCCAAGCCTATATGTTTGTTATCCAAAGTGCATATACCAAAAGAAACTAGGGGTATTCCACTTCTTCCAAAGTTTTCTAATATTCTTTATAGCTTTAAATAGTTAATCATTAGTGAATTAGCATGATTTTTTCCAGAAATCAATACCTTTCCCTATGCGCTCTTGTAAAAATTAAAAAAGCGACAATGATGGCCAACACAGTAATTTGCCCCAAAACTCTACTTCAAGGTGTGTTTATGGTAGTGGTTCTTGTTATCAAGATGGGTCCAAATTACTCAATGTCAATTTGGACAACATAGATAGTGTTATGGTAATGAATACTATTTTACCAGAAGTTTTCTTGGCTTTGTAATTTCAGCAGTTTGGCTTAAAGACTTAATGCACTTTTGTGACTTCGTGTACATTATGATATAATCCTTTTTTGCAATTGTTATAATATTTTTCTAATATAGCGTATGGGTCTAATGGGACCGAATTTTTGGTTCTATTATAAATCATCACATGTGGTAGAGAGAAGAGATAAAGTGGGAAAGGTGTTATGAATTAGACTCTTAGGTTGTAGAGTACATCATGTTTTGAAGAACGCAGTTCTTGTGCACAAATCTGAAGACGGTGTTGAGAAAGACAAAAACCATATTGCCCTGGATTCATCCTGAGTCGGTATCCATAACCTCTTAGGAAAGTTCTTATTTCTATCTAATCTTTGATCTAGCTTCCCAGTAATGGTGAAGTACTGTTCTGTGAAAAAATGTCAGCTCCAAAGCAATTTCCAGTTTCAGACCTCTCTTGCAGAACTTTTCAATTTCTAGATATTTTACATAAGTTCCATAAGACTAAGGCATTCCTCTATTCAGATATTTAGAATCGTATTTGAGGTTCTAACCACTGTCACCAGGAGACAGGGTCGGGAACAGGTTTTGGAGATGGGGATGCCAATTTTAAGACTAGTTTTTATTTCTTAACTTTAAAACTTTACCTTTTATTAAGTTTTTATTATTTAACTTCACCTTTACAATTTAAAGTTTTATATATTAGTAATAAAAAAATTAAAATTTAAGGCGAGGATAAAGTTTTTTGGGGAGATGCCCATGGGAAATGCGGGAGACATCAAAAGAAGTCTTGAAGACTTGGGAGACATCTCTGTTACTCATCTTGTATCCCAGACCCCGAGACACGTCGTAGGCACCAGAGACACGTCCTAGGTACCAGGAGACGTGTCTCCAAGTTACTAGGGTTTACAAAAATGTTTGCAGCTAGAGTTGGTATTGTAGCATATTATGATTTACTATATGAATTATGAATCAAAATCCCTTGAATCATTAGTCATTGCTCAAATATTTATTCTTTATGTAGCTTGCAACTTTGCTATATATGTGTTTGCAATTGTAGGACTTATCTATTTACAGTTTTCTATTTGTAATATTATAATATGTTGTCAAATTGAGAATCCTAAAATTTGAAAAACTTGACACCCACACCATACACACATCCACACTCTCACCCGTGCCACACATATTGTTCCCTAGATATTGTCAAAAACAAGCAATCAAATACAAGGTACTAATCATAACACCTAAAATCCAATGGTCATTTTTATGTGTAACAGAAGCCACTGTGACTTTTACAGTCAATGCAATTATGACTAAGACAAATGCAAAACACAAATAAAGCACCTTGCCACTTCACGCTATCCCTTGATGGAAAAAAGGTAGCAGACACTTACACAAGCACACCTTTCAGGCTCACAAACATAAAAGCATTTTTTCTACATAATTAGCCCTGAATTACAGACCTGCCGTTAATTATGGTATGATATCATTGAGAGATTGAGGTAAACATTGTGTCTGTGCTATAATAATTATTAAATGCATATTCAAAATAATGGTAGATTATGAGGCTTCCTCAATCAAACTAAAAAAATTTAAAATAGGGGCACCAATTCAATCCCCACTTTTGCTGGAGTCATCCGTTCCTTCAGCTATTTATCTAGCTATATTTTTCGAATTTGATTGTGCAATGCTTTCCAAATCATGAATGCTCTCAAATTTTAATGCATGTTTTACTAATCATCTTTGGGAAGGCACCTCTGTACAAATAAAGAATAATTAAAATTTGTCAATAATATTGATTGGTTTTCAAGTGCAATACTGTTTGCGTCAATTGTTTGGACATCCCAAACAATGCAAGCATAAAACAGGATGCATATTTACCATTAAGGCAATATGATTATAATGATGTCTAGCATACAGCAATGTTCAATGCAATGACGGCAAGCATTATTACCTGGTAAAAATGAACAGGAATTAATAAAAGACAAGGATTAACAAGCTCGCACTAAACATAATATCTGAAGATCTCATATAGATGGCATACGCCATTTATCTATAAGAATATCATTGTCATATTATCTAAATAATCAAGGCTATTGAGCAGCAAAACCATCAAATTACTCGATTTCAAGAACAGTAAACATGATTTTACAAATACCGTTGCATTCAGTAAATAAATCCACTTGCTTTTATCACAGTAGTCCTTTTGCTCATATACTAAAATTCATAATTTGAGAACCTTTCCTGCAGCCCTGGAACCATCTGAGCAAAAATCAACCCTATTGAGACATAACATTCTCTCATTATTGTTATCATTATGAGCAACCTAAGCAAAAGCAGAGAGTAAATTTTTAATTTGGCAACATGGGCAAAATTTGTGTAAAATATGTGATTTCTCATCACACGTGTGTTGGCTTTTTATTAAAATGTAATTAAACTTTACACTGTTAAAATTGTGCAGGGCACCATATCAGAAGTTTAAAACAGAGACTCCTATGTAAAATGAAGAAAAAGACATAACAACCATGATAGAAATTTTGCATAATTTCCAAAAGAACCAGACTATCATGCAATCCTTAGCTTAAATATTTGATACGGTACAATGTTTTTAATGTTGCATAGTTTTGTCTGTTGGTGGTTGTTAATGATTATTTTTTTCCTCGTGAGTTGGAATAGAATGACAAGCTTCAGCAGCAGAAAGTAATCATCTGGAAAAAGAAAGAACCTTTGTAGAAGATATGGTGTTCAACAAGACAAGTAAATAAATATTAAAAAAAGTAGAATTGATCACCTCAAGGATGTGAGAACAAACAGTGGCAGCAATGCCTTTTGCCGCGTGACTGTTTTCACCCGCAATGATTGTCAAATTGGTAATAATAGGTTTGGAGTTAAATGTGAGCTCGGCAAGGGCTGTTTTATACTGGCCAACAAGCTCCTGCTGACTGCCACCACCTCCTCTTGAACTATTAGTAGTGGTAGCAGTAGTGGGATCCTCTCTTTCCGTGTTCTTGTCATCCTCGGCAGTAGTAGTAACAGCGGTCCTGCTTCCCTTTTCTCTCTCTCTTTCCCTTTCAATGGCCCTCATCCTTTCAAGCATTGGGCTGCCCCTCTGTGCGAGAGGAGGAGGCTCCCGCTCAGCGTAAAGGTGAAACCCTCTGTCCCTGTCTACATCATCCCCTGCTGCTAATCGGGGCTTCTTTATTGAAAGCTCCCTGGATCGATCTACCGACCTTCCCGAACTTTCAATTTCCATCTCTACCTCTAAACCAATCGCCACTTAGGTCATTCCAACTTATTATATTACTCACAAATACAATATACACCAGAAGCCATAGATAAATATATATTATGAGTTTTGGGCCGAAAACCTATTCGTAAAATTGCATGGGTTGGTTGTTTGCTTTAATTTGAATAGGTACCGATGATAGCTTTAGCTTAGCAGGGTGAAGGGGCCGAGCTTCAGATCAGAGGCCTTGACAACAAATTACTTACTTACCTGCAACCACAGGCCAATAACGGTACCGGTAATGTTAATGGTGATGATGATGGTAATGGTAATGGTGATGGGAATAGTAATGCTCTCCCTCTCCCTCTCCCAAAACACGATTCCTCGCACTCTTCCTCCTGTCACACATGCCCCAATGATGATACAGGTCACCTCGCAAGGTGTTCGGGATCCAGAGAAGCTCACGAAGTATATGTTAACATCCCAAATGCTTTATCCAAGTTCCTTGTGCTTTGTTTTGTTCCTCTGCCTTTCTTTTCTAAGCTTTTTGTCCTTCTTGTCCTTCAGTGACGAAACAGGGTGTGGTCATGTAACTGCCGCCCTGCTCAGGGCGGCGGTCCTTCACGCATTTTCCAGCACACTCCTTTGATCGTGACTTGCGTAATTTTTCAACTTTCACCAGCTTTTCTCAACCGCCTTAGCTCGTATTAATGTTTTATGTTCCCTGGAATAGTGTTTCTTCATTGTTTAATGGTAAAAGAGTTCTAATAGGAATTACCTTTGGGTGAATGTGAAATCTATAAATATCCAGCTTGTTTTCAAGCAAATGGCCCCTCAACTTCTCATTTCCATTGTTTAGTCTTTCAATTTCTTGTTTAGAGCTCATTTTGTTTTCATGTTTGCATCCATGCTAGTTTTCCTTTGCTGTTGGAAGCCATTCGATCTTCTTGCTTCAGTCTTGTTCATTGTTGTTCATACAAATTAGTTTAGAGCAGAGTAGTGTCATTTGTAGATTGAATCCATTAGAGTTGCAGGTTGTGTTCTTCACAGAAGGTAGATTCTAGAATCTCTCGGTACACTTGTGTTGTATTCCCACAATAAATCCCGCTAGGAATTGCATACGCCAAGCTCTGTCACTTGCGTTGTCCCTCTCCTACTCGCATTATATTCGGTCTATATCCAAAGCTGCCATTGTTCAAAATACCTTTTTCTGTTGATGCTAGCATATACACGCTCTTCTGGACTCACGTGAACATGAAGGAATGAGGAGATCATTCTGAGGGGACAAAATCATACACTACTGGATTCGCCACTGTTCTACAAATTCCAGGTTTTATCTGTCAAAGTTCTAGTTAAAACATATCAAATAGAGTAGTGAAATATTTCATTTCAGTTAAGTTTCATTTTCGATATTGCCAGGGAAGCTGTGGGGATTGATAGTTTCTGAGAAACTATGATTCATTCCTCACTTCTGAGGTAGGATCGAGAATCTTTCAATTAAGTTAATCAGCTATCTAGTTATTTAGGATAAACTCACAACTGCACAGGCAAGTAGCTACACCGGGCTACCTTGCTTGTTTTAATTTTGTTATTAGATTAGTTGTCATTTTCTGAATGTATTAGATTAGTTGCTCTTTCAATTCTATTCAAAATTCTATCAAAAATACAAAAATAGAGGAATATATATATATGTTGTAGATATATCTTGCATAATTAGTTTATTTCATTTCAGTTAGGCTTATATTGATCTTGTATGACAATCACGGGACCTAGGGAGCCCAGGGAATACATTTTTGAGCCAATCGTGCCTCAACCAAATATTGTTGCAGCAATAACTGACATAGACCAAAATCTCAGAATTCAGGTCTTCCGAACAACCATAGACCTACAAGAAATCAGCACACAATTAAGAGGATTAAACATAGAAGATGACAAAGCACACACGTTCTGGTCAAATCAGCCAAATTATAGACTACCTTGATAGATATCCGTATGACTGTAGAAGGACCTGAAAGAGAGAAAACATTCGGTTGTGATCCACTAGTCCCACAGCCAGACGCAGGAGACCTCCTCGTTGATATAGACACTAGCTTACGTATCCAAGTTGCCAGAACACCTGTTAGGTACTCCTGAGAAAATCGTGCAACTTCTAGTTCTAAACGTAGAGGCCAAAAAGGCATACGACTACTGGATACTCGGAATCAGGGGTTGACTCTTCATATGACCATAGGAGGTCCACAACAACCACGAACTTACGGTTGTGATCCACAGGTCCCACAACCCAACGGGCCTACAAATCAATCCAACGTTGATGCTGGTTTGCGAACATTAGTATTTAGGTCCTCTCCACTCCCACCAGACATCATCACACAACTATCATTATTAAACGTAACAGCCAACCAAGCTAAAGATTTCTGGACTAGACCAGAGAATCATCCATAAAGCACCAAAAGATCCACTACACATTTAGCCATTCCATTTTCATGACCTTGTCGGGAGATATATACGAAGCACCCACAGGTCATCTTCCACGTATTCCACAACCCATAGATCGGATCACGACAGAGCTCGATATTGATTGGAGCCTTCGAGCAGCTATCCTCGCCGAATGATCTATCACACCGGTTCAGGTTAGGAGGGCCTTCTTTGCCTTAGATTCACAGATCCCGCTATTGCGTGTTGAAGACATAAGATTACCTAACTAGCTTATCTGCATCCCGCGTGTATTCCATCCCCACCGGCTGTCTCGGCACGACCTCGGGAGGTCGGGTGCGAGGAAGAGTTACTTGTAGATTCTCATGCTCGCATGTCACTTTTCCATCGTACAAAATTGGTGAACCCGACGTGAAACCAACAACTACTTCTTCTCTACCTCTTTTCACATCAGCTTTCTACTTGGTTCTTCCAACTACTTCATCTTCTCTACCTCTTTAGCCTCCACATCAGCTTCACCAACAAAATTGGTGAACCCGACGTGAAACAAACAACTGCTTCATCTTCTCTACCTCTTTAGCCTCCACATCAGCTTCACCAACAAAATTGGTGAACCCGACGTGAAACAAACAACTGCTTCATCTTCTCTACCTCTTTAGCCTCCACATCAGCTTCACCAACAAAATTGGTGAACCTGACGTGACTCAAACTAATTTTCCTCTTTCTGTTCTTTCATCCACCTTCGCTCTTTCCCATTATTCTGTGGGTATTCATATACCCCCCGAATATGTCAGGATACGATGCATATGGCAGACCTCTCCTAGGTCTTGAAGCATACTACGATCAACTAAATAGACAACCATCACCCTCGCTCTCAGCATGGGGTGACAACTATTCAACTAACCGGTTTTCAACACAAACTCCACCTCAAAGGACTAGATATAGTTCTTCTTTCCAAATAGAGGAGTTGGATCAGCTCACTCAAATGCAACAACCAGAGCCTTCAGGCTCAAACAATATGACGCTCACTGGAGAATCTGGTTCATCTCCTCAGGTGTTGCTTAGACCACAAATTAGTAGACAGTCAGATCCATATCTGTTGTTAGATGACGAATACTTAGCACGTTATGCTAGGAGTGAACAACACTCTCAAAATATGTACCCATCTATAGGAGGTTTGCAAACACAACCCGAGGTCTCATTCCAAGAAAACACCCCCATTCCTCCACCTATAGGAAATGCCCTCGGTGAGACTTGGCAGGGCACCGATCAATTCATAGCAGGATACCATATGCCTATACAACCTCAAGATATACAACAAATGCCACTAAGGCAAAATACCGTGTCTTCACCAAACGAGGTCATCTCAGCCTTAGTTGAGAAGGTTAGAGGGTTGGAACTTGCTCAAGCAAGTCAAAATTCACAGTTCATGCAGGCAGGAACTTCCAATCCTCCACATCATCCTAGCCAAGTAGACCTCCTCACAGGAACAGGCACGTTGGGCATGCCTCCTCAGTATTCACAACAAATGCCAACTAGAACCACGTTTTCTAACGCCGCTCCAGTGGAAAATATAATACCTCCCGGTTTAGTACAAAACAATCCATTCCTGAGCAATGCTCCTCCATACTTAAACATGTATTCCAAATCACCACAGGGAGATATGTTCTCTTCTCCCGGCATGTTCGCTCAACCACAGGGATTTCCTTATGCCCCTGCAAATACATATGCTACGCCATATCAACAACCCATTCCACCTCCACCCCCTCAGCAAACACCATCAATGGTCGAAACCTATGCGATAGGGACTTATTCAGAATATTTGAAAGAACCTTTGGACTTCACTATACGAAGCGTCATGCTTCCAAGACCTCTCCCTGATCTACCCAAGTACAAAGGAGAGGGAGACCCAAATGCACATATTAAGGCCTATGCCACAGCCATTCGAGAACTGCTCCCTTGGGATGGAGTTGTTGCTAAAATATTCCCCAAAACTTTAGAGGGTATCACCCTCGATTGGTATTACAGAATACCTGAAGCCTCAATACATTCATTTAAACAACTCGTTTCAGAGTTCATCAAGGCGTTCGACATGAACAAATTGTTGAGAACAGGAATCAGGGAATTCTTGCATATTAAACAAGAACACAATGAATCTGTTGCTCATTTCATCCAAAGATGGCGTACAGTCCTCTATTCTTCAGCAAGCACTCCAAACATGGATCAGATGGAACTATGTGATTTATTCCTTCATTCTCTCAGCAGAGAGATAAAGGAAGAAGTCCAGAAGTTCCCACTAAGAACTTATGATGAAGTGCTCGAGAGCGCTCTCTGAATAGATCAAGCTGCAATAGATAGCGGTCGCAAGACATATGGAACAAATGGGAGGTTAATCATCCCCAACCAAAACACTACGACTTATCCTACTACCACAAATGCCAATCAAGGACCTAAAATCCTTAACAAAAACCGTGGAGTGACAACAGATGGAGTGACTGACCAAACAAAAAAAGCAAACGTTGTAAATGTTCCACCACCAGTTAACAATCAACGAAACAACAATTTTACCCCAACAATCAACGCGGTGGATTTTAATCGTCCCCAACGACAACAAAACAACAACAACAATGGCAGATCCAGACACAGGGTCCAAGTCAAAACTCAACTGGATATCAAAACCAAAACCAAAGACAACAAACGCAAAACTTTAATCCTAATAGTCAACAGTTTAATCAGAGTTTTGGACCACAACACGTGCCAAACCAACAACCTAGGAGTTATAATCCTAACTCGTATTGTGGTTTCCACAAAATTTGAGGCCATGACACTAGGACTTGCCGCGATTACAATAAGTTCATGCAACGTTTGCCAGAAGAACAAAGACAACTCTTCATAGATATGTTCTTAACAGATTCTGTGACACCTATGCCAAATACTTTCACAGGGGCAGTTTCCCCTCAAAACGCACCTCTTAAGATCTTCAATGATCCACTTCCAAATCACAATAACAATAATAAATTAAATCCAAATGGGATGAACAAAGGTGTAATGACAGGAAATAACGATCATGAAGCCTCAACTTCACTAAATCCACCTGTCGCACCACAATTAGGAAATCAGCCACGAACCAAGATAGTTGGTCTAGTGGAGTTAGATACTGAGCTGCACGTAGAAGCCATAACAAGAGCACGAGAATATTCTTCTCAACCAAATCCAATCTATCCACTAGAGCCAGATAACATTCAACAAACGTTGGTAAAACCCATAGGTGCTTATGATTTAATTAATGACTTAACAAAGACCTTCTCTCACATCTCCTTTTTGGACTTATTGAAAAATTCTCCTGCCCATAGGGCTGCTCTTTTAGAAGCACTAGGTCTAGGTCATTTAATTAACATCACTCCACCTCCCGAAACACAAGTAAACCATATAGACTTCGATATCCACCCTCCAGGGCAGCCAGATAGGGATACCGAGTTTATATTTGACATAAACAAAATGCCAATAGATACTGAAATTACACACAGAGGTGATCCGGCCTTGCATTTACAGGTGTGGGTTTACAATAATTATGTTAAACATGCAATGGTTGATGATGGGGCAGCAGTTAACATTGTCCCCTTCTCTTTCCTTCAAAAGCTAGGATATGGAGAAACAAACTGTTCCACAACAAGAAATACGCTAAGAGGTTATGATAGCCTTAAAGCTACTTCAATTGGGACTATAATACTACCAGTCACCTTAGGACCCAAGACAATCCTCACCAAGTTTTATATCATAGATCGGGAAACCAACTATAATATGATCCTCGGTCGACCATGGATACATCGCATGAAAGCAATCCCTTCTACGTTATTCCAGGAAATAAGATTCTTACACCTAGGAAAGATATTCGTAGCAAAAGGTGACCCAAAACCATTCGACATACACCTAGCAGACCTGAAGAAAAGACCAGGCATTCACTCTGAGTTTGAACTCCCAACAAACCAACTTAACAAACCAATCGACTCAAAACCGGAAGAAAAATTAATACCTACAACAGAACTAGAAATTACGAACCTAGTCAAGGGCATCCCAGCCCTCAAGGATGAAGCTAACATTGTAGAAACAGTGTCATTAGGAACTACTGCAAAAATTGTCGAGTTACTGGAACAAGATCTACCAATTTTCCTACCATTTGATTCCACAGGTATGGGATGTACCCTAGGAGTTGGTTCTCTTCCAGCAGAGGAACTTTGCATGGTAGAAGTAACCGAAACAGAAGAAACAGATGCAAAGAATGTCCCAGCATCCATTTTTCCTAGTAAATATTGGACTCTCCACTTCGATGGAGCTAGATGTCGCTATGGAGCCGGGGCAGGTGTGATCTTTACTTCTCCTGAGGGAAAGATCCTACCTTTTTCTTTTAAGTTAAACTTTGAATGTACAAACAATGGCACTGAGTACGAAGCCCTCCTCCTTGGCCTCCTCATAGCCAAAAGGATTGGTGTTAATGACATCAGAGTGTTAGGAGACTCGCAATTAGTTGCAAACCAAGTCTCTGAAGTATATGAGACTAGAGCTGAGCACTTACAGCTCTATAAAACAGTGGTATTAGATCTAAGCAAAGGATTCAACTTCATATCCATTGAGGCAATCCCATGAGAACAGAACCTTCTCACAGATTCAATAGCAACCTCAGCTTCACGTTTTACCCCAAGTAATGAGTTGGAAGATACAAGTTTCAAGGTATCACTTCGTACTGAACCATTGGTGAAGAAAATATCAACGAACCCTCTTCTAACACATACAGCTGAGAATGAATCTCCTATCTTACATCATGTTGACAGTGATAAAGTCACTCTCGAATATCTAAACACCTATGCAGAGCTACACCTTGCTCACCCTATAGTTGATCTTTCCCTAATACCACACTCCTCTTCCTACTTTGGAAATCCCATGGTAGAGTCTCCTCCACAGAAGGATCTCGATATCTACGAGATAGAAAATGGAGAAAGCTTGGAACTACCTCCAGCCCCACCTGAATTTGAAGAAGGTAACGCTTCTTTGATAGAAGAAACCATTGACATAAACATTGGAATGGAGGAAGAACCAAGAATTTTGAAGTTAGGATCCTCGCTAACTCTGGAAGAAATAGAAATACACACCCAAATCCTCAAAGAACATCAAAAGGCTTTTGCATTTAATTATAAAGAAATGACAGGTATCGCACCACAAGTTGCGGTACATAATCTTGTCACTAAACCAGATGTGAAGCCAATTAAACAGAAGTCAAGACCAATGAAGCCAAAAGTGGCTCTCATGGTAAAAGAGGAAGTAATAAAACTTCTCCAAGTAGGATTCATCAAGCCCGTTGACTATTCACAATGGGTATCTAATATCATTCCCATCCTAAAAAAGAATGGGAAGATACGCATTTGTATAGACTTTCGGGATATTAACAAAGCTTGTCCCAAGGATGATTTCCCATTACCATCCATTGACGTTATCGTTGATGCAACAGCTGGATTTGAACTGTTGTCCCTCATGGATGGGTTCTCAGGGTACAATCAGATTAAAATATCTGAACAAGATCAAGCCAAAACCACATTTATAACTCCCTGGGGAACTTATTGTTATGTTGTCATGCCATTTGGTCTTAAGAATGCCGGCGCTACGTATCAGCGAGCAATGACTTATATATTCCATGATCTTATCCATAAAATTGTGGAATCATATGTGGATGACTTGTTAGCCAAGGCCAAGAAACGTTGTGATCATCCGGAGGTGCTCTGTATCATCCTCTCACGACTAATTGAGTATGGTGTCACATTAAACCCAGAGAAGTGTGTTTTCGGTGTAACAGGAGGCAAACTTCTAGGATACATTATATCTTCACGAGGGATTGATGTTGATCCGGCCAAAATACGGGTTGTTCTCGAAATGATCCCACCTTCGGATGAGTCTGGAATCAGGTCATTTCTTGGGAAACTCGGTGCAATCTGAAGGTTCATCCCAGATTTAAGCTTTGCCATTCATCCAATCAACAATCTACTCAAGAAAGATTATAGTATCGATTGGACTGAAGATTGCAATGAGGCCTTCGAAGCAGTTAAGTGCTTCTTGTTGTCACCACCCATGCTAATGCCTCCCAAGCCAGACCGCCCTTTGATCCTATACTCATAAGCCACTCATGTCTCTCTGACCTGCATGCTGGCTCAAGAAGATGATGATAAATGAGAACGTGTGATCTATTTCATTAGCCGAACGTTGCTTGATTATGAAACACGTTACACACAGGCAGAGAGAGAATGCCTTGCCATAATTTTTGCAACAAAATGTTTGAGACATTACATGTTAAACCAGGAAACAAGGGTCATTGTAAAGACAGACCATTTACGAACATTTCTCACACAAGGATCTTTATCTAAAAAAGTTGGCCGTTTCATAACCCTAATGGGAGAATTTGAGTTAACATTCGTAAACCAAAAATCTGTTAAAGGACAAATCATTGCAGACTGGTTAGCTGACAATCCACTAGATGGGGGCGAGCTGGTAGATCTAGACTTTCCCGATGAGTGTATATACTTTGTCGAAACCAGACCCCCCATTTCTACATGTCCCTGGTATACTGATATCATCAATTTTATCATGGACCATACATACCCAGAAAGTGCCACGTCACAACAAAGAAGGCGGTTACGCATTATTACCACTAAATATGTTGTTTTAGACCAAGTGCTCTATCGTAGAGCCTTCGACGGCATGCTTCTAAGATGCGTCGACATAGAAGAATCCAAGAGGATTCTTCATGAATCCCATAGTGGGATATGTGGGGGCCACTTCGGTGGTCATGCCACCACTCACAAAATACATCGGATGGGCTATTTTTGGCCCACTCTCGAACATGATGTAGTGGAATTTGTACGCAAATGCCACAAATGTCAAGAATTCTCTCACGAGATTCACATGCCAGCACAATCCCTGCAACCAATAGCGACTCCGTGGCCCTTCTCCACTTGGGGTCTAGACTTAATAGGGAAATTCTCTCCCTCATCAACCGATGGCCATAATTTTATAATCACAGCCATGGAATATTTTACCAAATGGGTGGAGGCCATGCCTCTCACCACTGTACCAGGTTCGGTGATTGCCAAATTCATTTTGAACCAAATTATCTGTAGGTATGGTGTCCCACAAGTCATTATCTCAGATAATGGCACGTCCTTTAAGAATGACGAGGTTCGTGAGTTATGTAGAAAGTTCAAGATAAACCATCACACAGCCTCTCTTTACTACCCTCAAGCCAATGGGCAGGCTGAAGCGACAAACAAAACATTGAAAGCTATTCTCCTCAAAACGGTAAAGGAAAACAAATGAGATTGGCATTTAAAATTATATCCGGCCTTGTGGGCCCACCGAACCTCAATAAGAACACCAACAGGAGCAACTCCTTTCTCACTAGTATTCGGAGCAGAAGCAGTTCTCCCACTTGAGGTTGAAATACCCAGTCTCTGCATCTCATTACAAGGGATTCTGGATGAAGAAGCTTACAGGGAGGCACGCCTCTCTCAACTAGAAAGCCTTGACGAGGCCAGGTTAAATGCCGAACAACGGCACAGAGCCTATGCTGACCGGATGTGCCGGTAGTATAACAAAAAAGTCTATGAGCGAGAAATATATGAAGGAGATCTAGTTCTAAGACTAGACAGCCAGATCGATAAGAAAACCGGCGAAGGAAGAAAGTTCCGGCCCAAATGGTTGGGCCCATATCGAGTCATGAAGGACTACGGAAATGGTGTGTATCTCTTGTGCACACTAGAAGGTGAGGAATTTGGTGAAACTGTCAATTCCTTGCACCTTAAGCGGTTTTACGCATAAAATGTCAAAGTCATTGCTAGTACATTATAGCTACCTACATTGCATTAGTCTTTTAGCTGCTTCATTCTGTCCATTTCGTAAAAATGATAGTTCAGGAGCTTACTCTTAAAAAAACTGTTACAAATTTCTGAAGATATTGGCAAAAATATTCATATCACATCTCTTCAAACATCATCAAATATTTTCAAATCTTCTCATCAATTTCGACAGACAAACATTGACGGAAACCATACCAAGACCTGCATACTTGGCTTTGCTCTTTCTTTCTACTAGGTAAAGTTGTCCTTGCCTACGGTCTGTTCTGGAAGCTTCTTGGTGTCACATCTATCCCTCTTAAAATCTCTTGGAATGAAAGGATATCCCAAAGTCTTAGATCAGAAATGTCAAAATCAAATGAAATCAAAAGCACCAAGCAAACAAAATATTTTATTTTACACACTTCTTTGCCCCATCAACCTTCGGTGATAAGCCCACATCTCTTACTGGTGATGTGAGGTTGGGAAAGGAAAGAAGTGCCCTTACTCACCTATATCTTGCCTTTGGTGACAAACCCATGCTTCTTACTAGTAGCATGAGGCAGGGTGTGGGGGGTCCAGTCACACAAACTAACAAATCTTGGTATGCTAAAAACACAAGTCAAATTATGTTAAGAGAAAGCAAATATCCAAACATCCAAATTCCAAAGAGATCAAATCCTCAAAACCAGATTTTGTCAACCAGGTTGCCATTTATGAATCTAAGTCTAGATAAACTGAAAAGTAAGTGGCCTTCTAAGCTTGGTAGTAGTTCTGAGTAGGGTGGGTGTGTAGGTCCAAATTTGGTTCTTGTTCTTGGTTTGTCTGTCTCTCATCATTCCATTCAATCAAGCTCATACAACTTGTGCCCTTCCTAATTCTTGGTGTTGAGCCCTCGCGTCTTACTAGTTGCGTGGATTTGGGATTGGGGCAAGTTCATCTCTTTATCACTATGCATTCATCACATTTTTCCAATATAAGAAGGAATTACAAACATTTCCCAAAGAGTTCAAAAGTTCAGTACTACCATATGTTAGTATCATCTCATATCAACACTGCAAAAAAACATATAAAGTAAAACATTCTATTTACTATCATTTGTTGTCCATTGCATACATTCTGGAAACATGAAAAGAAAATATTCTAAAAACATCTAAAAACACATTTAGAAAATGAGTCACAAAATTCAAGATACCAAGAGTTTAGATCCAAAGAGATATATATATATATATATATATATATATAATCAGGTTTCATGTACAATGCCATCATGCACTAGGCATGGTCAAAATGCTCAATGAGCCCAAAAAGTACAAAAATACTCGTATAAACAACCTAACAAAGGTCACTACAAAAAGAGCCAAGTGGCCTCTCAATCCCTATGGGATCCCTCAGAAGGCACACGATCACGTCTAGGACTCTGGCTACGCCGGCGCTCTGAGTGCACTGAGGGCTCGCGGTCCCGAACAGTAGCTGTAGCCTCGCTATGAGAGTGGCTCCTCCTCATCAGGCACTCTGCAGCCCTATACCTGGCTACCTCGGCATGGAGGGAAGTCACCATCTTGGCCACATGCCAGACAGGGGAAAAAACATCGGTATGCCTACCGGCTGCTGAAGGCTCCCCTGCATCCATGGATAGCTCAGCACGAGTCTTCTCCGTGGGGAGCATCAGGGTATCAGTACATACCCGGTGAATCAAGTCTCGCCACTCATCAGCAGTCTCTGCAAGCAAAGGAGAAAACAAATTAGAAAATGATCAAAAGGTGAAACCAAGGATGAACAAAAAGAGAGATAGCAACTAAGGCAATCCTAGCTAAAACAAATATCAAAAGAAGAGTGACAACTCACTCAGATCTCTGGGCCTCCAAGAAGGATCTCTAGGATCCACACCTACCACGGACCACCGTCTGACTGATGTCCTCCTCCTATGTCTGGGACAACATGGCATCCTACCACGGACTCATCCTCTCCACCTAGGTCCTGAGAAAGTAACTCCTCTGAGACTAGAGTCACCCTCTCCACGCTCTGCTCCACCCTCTCAGCCTGTAAGATCTCCTGAGTGTCATGCCACTCGGGATCGCTATCCTCTTCCCCACCTGACTCACTGATCTCCATGTCCTCGGTCTCCTCCTCCATCTCTCCCCCTGTGAACTCCTCAGACTCAGAGTCTATATCAATGGGGTCATCACTGCTATGGGCAGGACCAACGGCAATCCGAAGTAAAGGTGCCTGAGGAGCACCGGCTCTCTCTCGAGTGCGTACCACCCTCCTGGCTGCAATAGGGATGCCAGGAGTAACAACAGTCCAACCCCGGCCTCTAGGACCTCCCCTAGCCTCCCGAACTGATCTGAACACTGGCACCACTGGGGGAAGCATGTCAATGTAAGCAAGGCTGAACTGCTGAGGCACTCGATCAAAGGGGTGTGTCTCTACCTTCCCCATCCTATCCACAAGCTTCCCTGTAGTAGAGTAGGAAATCAAAGTAAAGGTCTCCTCACCCCACAACCCTGCCATGGCCTGATAAGGTGTGGCCTCCATATCCTCAGTAGTCAGGGAAGCAACTGGCTGGTGGGGTGCTCTAAGCACCGTCATCTCTGTCCATCTAGCTGCCCTCATGGCCCCGGGATCCTCCACCTCTACGCCTCTCCCATAAGGGATGATGCGCTCATAGACCCAGCTCATAACTAAGGTCAGATGGCTCAGTGACTGTCCCTGTAATCGAACCACCCTGTATAAGTCGTGATAGGTGGTCCCAAGTATATCGGCTCCCCAGGCATAAATCTGACCATGTGCCTCAATCTGTGTGATGATGGGGGCCCAGCAGTAGAGCAAAGTATCCCCTCCCTTGTCCCTGATCAATCTCGAAGCAAGGATGCCCATAATGGCCTGACGGATCAGAGGGATGGGCAAGCCAGGAATAGAATGGACCTTCACCCCCTTCTTTGAACCAGTGGAGACAACTGTGTCTCCCATATAGGTGGCCCACTGAGTCACCTGAGCTCTGGATACTGCTGTATCAAATGAAAGTCTCCTCCCAATAATCGGGACTCCCAAAATGTGGTAGACATCCTCTAGGGTGATAGTCCACTCACCCCTAACACCTGGAAATTGGAAGGTGTTCCGATCTACATCCCAGTAAGAAAATAAGTCACATAGTATGTGACTGGCAGGTGCAACGTGGGGGACCCGTGCAATCCTCAATATACCTGCCCTCTGAAGAGTATCCTGCTCAGCCTGAGAGAGAGCATCTAACACTGCTGGAAGCCAATCACTCTCCCTCTCTCGGCTCCATCTAATGTACTCTTCCTTCTTCTGCAAAACACCCAAAAACATGCAAAAAGAAGCAAGTTAGCATCAAGATTACATTGGAAAAATCATTAAAGCAAGTAAGAATACTAAAAATGCAAAAATAAACTTAAACTAGTGTTGTTTTAACACTCTGTAGAGAACCGCCACCCTGAGCAGGGTGGCGGTTCCATAACCACCACCTTAAAAGGCAGTGGTCCTGTAACCCACCCTGCTCAGGGCGGCGGTCCTGTCCCGCGACTACAAACGGGTCGCATGCCCTAAAAATGCTTAAAAATACAAAAAATTGACCATTTTAGCTAAAACAAAAGCCTACCCATTAGGCGTCCCCCCTAAGAGACACATTTAAAACTGACATTTCTAAAAATAACCCCCCCATGACAAAGTTTTCATCATTTTTACATTTTGGGTGCAAAAACGTTAAATCAAGAAGAACTAACCTGAGATCTCGCGGGTCGAGGTTCTGCTCGCGGAGGCATGATCGCTATCTCGATACGAACGTTTCGACTATACTCTCGTTGAAAACCATCACCGTGGGTCCCAGAGCTCAAAAACTATCAAATCAACATGCGCAAATGAATAGGGAAATATGGTCTCGTTTTATATATATGGTGTTTTGACTCATTTTGAACGCCCCTTTCACAGGTTTAGAGCGCCGACGGAGGTAAGTTCTCATCCCCGCGCAAATGGTAAGTCCTCATTTCATACTAATTTAGTATTTATTTTTTGATTTATTTTATCTATCTGCACTTGAGTCCTCTTTCCATTTTGCAAGTAGCGGGAACTCGGATGGTGAAATTTTGACACATGGGCATGTCAGGTATAATTTCTAGCTTCCCATTTTGGGACCGCCATACTCGGACCCACTGTTTTATGCCTCTTCATGGTTAAAACACTTCTCCGAGGGGGGCAATATGTACGTACCCAAAATTGTAGGGTACTGTACCACCAGAATGATGTTACACATGCCCCAATGATGATACAGGTCACCTCGCAAGGTGTTCGAGATCCAGAGAAGCTCACGAAGTATATGTTAACATCCCAAATGCTTTATCCAAGTTCCTTGTGCTTTGTTTTATCCTCTTCCTTCCTTTTTCTAAGATTTTTGACCTTCAGTGACGAAACCGCCACCCTGACTGCGGCCTGTGACCACCCTGGTCCTGTAACCGCCACCCTGGGTGGCGGTCCTTCACGCATTTTCCAGCATGCTCCTTTGATCGTGACTTGCGTAATTTTTCAACTTTCACCAGCTTTTCTCAACCGCCTTAGCTCGTATTAATGTTTTATGTTCCCTGGAATAGTGTTTCTTCATTGTTTAATGGTAAAAGAGTTCTAATGGGAATTACCTTTGGGTGAATGTGAAATCTATAAATAGCCAGCTTGTTTTCAAGCAAATGGCCCCTCAACTTCTCATTTCCATTGTTTAGTCTTTCAATTTCTTGTTTAGAGCTCATTTTGTTTTCATGTTTGCATCCATGCTAGTTTTCCTTTGCTGTTGGAAGCCATTCGATCTTCTTGCTTCAGTCTTGTTCATTGTTGTTCATACAAATTAGTTTAGAGCAGAGTAGTGTCATTTGTAGATTGAATCCATTAGAGTTGCAGGTTGTGTTCTTCACAGAAGGTAGATTCTAGAATCTCTCGGTACACTTGTGTTGTATTCCCGTAATAAATCCCGCTAGGAATTGCATACGCCAAGCTCTGTCACTTGCGCTGTCCCTCTCCTACTCGCATTATATTCGGTCTATATCCAAAGCTGCCATTGTTCAAAATACCTTTTTCTGTTGATGCTAGCATATACACGCTCTTCTGGACTCACGTGAACATGAAGGAATGAGGAGATCATTCTGAGGGGACAAAATCATACACTACTGGATTCACCACTATTCTGCAAATTCCAGGTTTTATCTGTCAAAGTTCTAGTTAAAACATATCAAATAGAGTAGTGAAATATTTCATTTCAGTTAAGTTTCATTTTCGATATTGCCAGGGAAGCTGTGGGGATTGATAGTTTCTGAGAAACTATGATTCATTCCTCACTTCTGAGGTAGGATCGAGAATCTTTCAATTAAGTTAATCAGCTATCTAGTTATTTAGGATAAACTCACAACTGCACAGGCAAGTAGCTACACCGGGCTACCTTGCTTGTTTTAATTTTGTTATTAGATTAGTTGTCATTTTCTGAATGTATTAGATTAGTTTCTCTTTCAATTCTATTCAAAATTCTATCAAAAATACAAAAATAGAGGAATATATATATGTTGTAGATATATCTTGCATAATTAGTTTATTTCATTTCAGTTAGGCTTATATTGATCTTGTATGACAATCACGGGACCTAGGGAGCCCAGGGAATACGTTTTTGAGCCAATCGTGCCTCAACCAAATATTGTTGCAGCAATAACTGACATAGACCAAAATCTCAGAATTCAGGTCTTCTGAACAAACATAGACCTACAAGAAATCAGCACACAGTTAAGAGGATTAAACATAGAAGACGACAAAGCACACACGTTCTGGTCAAATCAGCCAAATTATAGACTGCCTTGATAGATATCCATATGACTGTAGAAGGACCTGAAAGAGAGCAAACATTCGGTTGTGATCCACTAGTCCCACAGCCAGACGCAGGAGACCTCCTCGTTGATATAGACACTAGCTTACGTATCCAAGTTTCCAGAACACCTGTTAGGTACTCTGAGAAAATCGTGCAACTTCTAGTTCTAAACGTAGAGGCCGAAAAGGCATACGACTACTGGATACTCGGAATCAGGGGTTGACTCTTCATATGACCATAGGAGGTCCACAACAACCACGAACTTACGGTTGTGATCCACAGGTCCCACAACCCAACGGGCCTACAAATCAATCCAACGTTGATGCTGGTTTGTGAACATTAGTATTTAGGTCCTCTCCACTCCCACCAGACATTATCACACAACTATCATTATTAAACGTAACAGCCAATCAAGCTAAAGATTTCTGGACTAGACCAGAGAATCGTCCATAAAACACCAAAAGATCCACTACACATTTAGCCATTCCATTTTCATGACCTTGTCGGGAGATATATACGAAGCACCCATAGGTCATCTTCCACGTATTCCACAACCCATAGATCAGATCACGACAGAGCTCGATATTGATTGGAGCCTTCGAGCAGCTATCCTCGCTGAACGATCTATCACACCGGTTCAGGTTAGGAGGGCCTTCTTTTCCTTAGATTCGCAGATCCCGCTATTGCGTGTTGAAGACATAAGATTACCTAACTAGCTTATCTGCATCCCACGTGTATTCCATCCCCACCGGCTGTCTCGGCACGACCTCAGGAGGTCAGGTGTGAGGAAGAGTTACTTGTAGATTCTCATGCTCGCATGTCACTTACCTCTTGTAGTTTCTCCTTCTTCATTTATTAGTGAGTACTTTTTTATGGTTGATGTATACTCACCATATTTTATTATGGATATGGAAGAAGTAAGTTCACATAATACTCCTATTATTGTTGCACCTTTTTGTTTGGAACCTTCTACTAATCCTAATACTACATTTTTTGCCTATCTCATTCCATATCCACCTGCTTAAATATCTACTTCCTTTAGGAAACATGCTCTTAGATTTAGGAATTATACACTCCCCTCCATGGGATAAAATACTAGAGGTATTGCTAGAAAATGTGTTCATGTTAAATTTAATATGCTAATTGAATGAATGAACACCTATTAGTTCAAAATCAAAGCTAAATCTACCATTAAAATTATGATTAGAGATTAAAGGAAACTTTACTCATTTTGCATAAACATGCATTTGAATCAATGGTAATGCTAGCCATTCCTACTCTATTAGCAAGTGTCAGGGATTACCTTCTAAAACATGAGTCCTTGAATATGTATGCGCTGAGTAGACAAAATAACTACTGTGTATCATTATCTCCAGAAGAGAGGGATAGTTTGATCTCATTCAAGAATATGGCTAAAAGGATAAGCTTGAGATCTTCTTTGTACTAAACAATAGAATAGAATTTTTTTAAAGATTCCAAAGTAGCTATTCAAAATAATTAGAGCCAAGGATCGGAAATCATCCAAGCAAAGTATAAATGCACTAATCAAAGAATTCATGGTAGTAGGTGTTGAAATAACGGATGAATAGGAGGGTCCTTTATATAGCTTTCGCTATTTGAGGAGAAGACTTGAATCCCAATGCTTAAAAGACTGTGGTATCGAGAGCAATAAAGTAGCATTTCAGACTCGTTAATGTCGATGTGAATAAGATGCTCGCTAATTAAAAAGTGCCCTAACAGACTCATTGGGAGTTGGAGACGATGGTTAATTTTAGGCTCAAACTAGTGATTCCAAGCATTAGATAGTCGATAGAAGCCAAGTTTAATAGGCTATTTGGAGGTGATTTAGTGAGGCATTTGATATGCTTTGCAATGGAATTTGAGAAGAGGGATCAATAGTTGAATAAAATGGTTGATTGGCATTAAATACATTGTTAAGAAAGGCAATATCATGATTCCACTGCATAATAGCACCACCATGCATCCGAAGGCTGAAGCCCCAGGATTATAGAGCATAACATCAGTGTCAATCAACTCTGGCATTCCGGAGATAGACGATAAAGGCTAGTTAATTAACAAGTGTCGTTAACTTAGACTTGAAATAGAGCCAGGAAATGTTAGTTTAATTAGTGGGAAATCACTAATCTATAAAGGGTGTGAAATGCCCTCGTGAGACAAAGAGGATAGTTACTTAAATTTTAGCAATAAAAATATGTAAACAGATTTTAGGTTTCTACATTTTCCCCTCTTTGGGTGACGTAATGTGACGACCACTTCAAAGATAGTAGACAAGTATGAAATAGAGCCCAATTTTTAAAGCCATCGCCAATCCAGTAGACGGCAGAGGATTCCCCCTCGAGTTTCAATGGGGTGATAGAATAGGTCAATCGATGATAAAAAATGTGCCAGGAATCTAGATTAGAAGAAACAAAGTGGTGGGAAGGAAGGTGTGTAAATTTGATCATTATTGCCAACCTGGTATTTCTGGAAGGAAAATTGATAGTGATAAGACATAATATTGAAGAATATGGAACACTCAAAAGACATTTTGCAATCCAGCTTGTATCAATAAATCCACACTTTGTTTGTAGACATCACTAATTCTCATATGACCTGTGATCATCGATTGGCTCTTATTACAAACTATCCCATGCCACTCGATGATAAGCCAAGTGTAAAATGAACATGAAAAGCTAGAGGTAATACTAGAGCATTTTTTCATTGTTAAAAAACTAATGGCAAATGTAGCATACATAGATGGGTAATAGCAGGATATGATAAAGTAAACAAGAGTAACTTGACAATGGAAACTTAGTACAAACACTGACATTTACTCAAACAATGACAATGATTTAAGACAGTTCCACTAAGAGACTTTTTGTTCAACTCTGTCAAGCTTCAGTATTGTCATAAGGTGTTTGAATCACTATCAAATGCACAAGTTATGGTTAAACATTTGAATTGTTCCCCAAGCCAAGGATACATTTGCGATGGGTAAGCTTACATGAATGACATAGGCATTTTGATAAAAAAGTAATCATGCACTATGACCCAATAGTACCAAGAAACTCGTATGTGTAAGGGAGTACATACATAGTAAGAAAACCAGATTTGTTAATAGCAGTTAAGATCAAGATGATCTGCAAAGTCTATTTAGCATTCAACAAGTGAGGAACAAAGAAAGATGTTTTATAGGACAAGTGCCCATTTATGAGTTTAGTCGAATGATGTCGTCTAATATAGGCTTCAATTGCGTCCCAAATTCCTTTTACCAATTTTTGAGCAATAAAATATCCAAGTGCATCAGCTTTTATAGACATTTTTGAGCATTTTTTGCAAAATTTTACCCATGTTTTTTTGAATTTTTGAAGGCTAATTGAGGAGGACCAAATCCTATGGTTATGAGAATTGTCAAATAAAAGGCCATTTTACGTGATCATTTTTGTACTTTTCAAAGTCAATTTTAGGAGGAATAATGATCATTAAAGAGATAACTGAATTTATGTGCACATTACTTTAACAAGCACTGGGAAGCGAAAATATGCCCTAGGTAGCAGAAAGGGTCACTGAGAAACAGAAACATGCCATAATGTAGTGAAAATGATAGAATAAATGACTTAGTTTATTTCAAAAATGAATCATCACGTGTTATGGATATATAAGAATATAGATGAGAATTTTGGAGGTCACTATAGCCCCTTGGAGGTCAAGAAAAATGTCTGTATTTATCGGAATAGGTTGGACTATATATAGTCATGCAACAGAGTGCTAGGGAACCTAGGCATCAGGGACCTGCATTAGTCATTTGTTACCTACGCACTTTTGAAGTTGTATTGAATCTAGTTTTATCTGATATTTGAGAGAGATGGCACGCAGTTTAGAGCCGTAAACACCTTTGCAGATCACATTTCAAGTCATTGGGATGATCCTCGTATGGACCTGAAACCTTAGTACCATCAAACCACAGTCTTTTACCAAATTTTAGTGCATTTATTATGTTTTTGAATTAGGAAAAACATCGACGGCTCACGCTAGCACTGAATGAACCTAGGGTGACCGATAGTGTTGCAATACATCATTTACTGGCGTAGATAGATTCTTGTGTACTAGCGTAGAGGAGAATCGCGCACTAGCAAAAAACTTGTGCAAGTGCACTTAGACTAGTTTAGGCTTGATAACTAGCATGTAACAATGTATATAGATGTGTGAGTGGCACAAAGAAACATGCACTAGCGCTAAGCTTGTGCTATGTAGCCAAAATGGATGTCTCTAGTCGCTTGAATGACACTGTTTTCTGAGTGCCTTAAATGCTCTTAGATGCCTCTAGGATGCAAGCTTAGGTGATAAAGAATAATGCTTAGAGCTTTGTGAAAAACGTAGGTCACATCGAATGAAAAGAATGTAGAATTCCTACAAAATACCTTAGTGAACTAGTTCTTAGTAGAATAAATGATGTTAATTTAATGTCTTTAGGGTTAATCATACCGGTCAAGATGATGACGGTGTGGATGGGTGCAATGATGAACTCATAGGCGCTCGTTGCGAGATTGATGAGCATGCACATTCACAAGAAGACTGGGATTAGCAAGGATTGATTAGTCCATATCTGACTGGACCATTGATTTGGACTCAGTCGGTCTTGCACATATTCCTCACATTACACTAGATAATGCCCTGATGACAGCCTTAGCAGAGAGATAAAGGTAGTGAGATCCACACTTTTAGATAATCCGACCGGCAAGTATGATGCAGTAAACCTGAGATAGAGGAAATATTGAAATGGATACTCAGAGTGCCACTTCAAGGAAGCTTGTATGTGATCTAAATAATGGGGATCACTTCTGATTCCTAACCTATTATTTGGGACGATGTTTTTGCATCGAGACACACCATATAAGGTTATCAGTCGATAGATATTTATGAGTGCTTCGAGGATTGATAGATTACATGGTTAAACCAAAATTTACTTGCAATGGCTCTTCTATCAGTTGAATCTAAACTAATGTAGACCTGCAGCAAGACTGGCACACTGAATGGTTTGATGGGACCTGTAATGCATACTGGATCTAGATATGGATGAAAGGACGTACTTCTACTTATGAAAAGTGTATCTTGGCCCACTTGTATTAGGATGTGAATGGTTGAATTTCCTACTAAGGTCAAAATCGAACCTAGTGATTAGGCACACTGGACTAAAATGGATCTGGGCAGTAGGATCATACTGAAGCAGGATGACAGGTTCCCATGGCAAGAAGGACTATGAGACCATTGAATTGTAGATGAGCCCTCCTAGGACGTGGATATGAGAGGTCATCGAAATGAAGATTGGGTCAACGACGATCAGACAGGGTCGACAATAACCTAGACTGGTTAGGGCTTGAACGAAAATGAGTGGGTTGAAATGAAGACCTGCGTATGATTACTTAGCGGCCCTGTAAGAGGTTTACTAGTGGCGTCCCTGATGACATTAGAGCTCAACACTATAGAGGTTGAGTGGCAACTATATATCATAATAGTAGCCGTAATTATATCACAAGAGTGGTATTGTGTTGACAAGGTATAAAGAAAACTTGGCAAATCTCTAAAGTCGATGCTCCAAGACTCTAAGAAGACACAAAGATGGGTACGTGCATAGGACACGCAAAGACATTTCATTTTGGGCCATGGATTAGACCACTAAAATCTCAAGATAGCTCATGATAGCTACAAATTATGTCATCCTTGCAGTGATGGATTGCATAGCAACAGGTGATAGACTTTATAGGGTACTACAATAGATCTGGATGGGTCGCCGTTGATCATGCCACATTACTTCCATTTGTGTCGGTATGATACCTTAGAGCTGCAATAGATGTGAGGTAAAGTAGCCCATGTAGCAACAAGATTAGGGTTTATAGGGACATGCTTTGATAGACATGGCTAGGGTTAGAACAACTTGAAGTGCTAATGTGTACCTGAGGGGTTATATGGAGTAAATAAGGGCCAGGGTTGATCACAACATTAAATGGGAGTGATTGAGAGCATCAACAATATCCTCATATGGAGACATATAGACCCCATAGCACCATGAATCCTCCATGAAGCCATTACAACAACATTTATAGGATGATTAGGGAACATACATGAGGGCCCATGGTACATATCCTAGACTCACCACCCAGAATATCTAGTCCTCACATTGCATGAGGTGGGGATGAATGGGATGGTGTTAAATGGGATGAATTGAATTTAGGAGGGAAAGTGGATAATTTGAAAAGATGATAGAGAGCGAACGCGAGGTAAAGAATAATGATACCAAAAATTGATGTCTACACGCATAGCTTTGTATTTATATGATTTCCTTGTTTGAATATAATTGACAATATGAAGGCCAACCCATAAGAAAACAAGATGCCCAAAAGAGGTGAGCAAGATACAAAGAGGTCAAGGGCTCCCAGAAGGACAGTGACGTTGGCATCCATGTTGGGCGCTAGTTTATAGAGTCATAAAAGATAAAGAAATAAAGCATCGACTGGGCTATAGGGTGTGAAAGACCAGAAAGAAGACTAGAGACAAAGAAAAAAGGCTAAAGATAGTTGTTAATTACTAGTTTTCTCATTTAGGAATCATATGAATGCAAGTATGTTGTTAGGACCTAGAAATGTACGCAAGTGCATGATTTTATGTCTACATTTGTCCCCACTTTATGTTGTTGAGTGAATACTTGATAACATAAAGTAGATAAGAGATACATACCTAATAACCTCGTAGAGTCTGATGGCGAGAGCGTGCCGTAGAGACAAGTGAAAGTGTGGAGTGAAAAAATTAAACGTGGAAGCTAAAAAAGAGAAAGTGACCCTAAGGGTGAAGTGTACGAGTTGTACAATGTTGTACCTATTGTTGTGTTTGATGTAGGGTTGTTTCTTGTTGTGTATTAAGGACAGACTTGCAAAAGAAAAGCAAAGAAGTAGTCAACTATGTGTATATGATTTTGTTTGCATAAGTATGTAGAAGTATGTGAAAAATGTGTAAAAAGGAAAGTGTGCACCTGATTTGTGAAGAGTGAAAATGATAGAAAATGTCTTGAACTATTATAGAAGAGCGAGTTTTTTGGGTGATCTCACGCCAAGAACAAATTTTTTAGGCAATCTCACACCACGATAAAAGAGTGTTGGGGAGATAGGTCTAGTTTTATTCTCCTTCCATGATTGCTTCCCAAATTTATACACCAATGCAGATGGTGTGATCCTGCTTTATTTTGTGTTTGTTCTAAGTTTGATCCAAGGAGAAAAAATGAGATAGAATGTATCTTGATTACCAGAGGAGTGTGCCTGTACTGTGAAAACTGGTTTGGTGTCGTTACGAGAAAGTAATTATAACTTCCCCTGGTCATAGGTTCCCAAGAAAGGTCACGAGCGCCCAAGCGCTAGTATCTATATTTGAGCACTGGTGTTTGTGTTGTGCTGATCACCCAAGTTAGAATTTGAGTCATTCTATAACTGTAGCTATGTTTCATTCTTGTATTGTGAAATCATATACTGAAGCTCTGAGCTGATGTATGGGGTGACTGATGAGTTGATTAAATCCCCTTTATAAACAACTCATCCTCTATACTTTTGTTAAGCCATTGAGACTATGTCCTTATATTTCCCAGTTATATTGTTGAACATTATCATCATAACCTGAACTTATGGCATGAATATTGATTAATATAGTTATGACTAGTTATCTTTATATTGTGGTATTTTGAGTATGCATTTAGTCTTTTGGTTTCAATAAGTTGATTGAATGATGTTTTGTGTGGTGCCACTCTTGTTTGCAAACAAATTGTTATATGCAACAACTTGTATGCAACAAAGGACTTACTTGCAGCAACCCGTCCACAACCAAACGGATACACCTACAACTAAGGAACCGCCTGCAGTCACTTGTCCATAGCCAAAGGACCTTCTCTTAGCAACTCGCTTGTAGCCAAAGGAGAACACCTACAACAAAGGATCCGTGATCATGAAGATCACTTGGAATGTGAATAATGAAACTTGTGTTTGTATGTTTTGTTGAAGAGGCAGTTATAACTGGGACATGAGAACTAGGAGAGAACTCAACAATAGATCTAATTATTTATTACAACTCACTGAAGAATTTATTGATCAGTTAAACATGTGATCTAAGGAACTTAATGGTTACTTGAGTTATGTGTTTGATATCTAAACACTTGTTAATTAATTTTGTTCCATGTGTTGGTACTCCTGTTAATCTATTTGAAGAACTTCCACTTGTTCTACGGAAGATCTTTTACGTAGTCTATTTGAACTCATAGTCAAATTCTTTTTCTCATGTATTACTATAATCGTGGAGTATAAGCGAAAGAGATTAAAATGTTGGAAGCATATGTAGAGATCTAGATGGAAAATTAGATAATAGAGGATACACAAATACATAAACTGATTTGCTCTTAAATGTAATCTTCATGCCAATTTAATATAATTATGAGTTTTATTCAGTTGCTTTTAGTTACAAACCTTAGGAGGGATTAACACCTAAGGCATGGCCCACTTGTGGTCTGCTAAATCCCTCCATAGTTTTGTTACTTTGTTTTACTAGATGAGTAGGTTAGCAAGCAATTTGTCTTCTTTATATGTATTCTGAATTTACAAGATTTACTTTCAATCATAGTGTTAAAAGCCATTTACTTCCAGTTCTAAGTTTTGTTTTGAGAATTGTACTTTGAAGCTTTCTTATTTTCAGTATAGTAGTGACAACTATTTCTTTCCATACCTCCTAAATGTTTTGAAATTGTGTATACAACACTGACATTATTGAAATTTTATGTCCATTGGTTTGATGACTGCATGGTAGTGAATTAGTGAACATTGAATTAATTGTTGCAAGTTAATTTCCACCACCATTTTTGGCATCGTTGCTAGGGATACTGCCAAGTTATAAGTTTTTTGAGAGGTTTTACATTTCATAGGAACAATTTAGGTTTAGGAAATTTCACCTCCACCCCCCACCCCGCCACTAATTCTTGTTGATTGAGTTGAGCTAGTTGATGCATGCACCATCCAAGAGATGCCCATGGTAGATTCTTACCCAATCTGCAAGTAGCACAAATTTCTATATGTGATTATGAAGAAGACATACTTTCCTCTTTACAAGGATTGTTGTTAGAAGATCCCCCTTTAAGTGAAAGTTTTGAAGTTGTTCTTGATCAACCAGACATGGTAGAAGAAGTAAACCAAAATGTTAAAGACAGTGTAACTACCTTTGTGTAGTGCCCACTCTCCTTTGACACTATTGAGATACTGATCCTGACACTATTGATCATATTTAGGATATTATTATGTTTTGATGTAGTATGATGTATCAAGGATTATTATGGACACTATTATGTTTTGATTAGTATGATGGTTAGATGTTAGACTATGGATTAATATTGATCTGGATTCAGTTATTATGTTTGAGGATCATTGAGACATTATTATTATTATGTGGATGATGATATACTAGTTGACATGAATAGATTATTGATGTTGATTTTAGACATGTGACATTGATATTATGAATAGCTCTAGTATAGAAATCTATTGGATGATGATATAGTTACAAATTGAATTTAAATGATAAATGTTAAATTCTTGATAATGCTGTGATTTGGATTTAATAATTGTATGTTGCTTATATCATTTGGATGTTCTGATATGGCCACGAGGCCGAAGGAGGTATTTTACATTTTACAGGTTAAAATCACAACAATGTCAGGGGACTGGAGACTAACCATATTGGAATTCAGTGTGAAATCAACAAGGTCACCATGACAACTATATTGATTTGTGTGTTGTGTTGTGTTAGGATTCCATTATTGTGACCATGGGGCATATGTGTGTGTGGTTATTATGTGTTCCCTTTTTATTTATTGTTGTGTGTATTTTATTTTGTAATGTGCTTTTATTTTAATTATTTAAATATGATAGTATTATGTGGGAGACATATAGTTAAAATTTAATTAAATTAAATGGGATGTGGAATGTGAAATTAAATGTTTTTGCTTTGGTTGAAAATGAAATTTGATATATAGATATTTTTATAACCTTATGGTAATTAAATAAATCTTATGTCAAAAGGTTGTCATAAATAAATGTCATAGAAGTTAATACATTTTAGAAGAGTGTGTAAGTTACCAAGTATGGGTTGTGTAAGAATTTGTAAGAGGTTGTAAGGCTGATTTTGGAAGGTCAAATACTCCTTCCACTTTGAAATTCGAATTTGGCCTTGAAAGAAAAATTTGGAAGCTTGTGGGACAAGTTAAACTTGTCCCACACCTCTCAAAAACCTCCACCAACCATGATTATAATTTTAGAGTCAAAAGAAACTTATTTTATTATGTTTTGACATGATTTTATGAATGAAGTGATTGCACTTGTCTTATAAATTTTAAATGTATTTTCCTTTTGGGTATGGGTTGAGTTTGTGTATGTAAGTAATTTTGTCTTTCACGTTTATTATGATATATTTGCATTTGATGTGAGTTCTTTTTGGGATGAGGAAAAATGATTTGGCATCCCACTTGGAATCCACATCATCCTCCTCCATCCTCTCCTTTAAAATTGAATTTATTCCTCATTTTGAGGTTGTTGAAACTTTGCCATTTGCTTCTTGGGGTCAAATTTTCTCTTGCATTGGGAGCTTGTCCTTGTGGAAGGAGCTTGGACTGATTTGCATGCTTGCATTGCTGTTTTGGGACTGATTTGTGCAACAAAGAAACAACTGTTTGAAAGCAAATCTCTATTATGGAGAGGTAGGCTCTCATTCCTATAAATTGTTGTTTTTTTTTTTCCTTCTTGCATGCAAAATATTGAATGGTATTGTGTTTGCATTCTTTGAGGGATGGGTAGAATGCCTAGGACATGGTGTAAAAAGAGAAGACTATGGGGTTTCAAATGGGGGGGCATAAGGGATTGCCATTGGCATTGGTTCTTTATGGAGGGAGTGTTGGTTTGGGATCCACCTAGGAATGGAAATAGCTTGCATTTCCTACTTTTGGGGGGGGGGCATAAGGAGGGGTTGGGAGATATAAGGTTTATAGGATTTGATTGTGTTTATGGCAGTTTGCTTTTGGTGGATGCCCAATTCCAATATGGGAGGCATAAGGAGACCCCCATAGATCTTGCTCTTGTTGGCTTGCTTGCTTGGAGAACGAGCCTTTGTTTAATTGGAATTGCTTGTTGTAGTTGAGAACTACACCTCATTGTTGTGTTTTTTTATAATTGTGAAAATATATGCTTGTATGTGGAGAAGACTTGTTACTATGTGTTGATGTTCATGCTCCATTTCAATTTGGTTAGGGCTCGGGGTCCAATGGGAAAAGATGGCTTCTCTTTTCCCATTGGATGTCTTGGCTGGGTGGAGAGCGTTGCCTTTCCCCCTTCCTTGTTGTGATCAAAAGATGAAAGAAGAAGAAAACAACATGCTGCTGTTTGGAGAAAGAAGAAAACAATTTTGAAAGTCCTATTTTCTTGATAAAATTGAATGTAACCCTTCCCACTTAGAGTGGATGAATGTAATTGATGTTGAAATGTGAGATGTTACCTTGTAATTGGAAGTTGTAATTGAATTGAGAAATGTATTATTTGTTTTACCTTGGGAAGATAATGTAATTGATATTCATACTTGTAATTTTGAAATTTGAAATCAAATCAAATTGGAAAGGAGTTCGATTGTAAAGCTATTTGACCTCTCAATAAAGGATGACATCGATTCTTTTAATTCTGTTGGAATGTGCATACTAGATTGTATTGAATGTTTTGAATTACATTTGCTGTTTGAAATGGTATCCCCGTCGAAAAAGAAAATGTGCGAAGAATAAAGGACAACATTTTATTTCCTTATTTTATTGTCAAATTTAGATATCAAAATGGTTCCATGTACTTTGAGTAATAAATTAGAGCAATAGAATGTTACAGATCAGAATTGAAAATGCTTCCACTTTGGGAAATTATAAATTGACCTTTAAATTGTTAGTAATTGAATTCTGTTTTCTTTAGAATTTGGCACCGGAATTAATTCATTAAATGCACAGTTCAGATTCATAACTAAAATTAAGGAACGAGACAAGGAAATTTATATGTATTAAGGTTTAGAAACCTTGTGGAAACGCAACAATTAAAATGATCATCAAGAACTTCATCAAACTAGATTTTGAACTTGCATAATAGATTTCCTATAAAAAGATGCATAATATATCAATTGTAACACAATACATAATTTGAACCTGGAAAAAACTCTTTAACACACCCATTATCATCCCTCCATATTCAATTTACATGTTGAGGAGAAAGGGAATCAAAATTGAATGAAACTTGTAAGTTTGAAAAAAACTGTCAGTTTTAAAATTATAAACCCTGCAGATTGATTTCTTAAAATTTACCCTCTAAAATATTCCAAATTCTAAAATTGATGTTTTCTGTGCAAAGAGGACTCTAATAGCTTTCCGGAAAGTCCTTGTTTGCCTAAAATGGAGTTTCCTATCAAAAGTTATGGCCATTTGAAGTTTTACTTCAAAATGGCCATCCCAAACCAAAAATGAAATAATTCGACCTTAGAAAAAAATAAATTTTGAACTTTGGAAAAATTTCCTAAAAATTTCCGCAGTCCCACCACCCTCTCATCCTATCATAAGTTGCCACGTGGCACCTTGGAGGAGCGGGTCCTTAATAAAAACTTAAAATATTGAAAATTTTACCTTGGGAAAATTTTCCCAATTTTCCCCGCAACGCCGCGGACCCAAACCAATCACGTGCTGACACGTGGCAGGGGGTACGCGGATCAAAACATAAAAATTAACCTTTTTTTGCATTTGGATTCAATTTTCTAGCCGCAACCCGTAGCCCCGCACCAATCACGTGTTGACACGTGGCAGGGAGGGCCCGAGGATTTAGAATTGAAAACTTAACATTTTACACTTTTGGAAAAATTTCATTTTTTCCTCCACCGACCCGCATCCCTGCAGCCAATGGGGTGTTGACATGTGTCCCCATGGGTGTGCAGGTCCACGCAATTCTTTTAACCTTTTTGTCCCTTGGGAGAAAAATTCAAATTTCCTACGTCGGCCCGCGACCAATCACAAAGCGCCACGTGGCAATTTACGCAAGCGCGGAGGCACGGAGGAAAATTTTCCTTCGAAAAATTGAAAACTTGGTTTTGTGAATTTTTTTATGTTTTTCCCCCATGACCCGCCGGCATGAGTGAATCACGTGATGACACATGACATTTAGAAAATTTTCCCAATTTTCTCCCTAACCCCGCGGACCTCTAAGGGAAACTTTTCCCCTAAAACTTCACCCGGCCATAACTTGAGTTTTACAAGGAGTTAGGAGGACTTATTTATATGGTTGGAAAGGTAAGGAAATTTCCTATCCATTGAGCCTAGTTTAAGAAAGTTTTTATAACTCTAAGTGTATGAAAAATCCAATTGAAGTTTAGGTCTTGATAGAGAGCAGGCCTGGGGATAAATTTCTCCCTGAACCTTAGTAAAACTTGTAACCTCCAAATTGGAACCTTGTAAACTTGTTATAAGATAAAAATTGAAATATTGTGTTTGGTTAATCAGAATCTATTCCGGAACCTATTTAGTTTCAAACTAGTATCTTGCTACTTGTTTGTAGACCCTTCTTATAAAAAAAAATTATTCCATAATTTTCCTAGTTGTTTCTTGGTCTCAAGTGGTAGTTGAAGCGGGCATTACACTTGGTATCATATCAGTGGTTCAAAAACTTGGACCATTGGGCACACTTGAAACAAATAGACTTGAAACCTAAAACTAGCAAATTAATAATCTAGAAAACAAAACTGTTTGAAAATTGTTCATGTTAGTAAACTTAGAAAACTGAAGGAAACTCAAGGTAATGAACTAACTCCCACTCTGGTTTGTGCAGGGAGCTCAGACGGAGCAAGAGGAACATTCACAGAGACTTAGAGTCACCACCACCACCACCTCCACCACCACCGTCACCACCACCAGACCAGGGTTTAGCAGCTATCCTACCACAGATTTTATAGACCCTTTAGGATGTTAATGCTGCCATACGTGGAGGATCAGTAGAAGGGCACTCAGGCAGGCAGGATAGAGTTACTTCTATAGAGGGACATGTAACTCCTCTAATCAGTGAGGAGGATGGAGGAGAGAATTTTCATGTAGATTCATTCAGAGTAGATTCACCATCTAGGAGGCAGGATGACAGAGTTCTGGAGCGTAGAGAGAGGTCTCAGAGCCCTAGGCTTAGGGATGAATTTGTGGAGAGACCTAAAGGCCATTAGACCACAAATGCGGATCACATCAGGGAGATCCTGAAGCTTAGGCCCTCACATTATTCAGGTGACATAGGGGGATTCCAGGCAGAGGTCTGGGTTGGTTAGCTTGAGCGGTTGTTTCAAGCTTTGCCCTTGTTCTAGCAACACGAAAGCTCATGTTGCGATCCATCTACTGAAAGATGGAGCTGGAGTATGGTGGAGGACAGAGGAGCAAAAGCTCCATATAGATTCATAGACAATCACTTGGGAGCTATTTAAGGAGAGATTCAGGAGCAGATACTTGCCACAGAGATTTATATAATAGAGGATCGATGAGTTCCACGATCTTCGACAGGCTTCCCTTATAATGGCCGAGTATGAGAGTACGTTCCTGGACCTACTTGAGTACGTTGAATACATGCATGATGAGCAGTTGCAGATTCATAGGTTCATCCGGGGCCTTAATATAGACATTGGAGGTACAGTTCAGATCCACTGCCCACAGACATTAGTAGAGGCCGTTGAGAAGGCCTACATTGCAGAGGAGACTCGGGGTAAAACCCAGCAGGCTAGAGACTGAGTCAAGAGCCGTATTCAACAGTTACAGGATAGCAGATCGAGGGGGTCAGCTCCTCCTAATCGTGGTGGTCATCATCCTTCGTAGTCACCATTCAAACCATAGCAACAGCAGCAGTCTTGCCCACCTTTTAGGCCTCCTCAGAGAGCTGATGCACAGAGAGGTCGGAGCATGGGGCCTCCTAGGGGCCCCACCAGGACACAAGGTGGAGCTAGAGCTCAGTCGATAGGAGCTTGACCATAGAGGCCACAACAGACTATAGCTAGATCATTAGGATCCATGGCACCTACCTCTAGGGCACCTTCTGGCAGTGCCGCTCCTTGGAGAGGTTTGGGTGGTTGTTTCAGGGGTGGAGCAGTGGGACACTTTTGGAGAGATTGCCCCCAAAACCCTAATAAGGGTAACGCACCCATCTCAGAGCCTACAGTCGGAGACATGGGGTGGATTCAAAGGATCTACGCAGCTGTTGAGAACCGCCAGGCTGAGCACTAGAGCATGGTCACTGAGACCCCAGGTAGTATTGGAGGTGTTCCTGCCTCCATATTGTTTGACTATGGGTCTTCTGATTCATTTATTGCACCATCCTTAGTAGAGCAATGCAGGCTGGTGCTGTTAGACAAGGTCATAGTTGGCTTCAGGAGCCAAGGTCTCTATAGAATCCTTAGTAAAGGAGTGTGTTGTTAACTTGGGACCTTTCACCACCACTTTAGATCTCCACATACTTCCTTTGGGCTCGTATGGAGTCATTTTAGGCATGGATTGGTTATCTGCACATAGGGCCAAGATGGATTGCTATCATAAGACTATATCTTATGCAGATGATCTTGGAGTTGAGTCAGTGATTTTTGGGGTCAGGAGACCCATTTCTGTTTGCACTATCTCCGCTATGCAGCTCAAGCGGTGTGTGCGACGGGGTTGTCAAATGTATGCAGTCACAGTCAGTGACATGATAGAGGATGGGTCTAGTGGGCCATTGCTAGATGACCATCCCATTTTGAGAGAGTATGCAGATGTGTTTCCAGGGGAGCTACCAGGGATGCCACCCCCATGTGAGATTGATTTCCATATTGATCTGGTTCCAGGAGCAGAGCCTATCTCACAAGCTCCTTATCGGATGACCACCCCAGAGCTCTGCGAGCTCAAGTTGCAGCTAGAGGGCCTTCTAGAGAAAGGCCTTATCTCTCCTAGTGTATCCCCTTGGGGTGCACCGGTTATATTTGTTAAGAAGAAGGATGGATCCTTGCGGTTGTGCATAGACTACCACCAGCTGAATAAGGTAACGATCAAGAATCTTTATCCCCTGCCTCGCATTGATGACTTGTTTGATCAAATGAAGGGGGCCACGGTGTTCTCTAAGATTGATCTCAAGTCAGGGTACCATTAGTTGAGGATTACGGAGATAGACATTCATAAGACTACTTTTCATACGAGGTATGGGCACTATGAGTTGACAGTGGTGCCTTTTGGTTTGACGAATGCCCCCACAGTGTTTATGAGTTTGATGAATGGGGTATTTAGGGCCTTTCTAGAGCACTTCATGCTCATCTTTCTTGATGACATTCTGATTTACTCACGTATGCGTGAGGAGCACGAGAGGCACCTTCGTCAGGTTCTTTAGTGTCTTCGTGAGCAGCAACTTTACGGGAACTTGGAGAAGTGTGCTTTCTTTCAGTCAGAGGTTTAGTACTTGGGTCATATCATCTCAGGGGAAGGTATCGCAGTCGATCCTTCCAAGATTAGAGCCATTATAGATTGGCCAACACCCACTATAGTGATAGAGGTGCACAACTTCATGGGGTTATCAGGGTATTATAGGAGATTTGTGTAGGACTTCTCTCAGATAGCACACCCCATCACTTCCCTTTAGCAGAAAGGGAAGAAGTTTGTTTGGTCAGACAGGTGTGAGCAGGCCTTCAGGACACTAAAGGAATATCTCACTACAACACCCATTCTTGCAGTGCCAGATCCACAGGGTGAGTTCTTTGTTTGTATAGATGCTTCTTTAGCAGTGCTTAGAGGTTTGTTGATGCAGGATGGTAGGGTTGTAGCTTTTGAGTCTTGCAAACTCAAGGATCATGAGCTTAATTATCCTACCCATGATCTTGAGCTTGCGGCAATTGTGCATGATTTGGTTAGATGGAGACATTTTCTTCTTGGACAGAGATTCACACTTAGGACAAACCATTTGAGTCTTCACCACCTCTTCACGTAGCCCAATCTAAACGCTCGTCAGAGGCGTTCGATGGAGTTGCTTTGTGAGTACGACATGGAGATAGAGCATTTGAAGGGGAAGGAGAATGTGGTTGCAGAAACCCTCAGCAGACGGAGGCATTTGAGCATGGCTACTTCAGTGAGCATAGATTTACGGAGCCAGATTCTTTAACAACTTCCCCTTGACAATTTTTACATTGCAGCTCGAGTAGAGATTAATTCCCAGAGCCCCCTTGAGGGGAAATTTGATGGTTTCTCTCTAGAGGCAAATGGTCTTCTCAGGCATAGAGGTCGGATATATGTTCCTAGAGATGGAGGCTTGAGGCAAGGCATCTTGACAAAGGCACATCATGCACCCTATTCAGCCCATCCTGGGGTGAAGAAGATGCACGCCACCTTGAGACAATTATATTACTGGAGAGGACTTTGCAGGACGTGGATCAGTTTGTGTCACGCTGCTTAGAGTGCCAAAAAGTGTAGGGCAAGTATCAGCATCCAGCTGGCCTTCTTTTTCCTCATGTTATACCGGAGTGGAAATGGGACACCATTTCCATGGATTTCATTGTTGGGTTGCATATGTCGAGATATCACCACGACGCCATCATGGTCACGGTTGATAAATTAACAAAAGTAGCTCACTTTTCTCCGGTGAAGACCACGTATAAAGCTAGTGCAGTGGCACGAGTTTACTTGGATGAGATTGTCAGGTTGCACGGGATTCCACGGAAGATCATTTATGACCACGATCCTTTGTACACTTCCCATTTCTGGACCACCATGCAGTATGTTCTCGGGACAAAGATTAACTTCAGCACAGCTTATCACCTAGAGACAGATGGACAGACTGCGAGGGTGAATCAGATTTTGGAGGACATGCTCAGGATGTACGTGATGGATCACCAAGTGAAATGGGAGGAGTATCTGTATCTTGTGGAGTTTGCCTACAATAATAGTTTCCAGAGTTCTATAGGCATGGCCCCTTTCCAGGCCTTGTATGGTAGGGAGTGCAGGACACCCCTTAGCTGGGATAGATTGGAGGATAGAGTATCTCTCAGACCAGCTCTTTTGCAGCACATGGAGCAGCAGGTAGTGTTGATCAGGCATAGATTACAGGAGGCACAGGATAGACAGAAGAAGTATGTTGATTAGTGTAGGACCGAGCGTAATTTTGATGTGGGCATGAAGGTATTCCTTCATGTTAGGCCACATAAGAGCTTGATCCGTTATGGAAAAGGTTCTAAGTTAGCTCCTCGGTTCATTGGACCTTTTGAGATTTTGGAGCGTATTAGCCCGTTGGCCTACCATCTAGCATTGCCACCCAACTTGTCTCACGTACATGATGTGTTTCATGTTTTTGTTCTTAGGAGATATATCACATATTTTTCTCATGTGCTGGATTGGACATCATTGTAGGTGCAGGATCAGGGACAATTGATGGTGGAGCCCATTCGTATCATAGATCGCAGGACCCTGGGCCTTCGAGGCAGAGAGATTGATCAGGTACGGGTGCAGTGGGACAGATATGACGAGATTACAGCCACTTGGGAGGATGCTACTATTTTACGAGCGTAGTTTTCACATTTGTTCCAGTGACTTCTAGGAGGAAGTCAAGTCTAAGGGGAGGGGGATGTAGTGCCCACTTTCCTTTGACACTGTTGAGATACTGATCCTGACACTATTGATCATATTTTGGATATTATTATGTTTTGATGTAGTATGATGTATCAGGGATTATTATGGACAATATTATGTTTTGATTAGTATGATGGTTAGATGTTAGACTATGGATTAATATTGATCTGGATTCAGTTATTATGCTTGAGGGTCATTGAGACATTATTATTATTATGTGAATGATGATATACTAGTTGACATGGATAGATTATTGATGTTGATTTTAGACATGTGACATTGATATTATGAATAGATCTAGTATAAAAATCTATTAGATGATGATATAGTTGCAAATTGAATTTAAATGATAAATGTTAAATTCTTGATAATGCTGTGATTTAGATTTAATAATTGTATATTCTTTATATCATTTGGATGTTCTGATATGGCCATGAGGCCGAAGGAGGTATTTTACATTTTGCAATTTAAAATCACAACAATGTTGGGGGACTGGAGACTAACCATATTGGAATTCAGTGTGAAATCAACAAGGTCACCATGGCAACTATGTTGATTTGTGTGTTGTGTTGTGTTTAGGATTCCATTTTTGTGACCATGGGGGCAGATGTGGTGTGTGGTTATTATGTGTTCCCTTTTTATTTATTGTTGTGTTTTTTAATTTTGTAATGTGCTTTTATTTTAATTATTTAAATATGATAGTATTATGTGGGGAGGACATATAGTTAAAATTTATTACATTAAATGGATGTGGAATGTGAAATTAAATGTTTTTGCTTTTGGTTGAAAAAATGAAATTTGATATATAGATATTTTTTATAACCTTATGTAATTAAATAAGATCTTATGTCAAAAGGCCTGTCATACAATAGAATGTCATAGAAGTTAATTGCATTTTAAGAAGAGTGTGGTAAGTTCTACCAAGTATGGGTTGTGTAAGAATTTGTAAGAGGTTGTAAGGATGATTTTGGAAGGTCAACACTCCTTCCACTTTGAAATTCGAATTTGGCCTTGAAGGACAAATTTGGAGGCTTGTGGGACAAGTTAAAACTTGTCCCACACCTCTCAAAAACCTCCACCAACCATGATTATAATTTAGAGTCAAAAGCAACTTATTTTATTATTATGTTTGACATGATTTATGAATGAAGTGATTGCACATGTCTTATAAAATTTAAATGTATTTTCCTTTTGGGTATGGGTTGAGTTTGTGTATGTAAGTAATTTGTCTTTCACATTTATTATGATGTATTTGCATTTGATGTGAGTTCTTTTTGGGATGAGGAAAAATATGTGGCATCCCACTTGGAATCCACATCATCCTCTCCTTTAAATTGTATTTCTTCCTCATTTGGAGGTTGTTGAAACTTTACTATTTGCTTCTTGGGGTCGAATTTTCTCTTGCATTGGGAGCTTGTCCTTGTGGAAGGAGCTTGCGACGATTGAATGCTTGCATTAATGGTTTGGTCTGATTTGTGCAACAAAGAAACAAACTATTTTGAAAGCCAAATCTCCATTATCGGAGAGGTAGGCTCTCATTCCTATAAATTGTTCTGTTTTTTTCCTTCTTGCATGTAAACGATTGAATGTATGTGTTTGCATCTTTGAGGGATGGGTTTTAGAATGCCTAGACATGGTTTGTAAATTGTAAAAAAGAGAAGAATGGGGTGTTGTCAAATGGGGGGGCATAAGGGATTGCCATTCAATATTTTTCTCAGGGCTGGTTTGGACATCATTGTAGGTGCAGGATACAGGGACAATTGGATGGTGGAGCCCATTTCGTATAGAGAGAGAAAGGAAAAGCGGGAAGGCGAACACACCCGGAATGAGAAGTGAGAAGGGAAGGGGGGGTGGAAAAAGGGGGAAACCAACTCACTCAATTGGGCCCCCCCTCTCTAGCTCTTACCCCCCTCCCCCCCCCCCCCCCCCCCCCCCCCCCCCCCCCACCTCCGATATGACGAATTACAGCCACTTGGGAGCTGTACTATTTTACGAGCGTAGTTTTAACATTTGTTCCAGTGACTTCTTTTTATAGGAGGAAGTCAAGTCTAAGGGGAGGGGGATGTAGTGCAACTTTCCTTGACACTGTTGAGATACTGATCCTGACATATTGATCATATTTTGGATATTTTATGTTTTGATTGTAGTATGAGGTATCAGGGATTATGAGCGAAAATATTATGTTGTGATTAGTATGATGGTTAGATGTTAGACTATGGATTAAATATTGATATAGGATTCAGTTATTATGCTTGAGGAGTCATGAGACATTATTATTATTATGTGAATGATGATCTACTATTGGACATGAGATAGATATTGATGTTGATTTAGACCATTGTGCCATTGATATTATGAATAGATCTAGTATCAAAAGCTATTAGATGATGCTTTATAAAGTGTGCCAAAATTGAATTGAAATGTAAATGTTAAATTCTTGATAATGCTGTGATTTAGATTTAATAATTGTCTATTCTTTATATCATTTGGATGTTCTGATATGGCCATGGGCCGACGGCAGGATGTATTTACATTTTGCAATTTAAAATCACAACAATGTTGGGGGACTGGAGACTAACCATATTGGAATTCAGTGTGAAATCAACAAGGTCACCATGGCAACTATGTTGATTTGTGTGTTGTGTTGTGTTAGGATTCCATTTTTGTGACCATGGGGCATATGTGTGTGTGGTTATTATGTGTTCCCTTTTTATTTATTGTTGTGTGTATTTTATTTTGTAATGTGCTTTTATTTTAATTATTTAAATATGATAGTATTATGTGGGAGACATATAGTTAAAATTTAATTAAATTAAATGGGATGTGGAATGTGAAATTAAATGTTTTTGCTTTGGTTGAAAATGAAATTTGATATATAGATATTTTTATAACCTTATGGTAATTAAATAAATCTTTATGTCAAAAGGCTGTCATAAATAAATGTCATAGAAGTTAATGCATTTTAGAAGAGTGTTGTAAGTTACCAAGTATGGGTTGTGTAAGAATTTGTAAGAGGTCTGTAAGGATGATTTTGGAAGGTCAAACACTCCTTCCACTTTGAAATTCGAATTTGGCCTTGAAGGACAATTTGGAGGCTTGTGGGACAAGTTAAACTTGTCCCACACCTCTCAAAAACCTCCACCAACCATGATTATAATTTTAGAGTCAAAAGCAACTTATTTTATTATTATGTTTTGACATGATTTTATGAATGAAGTGATTGCACATGTCTTATAAATTTTAAATGTATTTTCCTTTTGGGTATGGGTTGAGTTTGTGTATGTAAGTAATTTTGTCTTTCACATTTATTATGATGTATTTGCATTTGATGTGAGTTCTTTTTGGGATGAGGAAAAATGATGTGGCATCCCACTTGGAATCCACATCATCCTCTCCTTTAAAATTGTATTTCTTCCTCATTTGGAGGTTGTTGAAACTTTACTATTTGCTTCTTGGGGTCGAATTTTCTCTTGCATTGGGAGCTTGTCCTTGTGGAAGGAGCTTGGACTGATTTGCATGCTTGCATTACTGTTTTGGGTCTGATTTGTGCAACAAAGAAACAACTATTTGAAAGCAAATCTCCATTATGGAGAGGTAGGCTCTCATTCCTATAAATTGTTGTTTTTTTTCCCTTCTTGCATGTAAAATATTGAATGGTATTGTGTTTGCATTCTTTGAGGGATGGGTAGAATGCCTAGGACATGGTGTAAAAAGAGAAGACTATGGGGTTTCAAATGGGGGGCATAAGGGATTGCCATTGGCATTGGTTCTTTATGGAGGGAGTGTTGGTTTGGGATCCACCTAGGAATGGAAATAGCTTGCATTTCCTACTTTTGGGGGGGGGGCATAAGGGATAAATTTGGGGCGGACATAAGGAGGGGTTGGGAGATATAAGGTTTATGGGATTTGATTGTGTTTATGGCGGTTTGCTTTTGGTGGATGCCCAATTCCAACATGGGAGGCATAAGGAGACCCCATAGATCTTGCTCTTGTTGGCTTGGAGAAGGAGCCTTTGTTTGATTGGAATTGCTTGTTGTAGTTGAGAACTACACCTCATTGTCGTGTTTCTTTATAATTGTGAAAATATATGCTTGTATGTGGAGAAGCCTTGTTGCTATATGTTGATGTTCATGCTCCATTTCAATTTGGCTGGGGCTCGGGGGCCAATGGGAAAATATGGCTTCTCTTTTCCCATTGGATGTCTTGGCTGGGTGGAGAGCGTTGCCTTTCCCCCTTCCTTGTTGTGATCAAAAGATGAAAGAAGAAGAAAACAACATGCTGCTGTTTGGAGAAAGAAGAAAACAATTTTGACAGTTCTCTTTTCTTGATAAAATTGAATGTAACCCTTCCCACTCAGAGTGGATGAAAGTAATTGATGTTGAAATGTGAGAGGTTACCTTGTAATTGGAAGTTGTAATTGAATTGAGAAATGTATTCTTTGTTTTACCTTGGGAAGATAATGTAATTGATATCCATACTTGTAATTTTGAAATTTGAAATCAAATCAAATTGGAAAGAAGTTTGGTTGTAAATCTATTTGACCTCTCAATAAAGGATGGCATTGATTCTTTTAATTCTGTTGGAATGTGCATACTAGATTGTATTGAATGTTTTGAATTACATTTGCTGTTTGAAATGGTATCCCTGTCAAAAAAGAAAATGCGTGAAGAATATAGGACAACATTTTGTTTCCTTTTTTTATTTTCAAATTTAGATATCAAAATGGTACCATGTACTTTGAGTAATAAATTAGAGCAATAGAATGTTACAGATCAGAATTGAAAATGCTTCCACTTTGAGAAATTGTAAATTGACCTTTAAATTATTAGTAATTGAATTCGGTTTTCTTTGGAATTTGGCACCGGAATTAATTCATTAAATGCATAGTTCAGATTCATAACTAAAATTAAGGAACGAGACAAGGAAATTTATATGTATTAAGGTTTAGAAACCTTGTGGAAACGCAACAATTAAAATGATCACCAAGAACTTCATCAAACTAGATTTTGAACTTACATAATAGATTTCCTATCAAAAGATGCATAATATATCAATTGCAACCCAATAAATAATTTGAACCTAGAAAACACTCTTTAACACACCCATGATCATCCCTCCATATTCAATTTACATGTTGAGGAGAAAGGGAATCAAAATTGAATGAAACTTGTAAGTTTGAAAAAAACTGTAAGTTTTAAAATTATAAACCCTGCAGATCGATTTCTTAAAATTGACCCTCTAAAATTTACCAAATTCTAAAATTTATGTTTTCCGTGCAAAGAGGAACCTGAGAGCTTTTCGGACAGTCCTCGTTTGCCTAAAATAGAGCTTCCTATCAAAAGTTATGGCTATTTGAAGTTTTACTTCAAAATGGCCATCCCAAACCAAAAATGAAATAATTCGACCTTAGAAAAATTTAAATTTTGAACTTTGGAAAAATATCCTAAAAATTTCCGCAACCCTAGCACCCTCTCATCCTATCATAAGTTGCCACATGGCACCTTGGAGGAGCGGGCCCTTAATAAAAACTTAAAATATTGAAAATTTTGCCTTGGGAAAATTTTCCCAATTTTCCCCGCAACGCTGCGGCCCCCAACCAATCACAGGATGACACGTGGCAGGGGGTGCGCGGATCAAAACAAAAAACTTAACCTTCTTTGCATTTGGAAAAATTTCACTTTTCTTGCCGCAACCCTGTGGCCCCGCACTAATCACGTGCTGACACGTGGCAGGGAGGGCCCGAGGATTTAGAATTGAAAACTTAACATTTTACACTTTTGGAAAAATTTCACTTTTTCCTCCGCCGACCCGCATCCCCGCAGCCAATGGGGTATTGACACATGTCCCCATGGGTGTGCAGGTCCATGCAATTCTTTTAACCTTTTTTCCCCTTGGGCGAAAAATCTAAATTTCCTCCGCCAGCCCACGACCAATCACAAAGTGCCACGTGGCAATTTGCGCAAGCGCAGAGGCACGGAGGAAAATTTTCCTTTGGAAAATTGAAAACTTGGTTTTGGGAAAAATTTCATGTTTTTCCCCCACGACCCATTGGCCCGAGCGAATCACGTGATGACATGTGGCATTTAAATTTTTTTCCCAATTTTCTCCCTAACCCCGCGGACATCAAAGGGAAACTTTTCCCCTAAAACTCCACCCAACCATAACTTGAGTTTTACAAGGAGTTGGGAGGACTTATTTATATGGTTGGAAAGGTAAGGAAATTTCCTATCCATTGAGCCTAGTTTAGGAAAGTTTTTATAACTCTAAGTGTGTGATAAATCTAGTTGAATTTTAGGGCTCGATAGAGAGCAGGCTTGGGGATAAATTTCTCCCTGAACCTTAATAAAACTTATAACCTCCAAATTGGAACTTTGTAAACTTGTTATAAGATAAAAATGGAAATCTTGTGTTTGGTTAATCAGAATCTATTCCGGAACCTATTTAGTTTCAAACGAGTATCTTGCTACTTTTTTATAGACCCTTCTTATAAAAAAAAAATTATTCCATAATTTTCCTAGTTATTTCTTGGTCTCAAGTGGTAGTTGAAGCGGGCATTACACTTTGAGTTTTCCATTTCCAACAATGATGAACTTGTTGCCATGAAGAATATTTCTCCATCAACCCTTCCTAACTTCCATGGATCCATAACTGAAGACCCAAACACCTTTTTGTTCGAGTTTGATGTTCTATGTAAGAGTAATGATTATACCACCGATGCACATAAACTGAAATTATTTCTTGTTACACTCAAGGATGCAACATTGAGATGGTTCATGTGTTTAGGAAGAGATGTTGTTACCACCTTGGCATAAATGAAGGAGAAGTTTCTCACTAAGTACCAGGACTACTGTAGGCCAAGTAGATGTTAGCATATGGATTTGCATGCATACAAATGACATGCAACAGTGTGGGAACGAAGTCCCTCCTCAATGAAGGTGAGGTTGCCTTTATTGAAAACCAAAACTATATTTACATCTGTACATTAAAAATTGTATGTGGGGGGTGTTTTGGAACATCAATGGAAAGAAAAAGTGAATGAGGGGGATGGAATGGAATGAAGGAAAGAAATGGAAAGGAATGAATAAAAGGAACATGCAAGAGTTAGGTAAAACAAAGCCTAATATTGCACGAAGAGGAAAGAGGAATAACTAACACAAATAAAACGGAGTTTGAGTTAGCTAAACAAGAATATGTAAAAGGGAACACACATAAGCAAGTAGATAATCAAAGCTTGATCATTGTGAACTAGAACAACAGATTAATAACGTTGACAATAAAATCAAAGACAATATTTGCATGCAAGATTCAAACACTAACATCTAATGAACATAAGAACATCAAATGCTATAAGAGACAATGAATGGGACACAAAGTTCATATTTTATTAACTCAAAAATGTCTTCTCAAAAGAACACAAAGTTTCTTCCTGAAACAAAGCTTGCACACAAAAGTATTTCTTCTCCTCTCTCAAAGACATCTTATCAAATGAGCCCCCCACCTTCTTCTATAACCCAAAAGTTTGTTACAAAGTAGTTAAGGGTTTAACATGATCATTAAATAAGGCACTTAAGTGACCTTTGACTTTTACTAACCAACTTTATTAAAGATAACCAAAAATAGAAATCACTTAAGTTACCCACAGTTTCTGAAAACAAATAACAACATCCTTTTCCTTCAGAATCTACTTTTTAAAATTTACAATAATAACCAGTGCTTTATCCATTGAAATGGGGTCCACCTATCTCAAGCGTATGAGAAATGGACTCTTCCACTTCGTTAGATACCAAGAAAATTATCCCCCTGAACCACCGGTGAAATTCGGATCTGCCGCTTTTGCCAGTTGAAAGGATCTAAACCTTCCCAAAGTTTCAAACATTTGTTCTTCTTCTGGAGGTTCATTTGGTCAAAGAATAGCCTCACAAAATACCTGCAATTCAAGAATCCTACTTGGCATATCATTTAAATTAATAATCTTTGATTGAGCGTTCTCAAATAAGTTCTTTAATTCGATGCACCACTCTATTGAAACTAATGAGAAATTGTTGGCGGGAGTGTACATGTCCTTAAACAATTGTGAAAATTGCTCTTCCACTTGTTCTAATGAACACCTTTGATTATGCTCATTTACGAGGTTGCAAGGAATCTCAGCTACGAATTCTTGAATCAAGGTGAGTGAAGTGAAAGCTTCATTACATATGCTCTCATAATGGATCCTAGAATCCTCGAGAACTGTCTTCCTTGATTTGAGATGAAGACACCAAAGAAAATGTGTCCCTTGATGCTCAAATTTGAGAATTCCTTCAATGGATAAAACTAAAGATTCCATACTCATCATCTCCTGCAAACTAGGTAATATCTCATCCAAATTTGATATATTAGAAACAAAAGTTTCTTTGAAAGAAATAATTGGATCAAGATACGCACTAACATCTTCGTGAAGCTTAACCGCGGTCTTGATCGTCCCTTGGCCTAAAACGAGAATCTCTGAAAGCCAGGTTTTAGTGACATGGCCTAATGTGTTTATTTATTTTGACAAATTGAGAGTTTCTTCATCAGGGGAAGCCACTACATCAGGTACTGGGAAAGTGGATGCTATGGGGTTTATCAAATGTTGAACATATTCCACCAATTGATTCTTTTCAGCCTTGAGCTGAGAGTTCTGAGACTTATAGTTCTCAAGTCTCTTTAACACGATATCAATTGAATCTTGAGCCATCGCCATGTCACTTTCTAATGTAGACCTCCCAAGTCCAAGTCTGGAAACTTCATAATCAGTAGGTGTCATGGTATCACGCTCCTTATCAACTTGTGGGATGACAAGATCTACAAATCTATTTTCGTCATTATCCACCATTATTTGAGAAAGCACCTTAGGCTTCTTTAGGATGACATCATTTGAAAGTTTGAAAAGGGAATCAAAATCAATGTCAATTACCTTGACAACCCTCTTCCTTTTCTTAACCTTGGAATCAACCTAGGAAGGAGTATCATGCACTATTTCCCCATACAAAATCCTAGAGCTCAAATCAATATTCTCATTGTTCTTGAAATTATGAGATCCTGCTTGAATCCTATCTACAACCTCAATTTGAGGAGAAACAACCTCAATATCCACCTCCTGGTTATTCAAGAGATTTTGGGAAACCCCTTCATGAACTACATGTTCCAAAGTGTTTGATATTTGAACTACCTGCACTTGAGTGGATGCTTGTTCGAAGCATGGCTGAGGATCGTTTTCCACGAGCTTCTGAGCACTATTAACAATGTGGGTAGAAGAATCTCTACTCAAGGTAGAAAATCCTGATACATGCTCTCTTCCTTCTTTGGGGTTAGGGTCTTTAGATTTTTCTCCTCGTGACACGTTACTTGGCAAAGTGGATTTTTGCAACCACTCCTTTCTTGCTTGTTGTGTATGATTGGATGATACAAAGGTTGATCAAGAAGAGGCTTTAGTTGACTAAAGGCCTCCTTGTGTTGGAAATTTTTGTGATCCTAAAGCATGATCTTGAATTGATTGTAACTTGGCAAGTTCTCTATCGTACCAAGATACGCTTCTTTCAAGAATCAGTTGATTCTTACTATCAAGAGAAAATTCATCTCTTTTGGTCTAGTCGATTCGAGGCAATGGGTTAAAAGCAAATGCATCATATGAGGGGTCAATGACATCTTCATCATCATTTATGAATGAATCAGGAGGGTTCCTGATGCAAAAGGCCTTGATCTGAGCAAGTGTTAGGTAAGAAAACTCTTGTCTTCTTACTTCATGTTTGTCTGAACAAGTAACCCAAAAATCTTCCATGGTAGGGTTATGTTGATACTTTGCTCCCAGAATCTTTTGCATATATCCATTGATATCAAACTGGGCTCTCTTCACATATGGATGGATTGTAATGAGAGCAAACTCTTTTTCCATGAGTTGTGCACTGAAAAGATTTGGACATTGGTATTCCCTGATTTGGATTGGGAAATGAATTCCTAAACAGTGCTTGTCATTGAGAAGACAATGAACTTGGAATAGTTTTCACTCAAGTTCCATTAATGCCCATATGTCACTTACGTACTTAGGAAGCTTCCACGGAGTAACAACAAATCCACTCACGTGAATCTAGGAAAAGGATGAAAATTGAATAAACCGTGTTTCCCATTGGGAAATGACACTCATGGCTTCTTTAGAAAATATTTCCTCTGTATTCTGATTCAGGTTCCGAATCACACGAAAGGTGAATGCATCGTTGACTCTTCTAAAATGATGAGATCTACTTTTGAAACTGAGTTGCGTGTGATAATGAAAAACACTATTTGACGGCCCCATGACTCCTCTCATTTCAAGTCCCAAAAATAGCTTTCTTCTTACTATTGCATAGGTCAGATACGATGTCATGTAGAAGCATCAAGTCATCTTAACTTCTATCAATTATTTGTGAAGGGTGTTACTGATGATGGTGGCCCAATCCACAAACTCTTTCTCGGCAAGGATGATACAGATAAACTTATACATCCGTGGGTGGAAAATCCTAGCAGAGGGTAAACCGAAAACTTGACTTAGGAGAGTAATCATGTCCTTGATTTCTTCCACGAACTCAATGCGGTACAATTCTTTGGGAAGCCTATCAATTCAAGGCCTCTTGGTCACTAACTAGTTGTTTTGCTCCATCTCAGGGGTTCCTCATCGCAAAATTCTTACGCTAACTGGTGAGTGATATCCACATTCTTAGGAAATTCAGGTATGCCGAGTAATTCCTCAATGTGCTTTGGTGTGATTAAGAGGAAAGGATCGCGATTATCTTTAAAAATTCCTCATCTCTCAGGGTCATAGTGCTCAGCACAAGCGATAACCAACTCTGGAAACTGCACCGAGATAAGAAATGCTACTGCTTGAGGTAGACCTCTATGGTAAAGCGTATCTGAGAATATGGTTTTGCCTTCAGTTTTCACCCATTCACAGAATTGTTGCACATTAATGTGACCCATATTTGTATTAGTTATATTTTCATATGTTGATTTGATAGAATTAGGAGGAATGATTCCTTGGAATTCATACTCGAGTGCAGAATTATTCGATTTCTCCACTGGCTTCCTTGATCTTCCTACGGATTTGTTAGATTTCTCGGCCACTATGAATTTCATAGAAGAATGACTCAGGCACGCAAAACAACACAAGCGGGGTTGGGTCTCGGTCTCCAAAACCCCTGTCAGTGCAAGAATAATATGATTTGTTTTAATATTATTATTATTATTTAAAAACAACAACAACAATAATAACTAGTTTTGTTGACAAAATCACACACCGAGACTAGGTTTGAATTCCGACTTGGGTGACAAATTTTTTATTTATTTATTTTAAATAAACGAAATCACCTGAGTTCAATATCATTTTTTATTTAATTTTCCAGAGCAAATTCTCCCTGCTGCATGGTGATTGACCTAAATGAATATTTTAAATTACCTTTCTTTTGAAATTTGCGTTAAAAATGGGTCAAGCTTGTGCATGCATGGAAACTGCTTCTTTCTTTGACGTGAGCAGTTTACTCTTGGAGTGATATGGATCTGCATGTTAATGCTTTGACTGGCGCATGGTATTTCCTTTTATTTTGGCATGAGATGTGTGTTCCTTCTCCCTGGCGTGGCTTTGGCATGACTGTACCTGCTAGTGCGTGGAGCTTGGTTTTCAAACTGCTTTGAAATTTTGGAGCTTTCAAAACCTTTGCAACGTGCTCCTATTCCATTTGGCTGCATAGATTTCTTCCTTGGGTTGAGCATGGAACCTTCTACCTGATGCGTGGTTACTCCTTCCTACTCCTCTAGTGTAGATGCGTATCAAACAACACAAAATGTCCCATTTTGGACTGTTCTCCTTCTCAATGCGTGAAGATTTTCTTTTTCTTCAGTGTGGTCTTTTCTCTAATTGCGTGGGTCTTGCTTTGACTACCTATGCATAACATGTGTTGAAAAATAATTTACTTTGCTGTGTTCTTTTGATATCTGGTTGTATCTCCCTCCTTGGCCAATGCGTGGTGAATGCAAACTATCCTCTCCTCTTGCGTGGAAAATTTATTTTGCTGTCTTGGGCTACGTGGGAACTTTTGGACTGTTCTCCTTTGTTGCTGTGTGTGGAGTCTCCTTCTCTCCCCCATGTGGTCTGCTTGGTTTTGGCTTGAAACTTGCTTTATTTATTTTCCTTCAACTATATGTACTATGACCAAGGTAAATGTGTGGGAATCTTGCAAAAGAAATGTGCAGACTTCTAATTCTTCTACCTACGTGGATTATTGAATGGCCTATTTGTTTTATTCAAACAATGTCTGAATCTGCAATCTTCTTTTGTTTATTCATTTGTTGTTTTCCCTTGGGCAGTGCGTGGGAATTTTTTTGGTAAGACCTTTACTTGCTTTCTGATCTTCAGTTGTCCCTCCTGCTATGTAGTCATGCACATGAAAGAGACTTGCGTAGTAATTCGTTGAGGGATGTGATAAAATATTACTATGTTCCTTAGAAGAAGTGAGAAGCAATTTTAGAAAGCTTTGTATGAATCTTTCCAATGAGTTCGACAGAGGAATTTATGAGGATTAACCTGACTTCCCCTCTTCCCGGGTAGTGGAATTAATTGCTAGGAAAAATGGGGAAAGCAACAGCCAATTACCAACGGGAATGACAAAGTGGGCTGGCAATCTCTGTTTAATTTCCCCATGTGGGAAATCAGGAGATTTTTGCCCGTTTTCCAATTCATTAATTTGGAAATTGTGAAAAGAAATCCCACAAGCCGGAATTTAAAACAATTTTTCCAAGAAAGGGGAAATCCGGGCCCAGGAAGCCAATTTGGCATTCCTGGCAATGGGAAGCGGAAGCTTATTTTTCCTCGGCAATTAAAATAAAACTTGTTGGACGAATTTTAATTAATATTTATTTAATTAAAAACTCCAAAATTATTAAAAATTAATTTTATCAAACAAAGAGTAATTAATTAATTAATTAATTTTAACGCAGTTTAATGCCTAGCGGGAGGAGTTCTCGCCCGAAAAGGACGAAACGAAGACCGAAACGATCACAAAAATGAGACAGTTGTGATGAAAGTGACAAACCACGCAAAGTAACAAATTTTGAAAATTTTCAAAGTTTCCATTTTTATTTTATTTATTTATTTTTAAAGTTTGCGTAGTCAAAATTAGCTGATAACAACTGGCTCTAATTGGGGACAAGGACTTCATGGACGCAGCAACGGACCTAGACCAAAATATTCATGAACATGATCTCAAAATGATGGGGCACAAAAATGGGGTGACACAAGAGAGGAGACCAAAATATGGGGAAAAGAAACAAACCAAAATCCCAATTACTGATGTACATACGAGGAACAACCCGTTTTCAATTTTGATAGTGCTTGAGATATTGCCCACTGTAGGGCAAAGGCAAATAAATGAGTTCCATCGGGATACACCAAGTAATAAGTGATATCTCCACAGAAATGTCTAATCTTGAATGGGCCTAGCCACAATGAATCAAACTTCCCGTGCTTTCCCTTTGGCTCACGTCTTTTGTCCCAAAGAAGAAATAAGTCATTGATTTGAAATTGTCTCTCCTTAGTTTTCCTGTCAAACAATTTCTTTACCTTGGACCGATGTTCCTCGATCCTATTTTCCACTTGACTTCTCTGCTCTTCAAGCTTGCTTAGGAACATAATCCTTTTATCTAACATATTGGCAAAGCATAAAGCGTCAACTGCTTGAGCCAATTTTAATGCTGGTAACTCCAGTGTGATGGGAATTTGAGCATCAATTCCATACAAAAGTCGAAATGGAGACATCTTGATTGCCCTTTTGGGAGTTATGCGGTCAGCCCACAATGCATCATATAACTTTTTGTGCCAAGTTCTTTGATTTTCTTCTACTAACTTGCACACGATAGTAATGATGTTGATGTTCTTGTTACTGGATCCTGCCCAACCGTTAAATGATGAAGATCAAACCATTTGGGTAGAAGAACCAGAAGCAGATCAAAACTTTGTATAATAGCTAATGATGCAGGAGAAGTTTTGTATAATTAAATGATGACAAGAAGAGGTTGTTCTCTCTAATGTCTTGCAGAATAATTATGGAAGGAATGAAGAAGTGGATGACAAATTAAGATGTTTAAGTTTTCCATTGAACCGGGTTCTATTGTAGCAAAGTACTCTAGAAATTCTAGGTAAGAATTATATTCTTCATCAACTCCTTCCCCGTGACTGCATACTGAATTCTGTTACCAACAACGTATATTTAATGATTGATATCTCCAAACAAGTGGGGATAACACTAGGAAAATCACTCAATGTCAACAAACTACTAGATATACAACAAGAGAAATTGTTGATCACTCTTCTACAAAAACATAAAACATCGTTTACATGAGATTATGGTGATATGCATGGAATTCATCCTAGGCTCTGCACACACAAGATTTATATCAAGGGAATTTGTAAACAAATCAGGCAACCACAAAGAAAAATGAACCCAACAGTGAGAGAGATTGTAAAAGGAGAATTGAAGAAGTTACTGGATGTTGGATTTATACATCCAATATCAAAAAGTCAATGGGTGTTACCCCTGGTCATTATGCCAAAGAAAATGGAAAATGGAGGATATGTGTAGATTATAGGGAGTTGAATGCAACAACAAAGAAAGATCATTTCCCACTACCTTTTATTGATCAGGTACTTGACACTTTGGCTAGTAAGAAGTATTTCTCTTTTCTTAATGGATATAGTGGCTATAATCAAATTCAAATTGCACTAGAGGATTAAGACAAAACTACATTCACTTACCCATGGGGAACATTTACATATTCAGTTCTTCCATTGGGCTTGTGTAATTCTCCTGCTACATTCCAGAGGGTAGTCTTGAGTGCCTTTTCAGATCCAAAAAATTGTTGCATGGAGGTCTACATGGATGATTTCACAGTACATGGCATAAATTTTGAAGAATCTATGAAAAATTTGGACAAAGTTTTAAAGAGATGCAAGGAGCACAATTTATCCTTAAGCAATTAAAAATGCTACATGATGATGTCTGAAATTATAGTTTTGGGACACTATCTTTCTTATGATGGAATTCAAGTTGATCCAACCAAGATATTTATTATTGTAAATCTACCAACACTAAGGAAGCAAAAGGATGTTAGGATCTTTCTAGCTTATGTTGGTTATTACAGGAGATTCATACAAGATTTTAGCAAGATTGTAGTGTCATTGTTTATATTATTAAGGAAGGATGTTTCCTTTGAGTGGACTAAAAAATGTGAGATTGCATTCCAAAATTTGAAGCAAACGTTAACTACTGCTCTTGTATTAAAAGGACCTGATTAGAACCTACCTTTCCACATCTACACTGATGCATCATACCATGTCATTGGAGTTGTCTTAGGATAAAAGGATGAAGTTCTGAATTATGCAATTTATTACGTTAACAAGAACTTGTAGCATGTTGAACTCAAGTACATAGTAACAAAGAAGGAGTTCTTGATAGTTATATATGTTATCAATAAGTTTAGGCACTGCATCACATGTTATCCAATGTTCATTCACACATACCATGCTGTAATCAAATATCTGGTAAATAACCTTGTAGTAGGCAAGAGAATCATCATATGGTTGTTCCTTCTACAAGAGTTTGATGTCACAATATTAGATAAGCATGGCAAGGATAACGGGGTAGCAAATTTCCTTTCAAGAACAAAGACTAATAATGAAGAACATGTAGTTGATGACTCTTTTCCAAATGAGTACTTATTTTCTATCTCTACAAAAGCACCTTGGTATGTAGACATAGGAAACTATCTGGTTCTAGGTAAAACACCTCCACAGTACTTATAATTTGAGAATAAATATATAATTGAAAAGAGTGTGCCTTTTTCTTGGATAGCTGGATTTCTATTTCACATAGGGAAAGATCATGTCATGAGAATATGTATAGAGGATGAGGAAATATATTGATAGTGTTGAAATAGGAAAATGGAGAGGGATCTATTAAGGCTTCATAGACCATGTCTTGGTATAAAAAATTAATACGTGTATGAAGGGTTGAAGGGACCACATGCATGACATGGATTCAAGGTCGTTTGAGAAGAAGATCATAGTTAAGATTGTTAGGCATGACATGGAATGATATAGACAAAGTGCATGTCCCGACAGTAATGAGAAGTGTGATTGTACCTAAGACTTGTTTAGGCATATTATCAATGTCACAAATGTAAATAGATGATGGAGTTAATGAGGCTTCAGAGAGGCCAAGTTGTTAAAGGAATGTGAAATTACAAATGTTAAGCCCATATCCATTATCGAATAAAGCTTGCTTAACCCATATGTTATTGATACAAGCTTGAATATAAATGGTGGATCATTATCTAAAATAGATTGAGAAGTGATTTCATCATATGTAAAATTAATATTCTCTTCATTCAATGGCAATGTTGTAGTGAATCTACAATAAACAACTGCTAGAGTATAGATGACACAATAAATAAGCTAGATAAATATAAAACCCAAAGTGCAAAAGAGGGAATAGAAGACTTAGTTAATTTTTCACTTGATCTCGAAGTGTTATGGACTGGAAAACTGATGAACAAGAGGAGGATATTGTTGCAACCAAACTCAAGAAATTCTACAATTGTCAGAATAGGCTGTAACATGACACCTAGAATAGGGCTAGGGCACGTAGGCGCCAAGGACCTTTGTTAGGCTCATGTGACTATATAGAAGCTCAGAATTTGGTTTTTCTAGTGTCGGAAGATGGTCGCTAACCTTTTCCTTTGATCACTTGTATGATGCTTGATGATCAACAAATTCACATATAACCTGTGAAGAGAAGATGACCTATAAAACCCTCAAACTACATCGAATCCTAAAATGAAAGATGCAATATGGGGAGTCAGACTGATCCCGAAACTCACCTGACCAAGTGCTTCACTACATCTCAGACTCCATATAGTTCTTGTGCATGTGTGAAATAATAGTGCCCTAGGAATCCCTTGTGCAAGTGCACTTGATAGCGGACGATAGCTAGATGTAGTAATGTAGAAAGATGTTTAAATGGAATAAATACACTTCCCCTCATATGGGTGTATGCAAAAAATGTAGTCCATTGTCCCTTAAATGAATGCTAGATGAATGCATTTGATGTTCTTAGATGCCTTTGGATGTAAGCTTAGGTGTTAGATAGTAATTTTTAGAGCTTGGTCCTTTATTTTGGTCACATTGCTTTATATTTATATGATTCCCTTATTTGAATTTTTTGATTGACAACTAAAAGGCCGATCCATGAGAAAACAAGATGCCCAAAAGATAAAAGAGGCCCAAAAGAGGGGAGTAAGGAACAAAGAGGTTGGGGGCACCGAGAAGGATGAGGGCACCTGGGCTCTAGTGTCCTGGTTGGGCACTAGTGTCTAGAGTCATGAAATTTAAAGCAATAAAGCATTGAGTGGGTTGTAGTGTATGAAAGACCAGAAAGAATACCAGAGACGAAGCAAAAAGGCCAAAGATAGCTGTTGATTACTAGTTTTCTTGCTTAGGCATCATATAAATGCAAGTATGTTGTTAGGACCTAGAAATGTACCCAAGCACATGATTTTGTGTCTACAGAACTTGGAAGTGATTTATAATGATATTGTAACTAGAAAATTCTCTTATATAAAATCGTATAGATCCGGCTAGGATGTAGAATGATCTAGTCATGCTTTATATGATTTTGAACCTATAAATGGTGGGTTTTTACAACTTTGAGTACCTATCAATGGTCTAGAAGCGAGCTTCAGTATTTGTTGTTATGGATCATACAACTATGACACTACCTGTAATGACCTATAATAAGTAGAAAACCCTAGATAACCACAAAAACATCATACAACAATTAGATAACAAATGGAGAAATCTATGTGTGATGAGGTTGGAATGCTCCTAACACTCAACCTTGTTGAACCAATCCATGCTTTTCACTACATCCCCTTGAGTGGGATCAATCCTTATGTAGTTTTCCTACTGTAGGTTCAATAATGTATGTAAATCGAAGCTAATCCCCTATCGGGCCCTTATGTTTCTTAGAATAATGAGTTACAGGCGTAAATATAGATTAAATAGAGATATAAATTACACATTAGTGATATAGTGATGTGATTCATGTGCTAAATTAATTCCCTCTATCCATTAATATCATTGGCAATGCTTCGAGTGACTCGTTCTTATTAAGACATAGTTCTAGGGCCATTGCAGGCTAGATATTAGAGGAATCTAGACTCTTAAACTTGGTTTGAGTGCTTCAAACATGTGTGGTGGTTATTTCAAAGAACATGCAACTATTTTTGGAAGATTTAGGAGAGCCTTGGATACTCTAGTGATGATATTTTTCAATGGGAGTGCTTGAGAATGTCATGCGAGTTCTTAAGTGAATTAGACTAACATACAAAGGTATCACATTAAAGCGAAGTTAGGTGAGATGAAATGACCCATACAATATATTCAAATTAAGAAAATAGTCATTAGAAGAGATAGGACAATACTTTACATTCATCCTAAGCCATGACATGACCCGGTCTCACATTATACGGTTTTGTACAGAATCACAACATAGCAAGATTTTGGGAAAGATGCCTAGGAGTAAAAACACTACTTTAGATAAATAAAATTACATGATTAAATGATATGACATTGTATAGAGATTAACAAGTCATCCAAAAGAGTTAAGGATGTGTCAATTAGGATTAGAATGTGAGTGTAAGTCATAATATAGGAACAAAGCCAAACTTATCATTGTTGAAGGAAAAGTTGTCAAATTTAGGTGTATACATTAACCCCCCTTTTCAAGATTGGAATTGAAAACTACATAGTTAAAGGAAAAACATACTTCAGTGTGTGTACACACTTTGTCTTTTCTCGATTTGTTATTGCTATTGTGTTGGTGTTAGAACATTCCATGATGAAACCTACAAAGCATAGTATATTCAATGTCCATAAAAGAAATTGAATTATAAATAAGATGTAAATAATGTATGAAACTTTGAAATTTGAATTTTGCATAGTAAAGTAAAGAGAGACAAAGCACATAAGGCATACACTTATTTTCTTTGGATGGAGGAGCTCTCATTCTTATAATGTTTTTAAAAAAATATTTATGTTGAGATGTCAAAGGATTGGGGGTGATCAATCCCTGATTTTGTTGAAGGAGAAACTAAAGTATGAGAGGAGTTGAGTATGTGTGACCTAACATCGAGAAGATGCGCAAAAGGAAATTTGTCCCAAAGAGACCCACAAAGAGAAAAGAGTAGTCTATAGAGCATTTAACCACTTTGATATATTCCCACACAATGAGAGAGGAAGGAAGAATAACCTATGAAGTATCTAGCCACGTCGATATTTTCCAACCCTATGGGCCACACTGTTGTACACAAATCTAGGCCCAATTTTGTAATAACACGAAGTTAAAAGGGAATGGTTATCCCATGTCCCCATTATGTGTTATAATTGTTGAGTCTGATTATGAAAATTATGAATAGTAATAAGGAGAAAAAGGTCAAAACACCCATATCGTGCATCTACAATTGTATGTTAATGATATGGTGAAGAAGGAATGAAGTATTCACAACTCATGTATTCTACTATGAATTGTGTCATATATATCTAAATTTTATACCAAAAAATTGTAAATGTCTCTAAGAATCCAAGAATGCTAAAAAATTCTATAGATTTCCCCCCGACTAAAACATCCATTATGGGTCATATCATATGACACTTTCCTTGTGGGAGAAGCTACTATTTCGGAAGCTAAGAAGCTTAAATGCCTTCTAGATGACTACATGGAAGTTTCTAGCTAGATGGTGAACTATAGAAAAAGCTCTCTTTTCTTCATTCATACCTTGGAGAGCCGTTGTAAGAAGATTGCTGAAATTATGGATTGTTCCTATAAGTCCTTCCCTACTGTCTATCTAGGAATCCCTCTTGGGGATAAGAGACCCTCTAGTTTAGAGTGGAACTTCCTGATTGAAAGGTTTGATAAAAAACTTGTAGGGTGGAAAGCTAATTTGCTATCTCAGGCTGGAAAAATTACTCTTCTTTCTAGCTCTCTCCAGAGTCTTCTGGTTTATGTCATGTCTCTTTACCAACTTCCTGGGAGCATAGGGAAAAAACTGGAAAACATCCAAAAATACTTCTTATGGAGTGGAACTGAAAGTAAGGAAAGAATCCCGCTCGTGGCATGGAATAGAGTTTGTAAACCCAACAAAATTGGGAGTCTTGGTCTTAGAGACTAGAATAAAATGAATAAATCCCTCTTAGCTAAAATTGGCTGGAGGTTAAGGAAAGAAAATAGTGTGTGGACCAAAATTCTTAAGAGAAAATATTGGATGGATGCAAATGACAAAAGATGGATTTTCAAACAGGATTCTTTCAATGGTTCAAGCATATGGAAAGCTATAAATTGGGCTAAAGAAATTGTTGCTAGGGGTAGTAGATGGAAAATAGGGAAAGGAAATGAGATATGTTTCTGGAATGATAAATGGGCTGGGAATTTTACCCTAAAAGAAAAATTTCCCCAAATTGCAAGGTTGATTGAGGAGAAGTATGGGGAAAATTTTATCAATTATATGGAAGATGAAGAAAACTTTCAGACATGGAAAATTATAGAATTGGACAGTCAGGAAGTCAAAGAACACTTGGTTACTCTCAATGATTTTCTAAAAAATTATGTGTCTTCTAACAACAAGGATCTAGATAGAATTGTGTGGGACATAAAACAAAATGGTAATTTCTCAGTCAAATCTACCTACTCTCTATTCTTTGAGGGGGAAACTAGAGATGAAGACTTAATGGTTGGAAAAACATGGAACAAGAACATATCTCCTAAAGTCAATGTGTTCAGTTGGCTTGCTGTGATAAACAAGATTGTAACAGTGGATAACCTGAATAAAAGAGGATTCCAAATGGTCAATAGATGTGTTATTTGTGGAAACGGTGAACCATATGCTCTTAGAATGCCCTCTCGCTCTCCAGATGCTATCTTCTATTTTGGTTTGCTTTTCAGTTCCTTGGGTAAACCCTAATGAAATCCAAGATACATGGATTCAATGGAAATTCCCTTTCATTAGTCAAGGGCTTAAAAATATTTGGATAATGAGCCTAAGTCACCTATGGTGGGAAATATGGAAAGAAAGAAATGGGAGGATCTTCAAAAATAAAAAACTTCCTAATAGGTTGTTAATAAACAATTTCTTTTAGGCTGTTAGAAATAATTTTTCTATCCTCAGGAAAAAAAGAAGTTGAAATTCTTGAATGTGAACAAAATATCATTAGGAATTGGAATTTAATTTATGACCCTCAACCTAAGAAGCCTAACCCTCGAGAGGGGGTTAAGTGGAATCCTCCTAGAGGTGGCTTTCTTAAACTCAACTTTGATGGAGCTGCTAAAGGGAATCCTAGGAAAGCAGGAGGAGGAGGTTTTTTTCGTGATGATGAAGGGAAGTTTCTTCTTGCCTATTTTTTTAATCCATGTATCCAATCAAACAATGTTGCAGAGGTTGGTGCTTTGGTTTGGGGAGTGAAGTTGGAAAAAGAGAAAGGTTTCAAGCATTTAGTTGTGGAAGGGGACTCTTTGTATATTATCTCTTGTATAAAGGGAATGTCTTAGGCCTCTATTTCTATAGTTGAATTCATCAATAAATCTAAGGGTAAATTATCCTCCTTCGAAACTATATCCTTTCAACATGTGTTTCGTGAAGGAAACAAACAAACTGATATTTTGGCTAATATGGGGGTGGATGCTAAGGAATTAAAGATGATCAAGGATCTTAAAGAGATGGATGCTAATTTCATAGACACCTTGAAAAGGGAAAGAATCCCTAATAGCACACCTTTCAATGAGGACGTAATTATTCCTTTGGTTTGATGTCTCATGATTTCATGTATCTCAACATCATTCAAACATTTATTTCATATCTTCGCAAAGGCAGGGCAGATCTCTGCGTGTTGTGGAATCTCACCATCAAGTCTAGTATAGACGTTCACCCTCAGAAGAAAAAGAAGAATAACATTAGTATAATGGGAGAGGATTTAGTACATACTGAACCTAGCAAGGTCCCGATGATGTCAAAAGAGGCTGAGGTTTTTCTCGAAAAGGTGAGATTGTTACATTTCTTTAGCATTTTCGATGGGCATGATGAAAATTTGAGTGAAGTTATGGAAAAAACCTGGAAGGAAGGCCATGCCCGGGTTGGAAATTTCTCTTTCACCATTTCCCCCAAGCTTATCGCTAAAGTTTCTGGTCTGTCCATGGAAGGAAGAAGCATTTTCAAACCTAAGTCAAACTATAGCCCGGAGATTGACTACTTCATGCAAGGTAAGGGTGTTCCCGTATCTCTCCATAATGGTTATGCTAGAGGTAATTTGCTCCATCCTTATGGGGAAATTGATCAGTTAATTATGGGCTATATTACTCTTGAAGGGCGTTACAAAGTGATCTATGGGTACCACTTTCCTATGTTGAACCATGTTAGAAACAACAAGCCCTACAATTTCCCATATTTTTTGTTCTCCTCGTCCAAATCTATATCTCAGGTTGAGAAAGGTACTTTCTCCTTGTTGTTGCATCAAGGTCTCATTAAAGCTATGCTCAGGCTGGGAACTCCCCTCATTGGAAAAAATGAAAAATTGGGGGCCTCTATGAGCCTAAATAGCGATTCTTCATAAAGGAATTCTGAAAGCCTAGACGTCAAGGAGGTTATTGGTAGTGAGGCTTTACCTACTAGGCCCATGGAAAAAAGAACTAGATCCCACCAGGAAAATGTCGACCTCAAGAAGCAGCGCAGGGAGGAGAAGGTTTTGGCTTTGGCTGAGAAGGTGGAAGTTATTTTTGAGTTGGAAGAGAATTAGGAAGGTAAGTCAGATCATTTTGCTTCCAGTAAAATTCAGGAGGAAGAGGAATTGGAAGGGGATCATAGTGAGGAGATGGAAAGTGGGAAATCTCCTGAAGCATCTGAGGGCAAGAGATCAAAGAACTCGAAGGAGGCTATAGAAAGCTTGCATGCTCTCAAAATTGCTCAAAATAAACTCTTTAATGCTTAAGACTATGTAGTCAAATCCAATGTTTTTATGAGGGAATTTGAGAATTGCAGGTTAGACACTGACATTAACAGACATAAGATCAGAATGATGTCTATGGACTTGAGGGAATTGAATGAAAAAGTGGAGAATCTGTCTTATATTGTTCTGATTGAACAATTAAAAAATGCTAATGAAAGAAGCCTGACTATGGAAAATGAAATGCTGAAGATGAAGGAAATAATTCTTCAGATAAGAGATGTTCACATTCTCAATGTTAAAACTACCATTCATCACCTTAAACTCCTTGCTGAGATGATCCATTCTATGGAATTAGCTAAGGAGAAAGAAAAAGAAGGAAATGGCCCCAAAGTACAGATAGCTGAACCAAACTACAAGTTATGGAAGTCTACTATAGCCAACTTAGTCAAAGAATGGAATGGATGCATGAGTACCGTGGGGAACTGGTAAAAGAAGGATGAAGGGGTCTGATCTCTTCAATTATGTTTTCTTCTTGCTTGTTAATACTCTATTGCTTCATAAGTTTTATGTTGTTAGTTACTCGGACCCTTGCTATTAGTTACTCTTCCATGGGTTATCTATGTAGTTTCTTTTTGATGTTTTGAACTGTTGCTCTTGTGATTCTGTATGGGCTTCAATGGTTAACCCCTTGGCCTTCATGTTTATCAGGTTGTAATCTTTGTATGGGGTAGGGTCCCCTCAACCCTCTTTTACCTCTAATAAAAAATACTACGATTTCATCCCTAGTGGACAATTTTATACCAATATGAATTGTGTTCATGTTTTGTACCAGTAATTATTTATAAGGTGCCATGTATAACTTTGTATACAAGTGTTGAATTATGTTCATGTCATTTGCACATGTATAATATATCCCAATGAATGCCCCCTCTTTTGAGATGCATGTGATATGGTAGTAGAACACATGGCTCAAAAGAAATGATGTGTACTCATGTTGGATAAGTCTGATAATCTATATTGGATCACATGGAAGGATGTTATGGTGGTCAAAATTAGGAAAATTAGGATCATATTCTTGTAAGGGGGTACACATGATAAAGACCATAACACACCAAGTTAGTAATGAAAGCAAAAAACAACAATCATACAAGTAATCATGTATAGTAGAAAACAAACTTAGAGCCAAACAAGTATACAAGTAATCTAAAAAATAAGTACACAATCAATATCACATATGTTAGTCACACAAATGGCCCAAGAGGCCATAAACTTGAGACACACAGGTATCACACACATACATAAGCAAGAGGTTATAGAAGTCATAACCAAGGGATACAAAAGTGTTGTTAAACAAATATAACAAAGGCCATAGACCACATACATGGAAGAAATTAATTAAACAAGTGAGAAATAATGGAAAACAATGGTCATGAGAAACATAGAGCAAGATAAACTAGTGTAACAAATTGTTACACAAAAACCTGGAGGTGTTAGTGAAATCCACACATGAGGATCATATCATCCCATCACGCTTTTGTAGAGCTTGACCTCAGACTGGGTCTGCGCCCACACTCACATACGTATGAGCTTCACTTTTCCAACATTTAGGTGCCTCGTGGGACCTGACTACATGACATAACCAAAGTAGTGGGATTCGAACATGGGTGGAGACTTTGATACCAAATGTAAGGAACCATTATACCAAAACATCAATGCGTTAGTGAAATCTACACTTGAGGATCATATCAACTAGCACATTATAAAAGACACATGTGTTAATATTGTTAGTATGAAAAGATGGCATATGCACAATATGAATATTGAGTGTAATGAGGAAGTGAAAGTAACTTAATGAAACAAAATCACATGTATAGTGTAGGAGATGCCCCCAGAAGATCAGGGTCAGCTGGGAAGGATCTAGGATTACACCTGACATCATGTGGTAATAATTATATGTTTTGCATCAAGCTCAACATACCTTGTGAATGCATGTGTATAAAGAGTATATAAAAAAATATGTTATTAATCAAACTGATATGTTAAACATATGTAAAGTAACAAGATAAAAAATAGAGTCACATGTAGGTCTTGATTTTGTGTTTTGTAAATACCAAAATGTTTTTATGGCTATTATTTGAATGTTTTTGGTATTTTTGAAATTAGATATGTATAGAGAGGTGAGGTAGCACAAGAGCTACCAGATGAGGGCCTCATAAAGAGGCAGACCAAACCTATAAGGAAAATGAGGCTCAAGCCTCAAATGTGTAACATGTGTAGTAGGGGAGGGATATGTAGACTCTCAAAATTGGCAATTTATCCTTTAACATTGTTGATATTAACATTACACGCTCGTATGGACAAATGCACTCTCCTCACTCTTGCTTAGCACACCTTGATAACACTTCATGTACTTGCTTATCTTTGCACACCTCTCTGTTGCCAATTTCTAAACTTTAATTGTACAAAATACATCTAGAAACATACATGCTTGGGCCCACAAAGTCCAAATGTGTTTTTCTCCCTCGTGTCCAAAAACATCAATTTTGGTTGGGTTGAACAAATACATATCGACCCTACTCTACGGTTTTGGACCAACATGTTATGCATTAATTCTTTCAATTTCGTCACCCGTATACGAACAAACATACCCCTTTGGTCATCCTTTCATGTCATAACAACCTTCATAAGCATATATAAGTAATTAAAACATACCTCATTTAGGGACCTAGAAATTTATGAACTCCTCATGTAAAATCTAACATTAAAGGTACCCAAAGCTCCTTAAATAGTGGAATAACTCATATGTATCCATTCGACAACACCTTCCATTGGTCTAAAGTCTCCTTCTGGGTTTAAGATTCTCCATTTTCATCATACGAGCAAGCAAAGTAACCCTTCACAAGTATTTGAGAAAGTGTGAAATTCAAACAAGGCATTATCAAAGTGTGATTTTCAAATTCTAGGTCCTAAACACATACCAGCATTCATATGATTCCTAAGTGAGAAACTAGTAATTGCCATCTATCTTTGGCCTTTTGTCTATGTTTCTTATTTTCTATTTGGTATTACATACCCTATAACCAAGTAAGAACTTTACTTACTTATATTTTATGATTTTGAATGCCAACGCCTAGCTAGGACATGTTAGAGCAAATCACAGCACCCCTGGACGCACATCAGGCTTCTAGGTTGATATTCAGGCATCCAGTGTGATTGCACAACATGGAAACCTCTCTCCAAGTGTGGGGACTTGTGAAACTGAGAGAGGAATCTCCAGATTAGAGGCTGGTTCCTCGAACTCCTCTGATTTAGATCTATATTTTGCAAAACTACAGAGGTTTAGATCCTAATCCTATTCTAACTTGCAAGGAGACAGGGGTAGAAGTGCAAAAATTGAAACTAACTAAAGATGGTGATGCACCAAAAGGAGTGGTGAAACATATTTGTCATGCAAATAGACACAGACCAAAGTTCATAATATAAGACATACACAAACTGATAATGTATAATCTATTATCTGAAATCAAGCAAATAATACAAACAGAGGATTGAAACCCATTCATAGAGCTTGCATTATCATTTCAATGTCAAAACACACATTACACCCTCAGAGAGGTAAAAGAAAACTGTTACAATCCTTGGAGAGGTCTGATCCTTCATCAATCACTTGCTGGAGGTGAAAGAAGAAGTTTGCTATGCCCAAAAATGTTCCCCCCTTTGAAATGAGCCCAAAATTGGCTTTTAAAATGCAAGGGTCGAACCCAGGGAACATGAAACGTACAAAGGCATGGGAGCCCATTCTTTCTTGACTGCAGGTGTATTAAAACGGCATGGAGGACCTTACAAACCCATACCCTGTCATTTTGACTGGATTACAGGAGAATGCGAACCATTCTGCATTAAATCTGGTCGCTGGAATGTCATTTCTAGCCATGAACACGCGTCAGAGCCGTTTCTCGATTTTCTTCCTCCAGAATACTCCAAAACGCAATATTAATCTTGGAATCATGTAGAGAATTTTACCAGCTTTCCGTTGATATAAAGAACGTGCAAATCCGAGCTTTGGATCGAAAGTTATGGCGATTTGAAGATCTAGGGCACAAAACAGGCGACAACGTGTTTTGAAACCTTTCCCGTGCTCTGCCACCTGGATGACACATGGCAGTTGTTGATTAGACGAGAAATTATCTCTCCTCCATCTTTTGTGGGCTTTCCTTTGAAATTTCCTTGTGGGGCCCTTAACTGGACACGTGGCGCCATTTCATCGGTTCGCGCTGACCCTTTAAAACTTGCCCTTTGACTTTTGACTTTTTTCCCTGAGACACGTGGCGTGATCTGGTTGGTTCTCGGCCCTGCCGGCTCTTTCGCGCCCTTCGCGTCTTTTCATCCCAGATGTCCCAAATGCTTAGTGCTCCTTGTGCTGATTTTGCGCGAACCGGCTGGTTCGCGTCCATTTGTCCCGCTTGTCCCAGTTGCCTCTGGATTGTTTTGACCTTTTTCGCCCGGTTCGGCCGGTTCGCGCCTTTTCGGCCCACTTGTCCCAGTTGCTTTGGACTGTCTTGACCCTTTTCACCCGGTTCGGCCGGTTTGCGCCTTTTCGGCCCGCTTGTCCAGAACTGTCCCTCTTAGCAGTTAGTCGATTTTCTCCCTCCTTCGGCCGGATCGGCTTTTCGCGCCCGCCGCGTACTTTTGTCCCAGATGTCCCTGTTGCTATTTTGGACTGCCTGTGCTCATTTCGGCCGATCCGCGCCTTTTTGTCCCAAATGTCCCGAATTGTCCCTCTAGGACAAGGACTTAGCCAATTTCCACAATTTTTTTTGGATCAACCTACTTGCTTTCTGCAACTTTTTTCCGCGTTTTCTCAGAGCTTGCTCCTTTCTTCTTTGGCCAGGGGAGTTAGAAAAATATCTAAGAGAACCTCCGAATCATGATGTTTGCTCTGAATCAATCAATGTGCCTAGGACTTGAATATTCTGATGCATGTTATCAAAATTACCCTGGGGGGGTGAATTTTGGATAACAATTTGGCGACTCAGCGGGATCATCTGCCTGCTAGATGGAAAGACCAGTTGCCTGAAGCAATCCATTGGGCATGGAGTCATCAAATATTCTGTTAGAATCCAAACTGACTCAGAATGTGCAAGGGGAAAGATGGAATGTGACCTGATGAAAGCAAAGACATGCTAAACAACTCCATGGACAGCAAGCTGTGCCAAGGCACTTAGGGAAAACAAAACTAACCTACAGCAAAACAATGTGCACAAGCACTTGGAGGAAAGAAAATCTAATCTAATATTTACAGGTGTAGTGAACCTCCCTCTAGAAGCAACGCTTGAGATAGATTCCATTTACTGGAATCTGCAGTTCTTCACCATCTAATGAGGCCAATTGGAAAGCATTGTTGCTCTTGCACTTTGTGACCATGTATGGGCCACTCCAAATGGCATCAAATTTTGAATGCCTTCCTGGTTTTTCTCTGTCCACATCCCATTTCAACACTAGGTCTCCTACTTGAAAAGATCTGTCTTTGGCCTTCCTATCAAAGGTATTTTTGATCAAAGCTTGATCCTTTTCCATTGCTTGGGATGCCTGATCTCTGATCTCTTGCAGCTTTATCAATTCTACATACCTCACCTCCATGGGCTCAAACTCTAGCAACTCCAGCTGTTTCATGAGTTCCAACGTTGGCAACTCAAGTGACATGGGCAAGATTGCCTCTCTTCCGTAGACAAGCCTAAATGGAGAGTTACCTGTGGATCTTTTGGGAGTTATCCTATCAGCCCATAAGGCTGATTTCAGTTTGGTATGCCAAGCCCTCTGATTCTCATCAAGAGTCCTCCTAATGATCCTTAGCAAGTTTTTGTTTGTAGACTCGGCCTGGCCATTACCTTGAGGGTAATAGTTTTATGAAGTGCTCAGGTAAATCCCGTTCTTGACAGCCCACTCAGTCACTTTAGATCCGATGAATGCCAATGCATTATCAGAGACTATTGTAGCAGGTACACCAAATCTGGTAGTTATCCCTTCGTAAAAGTCCAAGATGCTAGACTCATTCGCCTCTTTGAGTGCTACTGCTTCTATCCATCTGGTGAAGTAGTCTGTGGCTGTCAAAATCCATTTGTGCCCTTGGCTCGAGTTGGGATTGATGACTCCAATGAAGTCCAAACCCCACTGCATGAATGGCTGATCTACTGTAATTGGATGCAATGGAAGGGCAGCGAGTCTCTCTTTTCCTGTGAAGAATGCACAATTCCTACACCTCTTGATCATTGCATAGCAATCACTGAAGATTTTAGGCCAATAATAACCAGCCTTCATGATTTTTAGAGCTGTCACTCTTGGTGCAAAATGGCCACCAGCTGGTCCATTATGAAATTCTTCCAACACCCTTTGAATCTGACCTGTGTTAATGCATCTCAGCAGCACTCCATTCACGTCCTTCTTGAACAAAACTCCATCAATGATAGTATATGGAATTACCTGCAACCTGAAGTATCTTATTTTTGCTTTGCTCATTTCTAGAGGGCACATGCCCGTCTGTAGGAAATGTATCATATTCTGAGTCCAACAGGGAGTGGACACATCATCATTTTCCTGTTTTTGATCATCTTGTAATAGCAAGACAGCGTCTTCTTCATCTTCTGGGTTGTTTGGTTGTTTGGAAGCGAGCTGCTCACACAAACCTTTGCCTCTTACCAGCTTGGTGATCTTGATCTCAATGTCATACTCCATGACACAGGTTATCCAACCTGCCCTTTTCTCATTCAAATCCTTGTTGAGGAGGAAGTCCTTAACCCCAGCATGTGAGACCAGCAACTGTACCTTGTTGTTTGAGACTAAATGCTTGAATTTCTTCAAGCTTCTGATTACTACAAGCACATGCTTTTCAATAAAAGAGTACCTCATTTCGCAGTCACCTAGGCTCTGGTTGAAGAAGGAAATCGTCTACTCATCATTATCTTTGTTCTACTGTACCAGAATGGCAAAAATAGTGTCATCACCTCCAAATGCATAGAGGATGAAATCCTTGGAAAAGTCTGGGTTGATGAGAGTGGGTGCCTGGGAGATGGCTTCTTTGATTGCTTCAAAACTCTCCTTGCCTTCTGCCGTCCATTTGAAAGCCATGCTTTTTCTTAACATTTTGTTGATGGGCTTGACAAGGGCTGCAAAATTTGGGACAAACCTCCGAACAAAGTTTATCCTTCCCAGGAAACTCTGAAGGGCTTTCTTGTGACTTGGCAATGGTAGAGCTCTTATGGCTTCAACCCTCTCTAGATCAATTGCTAATCCTTCCTTGGAGACAATATGGCCAAGGAGCTTCCCTTCATGTGCAAGAAAGATGCACTTCTTAGGATTCAAAGACACACCGAACTTTCTACACCTCTGAAACACTTTCCTGAGGTGAAAGAGATGGTCTGCAACATTCTTTGAGAAGACAGTAATATCATCTAGGTATATCAGCACTATCTTGTTGATCAAGCCTTTGAATGCCATATCCATAGCTCGCTGGAATGTTGCTCCGGCGTTCGACAGTCCAAATGGCATCTTCTTATAAGCATATGTGCCCCATTTGGTTGTGAAGGCTATCTTGAACTGGTCTTCCTCCTTTACCATAATCTGATTGAAGCCTGAGTAACCATCAAGTAGTGAAAACCTTTCTGAACCAGTTACGACCTGCAATATTTGCTCCATGGAGGGGAGTGGATAATGGTCCTTGAGAGAGGCTCTATTCAAATCTCTGAAGTCAACACATAGCCTGATCTCTCCACTTTTCTTTCTGACTGGAACTAAGTTGGCAACCCAACTAGAATGCTTGATTGGGAAAATAATTACTGACTCAATCAGCTTGTCCAATTCTTTCCTCATGAGAGTCTCCATGTGTGGATTGACTGGTCTCTGTTTCTGCCTGACAGGCTTAGTATTTGGATCCAACTCGATTGTATGCTGAGCTAAGTTGGGATTGAACCCTTTCAAGTCTTCATAACTCCAAGCAAACACGTCAGGGAATTCTTGACATAGCTGTATGAACTCATACCTCTCCTGCTCAGTTGTCATCTTTCCAATTTGCAATGGCTTGTTCTCTTCTACCAAGATGGATACCGAATCTTCTCTCTTGACCTAAATGTTTGCTTTCTCCTTTCTAAACTGATCATTGGGGTTAAAAATGGACTCCAAAGTGATAAGTCCCTTGGGTAGCTTGTCAGTTCTTAGCTGTATTACCTGGTCACCATATTGTTGTTCCAACTTTTCTTGATTCTTAGCTGAGAACTCAGCTTCTTCTTGCAAGAAGTGGATGATTTGTTGGTCATTCTCAAATACTTTCCAACTGACATCGTTATCCGGCACTGAAGGTCTCACGATCACGTGGACGTTTGGCTGTACCTTGTCTTGTTGAATGTTTTCTATAATGTCAAAGGCTGCCCCTACTGCTGCAAGCCTGTCAGCAGCTTGATTCTCTTTCCTAGGGATGGATTTGATGCCAAAGCCCTCAAAATCTTCCATGAGGTCCCATACCCTGTTCTTGTAGCACCTAAGTAGATCATTTTTGGTGGCATGCTATCCCTTGACTTGATTTACAATCAGCTCACTGTCCCCAAAAACTTGCAAGATCTTTATTTTTCTTTTTATTGCCCATGCATCCCTTGCACCAAGGCTTCATATTCAGCAGTGTTATTGGAGCATGCAAATTGAAATCTAAAAGCTGAATAATACTTTACTCCTTGAGGTGAAATAAGCACGGCTCCACCTCCTGCGCCTTGTCTACTCCTTGATCCATCAAAAAATAGTTGCCATACCTCATTTTCATCCTTGTGGTTTGGCTTGGTGATGCTAGGAATAGGTTGACTTTCTTCATGTATACAATAGACCCCTAGCTCAGATTCTTCTACTTCTTGATAAGGATCAAAAGCATGTACCTTGTTTGCCCATTCATCAAGAGTCAAATCTGGGATACTTCCAACCTTAGTGTCGGTTTCATCAGTGCCAGGGTGATCTTCTTGATCAAATGCTGAGCAATTGGTATTAATATGACTTGGAGTATAGGGCTCAATGTGGAAGTCTGCAATAGGTTCTGACCTAATTGTAGCCTTAGTTCCATACCTTGTTCTGAACATCATGTGTGACCAATCAGCGGACAAATATCCCCCAATCTTGGCAGTAAAGTCCCTTGACAAACAGAGGGCAAAGAGTGGTGGAAGGTCTATGACTGATATATCTTGTAAGACAACAACATTTAGACATGCATGCAAGGTAAGACTCAATTTTCTAATCACTCCAACTGTTGCTATTGCTGTCCCATCCAGCTGCACTACTCCCTTAGATGTTATTTCATACTGGAGCCCTAACTGATCAACTATCTGTTTAGGCATTACTGAGCTACTTACCCCGGAGTCTATCATGCAATTATGCACTAGCTGATTTCCAATGATTAACGAAACATAAAAAGGGGGAGGCTTCAACCCTCTACCTTGTTGTGCTCCATGATTTCCTTTAGGCTGGGCAGCATTTGTGAGTACCTTCTCCTACATTTGGATCTGCTGATTCAAAGTTGGCCAATCCTTTATGGCAGCTTGCAGCAGATTTCTTTGGCCTGGGATGGATAGGGATTCCCACATAGATATATTGATGTTTGTCTTCTTCATCTGATCAATGATACTGAATGGTGATGAAGGATCTCTCTGCTGTCCCTTGGTTTGCACATTTGCTCCTTGTATGTGGGCAGCAACAGCTGGCATTTGAGTTGGCCTAGGGGCTGTTCTTGGCTGCCCTTGTGCATTTGGAACTGGGTTTTGCTTGCCAATCATTTGTGGAGCCATGGAAGGTTGTGGATTGGCTGGGGTTAATGGTTGTTCTTCACCCAAATTTCTCCTTTTTGACCTTGTGTTGGCTGCAACACCCTGAGAAACTGCCTGATTCATGCCACAGAAATCCTCTGCTTGCCAATTTGCCAATGTGGTTTCTGTTGGAGGTCCTTCTTGTTGCGTTTGTTGCTGTTGATTCTCCTCCTGGCTTGGATCTTGAGCAACACCAATGGTTTGCACCATCAAGGCCTGATTAAGTGCACCATTGAAACATGCTGACTGATTATGAGGTAGATTGCAAGGGTAGCACCAGTCGTACTCCTGTGCCATGTTATTTTGTGTCGGGACCAAAGCTCTTGAGGACGTTATTACATTTGGATCATACGGTCGAAATGGCCTGGAAGCTTGAGGTTGTCCTTGGTTTTGGTTTCGATTTGCAGCCTGAGGTGGTGGTTTATTTTGTTGGTATGGGGGCCTAGCTTGGTACTGTGCTTGCGGTTGGTACGGTCTAGCACTTTGAGCTTGCTGTCTTTTGATAGTCACTAGCTCATTACCTAAATTTTGCAGTTGCTTCATGACCTCTTGAAGCTCATTTGGGGCACTTGGAGATGAAGTGGAAGCTTCATTTGAACTCTGATTCCTAGGAGTGGGAATAGGAGCTAAGACAAGTGCTTGACTTGTACTTGGGCTCTCTAAACTTGGATATAATGGCATTGGAGGCCTAGGAGCTAGCTTGCCAGCTTGAATCAGACAATTTTCAGCTCTAATGGCAATACTATAAGCAGCAGGGATAGTTGTGCCTCCCATAGATTGAATCAACATAGAAATATCAGAATTTAAAGCTTTAAGGTAATATAGAAAAGCACCTTCTGCTGTTGGCCTGACTGCTACTGGAATCCTATCCCAAGACCTTTGAAATCTGAAGTTGAAGTCAGTTAGCTGCTCATTGGAAGCTCTCTTGATGGTTGTCAGCTGCTCCAAAAGAGACAAGTTGTCTCCCTTCTCTCCAAATTGATTGTGAAGTGCAATACACAGCTGATTCCAGTTTGTGATAGAGCCAACTTTAAGGCTCCTAAACCATTGCAATGCTTTTCCCTTGAATGAGGATGCCAACAATTTGACAGCTACTTGCATTTCATTAATCTCATGGATTGCACAAATGTTAGCAATGTCTTTGACATGATCACCAGGAGTGGTCTGATTTTCTCCAGTAAAGTATGGAATGTTCTTCAATGCTGCAACTGGGATTGGATTTTGTGCATTGAGAGCAAGTGGGCTGCTACCTGTGAAGTTGACATAGGGGTTCACTGGTTGCGCCATTCTGATTAGTCTTAAAACCCTTGTATATTGAAAGAAAGGCCTGTCAGGTGGAGGAGTTGAGAGAGTTCTGTTTGGTGGAGATGGAGACCTTTGAATCCTTCTTCCTCTCTGCCTTCTTCTTGGAGATAATTGCAGGTATTCAAACAGCACTTCCTCTTCTCCAACTCTTGACCTTGTGATTCTTCTCATAAGCTTTTAGGCCTGTACTGCTGAAACCAGTTGATTCTTCCCCTTGGAGTCGCTAGATATGCAAATAATAGCTCTTTTTAAGCAAGAAAATTGCAGCAGATGCACATCACTTTGCTGCAAATAAAAATGAGACCTCTGTCCCACCGGGCGTGCCAAAACTGTTAGTGCAAATCACAGCACCCCTGGACGCACATCAGGCTTCTAGGTTGATATTCAGGCATCCAGTGTGATTGCACAACATGGAAACCTCTCTCCAAGTGTGGGGGGACTTGTGAAACTGAGAGAGGAATCTCCAGATTAGAGGCTGGTTCCTCGAACTCCTCTGATTTAGATCTATATTTTGCAAAACTACAGAGGTTTAGATCCTAATCCTATTCTAACTTGCAAGGAGACAGGGGTAGAAGTGCAAAAATTGAAACTAACTAAAGATGGTGATGCACCAAAAGGAGTGGTGAAACATATTTGTCATTCAAATAGACACAGACCAAAGTTCATAACAAAAGACATACACAGACTGATAATGTATAATCTATTATCTGAAATCAAGCAAATAATACAAACAGAGGATTGAAACCCATTCATAGAGCTTGCATTATCATTTCAATGTCAAAACACACATTACACCCTCAGAGAGGTAAAAGAAAACTGTTACAATCCTTGGAGAGGTCTGATCCTTCATCAATCACTTGCTGGAGGTGAAAGAAGAAGTCTGCTATGCCCAAAAATGTTCCTCTCTTTGAAATGAGCCCAAAACTGGCTTTTAAAATGCAAGGGTCGAACCCAGGGAACAGGAAACGTACAAAGGCATGGGAGCCCATTCTTTCTTGACTGTAGGTGTATTAAAATGGCATGGAGGACCTTACAAACCCATACCCTGTCATTTTGACCGGATTACAGGAGAATGTGACCCATTCTGCATTAAATCTGGTCGCTGGAATGTCATTTCTGGGCATGAACACGCGTCAGAGCCGTTTCTCAATTTTTTTCCTCTAGACTACTCCAAAACATAAGATTAATCCCAGAATCATGTAGAGAATTTTACCATCTTTCCGTTGATATAAAGAACGTGCAAATCTGAGCTCTGGATCGAAAGTTATGGCGATTTGAAGATCTAGGGCACAAAACAGGCGACAACGTGTTTTGAAACCTTTCCCGCGCTCTACCACCTGGATGACACGTGGCAGGTGCTGATTGGACGAGTAATTCTCTCTCCTCCATCTTTCGTGGGATTTCCTTTGAAATTTCCTTGTGGGGCCCTTAACTGGACACATGGCGCCATTTCATCGGTTCGCGCTGACCCTTTAAAACTTGCCCTTTGACTTTTGACTTTTTTCCCTGAGACACGTGGCGTGATCTGGTTGGTTCTCGGCCCTGCCGGCTCTTTCGCGCCCTTCGCGTCTTTTCATCCCAGATGTCCCAAATGCTTAGTGCTCCTTGTGCTGATTTCACGCGAACCGGCCGGTTCACGTCCATTTGTCCCGCTTGTCCCAGTTGCCTCCGAACTGTTTTGACCTTTTTCGCCCGGTTCGGCCGGTTCGTGCCTTTTCAGCCCGCTTGTCCCGAACTGTCCCTCTTAGCAGTTAGTCAATTTTCTCCCTCCTTCGGCCGGATCAGCTTTTCGTGCCCGCCACGTACTTTTGTCCCAGATGTCCCTGTTGCTATTTTGGAATGCCTGTGCTCATTTCGGCCGATCCGCGCCTTTTTGTCCCAAATGTCCCGAACTGTCCCTCTAGGACAAGGACTTAGCCAATTTCCACAAATTTTTCTGGATCAACCTACTTGCTTTCTGCAACTTTTTTCCACGTTTTCTCAGAGCTTGCTCCTTTCTTCTTTGGCCAGGGGAGTTAGAAAAATATCTGAGAGAACCTCCGAATCATGATGTTTGCTCTGAATCAATCAATGTGCCTAGGACTTGAATATTCTGATGCATGTTATCAAAATTACCCTGGGGGGGTGAATTTTGGATAACAGGACATCAATGCCCAAATGCCCTCATCCCCTCTAGGTGCCCTTGACCTCTTTCTACTTTATTCTCTCTTTTCGGGCCTTATGGGTCAGCCTTACAGTTGTTAATTACAAAATTTAAACAAGGGAATCATATAAATACAAATCTATGTGATCAAAATAAAGTACCAAGCTCTAAGCATATTATTTATCACCTAAGCTTGCATCCAAAGTCATCCATCTAACATTCATACAAGGGACAATGGACTACATTTTTTGCATACACTACATAGGAAGGGGAAGTTCATTCTATTTCATACACATATTTGCATCTTTTAGCAAATCTAGCCCGCTATGTAGTACATATTGCACAAGGGCATCCTAGGGCACCATTTTCACACACTCACAAGAACTACATGGCATATGAGATGTAGTGTAGTGCTCGGTCGTAAGTTCACTTAGTCAGGTGACTGTTGGGGTTAGTTCAACTTCCCATATTTCATCTTTCTTTATTGGATTTGATGTGGTTATATGGGTCTTGCAGGTGAACATCTATTTTGTGGGTTATAGGTACACTCGGCGATCAAGGTGTGATATATAGGCTACCAATAATGAATACCAACAACACTTGTGTAAGACAAAAAAAAATCAAGTTTTGAGCATTTTCACAGTCACATAAGCCCAATAGAGGTCTCTAGTGCCTAGGTGCCCTTGCCCCAGTCTAGGCGCCCTAATGTAGCCTTGTCCATGAGCTCTAGAATTTAACCTGAGCATTGATGACATAGTTCACCCCTTGTTCAACAGTCTTCCTAGTTCAAAACAATTCAGGATCAAATGCAAATCAACTAAATCCTCTCTCCTTCCTCTTTTCTTAAGGTTTCAAATATTACATCTTAGATTGCTTGTGTCAAATATGTACTTTAGCATTTATTATCATACGTGACTTTGCAATGTTATATCTAATTATTACAAATAAAATTAAATCATTTGGTGAACCTGATGTGAACCCCACTCATGATTAAACACTTGGATCCTCATTTTGCTTATTCTATCCAATCTTCTTTCATGGCTCCTAAAATCCCTCAAATCTCTTTGGATGACTTACTTCAAATGCATCCTAATTGCAAGGTTGTTCTCCAAAAAACCCTAGACACTATGTATCTTCCTTGTAATATGTCATCCGCTCAAATAAATGCCATTTTCGATAATCTATTTGATGATTCTTTCATTCCTCATTCTCCATCTAATCAACCCATCTTAGAATAAATTCAAGTTTTACATTGTTTATTTCAAGACAAAATTCAAGCTATGGAAACAACAATTACACCTCTTAAATATGAAATTCAACATCTCAAAGATGCTTCTCAGTTCTAAGTTAGTTCTTATTCTACATCTCATTTTACTTCTATGACTTCTATATGTGTTCATATCAGTGAACCCTAAGTATTTCCGCCACCCACACCTCTCAAGTTTGATTCAAATGTTAAGAAACAAGATATTCTTCCACAACTCCTCACTCATCAATTAACCAACTTGTCATCTAGTCATTATTATCTTCTTTATCGGCTTGCTAAATATCAAGGTCACCCATATTACACTTATCATCGACTTAATGGACATAATGAAAATGATTGCTATGCTCTAAAATGGCAAATTGGCCACCTTAAACATTATGGTATCATTTCATTTGTTACACAAAATGCTAAAAAATGTTCATCTTCAATTGCTACATCTCACTAGGTTCTTAAATCTAATCCATTTATGTCTAGTGAGCATCATTCCATAATTGCTAATGCCCCTTCTTCGGTAAGTCAAAGATCCACCTATTTAACCCATTCCAACAAAGCAACTACCTTCCAAGGTCCATCCTCCATCACCTCCTCCTATCAAGTCTTCTACAATGTTACCATCTCTGACTAAGAAACTTCCTCTCAAAATCAGTCCAACCCCTCCTCTCAATTCTTCTATTGCATTACCCCCTCCAACTAAGCAACCTCCTCTAAAAATCTGTCCAACCTCTCCTCCTCTCAAGTATTATACAACATTATCAATCCCACATAAGTACCATGATTCCATATTCCTCCCCACCCTACTCCACTTTCAATCCCAATTCATTTTGTCAAACATAATATTCCTTATATTGATGGCCAAGGCACATTTCAAGCCTCATCACTATCACAATGTCTTTCTTACATTGTCGCGTAGCTCCCCTTCTTTGACACACTTGGGGCCATCACCCCCCCTTCTAGCACTATCAATTGTCTCTAGCATCTACTATCACACTTAACACTTCGAGCTTCATGATTCATATTTCTAAGCACTTTCAAACCCTTTAATACATACATTGTATCGTCATCACCCTATGACACACTCTTGTGCTAAGGTTCACACTTGACTGTTGAGGGTATACTACATCCATGAACCTCACACACTACACATTTCATGCTCCACACTTCATGATATATCTTTTTAGCACTTCATTCTCATACAACATACTACTCTATGAAGCACTCTAGTTCCACGGTTCATACTCGACTGCTGAGGGTATAAATCTGAAATGAACCTCACCTCACTTTACACTTCATGCTCTTTGCTTCATGTTACATCTTTCTATCATCTATTTCAAACAATTTTCCGATGATGCAATCTCGTTATATGCTTCATTATTGACAGTTAAGGGGTATTCTATAAATGAACCTCATCTCATACATACACATCCACTAGGGGGCACGCCGCTCCTATCACATTCACAATGCATACCATTTCATCTCACTCATACAAAACATACTACATATATTGGTTACACTTATTCTTGCCTACATATACTTACATGTACACTTTCTTTTCCATGGTAGATGAATACTCAGTATATCATTATCTTTTCTATATACACGTGTTTTCACTTGGTCTTTAGTTGTGAATGCAGACTTCCTACAAATATTTACATGCAACAATGATGTTGGCATTGTACCTCTTACCAATCCCACCGAGGTTCCTACAAGCATCTACATTTACTATCATTACACATCACATGTGTTATCATTTCATTACATACTATTTCTTATTCTTACTATCACACTACTTTCCATTGATCTATACACGCTTTTACATACTCTTTATCTATCTAACATGCTAACGAGTGCTTCATGTGCAACATTTGCTTGACTATATGCCACCATGGTTATCTGTTACACTTTTTTCTTGACATTGTTTGTGGGATATGCCCTTTATCTTGTATGCACACTGTATGTTTTGGTCCATTTCGGCCCTGATTGTCTTGTGACATTATGAGCAATGTACAATGTTAAAAACCCACTTTTCACGGTCTATCTTGTCTTCTTGCTTGCTTAGTACATTATCTTTTACTTAGATACTTGATTTAATTACACTAACACATGTTTCGAGAAACTTTGTTTGCATGTGTCTTTGTTTCTACCATGCACATCCCCTCCCCATACAAGGTATCCACTTCATATCAATTTCAAGTCCTCTCCTTTGACCGCATGATCCTACAATTTTCGCAAGTACCCCAAACAAGGGGGACATACATTGGGTGAATCATCCTACACATTATAGGAATGGAGCAATCATACAGTCATAAAATGACCCAAAATTTGACTTGGGCCCTTAACACAACATAAACACCAATGCCTATGCTTAAGCAAGAGCACCTTGGTGGATGTGTCCTCCATTGGGTGCTAATGTCATGGGGAAATTACAATCACTTTCTCATATCAAAACAATCTACAATAATTTATAGAGTAGTTTTCATAGTACATGAACAACCCTCCAACAACATAATGCATTTTATCTCCTTCAATTGGAACAATATGGAACAATACATAACTAATTTGGAACAACTCAGAACAAATCAGGGACGTACCATCTGCAGTGGTGCTTATTCGGGAAGTAGTTGTGGAAGGAGAGTAACACTAGACGTCTCTCCCCAACACTCTTCTGTCATGGCGTGAGATCACCCAAAAAACTTGTGCTTGGCATGAGATCGCCCAAAAAACTCTCTTTTCTATAGTATTGCAAGACATTTTCTATCCTTTTCACTCTTCACAAATCAAGTGCACATTTTCCTTTACAAAATTTCATATAATTTTACATATTTATGCAAAAAAATTCATATACACATATTTTACTTCTTCTTCACTCTTCTTTTACAAGTCCATCCTTAATACGCAACAAAAAGTATCCCTACATCAAACACAACAATAGGTACAACAAAATACGATTCATCCCTAGGGTCAAGTCTTAGCTTCCACACTTCATTTTTATCACTTCACACTTTCACTCATCTCTTCAACATGCTATCACTGTCACACTCTACAAGAACAAAGGTACACATCTTCTAACTACTTTATGTTGTTGAGTATTCACTCAAAAACATAAAGTGGGGGCAAATTTAGACACAAAATCACGCACTTGGGTACATTTCTAGGTCCTAAACACATACTAGCATTCATATGAATCCTAAGTGAGAAAACTAGTAATTGAAAACTATCTTTGGCCTTTTGTTTCTGTTTCTTATTTTCTATTTGGTCTTACATACCCTACAACCTAGTCAAAACTTTACTTGCTTATATTTTATGACTTCAGACACTAGCACCCAGGCACCCTCATCCCTTTTGGGCGCCCCTAACCTCTTTTTACCTTATTCGCTCTTTTTGGGCCTCTTTTATCTTTTGGACATCTTATTTTCTTATGGATCGACCTTCCAGTTGTCAATTACAAAATTCAAAAAAGGGAATCATATAAATACATAACTATGTGATCAAAATAAAGGACCAAGCTCTAAGCATACTATCTATTACCAAAGATTACATCCAAAGGAATCCAAAGCACTCAAAGGAATCCATCTAGCATCCATATAAGGGACTACATTTTCTACATACACTGCATAGGAAGGGGAAGCTCATTATATTCCATACACACATTTGCATCTTTTAGAAAATTTAGCCCGTTATCTAGTGCATCTTACACAAAGGCATCCTATGACACCATTTGCACACACTCACAAGAACTACGCGGAGTTTGAGATGTAGTGAAATGATTGGTCATAAGTTCACTCAGTTGGGTGATCGTTAGGGTCAGTATGAATCCCCATATTGCATCTTTCTTTTTTGGATTTGATGCGGTTTTACGAGTCTTGTAGGTAAACATATAATTTACAGGTTATAGGTACACTCGATGATCAAGGTGTGACATATAGGTGACCAATAAAAAATACCAACGACACTTGTGCAACACAATAAACAATCAAGTTATGAGCATTTTCGCAGTCACAGACACCCAATAGAGGTCTCTGGAGCCCTAGTTCAACCTTATCTGTGAGCTCCAGAATTTACCCTAAGCATTGACGACACAATTCACCCCCTGTTCAATAGTCTTCCCAGTTCAAAACACTTCATGATCAAATGCTAATAAGCTAAGTCCTCTCTCCTTCCTCTTTTATTAAGGTTTCAAATATTACATCTTAGATTGCTTGTGTAAAATTTGTACTTTAGCATTTAATATCATACGCAGCTCTCCAATATTATATTTAATTATTACAAATTAAATTAAATCATATGGTGGATATCACATGCTAGGAGAATGACATGTTGTTTGAGGCTTCTTTGGAGTAGTGCTATGTCAATGGTACACAGGTGTTCCCACAACCCAACTAACTTTAGTTTACAAGAAATCCTTCTTGCACTATAAGGGTTTGAGAGTTTTAAGAGAGTTTATAGAGTCATTCTGAAGGTAAGCGAAGAAGACCAACAAACAACAACACACATTTCCAGGTGCGTGAAGCACTAAAAAAGTTTCAAAATCAAATTTCAAGTAGGTCTAAGACCATACAAAAGGGTCAAGACCATACACATGATATTAATTGAGTTGTGTGGTTTTGACTAGGTTTGGTTTCAGGTTAAAATTTCATAGATGAAGTATTTCTAGTCATAGATCTACATGTTTCTGCACTTAGACCACCCATAATCCTCTAGATCTACACACAATTAGCTAATTACACTCTCTCCCTTATATTTTGATATTTTTAAAAGTAGCTATCCACTTTGAAAAGTGTTTTCTTGGTTTATGTAATTAATGTTGGAAGTTAATTAAATCAGAATAATCACTTGTAACATTATTCATTCTTTTTTATGTATGTTAAATAAAACATTCCTAAAATCAAAAAGGGTGAAATTAGGATGATTATCAGGAAACCAAGGCTATATGACCTATGTAGGAGCCATAACATGTGCAATATGAGATCTAGTATGTGGCCTAGGAGGGAGAGACCCACTAGAAGTAGCATGTGCAATAAGAGACTGATAAGAGGCCTAAGAGGGATGGACCCAATAGAAGTAACATGTGTAATAGGAGACAGAGAAGGAGGCCTATGAGGGATGGAACCACCATAAGTAGCATCTGTAATATGATACCTAGATGGATGTCTATGAGGGATAGACCCACTAGAAGTAACATGTGTAGATGTAATAGGCTTATGTGTAGCAATTATAGCTTTTTGAAAAAGTAGCATAGGTTTTGGGGTCTTGTATGGGATACCCTAGATCATGACAACTTATTGATTGTAAATTAACTTAAAACATTGATGTAAGATAAATGGGACAACCTTAAAATCACATAGCCAAGAGAAACCTATACACATATCATATGAGTTGAGAGAAATAATAACTAAAAAGGCAATAGCCATTATAGTATAACCAGCCGTAAGAGGTATGTTAATATGTACAAGATAGATCTTAGTACCAAATGTCACATGTCATTTAGTATATCTAAGAGAAGCAAGTATCTTTAAGGTGCACATATTGTGTCTAATATTTTTATCAAACAAAACACCATGTATAGGGCATTGTCCAACAAAAACACAAATGTATTGTTGAGTTGGAAACAAAATCATGAGTCATGTTAGAGTCATCAAATGTAATAATGGGCCTAGGAGGTGACACAATGGTAATAATACCAATCAAAACATCCAACGGGTTATTAGAAGAAGGAAGAAGAGGCATAAATCAATAAGCATGATGTAGAAGAAGGAAGAAGAGGCATAAATCAATAAGCATGATGTACTTCCAAATTAGATTTGACATTGTTGTGATCAAGAAGAGAGTTATTGGAATTCTAAAACTTAGAATTATCATTAGTAGGATTAGATTGTTCTAGGGGAGAGTTGCACTCAATAGTAATGGCATTAATAAGGTCTTGTTTAATATTATGAAGCTTAGTAAGTTGATTAGTAGAATTTCTAACACTCTAGGAATCAATAATGAAACTTTTACGACGAGGATGGTTTATATCAACTGTTAGAGTCAGAAGGAGAGATAAAAGGTTACAATAGAGTAATTTTTTAAGTGCTAGTTGACATGCACAAAGAAACAATGTAAATTATCACTTAGGAGCTTGTAATTGAATATTTTTGTGCTGAGATACAACATTATTAGTATCTTTAACATCATTTTTGTTATCATTAGGTTTTCCTTGTAAAGTAGGTTTGTGTTGAAACTCAGGATGAGATGTGTTGGGATCATTGGTAACATATTTGAGTTTATTCATGGTAAGGATTTTAGATCTTTTCTCTTTTAATGTGTCACATAAGTGATCAAATAAACAAATCATGTCAAAGATAATTGATTCTTGCAAAGGGGAAAGGAGGTTTTTAGTCAATAGATCTTGGAGTTTACTATTAGCTAGTTGTTGGCGAAATATTTTGTCAATGAAATGGGGATTTCATCAATATTCGCAGGACTAAGTCCCTTCGCTTCATCATGGTTTGATTCCCATTTATTGAAAGCTAGAAAAGTTATACACTAAACTATCTCTCAGGGTGGTCATAGACCGGGGAATGTGTGGAAACACCCTTGTCGTAACTACAAAAATGTTTAAGAGAGAGAGGGGAAATATAGGCGAGTAAGTGGAGAAGAATGAGGAGGGGAAATTTATTAGTGATTTGAACCCAAAATGCCCTAACTATTGTAGACACTAGTTTTTGACACCCTTATGTGACTGTACGATAGAAAAGTGATAGACGAGCATGAGAATCAACAAGTAGCCTTTCTTTGTACCCGACCTCCTGAGGTCGTGCCGAGATAGCCGGTGGAAATGAAATATATGTAGATGTGGAAAAACTAGTTGGGAAATCTTATATCCTCAACACACAATAACAGGATCTGTGAGTCCAAGGAAAAGAAAGATCTCCTAACCTGAATTGGTGTAATGGATCGTTCATATATAATAGTTGCTCGGAGGCTCCAATCAATGTCGAGCTCTGCCAAGATCCTATCTATTGGTTGTTGGACACGTGGAAAGTGACCTGTAGGTGCTTTGTGTATATTTCTAGACAAGGTCATGAAAGTGGTAGTGAGAGGTGTAGTGGATTTGTAGGAAACTATGGGCGGTTTTCTAGTCTAACCCAGAAAATATTAGCTTGATTGACTTCTATGTTCAACATGGAAAATTGTGTTATAATATCTGGTAGGAGTGGTGAGGATCTAAATACTAGCGTACGTAAACTGGTGTCAATGTTTAACTGATTAGCAGGCCCATTGGGTTGTGGGACCTGGGGATCACAACCATGAGTTCGTGGTTGTTGTGGACCTTTTATGGTCATGTGAAGAATCAATCTCTTCTTCTGATTATCCAATAGTCATAAGATTTTTAGCTTCTATGTTTAATACCAGGAGTTGTGTGATCTTCTCGGAATACCTTACAGGTGTTCTAGCAACTTGTATATGTAAGCCTGTGTCTATGTCAATGAGAAGGTCTCCTGCGTTTGGCTGCGGAACTAATGAATCACAACCAAATGTTTGCTCTCTTTCAGGTTCTTGTATGGTCATGTGGATATCCTATCAAGGTAATCTATAGTTGGGTTGATTTGACCAGAATTCATATGCTTTGTCGTCTTTGATGTTTAATTCTCTCAATTGCTCACTAACTACTTGTGGGTTTGTTGTTGTTCGGAAGACGTGAATTCTAAGACCTTGATCTATATCTGCTAATGTTGTGAAGAGATTTGGCTGAGGTATTACTGGTTTGAATATGTAATCCCTGGGCTCTCTGGGTCCCGTAATTGTCATGCAAGAGATAACCAAACTTAACTGAATGAAGTAAACTAATTATGAAAATAAATCTACGCTATGCTTATTTTTTTGTATTTTCAAAGATGTGAATTTGAATGAAATTAAAGAGTGACTAATCTAATAAATTCAGATAACGAGTGATTAATCTAATAACGGGATTAAAACAAACAAAGTAGCTAGATGTAGCTATTTGCCTGTGCACTTGTGAATTGATCCTGAATATAAATAACTAACTAATTTAATTGAAAGACCTTCAATCTTACCTCAGAAGTGAGGAATAAATCATAGCTTCTCAGAAGCTATTATTCCCCACAGCTTCCCTGGTAATGTTGAAAGAAAGCTTAACTGAAATAAAATGATTTGCTATTCTATTTGATATATTGTAACTACAACTTTGACAATTCAAACCTGGAGTTTACAAAATAGTGGAAAATCTAGTTGTATTGTAGCTTGTCCCCTCAGTGTGATCTCTTCATTCCTACGTGTTCTCGTGAATCCATAAAAGTGGGAATGTGATAGCGGCAGTAGGAGAAGATGTTCAAACAGTGGTAGCTTGGACGTAAGCCAAACAAAATGCAAGTAGGAGAGGGATAGCACAAGAGAACAGAGCTTGGCTATGCGATTCCTAGCAGGATTGTTGTAGGGATACAACACAAACACACTGAAATCTCTAGGACCTATACTTCCTGTGATGAAACAACAACCTATAACTCTAAGCAGAATCAAGATTCAAATGAACTTAATCTAGAACTAGAACTATTTTATACTAAGCCAGTTGTTTGGAGAACAACAATGGAACAAGATGAAACTAGAGAGATCTAGTGATCTCTAAACCAGAACTGTGGAGCCTTGAACTGAGAGGCTGAGAACTTTACAAAATCTAAACCTATTGAGACTTATTGAAGAACTTTCAAACACACTGAATAATAAATCATAGAGGGAGAGGGGCCATTTTCTTGTAAACAAGCTTGGTATTTATAGCACTTTGATTTACCAGAAGGTAAGATTGAATTGAACTCTTCTATTATTAAAAAAAGGAATTACTATTTACCAGGTGGCTAAAACTTTAATGCAAGCAAGAGTGGTTGAGAATTACAAGCACAACTTGATTTTTTTACGTTGACGAATGCGTCAGAAAGTTCTAGAAAATGCACACAGGACACCCAGCGCAGGGCGGTGGTTACAAGACCGCCGCCCTGTCTTGGGTAGCGGTCACGAGGACCGCCACCCAGGTAGGGTGGCGGTCCTGTAACTAAAGACCAAAATGCAAGGAAAAGAGAGGAAAGGGGTTAGAACAAAGCATGCGAAGGCTGGATAAGGCATTTTAGGATGCAAATGTATACTCAGCGTGCTTTCTGGATTCTGAACACCTTGCGAAGAGATCTGAATCATCATTGGGGTTTCCATAACCTCTTTCCGATAGTACAGTACATACAATTTTGGGTACGTACATATTGCCCCCTCAAAGAAGTGTTTTAGCCATGAAGGGGCATAAAACGGTGGGTCCGAGTATGGAATTTCCAAAATGGGGAGTTAGAAGCTATACCTGACATGCTTGTGTGTTGTAATGTCGCCATCCAGATTCCTGTTATCTGCAAAATGAAAAGAGGACTCAAGTGCAGATAGATAAAAGAAATAAAAAATAAATACTAAATTAAAATGAAATGTGGACTTACCATTTGTGCGGGGATAAGAACTTACCTCCGTCGGTGCTCCAACTCTGCGAAAGAACATTCAAAACAAGGTTAGAATATTATATATATATAACGAGCTCATTTTCCTATTCATTTGTGCGTATCGATTTGGTAGTTTTTGAGCTCTGGGGCCCACGGTAACCGTTTTTGACAAGAGTGTAGTCAAAACGTTCATTGTGAGATCGTGATCATGCCTCTGAGAGCAGGAGATTGACCCATGAAGTCTCAGGTTAGTTTTTCTCAATTTATTGTTTTTAAACCTAAAATATAAAAATGTTGAAATCTTTGTCTTGGGGGGGTTATTTTCAAAAATCTTAGTGTTAAATGAGTCTCTAGGGGGGGGCGCCCATAGGGTAGGATTTTATTTTGCTCAAAATGGTGTATTTTTTTGTTTTTAAGCATTTTTAGGGATTTAGGGGCGTACGTCAATTCGACACAGGACCGCCACCCTACACAAAGCGGCAGTCATAGGACCACCACCCTGTGATGGCGGCGGTCATAGGACCGCCACCCTTAGAAGGTAGGTGGTCATGGAACCGCCGCTCTGCAAGGTGGCGGTTCTGGACAGAAAGCAAAAGATAGATGCCATTAAAGTTAATTTTTTTGCATTTTTAGCATTTTGCTATGTTTTTGATGAGCTTATCTATCAGATTATGTTGCTAACTTGCTCTTTTTCTCTGTTTTGGGTGGATGCAGAAGGAGGAGTATATTCGGTGGAGCAGAGAGAGGGAGTGTGATTGGCTCCTGACAGTTTTAGACATACTGACCCAGACAGAGCGAGACACTCTTCAGAGGGCCGGTATTTTGAGGATTTCACGGGTTCCTCATGTTGCTCCTTCCAGTCACATATTGTGTGACTTATTCTCATACTGGGATGCAGACCAGAATACTTTCTGGTTACCAGGTGTTAGGGGTGAGTGGACTATCACCCTGGAGGACGTTTACCACATTTACTGGGGGTTCTGATTCTTGGGAGGCAACTGTCTCTCAAGACAAGTAGGATCCAGGCCTCAAATGATTCAGTGGGCTACTTATATGGGAGATGTTGTTGTCTCCTTTGGCTCAAAGAAGGGGGTGAAGGTCTGATCTATTGCTTTTTGCTCCTATCCCCACCCTCCATAAGGACATCTTGGGTATCTTGGCCTCATGGTTGATTGGGGATAAGGGAGGAGACACTTTGTTATACTGCTGGGATCCCGTGATTGTACAGATTGAGGCCCATGGCCGTATTTATGCTTGGGGAGTAGATATTCTTGGGACCACCTACCATGATTTATATAGGGTGGTCAGGTTACAGGGGCAGTCTTTGAGTCACCCTACTCTAGTTATGAGTTGGGTGTATGAGCATATCGTCCCCTATGGGAGGGGTGTGTTAGTAGATGACCAGGGGCTGTCAGGGCAAGCTAGGTGGATAGGGATGTCAGTGCTTAGGATGCCACACCAGCCAGTGGCTTCACTGACTACTGCAGATATGGAGGCTACTCCTTATCAGGATATGGTAGGATTGGGGGGCAGGAGGTGACTACATTGATTGCTTTCTCTACTACAGGTCAGTTGGTAGACAGGATAGGGAGAGTGGAGATCCACCCTTTTGATAGAGTCCCTCAGTAGTTTGGCCTCCCCTATATTGATATGCTTCCTCCAGTGCGTTTAGTGTATAGGACTATTCATGAGGCTTGGGGAGGTCCTAGAGGAGATTGAGGTTGGACCACAGTTACTCCTGGAGTACCTATCACAGTTAGGTGAGTGGTTTGTGCCCAAAAGGTAGCTGGTGCTCCTCGAGCACGCTTACTTCAGATCAGGGTTGCTCCTGCTTTCGTGGGGAGGGAGGATGAGCCTATTGATGTGGACTCAGACTCTGAGGAGTTCACAAGAGGGGAGACTGAGGAGGAGACGATGGGAGAGGGGGTTGGAGGTGAGGCTGGTGGGATGGCCGAGGAGGATGATAGTGATTCTGAGTGGCATGACACTCAGGATATCTTGAGGGAAGAGAGGGCGGAGGTGAGTGTGGAGAAGGAGACCTTGGTCTCAGAGGAGTTGCCTTCTCAGGAAATTAAGGGAGATGACGAGTCCATGGCAGGACGTCATTTCATTCCAGATTTTGGGGAGGCTCCACAGTTTGTAGCAGTGTCAGTAGTAGGCACAAATCCTAGAGACCCTACCTGGATGCCTGGAGATCCGAGTGAGTTACCACTCTTCTCTCGACCCTGTTAGCTAGAGATGTTAGTTGATATTTCTTTTTTTGTTGTTTTGCTTGTTTTTGACTTGTTTTTGGTGATTTTCTAACTTGTTATTTCCTTTTTTTATTTACAGCGACTGCATAGGGATGACGGGATCTGATTCATTGGGTTTGTGTGGACACCCTATTGCTCCCTTTGGGGAAGACTCGGGCTCAACTTACTGAGGACGTTGGAGAGCCTTTAGCAGCTGGCAGACACACTGATGTGTTTGCCCCTGTCTAGAAGGTGGCAGAGTTAGTGACCTCCCTTCATACTTAGGTAGCTGGATACGAGACTACTGAGTGCCTGATGAGGTGGAGCCATTCTCGTAGTGAGACCATAGCCAGTGGTTTTGATCATGAGCACTCCCATCATTCAGTGCATTCAGAGCATCGTTGCAGCCGTAGCAGGAGCCCTAGATGCGGTCGTGCACCCTCCAAGGGATCCCACAGGGATTGAGAGGCCATTTGGTCTTTTTGTAGTGATTTTGTCAGATGTTTATATGAGTTGTTTTTGTATTTTTCGGGCTCATTGAGCGTTTTGACCATGCCTAGTGCATGATGGCATTGTATGTAAAACATGATTCCTATATATATATATATATATATATTTTTGGATCTAGATCTTCTTTGTATCTAGAGTTTTGTGATTTGTTTCTCATGTGTACACTAGATGCTTTAGAATCTCTATTTTTATATGCTTTTCAGAATGTATGCAATGGATGACAAGTGATAACAAATGTTGAACAGAATGTTTCTCTTTTTGTTTGTTTTTGTAATGCTGATATGTGATGATGCAAACATACTGTAGTACTGAAATTTTGGCTTCTTTGGGCAATGTTCATTGCTTCTTCTTGTTTTGGAAAAATGTGATGAATATGTAGTGATAATGAGATGAAATTTCCCCATTCCTAACTCCATGCAACTAGTAAGATGTGAGGGCTCAACACCGAGAGTTGGGAAGGGCGCAAATTGTATGAGTTTGACTGAATGGAAATGATGAGAGAAAGACAAGGTATTGACAGAAACCAAATTTAGACCTACGTACTTACCTTACTCAAAAACTACTACATAGCTCAGAATGCAACTTACTTTCCAGTTTATCTAGACTTAGATCCATAAATGGCAACTTGGTTGACAAAATCTGGTTTTGAGGATTTGATCTCTTTGGAATTTGGATGCTTAATTTCACTTAATACACTTTGCTTTGAATTTTTAAAATACTAAGATTCATTAATTTGCGTGAATGGACCCCCTACGCCCTACCCCATGCTACTAGTAAGAAGTATGGGCTTATCACCGAAGGCAGGACATAGGCGAGTAAGGGCACTTCTTTCCTTTCTCAACCTCGCACCACTAGTAAGAGATGCGGGCTCATCACCGAAGGTTGGTAGGGAAAAGAAGTGTGTAAAATAAAATATTCTGTTTTGTTTAGTGTTTTTGATTCAATTTGGCTTTGACATTTCTGATCTGTGATTTTGGAGTATCCTTGTTTCAAAGAGACGTAAGAGGGATAGATGTGACACCAAGAAGCTTCTAGAACAAACCGTAGGTAAGAACAACTTAACCTAGTAGAAGAAATGAGTATGACCAAGTATGCAGGCCTTGGTATGGTTTTTGTCAAGATTTTGTCTGTCGAATTGATGAGATGATTTCGAAACCATTTGATGATATTATGAAAATTGAAGAGATATGATTTGAATGCTTTTGCCAATATTTTCAGAAGCTTGTAATAAATTGCTTAAGAATAAGTTCCTTGACCACAAAATTTATGAAATGAGTGAACAAAATGAAACAACTGAGTGACTAATGCAATGCAGATAGACATAATATACAAATGGTGATGTTGATGACCTATGCATAAAACCATTTAAGATGCAAGGAATTGATAGTTTCATTGAATTCCTCACCTTCTAGTGTACACAAGAGATATGCACCATTTCCGTAGTCTTTCATGACTCGGTATGGGCCCAACCACTTGGGCCGGAATTTCCTTCCTTCACTGGTTTTCTTATCAATCCGGCTGTCTAGTCTCAGAACTAGATCTCCCTCATATATTTCTCATTCGTAGACCTTTTTGTTATATTTCGGCACATCCGGTCAGCATAGGCTCTATGCCATTGTTTGGCGTTTAACCTGGCCTCATCAAGGCTTTCTAGTTGAGAGAGGCATGCCTCTCTATAGGCTTCTTCTCCCAAGATCCCTTGTAATGAGATGCAGAGACTGGGTATTTTGACCTCAAGTGGGAGAACTGCTTCTGCCCCGAATACCAATGAGAAAGGGGTTGTCCCTGTTGGTGTTCTTATTGACGTTCGATAGGCCCACAAGGCTGGGTATAATTTTAAATGCCAATCCCATTTTGTTCTCCTTAACTGTTTTGAGGAGAATGGATTTTAATGTTTTGTTTGTTGCCTCAGCCTGTCCATTGGCTTGGGGGTAATAAAGAGAGGCCGTGTGATGGTTTATCTTGAATTTGCTGCATAACTCATGGACCTCATCATTCTTGAAGGATGTGCCATTATCTGAGATAATGACTTGCGGGACACCGTACCTGTAAATGATTTGATTCAAAATGAACTTAGTGATTACAGAACCTGGTATGGTGGTGAGAGGCATGGCCTCTACCCATTTAGTAAAATATTATGTGGCCATGATTATAAAGTTATGGCCATCTGTTGATGAGGGAGAGAATTTCCCTATCAAATCTAGGCCCCACATGGAAAAGGGCCATGGGGTTGCGATTGGTTTACAGAGCCTGTGCTGGCATGTGAATCTCATGGGAGAACTCTTGACATTTATGACACTTGTGCACAAACTCTACTGTGTCATGTTCTAGAGTGGGCCAGAAATAGCCCATCTGATGTATTTTGTGAGCAGTGGTGTGGCCACCAAAGTGGCCTCCACATATCCCACTGTGGGATTCGTAAAGAATATTTTTGGATTCTTCCGTGTCAACACATCTTAAAAGCATTCCGTCGAAGGCTCTACGATAGAGCACCTATTCTAAAATAATGTATTTAGTAGTGATAATGCGCAACCGCCTTCTTTGTTGCAATGTGGCACCTTTTGGGTATGTGTGGTCCATGATGAAATTGACGATGTCAGTGTACCAAGGACATATAGAGATGGGGGGCCTGGTTTCGACAAAATATATGCACTCATCGGAAAGTCTAGATCTACCAGATCACCCCCATCCAATGGATTGTCAGCCAACCAGTCTGCAATGATTTGTCCCTTAACGGATTTTTGGTTTACAAATGTTAGTTCAAACTCACCCATTAAGGTTATGAAATGTCCAACCTTTTTAGATAAAGACCCTTGCGTGAGGAATGTCCGCAAGTGATCTGTCTTTACAATAACCCTTGTTTCTTGATTCAACATGTAATGTCTTAAACGTTTTGTTGCAAAGACTATGGCAAGGCATTCTCTTTCTACCTGTGTGTAACGTGTTTCATAATCAAGCAACGTCTGACTAATGAAATAAACTACACGTTCCCATTTATCATTATCTTCCTGAGCCAACATGCAGGCTAGCGAGACATCAGTAGCCCATGAATACAAGATCAAAGGATGATCTGGTCTAGGAGGCATTAGCGTGGGAGGAGACAACAAGAAGCGTTTAACTGCTTCGAAGGCCTCATTGCATTCTTCTGTCCAATCAATGCTATAATCCTTCTTTAATAAATTGTTGATTGGATGAACAACAAAACTTAAGTCAGGGATGAACCTTCAAATTGCACCGAGTTTCCCAAGAAATGATCTGATACTAGACTCGTCTGATGGTGGAATCATTTCAAGAACAACCTAGATTTTGGCTGGGTCGACATCAATCCCTCATGACGATATAATGTAACCTAGAAGCTTGCCTCCTGTTACACCGAATACACATTTCTCTGGATTCAATGTGACGCCATATTCGATCAATCGTGAGAGAATGATACGGAGCACTTATGGGTGATCACAACGCTTCCTGGCCTTGGCCAACAAGTCATCTACGTAGGATTCCACAATCTTATGAATAAGGTCATGGAATATGTATGTCATTTCCCGTTGGTATGTAGTGCCAATGTTCTTAAGACCGAATGACATGACAACGTAACAATAAGTTCCCCAAGGAGTTATAAACGTAGTCTTGGCTTGATCCTCTTCAGATATTTTGATTTGATTATATCTCGAGAACCCATCCATGAGAGACAAAAGCTCAAATCCAGCTGTTGCGTCAACAATGATGTCGATGGATGGTAATGGGAAGTCATCTTTGGGGAAAGCTTTGTTAATGTCCCGGAAGTCTATGCAAATGTGTATCTTCCCATTCTTTTTGAGAACGGGGATGATATTAGATACCCATTGTGAATAGTTGACTGGTTTGATGAATCCCACCTGGAGAAGTTTCATTACTTCTTCTTTCACCATGAGAGCCACTTTTGGCTTCATTGGTCTTGACTTTTGCTTAATTGGCTTTGCATCTAGTTTGGTGACAAGATTGTGTACCGCAATATGTGGTGTAATTCTCATCATTTCTTTGTAATTAAATGTGAAAGCCTTTTGATGTTCCTTGAGGATCTGGGTATGTATTTCTATCTCCTCTGGAGTTAATGAGGATCCCAACTTCAAAATCTTTGGTTCTTCCTCCGTTCCAATATTTATATCAATCGTTCCTTCAATTAAGGAAGCGTTGCCTTCTTCAAATTCAGGCGGGGCCGGAGGTAGTTCCAAACTTTCTTCATTCTCTACCTCGTAGATTTCAAGATTCTTTTGTGGGGGAGATTCTATCATGGGATTTCCAAAATAGGAAGAGGAATATGGGATTAGGGAGAAATCTACTATGTGATGAGCGAGATGCAATTCCACATAGGCATTTAGATATCCAAGAGTGACCCTATCGCTTTCAAATTGATATAGGATGGTAAAATCATTCTCAGCTTCTATATGTGTCAAGATCAGGGTTATTGGTATTTTACGCACCAATGGTTCAGTACGAAGTGATACCATGAAATTTGTATTTTCCAACTCACTGCTTGGAGTGAAATGGGAAGCCGAGGTTGCTATTGAATCTGCGAGAAGGTTCTGTTCTCATGGGATTGCTTCGATTGATATGAAGTTGAATCCCTTGGTTAGATCTAATACCACCATTTTATAGAGTTGTAAGTGCTCAGCTCTAGTCTCATATACCTCAGATACTTGGTTTGCAACTAATTACGAGTCTCCTAGCACTCTAATGTTATCAAATGCCCATCCTTTTGGCTATGATGAGGCCAAGGAGGAGGGCTTCGTATTCAGCCTCGTTTTTCGTACATTCGAAGTTTAACTTAAAGGAAAAATTAGGATCTTTCCCTCAGGGAAAGTAAGGATCACACCTGCCCCAGCTCCGAAATGACATCTAGCTCCATCGAAGTGGAGAGTCCAATATTTTCTCAGAAAAATGGATGTTGGAACATTCTTCGTGTCTTCTTCTTTTTCCTCGGTTACTTCTACCATATAAACTTCATCCGCTGGAAGGGAGCCAATTCCTAGGGTACATCCTATACCCACAGAATCAAATGGTAGGAGAATGGGTAGATATTTCTCTAGTAACTCAAATTTTTTTGCAGTGGTTCCTAATGATACTGTCTCTATGATGTTGGTCTCATTTTTGAGTTCCGGAATGCCTTTGACTAGATTCGTGACTTCTAATTCTGTTGTAGGTACCAACTTTACTTCTGGCTTTGAATTGACTGGTTTGTTAAGTTGATTCATTGGGAGCTCAAACTCAGAGTGGACACTTGGTCTCTTTTTCAAATCTGCTAAGTGTATGTTGAAAGGTTTTGGGTCACCCTGCGCCACAAATATTTTTCCCAGGTGTAAAAATCTTATTTCCTGGAATAACGTGGAAGGGATTGCCTTCATGCGATGTATCCATGGTCGAATGAGAATCATATTATAGTTGGTTTCCTGATCTATAATATAAAATTCGGTGAGGACTGTCTTGGGTCCTAAGGTGACTGGTAACACTATAGTCCCAATTGAAGTTGCCTTGAGGCTATCATAACCCCTTAGCGTATTTCGTGTTGAGGAACAATTTGTTTCTCCATATCCTAGCTTTTGAAGAAAAGTGAAGGGGACTATGTTAACTGCTGCCCCATCATCAATCATTGCACGCTTAACATAATTATTATAAACCCATACCTATAAATGCAAGGCTGGGTCACCTCTACGTGTAATTTCAGCGTCTGTTGGCATTTTTCTTATATCAAATATAAACTCAGTATCCCTATCTGGCTGCCCTGGAGGGTAGACGTCAAAGTCTACATGGTTTACTTGCATTTCAGGAGGAGGAGTGATGTTAATCAGATGACCAAGACCCAATGCTTCTAAGAGAGTAGCCCTGTGAGCGGGAGAGTTTTTCAACAAATCCAAGAAGGAAATGTGAGAGAAGGTCTTTGTTAGGTCATTAATTAGATCGTAAGTGCCTATAGGTTTTTCCAGTGTTTGTTGAACGTTGTCTGGTACTGATGGGTAGGTTAGAACTGGTTGAGAAGAATAATCTCACGTTCTTGTTATGGTTTCTACGTGTAGCTCGGTGTCTAACTCTACCAGACCAACTATCTTGGTTTGTGGTCGAGTTCCTAATTGGGGTGCGACTGGTGGACTTGATGAAGTTGAGGCTTCATGATCGTTATTTCCTGTCATGACACCCTTATTTTGTCCATTTGGATCTAACCTATTATTGTTAGAATGATTCGGGAGAGGATCGTTAAAAATCTTGAGGGGTGCATTTTGAGGGGAAACTGATCCCGTATAGGTGTTCGGCGTGGGTAATGCAGAATTTGTTAAAAACATATCTACAAAGAGTTGTCTTTGATCTTCTGGAAAACGTTGCATGAATTTATTGTAGTCACGACAAGTCCTATTATCATGGCCTTGAATCTTGTGGAAACCACAATACAAGTTGGGATTATAGTTCCGAGGTTGTTGGTTTGAAACCTGTTGTGGTCCAAAATTCTGATTAGGTTGCTGGTTGTTAGAGTTGAAATTTTGAGGTTGTTGCCTTTGGCTTTGGTTCTGATATCTAGTTGGGTTTCAGATTGGACCTCGTGTCTGGATTTTCCATTTTTGTTGTTTTTTGTTGTCGTGATGGATGATTAAAATCCACTGCGTTGATTGTTGGAGTAAAGTTATTATTTCATTGATTGTTAATAGGTGTCGGAGTGTTTACGATGTTTTCCATTTTAATCTGTATGTGACTCCATTTTTTGTAACCCCACAGTTTTTTTAAGGATCTTGGGTCCTTGATTGGTATTCCCGACATTAGGATAAGTCGTAGTGTTTTGATTGGGAGCGATTAATTTCCTGTTTGTTCCATATGTCTTACGACTGTTGTCTATTTCCGCTTGATCGATTCAGAGAGAACTCTCGAGTAATTCATCATAAGTCCTTAGTGGGAACTTCTTGAATTCTTCCTTTATCTCTCTGTTGAGAGAATGAAGGAATAAGTCACATAGTTCCATCTGATCCATGTTTTGAGCACTTGCTGATGAGTAGAGGAATGTACGCCATCTTTGAATGAAATGAGCAGCAGATTCATTGTGCTCTTTCTTAATATGTAAGAATTCCCTTATCCCTTTTCTTAATAATTTATTCATGTCAAAAGATTTGATAAATTCTAACACAATTTGTTTGAACGAGTGTATCGAGGCTTCAGGTATTCTATAATACCAATTAAGGGCAATACCCTCTAAGGTCTTAGGGAATATCTTAGCAACAACCGCATCCCAAGGGAGCAATTCTCGAATGGCCATGGCATAGGCCTTGATATGTGCATTTGGATCTCCCTCCCCCTTGAATTTAGGCAAATTGGGAAGAGGTCTTGGAAGCATGATGCTTCGTACGGTGAAATCTAGAGGTTCTTTTAAATATTCTGAGTAAGTCCCTACCGCATAGGTTTCAACCATCGATGGTGCCTGCTGAGGGGGTGGAGGTGGAATGGGTTGTTGATATGGCATAGAATATGTATTTACAAGGACATAAGGAAACCCTTGTGATTGAGCGAACATCCCGGGAGAGGAGAACATGTCTCCCTGTGGCGATTTTGAATAAATGTTTAAGTAGGGAGGAGCATTGCTTTGATATGGGTTGTTTGGTACTAAACCAGAAGGTATCATACTTTCAACTGGAGTAACGTTTGAAAATGTGGTTCTAGTTGGTGTTTGTTGTGGGTAGTTATATGAATGTTGAGGAGGCATGCCTAACGTGCCTGTTCTTGTGAGGAGGTCAACCTGGCTGGGATGATGCGGAGGGTTGGAAGTTCCTGCTTGCTCGGAATGTGAAGTTTGATTTGCTTGAGCAAGTTCTAGTCCTCTAACCCTCTCAACTAAAGCCGAGATGACCTCGATTGGTGATGACACAGTGTTTTGCCTTGATGGCTATTGTTGTACACCTTGAGGTTGCAGAGGGGTATGGTACCCTGCTATGAATTGATCATTACTTTTCCAAACTTCACCAAGAGTATTTTCCATAGGTGGAGGAATGGGGGTGTTTTCTTGGAGCAGGGTGTCGGGTTGTGTTTGCAAACTTCCTATAGGTGGGTACATGTTTTGGAAGTGTTGTTTACTTCTAGCGTAGCATGCTAAGTACTCCTCATCCAAAAATGGGAGTGGATCTAACTGCCTACTAATTTGTGGTCTAAACAAAACTTGAGGAGATGAAATGGATTCTCTAGTAAATGTCATATTGTTAGAGCCTGAGGGCTCTGGTTGTTGTGTTTGTGTGAGCTAGTCCAGCTCCTCAATTCGGAATGAAGAACTAGAGCTAGTTCTTTGAGGAGGAGTTTGTGATGACAAGTAGTTGCTTGAGTAGTTGTCAGCCCATGCAGAAAGGGAGGGTGACGGTTGTCTATTTGTTTGACCATAATATGCTTCGAGACCTGAGAGAGGTCTACCATATGCGTCATATCCTGACATATTCGGGGGGTATATAAATACCCACAAAATAATGGGAAGGAGCGAAGATGGATGAAAGAAATGGAAATGAAAAGGGAGCAGTTGTTGCGTTCACATTGGGTTCACCAATTTTATATGATAGAAAAGTGACAGGCGGGCATGAGAATCGACAAGTATCCTTTCTTCGTACTCGACCTCCTGAGGTCATGCCGAGATAGCTGGTGGAAATGAAATATATGCGGATGTGGAGAAACTAGTTGGGAAATCTTATATCCTCAACACACAATAACGGGATCTGCGAGTCCAAGGCAAAGAAAGCTCTCCTAACCTGAATTGGTGTAATGGATCATTCAGATATAATAGCTACTCGGAGGCTCCAATCAATGTTGAGCTCTGTCGAGATCCTATCTATTGGCTGTTGGATGTGTGGAAAGTGACCTGTAGGTGCTTCGTGTATATTTCCAGACAAGGTCATGAAAGTGGTAGCGAGAGGTGTAGTGGATTTGTAGGAAACTATGGGCGGTTTTCTGGTCTAACCCAGAAAATATTAGCTTGATTGGCTTCTATATTCAACACGGAAAATTGTGTTATAATATCCGGTGGGAGTGGTGAGGATCTAAATACCAGCATACGTAAACTGGTGTCAATGTTTAACTGATTAGCAGGCCCATTGGGTTGTGGGACCTGGGGATCACAACCATGAGTTTGTGGTTGTTGTGGACCTTTTATGGTCATGTGAAGAATCAATCTCTTCTTCCGACTATCCAGTAGTCATAAGCTTTTTCAGCTTCTATGTTTAATACAGATAGTTATGCGATATTCTCAAAATACCTTACAGGTGTTCTAGCAACTTGTATGTGTAAGCCCGTGTCTATGTCAATGAGAAGATCTCATGCGTTTGGCTGCAGAACTAATGAATCACAACCAAATGTTTTCTCTCTTTTAGGTTCTTGTATGGTCATGTGGATATCCTATCAAGGCAATCTATAGTTGGGTTGATTTGACCAAAATTCATATGCTTTGTCGTCTTCGATGTTTAATTCTCTCAATTTCTCACTAACTGCTTGTGGGTTTGTTTTTGTTCAGAAGACATGAATTCTAATACCTTGATCTATATCTGCTAATGTTGTGAAGAGATTTGGCTGAGGTATTACCATTTCGAATACGTAATCCCGGGGCTCTCTAGGTCCCGTAATTGTCATGCAAGAGATAACCAAACTTAATTGAATGAAGTAAACTAATTATGAAAATAAATCTACGCTATGCTTATTTTTTTTGTATTTTCAAAGATGTGAATTTGAACGAAATTAAAGAGTGACTATTCTAATAAATTCAAATAATGAGTGATTAATCTAATAACGGGATTAAAACAAGCAAGGTAGCCAGATGTAGCTATTTTCTTGTGCATTTGTGAATTGATCCTGAATATAAATAACTAACTAATTTAATTGAAAGACCTTCAATCTTACCTCAGAAGTGAGGAATAAATCATATATTCTCAAAAGCTATTATTCCCCATACTTCCCTGGTAATGTTGAAAGCAAGCTTAACTAAAATAAAATGATTTACTATTTTATTTGATATATTGTAACTACAACTTCGACAATTCAAACCTGGACAGAGCAGTGGAAAATCCAGTTGTATTGTAGCTTGTCCCCTCAGTGTGATCTCTTCATTCCTACGTGTTCTCATGAATCCAGAAAAGTGGGAATGTGATAGCAACAACAGGAGAAGATGTTCAAACAATGGCAGCTTGGATGTAATCCGAATAGAACGTAAGTAGGAGAGGGATAGTGAAAGAGAACAGAGCTTGGCTATGTAATTCCTAGTAGGATTGTTGTAGGGATACAACATAAACACACCGAAATATCTAGGACCTATACTTCTTGTGACGAAACAAAAACCTATAACTCTAAGCAGAATCAAGATTCAAATGAACTTAATCTAGAACTAGAACTTTTTTATACTAAGCCAGTTGTTTGGAGAACAACAATGGAACAAGATGAAACTAGAGAGATCCAGTGATCTCTAAACTAGAACTGTGGAGCCTTGAACTGAGAGGCTGAGAACTTTACAAAATCTAAACCTGTTGAGACTTATTGAAGAAATTTCAAACACACTGAATAATAAATCATAGAGGGAGAGGGGCCATTTTCTTGTAAACAAGCTTGGTATTTATAGCAATTTGATTTACTAGAGGGTAATATTGAATTAAACTCTTCTATTAATAAAAAAAGGAATTAATATTGACCAGGTGGCCAAAAATTTAATGCAAGCAAGAGTGGTTGAGAATTACAAGCGTAACTTGATTTTTTTACGTTGAGGAATGCATCGGAAAGTTTTGGAAAACATGCACAGAACCGCCACCCAGTGCAGGGTGGTAGTTATAGGACCACCACCATGTCCTGGGTGGTGGTCATGAGACCGCCGCGTAGGCAAGGTGGTGGTCTTGTAACTAAAGACCAAAATGCAAGGAAAAGAGAGGAAAGGGGTTAGAACAAAGCATGCGAAGGTTAGATAAGGCATTTTAGGATGAAAATGTATACTCAACGTGCTTTCTAGATTCCGAACACCTTGCGAAGAGATATGAATCATCATTGGGGCTTTCGTAACCTCTTTCCGTCATATTTTAATCACTATACCTAAGTCCCATCATCCCCTAAATCACATTCTACCCCCATAATATCCAGTTACTCCTGTAAATACTCACTACCCCCTCATAAACCTCCTAAACCACCTAAACCCATTTTAGCCTAGTAAGTGATTTAATCTAATTTGTATTAAATCCTATTTTAAGGTAACTACTATAACAAAGAATATTTAGGTAATAAACTACAATAATGTCCAAGAGATAAGAATTCAACAATATAAAACCCTAAGAAAATGAGAGAGGGATGATGACTTAGTTGATTCTATGCAACTTAAGAATGATAGGGATTGTGTATATGTTGGAACAAGCTGGAAACATTATTGTCAAGACTCAATGAGGATTCAAAACTCTAGAAATGTGTAGGGAAGAAGCGCCTATAGGAGGAAAAGAGTGCCCCATGAGTTAGTGACTGATCTGGTTGCATGTGTCTACTAAGATGCTTAGAACTTGGTCTTTTCAGGGCATAGTGTCTTTGCTTCTATTATATTTTTATCGCTATGGTTTTGTTATTAGATTTTTAGTCACACCCATAACCTACGAAAAAAATGAATACCTGCACATGTACACAACCCAATTAAATCTAATAAAAATATGTAGAATGAGGATTCAAACTGACCCTGGTGGTCACCCAAAGAGTGAACTAATGATTGAGTGTTGCACTACATCTCAGACGCCATGTAGTTCTCCGTGTGTGTGTGTGTTTCGTGCCATAGGTTTCCCTTGTGCAATTTTCATGATGATAACAAGCTAGATCTAGATTATGCCGAGTATGCAGAATGTGTGTGATGGAATAGAATAAAATCCCCTCCTATGTTGTGTATGTAAATCAATTCAACCCTTATCCCTTGTATGAATGTGCTAGATATATGCTTTGTAGTGCTCTTGTGTCTTTGTGCAATCTTAGGTGGTGATATATAATGTTTTTAGTGCTTGGCCCCTTATTTTAAAGAATTAACTAAGTATATATATATGATTCCCTTGTTGGGGTTAAACCATAAACCAATGTTGTACAAATCTATAATCAATTAAATCATACCAACAATAAACACAAAATTTAACTAGAAGACAAAATAAACAAGAGAAAGATAACACCAGATATAATGTGGTTCACACAGTCTAGGCTACATCCACTAAGAAACATGCAATCTTATTATTCAGTGCTTTATAGAGGAAATACAAATGAAGATCTATGATCTTCCACACCTCACAAGATGTACAATGTTTTCACCTAACCAGCTACTGTTTCTTGCTCTCCAAGGAAACTTACATTCAACAAATGCAATTCCCCACCTTATAACCCTAATTCTCATGTCTTTATACATATAAATACTTAGGGCACCTTAGCTATGCATTTATAACCATTAGATCAACTTTACAACAAATATGAAATCTTATTCCCATGAGTTAAATATAAACATTCATGCACAAGAAACTGACACCGGTTACCCTAACCGATGCTAACTCCTCCTTGCCTTGACCGATATCGATCCCCAGTAGACTGACGCCTATTACTGTGTATTCTAACAAGTTAGTAAAGCATGCTAATGTAAAACAATTAAGCTCCACAACTCAACAATCTCCCACTTGGAGATAAATTGTTGCAATGCACATACAACTCCATCCTTAAATCCTTTTCCTTGGTTTCTCCCTCTTCAAGTCTCAAACTTGGAGACCAACAAAATTGGAGTGAATCTCAAACTTCTCCTTTGCCAACGACTTCATTAGCATATCCACAGGGTTCTTAATTATATTAATTTTCTCTAACTTTAGCTACCCATCCTCCAACACTTTTTGTATGAAGTGATATCTGAACTGAATGCATTTCATTCTTAAATGAAACGCTGAGTTCTTTGCCAGATGAATCACACTTTGACTATCACTATACAACCTGCAATCCTCTTGCTCCTTTCCCAACTCTTCCATGAACATGCCCATCCATATCATCTCTTTACTAGCCTTTATAGCTGCAACATACTCGGCCTCTATAGTAGACAAGGCCACAACCTTTTGTAATCTAGAAACCCAGCTAACTGTCGTCCCACCTATTGTGAATACATATCCAATGGTGCTTATCCTACCATCCAAATCTCCAGCCATATCTGAATCAACATAGCCACATAAAGAAGTATCTGATCCTCCATAGCATAACTGCATGTTGGATGTCCCTCGTAAATACCTTAGAATCCATTGGACTACCTTCCAATGCTCTTTACCTAGTTTGTCCATAAATATTCTCACAACTCCCACTACATGTGTAATGTCTGGTCTGGTACAAACCATAACATACATAAGACTTCCAACGGATAAAGCATATGGAACCCATGCTATGTACTTGACCTCCTCATGTGATGTAGGACTTTGATCTTTGCTCAATTTGAAGTGTCCAACCATAGGTGTACTTACAAGTTTTGCATCCTGCATTTTAAATCTTTTCAACACCTTATTGATATAACCCTCCTGAGCCAAATACAACTTTCTATTCTTCTTGTTGCTGTGAATTTGCATGCAAAGGATTTTATTTGCAGCTCCCAAATACTTCATTGCAAATGTGTGAGATAACTTTTCCTTAAGCTCACCAATGTCCTGCATACTAGATCCTGCAATAAGCATATCATCCACATACATTAAAAAAATAATATAGCATCGATTTTCAAGCTTCTTGAAATAAATGCAATGGTCAGATTCACATCTCATATAACCATACTCATGCATGAAACTATAAAAACCTCATATAACATTGCCTTGGAACTTTCTTGAACCCATATAAGCTCTTTTTCAACACGCACACAAGTTTCTCCTTACCCTTGAATTCATAACCAAGTGACAGATTCTTATAGATCTCTTCCTCCAAATCACCATGAAGGAAGGCCGTCTTAACATCAAGCTGTTCTAAATGCAAATCTTATGACGTAACCAAACTAAGAACAATATGGATGGAAGTCATTTTAACAACATGAGAAAATATTTCACCAAAGTCAATACCTACTTTCTATGCAAATCCTTTTACCACAAGCCTTGCTTTGTATCTCTTCTTTCCACCCTCTTCCTCATTGATCCTGTAAACCCACTTATTCTGCAAATGGCCTCTTATCTTGCTAGACAACTTGACTAAATCCCATGTTTGATTCTTTTTCACAGAGTCCATCTCCTCATCCATGCCATGTTCCCATTGGACGTGGGTATCCTACTACATTACTTCTTCAAAACACTTGGGTTCATCCATTATCAGTCAACAATAAATAAGATAATGAAGGAGTAAATCTTTCTAGAGATCTACTTACCCTTTGTGACCTTCTCACAGAGATTTGGGGTGCCTAGAGCTCATTTTGTGCCTATTGCACATTCTTTTCAATCTTTAACAGTGACCGACATCGTTGGTGTCCTATAATCTGACACTGGTTCCTCGGTGGCCAATGTCAGTTCACTCAACTGACATCGGTCTTTCTTTCACCGACACTAGTCACGGCTTGACCGACGTCGGTGCCTATGAATTTTTTATTTTAAATCCAAGAATGCACTATTTCCTCAACAAACTCTTCACCCAGTTCATTCTTGGGTACCAAAACCTGATTCCTGTACATTCTCTTTTCATTCCAATCAATGTTATGCCTCCTAACAATCTTAACATCTTATAATCCCAAAACCAGAATCCGAAATCACCATAACCATAGCCAATGAAAGTACATATCTTGGATTTAGCATCCAATTTCTTCCCATTTTCCTTATCAACATGCACAAAATATTCTAAACTAAATACTCTAAGAAAAGAAAGATCTACCTCTTTTCCAGTCCATGATTGTTATGGTATTCCACCATCTAGTGCACTTGAAGGCCCATGGTTAATTAAATATACCGCTATATCTACTGCTTTTACACAAAAATTTAAAGGCAAACCAACATGTAGTCTCATGCTTCTAGCACATTCTATGATTGTTCTATTTATTCTTTCAATAACTCCATTCTCTGTGGACTTCTAGGAACCGTTCTTTCTCTGCGTATTCCATTCACTGAACAATAATCATTGAAAGCATTGTTGCAATACTCACCACCATTGTCAGATCTAAGGAACTTTAACTTTAAATTTGTTTCATTTTCCACAAGGGCTTTCTATTTTTTAAAAGTATCAAAAACATCAGATTTCTGATTAATACAATAAACCCATACCTTTCTTGTGGCATCATCAATGAAAGTCACATAATATTGGGATCCTCCAAGAGAAGCAACCTGAGCTGGTAACCATACGTTTGAATGAACAAACTCCAATTTTGCTCCTTCTTTGTTTCCCCAACCTTAAGAAATCTCACTTTTTTATGCTTTCCAAATATACAATGCTCACAAAAATCAAGATCTACATGTTTCAAATATGATAACTTACCCTTTACCTTTAAGATCTACATTCCTTTTTCACTCATATGGCCTAACCAATAATTCCACATGCCTGCATCTGAATCTGAAGTAAATAGTACAGAAAAGGAATCAATAACACAGGTAGACAAATACAATGTTCCTACCTTCTTACCTCTTGCTACAACAATGGGTGCTTTGGAAAATTTGCAAGAATTGGCTGTGAATGTAGCCACACATCCAAATTCTCCTAATTACCCTGCAAAAATTAGATTTCTCTTGAGGCTTAAGACATTCCTCACATATTTCAATACCCATGTAGTTACATTATGTAATTTAAGATGAATATCACCTTTACTAGTAATCATGCATGGTTCATCATCTCCTAAATAAACAGGTCAAAAATTACCTTGAACATAATTTCTGAAATAACCCTTATTAAGGGTAGCATGAAAATAAGCTCCAGAATCTAAAACCCATGATTCTACTTTATTATCCAAGGAGAGAATAAGAGCATCTTGCATTACCTCACTTGCAATGTTTTCCTCTTTACCTTTTTCTTTACCTTTGTCTAGTATATTCTCTTTGTTTTCCTTGAACCAACACTCCTTTGCATGTCCTCTCTTTTCACAATTCCAGTAGATTATATCTCTATCTTTGGATCTAGATTTGCCATTCTTTGTTCTACTATTCTTCTTGCTCTTGGATCTCTCTTTAGATCTTCCCCTGCTTTCCATATTCAAAGCATTCCCAGATGATGATTCTCCTGTGCTTTTCCTACATATTTCTTCATTCAGGATTATACTAACCACATCATCAAACAACCATTACTAAATTATCCCAACTATCTGGAAAAGAGCATAAGAATAAAAGTGATTTCACTTCATCATCAAATAGAATATTAACCAATATTAATTGATCAACAATAGAACAAAAATCATTCAAATGATTAGACACATATCCACCTTCTTGCATTTTAGAATTAAATAATTTCTTCATCAAATAAACTTTATTCGATGCATTTGGATTTTCATATAATTTTTCTATCCTCATTCAAACTGGATGGTGAACCTCATTCCTCTTGATGGTCAACTTATGCCTTTATCTTTCAAACTGAATTTTTATTGTACAAACAATATTACTGAATACGAAGCACTCGTATTGGGTCTCCAAGCTGCTTATGCCTTAGATGTTAAGTCAATCAATATCTTTGGTGATTCTTAGCTAGTCGTAAACCAAGACAATGGTATATACCAGTTTCGTAATGAAATACTTCAAAAGTATAAACATCATGTAGACATACTTTTGACTACCTTTGACTGTTACGAACTTCAAACCACCCTCCGTTCTAAAAATAATTTTGTGGATACCATGGCCTGCTTGGCTTCTCAGATACCCACTTTGCCCACCAACTCTAAAATATTTGTCACAATACAAAGGTTACAATCACTCTCTTATTTACATTGTGAGGTTTACTCCGTTGGAACCATTGCATCTGACCCACGTGACCTTTGGTATACGCAGTTTGTAGACTATCTTTCCCTTTCAAGTCTACCTTCTGATCTCACTTGTAATGGACAATGTGCCTTTCTTAAAAGTGTCTCTCGCTATGTCATCATGGATGGTCTTCTTTATAAGCACAACTTCGATGGTATTCTCTTACGATGCCTTAAAAATTCTAAAATTCCCTACACCATCAAGGAAGTTCACGACGGAATTTGTGGAGGCCACTTTAGTGGTTTAGCTATCGTTAAACGCATTCTTCACCTTGGATATTATAGGCCAACCCTAAACCACGACTATTTTGACTGTCAAATGTTGTGTGAAATGCTAACAACATGCTAATCTTCATCACACACCTAGTCATGCCTTACAAGTCACACGAGACTTTTGCCTTTCTCTCAATGGGGCTAGGATCGTTTCGGAGAGATCAATCCCCATTATTCACAACACCGTCAATGGATTATAATATCTACTATTACACTAAATGGGTAGAAGCCACCCCCCTCATTTCTACAAAAGCTGAGAAAATATGTGAATTCATCAACCATCACATCATTTTTTGCTTTGGCGTCCCTCACTGCCTCATCACTGATAATGGAAATCAATTAAAAAAAAACCCTATGAAAACTGTGTGAAGCTGTTGGCATTCAACTCAGTTTCTCATTTCCGTATTACCCACAAACCAACGGCCAATCAGATTCAACAACTAAAAACTTGAACAAAATTCTTTTGAAAGTAGTTGACAATACTGGGAAAGATTGGCATACGCACATCCCCTTCACCTTATGGGCCTACCGCACTAGTATTCGCACTTCAACTACCGTCACACCTTTTTCTCTAGTCTACGGTACCAAGGTTGTCTTGCCTCTTGTAGTCCAGATTCCATCTCTCTGCATCTCACTACAAGAAATGCTCAACGATGATGACTTTCACCAGGATCGTTTGGCGTAATTTGAGTTATTAGATGAACACCGTCTCAATACTCTTGACCGTCTCCAAATCTACCAAAAAAAATATCAAACATGCCTATGAAAAATGTGTACACAAACAAACCTTTCAGGTCGGTGACCTCGTCTTAAAGGAAAATCAACACATAACCAAAGAAGAGAAAAGTAAACGGGCCAAATTTGCTCCTAATTGGCTTAGACTCTATATCGTTACACATGCCTATGGATCAGGTGCTTATCATTTATATATAATGTGGAGTACGGTAACAGTCAAAGTACAATAGGAATGTTGTAAAAAGTAAATATTTGTCGTAAGTGGTCCAGTAATGTTAAAATGTCAAAGTTTGGGTAATTAGAGAAGTAGGGTCTACATGATTAGGAATTAGAAATATTATATTAGTAATAAAGAAAAGGAGTGAGGTCATAAATATTTTGTGTATTTTATTTGTAAAAAGTCTAAAAATGTGGAACCCATGTAAAATGATAAGGTTTATCTTATCTTAACAGATAAGCTTACATGTACAGATAAGAGTTAAGGTATGGAATATGATTCGTTAGAGTGGATTTCTTATCCTATCTTAGAGATAAGATGGATAAGCCTGGAAGTTATATAAATAGAGAGGCCACCCCCCTCATTTAGCATAGAAGGAAGTAGGGATAAATATTGTAGGAAGTGTGCGAAGGAAGCCATCAGTTTAAAGGTGTGTTGAAGAAGCCATTAAGAGGTGTAATTGTAAAGTTTCTCCCATAGTCTTGGTGAAAGTCAAGTGAAGTCAATAACACTTGAAGTACCTCATGGGTGAGATTGTAACAATTTCATGTTAATATTATAATTTACTTTGATATTTCAGATTTGTCATCATTTCGTCTTATCATAGTCGATGGTATTTTTGTGTTATGTTGTTGTTTTGTTTCCAGATTACATCCACCAAACTAAAGGCTGTGCATTAGTAAATAATCATAGCACGAGGAGTTTCTGGTGAATAATTATCATAGTGCCGGATTGGTGATGACATTTTGGTTCCGTTGCCGGGACCATTCCTCGTTGGTGGATTTTCTGGAGAGATATTCCCACTTAGTCAAAAATCAATTGGAGGGTAACCTTGTTTTTACTGTGCATAGTAGTTACCATGGTAAAGTCATTTTTACCGTGAATAGTAGTTACCATGATAAAGTCATTTTTGCTGTGAATAGTATTTATCACAGTAAATTCACTTTTTACCGTGAATAGTATTTACCACAGTAACTTCACTTTTTACCGTGAATAGTGTTTACCACAGTAAAGTCAGTTTTTACCGCAGTAAGTCAAGTTTTACGATAGTTTACCGTGGTCATTTCTATTTTACTGTAGAAAGGTGTAAAGTCACTTTCTAGTATAGTGATTCCAATTATTTGTGCACATAAGTCTTTTTAATTGTACTTGTGGGTTGGTATTTCACGGTGGTTACTTTTGGAAATGGGAAAGATTCCTGTTTTTTCAGCTCAATCTAATGAAGATGCTTCTTATTTCATTCAAGAGTTTAAACGATCTTGTATTTGTAATGGCCTTATAAGAAGGGAACAATGGACTGAATTTTTTCCTACCTTTTTGGATGGTTCAGCACTTAGGTGGTTTGAAACACTAGGTGATAATGTGAAAAATTCATGGGATTTATTAACTGAAAGTTTTCTTGAAGAATTTGGTGAACAACAGAAATATGCAGATCTCATGATCGAGATCACAAAGCTATCCCAAGGAGAGAAGGAGAATATAAGGGATTATCATGCTCGTGTTCTAGAGCTAAGGAGGAAGCTCGATGCCCAGATCCGGAAGGAAGGATTAGCAGATGGGTTGATGAATGGCATGGATAATCTCCTCTGTAAGCACTTCATTCTTGGGATGAAGCCAGAGATCAGACAACGAGTGAAGTATGACCACCCAGCTACCATTGAACAAGCAAAGGAGATTGCAAGAAGGCAAGAAGAAAGCATGGAAGAGGAGCCCAAAGAAATTGTGGCTAAAGTAGAGCCTACACCAGCGCCTTTGGTCCAGAATCCACAACCACTCCCGGTGAGCACAAATATTTCTCCTAGTACATCTACTGAGTATGAAGATTTGCTCAAAAAGATGGGTCAGTTAACTATTAATCTTCTTCAAGGAAAAGAATTTAGTTCTCAGGGAGGAGATAGAGGTCCAAAAAGAAATATTTCTGAAGTCGTATGTTATGGTTGTTATAAAAAGGGTCATTATAAGTATAATTGTCCAGATAGAGCTTCTACATTTGGTAAAGGAGATAATGATAAAGGAAAAGCACCTGTGAATTCTTTTGATGTAGTAGATAAGAGCAGAAATAATGAAGTAGATGTGTTTGTAACAAAAAGAAAGAAAGAAAAAGATAATCAAGATGGAAATGATCCTAAGAAGATGAAAGAAGAAACTAGTAAGAAACATAGGAGAAGAAAGTTGGGTGTGCAGGATTTTCTGATTTCACAGGGGCAAGGACCATACTCCATCTTGGAAGATCTGTCCAAAAGGCCTGCAAATATTACATATGGTCAACTATTGGCTGTCTTCTGAGAAGAGGCGGGAGTTGCGAAGTGGACTCAATGCTTGACGAAGGAAGGAGGTTGAGGTCCCTATTTTGGAGGCAGAGGCGGATCCCTATGCTCCACAAGTTGAGGTATTATGTAATGGTATTTCAATTCATGATGTCTTAGTTGGTGGAGGTGCTGCAGTTAATGTAATGACCGAGTCTGTAATGAATATGTTGGGTTTAAAAATTGATCGCCCTTCAACACTTATGTTAAGGTCATTAAATAAGGGAAAAACTAAACCAGAAGGTGTAGTTTCAAATGTGGCAATATCTGTTATGGGTGTTGTATGTGTGGTAGAATTTCAGGTGATGAAAAATGGTACTGTTGCGTACCCAATGCTGCTGGGAAGACCATGGCTAAGGAGAGTTCATGTGAGAAACTACTGGAATGAAGGTTTTATGACACTTGGACGTGGTAGAGAGAGGGTGAAGATAAACGTGATCCCTCGACATCATAAAGCAGAACCTGTGGATTCAAGTGATGAAACTGATGATTGGACATCCTCTGATTACTCTAGTACCAGTGAAGTGGACACTGAAGATGAAGAAAGCGAGGTGGATGTTTCAGTCATGGATATCCTTCCAGTCACACCAACTCATGACCCCATAAAATTATCTGAAGAAGAAGTTGATGATCGTCTCCAACAAATAAAGATTGGTGATGCTGTGATGGAGAGTGAGAAGGAATCCTACCTCCAGATCTTTCGAAGGTACATACACCTATTCACTTTTGATTACAAGGAACTCCGTCAAGTAAGTTGGGTAGAACATTGTATTGAGCTGGTAGATGGTGCTAAGCCCATAAAGCAAATGCCATATAGAATGAATCTAAATTTTTCCAAGATTGTAAAAGAAGAAATAGATAAGTTGCTTGATGCAAGATTCATATTTGCTATGGAGAATTCAGAATGGGTTTCTCCCATTATGATCTCAATAAAAAAGAATGGGAAGCTACGCATTTGTGTTGATTACAGGAAGCTCAATAAGGCAACAAAGAAGGATCATTACCCTCTTCCATTTTCAGATCAGATCTTGGACGAAGTAGCTGGCCAGGAGTGCTATAGTTTTGCTGATGGATATAGCGGCTACAACCAAGTTCGTATAGCAGAGAAAGATCAGCTGAAGACCATGTTCACCACTCCTTGGGAAACGTTTGCTTATAGAGTTATGCCTTTTGGGTTGTGTAATGCTCCAGCAACATTCCAACGTCTGATGAATAGGGTGTTCGAACCCTGCATTGGGACCTTCATCAGAGTATTTATGGATTTTTTTGCATCTATGGGAGCAATTTGGACCTCCTGCACCAAATGGAGATAGCATTTCAAAGGTTAGATGAAGCACAAGCCTCACTAAACCCTACAAAGTGTGTCTTTGGATGTTCTAAAGGCGTTTTGTTAGGGCATGTTGTATCCAGAGATGGTATTGGTACTGATCCTGATAAAGTTTCAAAAATCAAAGATTTACCATTTCCTATGAATAGAAGTAAGTTGAGATCATTTTTAGGCCATGTGGGTTACTATAGAAGGTTCATCAAGAATTTCTCAAAGATTGCACAGCCACTAACCCAGTTCTTGAAGAAGGATGTTACTTATGAACCAAAAAATAAGGCGCATGAAGCTTTTGGACAACTGAAGGAAGCCATGGTGTCTTCACCTGTTTTGAAGAATCCAGATTGGAGCAAGCCATTCATTGTGTACACTGATGCCTCAGATGCAGCACTAGGAAGTACTTTGAGACAAAAGGATGAAAATGGGAATGAACATCCAATTTACTTTGGGAGCAGACAAATGAGCAGTGCTGAGGTAAATTATACTGTAACTGAAAAAGAGGCTCTGGCTATCATTTTTGCTGTAAAGAAGTTTAGAAATTACTTGCTAGGGAAAAAATTTATAGTTGTAACAGATCATCAGGCTCTAAAATATATAATAAATAAGCCTAACCCATCAGGGAGGATAGTAAGATGGATAATTTTGCTACAAGAATTTGAATTTGACATTATAGATAGGCCAGGAAAGAAGCATGTCAATGCAGATGCACTCTCTCGAGCCCATGATGGTTTAGGATCATCTTGTGATGATGATGATTTCCCCGATGCAACATTGTTCTCCCTTGACACAATCCCTAGTGAATACATAGATATTTGGAATTATCTGAATGAATTCAAGTTTCCTGATGGTGCCAATGCAAAGACTAAGAGAAAGATTACTCAAGCCAGTCATCCATATTCTATTCTGCATGGAGTATTATTTCGAATAGGACCTGATGGACAGTACAAGAGGGCAGTTGGACGTGATCAAGGGAAGGAACTGCTAGAAGAGTTCCACAATGGTACATGTGGAGGGCACTTCTCTGGACAACTTACAGCAAGAAGGATCTTGGATGCAGGTTATCACTGGCCCACTCTTTTTAAAGATTGTTATAATTATTGTAAGACATGTGATATTTGTCAAACACATGGTAACCGTAAGACTTCATCAGCTCCATTATGTCCTATTCTTCCCCTTGGTCCCTTTGAAAATTGGGGAATAGACATTGTAGGTCCACTTCCAACTACATCAGACCAAAATAAGTATATTGCAGTTGCCACAGATTACTTAACCAAGTGGGTTGAAGCTAGGCCATTGAAAACAGCTTCCATGGATGAAGTGGAAAGGTTCATGTATGAACGCATTGTCACCAGATTTGGTTGCCCATTAGAAATTGTAACAGATCAAGGAAGCCACTTCATTAATGAGGTGGTAGAAGCCCTAGTCAATAATTTTTCTATTAAGCACAGGAAGGCAACAACATACAAGCCAAGCACAAATGGACAGGTGGAACGAACAAATTTTGTGTTGTGTCAAATTCTAGCAAAAGATGCAGCCTTGCAGGTACATAAATGGGATAAAAGGATTCATGCAGCATTGTGGGCATATAGGGCAACATCAAATTCAGCAACAGGATACTCCCCATTTCAGTTGGCCTATGGCATTGATCCAGTTCTTCCTATTGAGTTTGATATTCCCACTGTGAGAGTTATGAAAAATGAAAGGATGGATGAAAGTGATTCAGTAAAAGAAAGGTTGGTACATCTTCATTTGCTAGAGGAAATGAGAGAAATAGCAAAGGATACAAGCCATAAGAAGAAAATGAAGCAGAAGGAATACTTTGATCAAAAGATCCGGTGGTCTCCATTTCATGTGAATGACTTGGTTCTAGTATATGATTCCAGATACAAAAAAAGAAGACAGAAAATTTCTTCCAAAATGGATGGGGCCCTACAAAATAGTAGCTGTGCATGAAAATGGTACGTACCGACTGGAGGAATTGGATGGCACTCCCATTATGAAATGGGTCAACCACGACAAGTTGAAGATTTTCCAAGCACCAGAATAGTCTACTCCGAGGACGGAGTAGAAGCTAGGAAGGGGGAAGATGTCGACACTAAAATTTTCCTCCATAATTTCTATTTCATTAATGTATGTATTAGGAATAGGATGTTGTTAAGTATAATTAGTAGTAGCGTCTGATAGAAGATAACGGCGCCATCAGTACGGTGCCGCCAATAATGTGGAGTACGGTAACAATCAAAGTACAATAGGAATGTTGTAAAAAGTAAATATTTGTCGTAAGTGGTCCGGTAATGTTAAAATGTCAAAGTTTGGGTAATTAGAGAAGTAGGGTCTACATGATTAGGAATTAGAAATATTATATTGGTAATAAGGACAAGGAGAGAGGTCATAAATATTTTGTGTATTTTATTTGTAAAAAGTCTAAAAATGTGGAACCCATGTAAAATGATAAGGTTTATCTTATCTTAAAGATAAGCTTACATGTACAGATAAGAGTTAAGGTATGGAATATGATTCGTCAGAGTGGATTTCTTATCCTATCTTAGAGATAAGATGGATAAGCCTGGAATTTCTATAAATAGAGAGGCCACCCCCCTCATTTAGCATAGAAGGAAGTAGTGAGAAATATTGTAGGAAGTGTGCGAAGGAAGCCATCAGTTTAAAGGTGTGTTGAAGAAGCCATTAAGAGGTGTAATTGTAAAGTTTCTCCCATAGTCTTGGTGAAAGTCAAGTGAAGTCAATAACACTTGAAGTACCTCATGGGTGAGATTGTAACAATTTCATGTTAATATTATAATTTACTTTGATATTTCAGATTTGTCATCATTCCGTCTTATCATAGTCGATGGTATTTTTGTGTTATGTTGTATGATAGAATCCCATGGCCGTTCATCACTTGAAACCAACTCTTTCATAGTTTACCTCTGTGTGCTATGGTTTTGTCTTCTAAACAAGAACCTAATCTTCCTCTATAGTCTTGTCCATGACTTAAAATTTCCACAAAAAAATGGCATTTAACTCCTTGAGTCAAAATTCTAGCAAACAGATGACTCCCTCAAATGGGACATCTCTTCTCTCTATCTCGTCATTGTAAATAGACTACTCCCTTGAAGGACAACTATATAAAGTCATTGTAAAAATAAAATAAAATGTTCAAAAGCGTCCCGCATCGATCAAATTCACAAAGACCTCAAGGAGATAATATACTTATCCCATATAGACTTCCCGCATCGATCAGTCTATTAAAAAAACACAAACACAAAAAAATGAAGAAAATGATAATTTTTTCGTCATGGACTTGCCTATTTTTGATCCTGGGTTTCTTACTAGGTAAACATATTAGTCATACACTAAGTTACACTAAACCATCCACTTTCACCTCATTTTCATTTTCACCCTAATTTTATCTCTACTCAAGGGATTCACTGCAACTATGACATTTCATGATCATGTGACTTTCTTCACCCTTAGAATAGTCCATTATGCAATGCCTTTAGGTTCTTACGTTCATAATCCCATCTAGAGGTATGGTAGACTCATTAGGGTTCTTATCAATTAAGTGGCTCCTTTACCACCTCTTACCACTCACCTTCCTCATTACTTATTGATTTAACCAATACAAGGACCAGACCATCGACATCTACATGTTCACCTCCCAACCATGTCTTTCACCTAACAATCAATCATGCCTATGACATACACTCAATCATGTCTACAATCTACCAAGCCATACCTCTAATTCATCATATTCTTCCCTGGCTTATGGGAGAACTACGTCGGCCTGAGGCCCCTTTTCATTGGGGCTATGTAGGCAACACTTCTAGGGCATAGGGCCTTTAGAGGTTATCTCATCCACTCTTTACCCTAACCAATTTTCCTCTTCATTTTCCTATTCACATTCTACTATAGTTAGTTTCTATTTTATATCGATAATTGGAAATTAAACCAAATAAGCACCATGATTAACCAACTTTTTTACCACATCTTAAAATAATTCATTTATCATTTATATATTTCCACCACAACATATATTTGGAAATTTGAACCATAACATGCCCATACATATAACTCATCATTTGTTTTCCACTGTTACCAATAACTTGGAAATTAAACCAAAATCATAAACTAAATGAATCAACCATGCCTATGACCTAACTCCATCATGCCTAAATGACTTGACTCCACCATGCCTAACATGACCATGACTCCACCATGCCTAACCAACCTGACTCAACCATGCCTAAACCAATGTAACTCAGCCATGCCTAGTGACCTGAATCTTTCATGCCTAAAACACCTTGTTTCCATCCATATACAACTAACAATCACATTTTTCAACATAAATACATCATCCACAAACATCGATCTCATCGTAATAGTCTGTATATCCATCCAATATACACTGATACAAAATAATAGCAATTCTCTCAAAACTCTCATATACAGCCTCACCATCTTCGGCACATAGGCTGGTGTATGATCAAAATAATCTCAAAACTCTCATATACAACCTCACTATCTTTGGCACGCAAAGTGCTATATGATCAAAAAAATCTCAAAACTCTCATATATAACCTCACTATCTTCAACACGTAGGCTAGTATATGATCAAAAAATCTAAAAACTCTCATATAAAACCTCACTATCTTCATTACGCATGCCAATATATATCAAAAATCATAATTAAAATACTGACATCAATCATCACCCCCTCTAATATCTAGGTCCATATCACTTGTCTCCTCTACTCCAGTCTGACACCCTGCCAGCATCTCTCCACCTGCTATAGGTGTAGGTCTCTCCCCCACTGGACCTGTAGCTGGGTCAAGCCTCCGTGAACTGGTGGCCTAACCCTGACCTTATCTATGGGCTCATCGGCCCCCTATACTCTCTACACTATGTGTGCAGGACCTCATCCTCTCACTTGAGGCCTGATGTACCCTATTCTCTACATAGGAGGGGACATCTATCCCAGCCACAGTCAAATGATCCAGATAATAGCATGTCTCATTTAGGGCATCCGTGAACCACGCCATCAATACTGTCTATGGAGGCGCCATGGGCCTCACTGCTACTTGTGTACTAAGGCCTGTTGCTACTGGACTTGGTCCCTGAGCATGTAACTCTTATTCTTGACCCTGTGTGGGTACATTTACCACCACCTGCCCCTGGGCTATAGCCAACTACCCATGTAATGTATTCACCTGGCCCTTTAAGGTGGGTACCTATGCCTGTGATGCTGCTAGATGGATCTGGAAAACCCATGACTTGTGCCTGCAGAGTGGCAATCTGTACCCCATCATTTCCTTAGGCTTCTGTGCCTATACATGTGCCAGTTGTCCCTGTAAAATAGTCACCTACCTCGTCAAGATAACTACTTGTGCCTGTGTAACGACCAACTGCACTCCCAATGATGTCACTTTTCTCTGTAGTATATCTCTTTGCACTATCACTGTAGCCAAATCCAGTTACCCCAGCTATAGAGGTGTCACCGGTAACTTTGTAGCCCACCACCATCTGTACCCATCGGTCACCCATGCATCATCAATTTGGCCATCCCCTAGCATCTGTGCCTGACCTTCTGGATCTGTAGGGTGAGTTAGAGGAAAAGACATTTCCACATCCTCTCGGTGATACCATACAATAGGAAGGGGCACATCCTAGACTAGTCCAAATTGTCATCAGAATCTATCCACTGGAATCATCTCATGCTCGCTGGCACATCTATCCTAGATCCACCACATTAGCGAAAACCCCCATAGCTCCCACCTCATACCCCTAAATGTTGGGTAGCCCACATATAGCCACCATACGATATCCATCGCATAAATTCCCTCCAGCCTCTACCTATAGTGCATGACATCATAGGTCACCTCCTTGCCTCATCGGTGATCCCCAGCTACCACCGACCTCCTATAACCTACTCTCTTTCCACCTCTATGCCAATCTTCTACTAGAAATCCTCATAGCCACACTATCATAATGTGCTCATATGCCCAAAAATGCAACATGAATGTACAACATAGGCCATAGTGGCACATCCTCTGGTAACCCCAGAGATCTCTGTATAACTACATCAAATAGGCAGGTTCCTAAGAAAAGTGGACCCAATCCTCCACCATCTCCTGCAAAACTCCCATCAAACCTCAGGGAAACTAGCCACCCTCTGAATCAGGTAGAGCATAACACCCCACCGTAACCATCATTAGTACTGCCAGTCATGTCTCCTCTGGGTGTGCTGTGTACATCACCCCGTATACAAGGCTAGTGTTGTGCTCAGTCAACTCATTCGCCATCTCCCTACATACTGTGATCATCTCCTCGAAGGCCACTTCATCTGACACTGTATACACTGGCTCACCAACAATCAACAATCACAATATCTGGTAGACATCCTCTAGCATGACCATCATCTCGCCGGTAGGTAAGCGGAAAGTGTTGGTCATGGCATCCCATCTATCGATGAGCGCAACCATGAGGCTATGATCCTGTCGGATCCACCTATACCATCTGATGAAAACTAGGCGAACCGCTTGAATGTGCCCCCAATCCTTCATGGTGATGTGAGGTTGTATCTCCCCTAGCATCGGTGGGAAGCTGTCTCGCATTGTCAATTGATGCCGTGTCTACACCCATACAATTTAACCATGTCAAAAATGACACACACCTATATATTCCATACCTACTTCCCTAACCTATCATCTACCCTACACCCATTTACCCCAACCCCATATTACGTTACCTGGAAAGTCACTTACCTAACTCCCTTCCTCTTACCTTGCTTTTCGTCCATTTTCTAGTCAATTCTTACCCATCTCTATTTCCACCCAAGCTTTTCCCTCCCAATCTAGCTTCATCCCATTTATTCTGACCGATATCGGTCATTACTGACTGCTATCGGTCACACATGACTGACATCGGTCACCTAACCATGACCGATGCTGGCTTAGTTTGACTGACGTTGGTCACCCTTGACTGACATCGGTCTCTGTTTCAGCTCCACAGCCAAAACCCCACGCCCCCAACTTTTCTAAAATTTAAAACAGGCCCTAAAACCTACCCAAACACCCAACCAACCCACCCACAATCATTTCTACTACCTAAATGACCTCTATGGCCTCTCCCCATACCCAAATCCATTCATTTTACTCACATTTTCAAAATTTTGAAGTCCCCCCCATTCTTTCCATTTTTACCTAAACAATTTAATTCAAAACTACATATGGATAAAATCCTACCTCTACACACATGTGCCTCCTCACCGGGATGTCCGATCTCCCTGTTGTTGGAAATTTCACACCTCCACCCACTGTTGCCATCCCTCCAATCACACTCTTGGTCCTCTAACCAATCCAATCACTCTGAATGATCTCGTGGCCCGGTCCACCTACCTCCTCCAACCACTCAGATACCTCTAGCTCAGTGTTGTACAACACCTCGTCCTTTTCTTAACAGAAAATTCTAAAAAAAATTCACTCTATCATTTTCTATAAAGTGGAAAGGTTCAAATGAATCTGTAACATATGAATTTTACTATTTTACCCTATGCCAACCTGACCGATGTCAGTTTAACTTGAACGACATCGATTGTGTGCCATAGTCTACCACGGTTGGTTTCACTAGACCGACATCAATTTTCCATAACTGGTGTTAGTTATCCTTTTTTGACCCCATTGCCCCACATTGCACCACATCTACTTGCCCATAATCTTTTTCCACCTAACCCAGCGTTGACTCTAACCTTACACCTCACCCTCATGACCTTATTACTTATCACCCTCCCTCACCCCCACCAATTATCGAAGCAACCTTATATTTTTTCCCTTGACCCTTGGGGCATCCTTTTCCCCTTCCCATTCTCCTATCTATCTCCAAACAACCCTATCCCACCTACTAGCACCATTTTACACCTTCCAATGCTGTATACACACTGCACCTTACGCCATTGTTACCCATTTTGGTGAACCCAACAACCTTGCCTTGCCTACCTATCAAGTGGTCTACCCAAACAATGCCTTGACCTTTTGGATGTTCTAGAACTACACCTACACATTCATGCATCTTACCTAGTTGTGTGTATGGAACGTCTCCTCTACCTTGGATATCGGACCTCAACAACCCTTGATTGGATAACTCTACCGATTTGTCGACGATGTGGAGTCTACAAGCTCTACCACCTGGCTACCTTACCATAATTTGTGCGTGCGCATCCACCTGATCACCTTTGACCTTTTCCCATACCCTTTTTTTCCACAACCTATCCTACCCAACCCTACCCAACCAAATGTTGATTATGTGGACACTCAAATTCACTGTACTCGTTATACCTTATGATGTTGTTACCCATGTTGTTTTAGCCTAATAACCATACCTTGCCTATTACCATGTCATTTACCATGACAAAACCTTTGGTGTACTGGTTCATACCTAAACATTCATGCACCTGACCTATGTTGTGTTTCTGGACCATATCCTATACCTTGGATACCTGAATCACTTCACCCTTGTTTGGATAAACCTATTGACTTTGGATGATGTAGAGTTGGCACACTCTTCATCCTGGTACCGTGTTGCAGTCTATACATGTGTATGCATTTTATTGCCATTGCCCATGACCCGATTTTGACCCCGACCTATTACCTATTACCCAAGTTGACCATCACTGTTTCCCATAGTACTCAAACCCTTCCCCACTTATCTTCCCCACCTACACATTTATCAAACAACTCCCCGATTCCATATTTCACCTCATCAGTGACTAGTTTGAGGGGGATCACCTTCATCCATAGATGGGGCAATCACTTCTTGTTTTTGTTAGCATCACTTACCATTACAAGCTACAAAACAAAAAGGGGAAAAATGTAGACACCAAAATTGGCTCACACTCCCCTTGGTCCCTTTTCAAATAGCCAACTTAAACATATTCACCTAACCATGACCCTTCTACCCCACATTAGTATTAATTTAATTATTTATAATTAAATTAATACTCATCCTCACTTCATTCATTATTTAAATACCTTAATTAAAACTAATTTCCACCTCACTTAGACACTTCACCACAAACCTATTTTTAGCATATTTTTCCTTTACTAGGATTCAACATTCACTCACCTTAACTAACTAAGACTTAGTGCAACCCTAAAATCATATACATATTCTCCATCTAACCACATTCCCACTTATTAAAATGTAACATTCTATTTTGATCTGTGAGAATAGAGTGGGATGGCCCAAAAATATTGCCAAGATCTGGATTTTTTAGTAAACCTAGGATTTCCCACCTTAACCAACGCTGGTCAACCCTAAACTAATGCCGATCACCCTAAACCGTCATTGAATACCTTATATTAATTTTGGTAACCTTGTTTGAGAGGTTGACCACATTCTTGAGCTTTAGAACAAAGGAGATCTGCATGCAAGCAAGAAAATGAGCCCTTTCGCATGTCCAGACAACCATAGCCATCACCAAGACTGATAAGAAGGTATTTGCATTCATGGTAGCATTCTAGGAAGCACTGCCGTATCACTGAGCACCATTCCACATATCAACCGTTACCAACATCTCCAATCACCTCTCCACCATTCTAAACTCCAAGTAAGTTGGTTTCTCCTCTGTCACTTGCAGTTATATTCTTTATTTACCTTCATTTATTCATTGTTCTTACTTAGTCCTATCCCTCATCTTTCTCTCTATCAACCACTCCCTCACACCCTACCTAAACTTCACAAAAACCTATCCCAAAACCACCTCCCCCACGTAGATCACATCAACACCCCCCAAAGTCTTTGTGTAATCATAGAGAGGATTGAAAAATCATTCTACAACATCCTCTAGTTCCCCACAGTCACCAATACTAGTCAACCCTAATCGTGGTCAGTTTTCCTTCTACCGACATTGGTCTCTTTAATCGACATCGGTCACTGTGACTGTTAACCCAAACTAACAAGCCAACCCTTACTCTACCCTTGTCAACGTAGGTAGCTATCTTGGATATGTCACCTCACCATCCCCCACAGAGACCTCTCTAACTCTTTGTTTCAAGACATAAGAGAGCCCAAACACCCTCCACCTGACTCCCTATCACTTTCCATAGTGACCGATATTGGTCACCCTAAACTAGTATCGGCCATACCGAAACCGACATCGGTCACCCTAACTGGCGTCGGTCTATGTGTTTGATAATACTATACCAGACCAATAATCTAATCACCTCACCCAAAACAACCCAAAATCTCACCTAACCTTACTAAGACTCTGTCCGTGACCTACAGACCACCTGCGCTACCTGCAACCCAACCCAAAACCTTTACCTACATAACATTATAGTATTTAATCGCATCGACATTGATAGTAATCCGAGGCACCCAAATCAGAACGCTAGCACTAGATTTTTTTATTTACATGTTTAAGTTGTTTTATATTGATTTATAAACAGTGGATTGATGGCCTTCTAGGAAGTATCACACTTCCTGGATCTAGCATATGCTAGGTAGTCCACTGTCATTTACTATTTAACTCTCTTTTGTAGTCTTTTTTTGTATTTTAGGTAGTTCCTCCTAGCCAAAAGGAAGCTCTCGTAGTCAGTATTGGATTAATAAGTCAGAACGCGTGCACAACCTCTAATTGAACATTATAACAGGTATTCCTCCTTAACCCATCACCTTATCTCTTTCGTCAAATCCATAAAGAAAATGGTGAAACACCTAATTCTCATGCCTTTATACATATACAAACTTAGGGAACCTTAGCTATGTGTTTACAACCATTAGATCAACTTTACAACAAAGATTAGATCTAATTCCTGTAAGTTAAATATAAACATTCACGTATAGGCAATCGGTGCCAGTTACCCTAACCGAAGCCGGATCCTCCTTTCCTTGACCAATACCAGTCCTTAGTTGACCGATGCTGGTCAACTTACTAACGCCGATTACTGTGTATTCCAACAAGTTAGTAAAGCATGCTAATGTGAAGAAATTAAGCTTCATAAATCAACATCTTATTTGAATTTTGTAATTGACAACTAAAAGGATGATCAAAAGTATTAAAAGGTGATCAAGAATCGAAAATGACCTGAAAGAGTAAGATAAGGAAAGAGGGACATGGGTGCCCACAGGGATAGGAGTGCCTGGGCACTTTTTTCCTAAATGGGTGCTAGTGTTTGAGGATATAAAAGATAAATTAGTCAAGTGTCGAAAGAGTTGTAAGATGTGTAAGACCAGTAAAGTGCAAGAGATAAAGCAATAAAACTACCAAAAGGAGTTGTCAACCACTAGTTTTCTTGCTTAGGAATCATTTATATATTTGTCTATTTTAGGACCTAGAAATGTACCCAAGCGCATAGATTTCGCGTCTACAGTAAGGCCAAACCCTCATAACCTCCCAACTTCCTAAACACACTCCTACTCACATTATTTTTTTCCCCAACCCAAAACTCACCCATTTAGAGGTGGTTTCAACCACTTCCAAGTGTTTTTCCCCATTTTCCCGGATCACCTATAACTCCCAAAATCGTCGGTGATTCTATATAAACACACTAGCTTCCTTGAATGGAGATCCCTAGACACTGTATTGAAACCCTGAATTTCTAGAGACTGAGATGACGTAATTCATGACATCTTAGCACCCCGTGGAGCCACACTAAGCCCTTAGAGATCCCACACCATTGTAAGGCCTCTCAACAACATTCATCATTTGCATTTTGCACTATAGGAAAGGTATTTTTTTCTCTTTACATCCTTTGTTTATCTACACATCATTTCCAACAACAATTCAACCATTCAATCACATATTTCAAATATAAATTCACATTCTATTCAAATTAGAAAATTACACAACAATCATGACTAATTCCCCTGAATCACCAGTGATTCCTACTTCTAAGTCCTTTAGTCATATATTGCATGATTTCAATCCATTTTATAATTTGTTTTTTACTAATCTCTATGTTTCAATCTACATGTATATGACTGTTCCAAGTGAAGGGTATGAACCAGATGCCATCTTTGACTTACTAATCATGCGACAACCATTCATGTGGGAGCAGTTAGATATCGACTATAAATTAAGTCTTTGCGCTATCCCTTTCAAACCCAATCTGAATGGGATCACCAAGCAATTGAAATTTCTCCTTAAACAAAGCAATGAAGCCAACCGTTACTGGGAAGATATTTTCAAACCTACCTAACCTATCATTGAGGACGTCGAATGGGTACCTCTATCTATATCCTTTGATATTATTTATATTTCTACCATTATCTCTAGTTTAATTGTCTAAAACAAGTTGACACCCACTAAAGGAATCCCTTTGGTTCCTGGTATTGGCCTTTTCCAAACAAATCATCATATTATTATCTAACATCTCTCTTATCAAGTTGTCTACTTGTGTGTAGGTTTCATCATTCTCTAGAAGAGGAGTGTCTTATGCCCGTTTGGATCCATATAATGTTGTCAACATATGTATCATTAAACCCTGTTATTTTATGAATTTTAGTGGTTTAATCCATGTAAAAGAATTGGAACCTAAAATATAATAAAACATTATGACATTCCCAGTGGGATCTTATTCCCTTTTCAATCAAGTTTTAGATTTCCATGGTAAAATCTATTTCTTGTTTCATCTCTTATCACAACAACTAACTATTTATTATGGAGTCCTCTGGTGAATTTCTCAAAAATGCATGAAATAATTAAAAAGGAGTATTTAGAGAACAAAGGTACACATTTCCATTTTATTTTAGTCTCCTTTATATGTTGCATCTTGTGTGTTTTGTCCTCATTAAAATCAAATTTTCTTTCTGGCCTTAAAAAGAATACTCATTCTTGCCTACTCATCTAGCTTAAATAGGGCTTAAAACTTAACAATCACTAATTCCCTTCACACACAACCAAATCACATTACAAATCAAATTTTCATTCTAAACACTTCTTTCTAGGTCTACCTACTTGGATTTCATCACCAAGGGGGAACCTGAATCGGTGTTCTAGCCAAGTATAAACAATTGGTGGGCAGTATAACGGCTAAGCACTCGACACCCTCATCACTACAAGACTATGAAGTGAGGGGGTAGGCCCAAAAAACTTGCCTTGTACCGACACCAACATAGTTTTGGGCCTCTCATACTCTCATGTATATTGAGGAATCTAGCCTTAAACACACCTAAAACTAACCCTAGCTAGCATGATTCTTAGTACCCTTTATCGACCCTATTTTTGTTTTCACACCCTTTAACTCAATCAAGATAAATAAAATCTCTTGTGTATTGTGTGATTTGTGTCTTAATTAAATATACTTATGTCATTATTTGTTTGTTGTTTCATGATTTTCACTAGACAAC